>OX376373.1:145110462-145855462 GCA_947369275.1 Nemotelus nigrinus
GTTCAAACTACCAGTGTTTTGCTTTGCTTTTTGATTGTTAAGTTTTTACTAATGTTCGAAGAACATTAGTATTAAAAATCGATTCGGCCAAAAATTTATATTTCCATATATATATATATATATATATATATATATATATATAATATATATATATATATATATATATATATATATATATATATATATATATATATATATATATATATATATATATATATATATATATATATATATATATATATATATATATATATATATATATATATATATATATATATATATATATATATATATATATATATATATATATATATATATATATATATATATATATATATATATATATATATATATATATATATGTATGTATATGTATGTATATATATTTGTGTGTGTGCGCGATTGTTTTGGGCGAAGCGCCCGCCACCTCAGGTCAAAAGACATATTGTACTCATACCCTCAACCTAGCTTAGTTTGACAGATTTCTTAACTAAATCTAAGATCAATGATAAGGGAAAAGAGGCTTTCTTCTGCTTACGTGCCACATCCCAGTCATTGCATTGATATCTGAGACGCACAAATGATGAGCATTCACCAAGCAAATACTCCGCAGAGTCTGCCTCTTGTAGACAGGATGGACAAAATGTCATTCTGTGCAACACCTGTTCAGTACATATGCCCTCCAAGCCAACTGTTTCCTGTTCTTATTGAGTAGGAATCCCGCAGTCGCATTATTAAGCTCTGAAAAGAAGGCCTTAGTGTGCCTGGCCGCATCAGAATACATCCATCTCATTTCTTCATTTCCCACAACAACACGTCGCCCCGGTACCCAAGGCAGATGCACTTCATTGAATCCGGCGATAGATTTCAAACTTGGCACTTGATTTTCGAAGTAGGCACGTTTCTGCAATTGCCCAACACAGTATATTGTAATTTTTGATGCCAATGAACTTTTTTGGATAATCGCGTATTTCTTAATACACTTTTCCAAATTATTCTCGACTGTTTTTGAGAGACCTATAAATTCAATCAGTTAGTTGATAAATATTATAACATTTAACTGCATGTTAAAAAAACTGATTTGAAAAAAATAAAAAACTCGATTCTCCAAATGAAAAAAAATATTTTATGTATGTCTTAAATCAATAATATCCTCATTTATATCGAAATTTTATTTATGAATCCACATCATCATCTTCTTCCTCCAACGGAAGTACAAATTAGAATTTTCAACGTGATTGACTGCCCAATTGATGGAACGCGATTGATTCTCGCCTGCATTTTATCTTAATTGATAAAAGACAGAAGAAAAACATCACGGCACAGCTTAATTTTTCCAAATTGGACCTCAGTCACTGTTAATTCGTTGTTGTTTCGCTTCCTAATCGACTAGTCAGGGTTATATTGAAATTCAATTTATTTATCCATCCATCACCATTTTTGTTAATATTTATTATCATTCGGTCAGTTGTGGCCCAAAGTTTATATTCATAATAATGTTCTCATACATTTTTCTCATTGCAGTTTTGATCTACGAAGCAATCGAAGGCGACAATCTCCGGGATAAAACACTAAAAATAACCGATTTCGGACTTGCACGCGAAGTTTACAATACGACACGAATGTCAGCGGCTGGGACATATGCTTGGATGCCGCCGGAAGTGATAAGACGTGGAACCTACTCCAAGTACGATTTTTATTTATTTATTCATTCAATATCGTTCGTATAAAAATAGATCGAGATTATAGTCACAAAAAAAAGTGTTAAACGTTTTTGTCGAAAAAAAAAACTGTTTACGAAAAATTTGATTTGATTTGATTTTTCAATTATAACCTTTTTTTATTGCTTTTTTTTTGCAGAGCATCAGATGTTTGGAGCTACGGTGTCCTATTATGGGAACTATTAACGGGTGAAGTGCCATATAAAGGTTTCGATTCGCTATCAGTTGCATACGGTGTAGCAGTTAGAAGTTTAGCATTACCAATACCAAAAACATGTCCTGAAAGTTGGGGCAAACTCATGAAAAGTAAGTGTTTTGCTAGAAAATTTGAGTATAATGAATCGAAATACCTTTACCCCAAAAGCTTATTTAAGTAATTTTATGGAAAACAAATCCATAGAGCTGTTGAATTTTCCTAATAAGCGACATCATTCTAGCAAAATAAAAATGTCACTATTAAGTAGGCACATGCATTACAATAATATTACTCACGAAAACTATTCATTCACATCGTTTCAGGTTGTTGGGAGAATGACCCACATACACGACCATCATTCAAGGACATACTTAAACAATTGGAAATTGTGGCACAATCTAGTTTCATACAAACACCTCAAGAATCATTCCATACTATGCAAAATGGTTGGAAGAAAGAAATCGCTGATGTTCTAAAGGAGCTACGCACAAAAGAGAAGGTACGGCTCGCGTCACAATTGACCCTATTAAATTCATTGTTTGACCTCTACATCGCTCAAATAATAGCTTTTCGACTTACGTATAAATATATCAAATTAATTTATCGATGATGATTTCTTCGTTTTTTCTCAATATTTTCTTTCTTCTTTCTCGTTTCTATCTTTTGTTCATAACGTTTCTAATGCTGCAAACAATAATAATTTTTGCCAAAAAAAAAAACAAACAAACCAAAACGCAAAAACAACCACAAACAAACCGAATAACAATCTATCTAACGTAATACAATCTTAATCTGCGTTCCGTTCGTCGTTTGCTCGATCGATTTCGATAAAAATGCATATAAATACAAAACGGTGTGTGATCGAACATAACTTGACACGACATAATCTGTGTTCGTTTTGAACGTGTGTTATCAAACAAACTAAAGGCTTTTAAATCGATCGAAGAGGTAAGAGCCTATCTTTGGATGATTTTTTTTGTTGTTTTTATTTGAACCTGGATTTCTTTAAAGCTTGTTTCGCTACATTGCTATTCGAATGTTTTGTTGATTTTTCGCAGTATTATGATTGTTGTTGTTATCAACAATGCATTTTTTTTGTTGGTAGTTCGTTTTCGTTTTTTCGAAAGTTTTGCAGTCGATTGTATACTTTTTTTTGATCTCTTGAAGTACCTTGTCGTCGATTGTTTGTTTGAATTTTTTATCTTTGATTGTTTGATGATATGCAAAGAATGTCGTCCTCATATGCAGATAATTTTTGATTGCTTTTCATGCAAAGCTTTCTTGTTGTCTTTTAGCGAGCGTTCTCGTTTCGAAAATTCGGTTTCTAGTCATCAGAAAATTTGTGCAAATTGGTTTTCAGAGCATAATGAATATAATTTAAGCAACTAGCAGGCAAATTATTCTAATGATGTTATATGGAACTATATAATTTTCAACTTAATAGCTTTTAAGATATTATCAGAAAGCAAATTTAATAAAACATGATAAAATCGAGTCCCAAAAGAACGTATTGATGGAATACCAAGCGTTTTTTTTTCATGCTAAAAACACTTGCTCACATTGCATTAAATTTAATAAACAAATTAACCTTAACTTACCGACGAAATTCCATTCCCAAATCGTATCTTTTGTTTAGCAATTCCGTTGCAGTACCTATCAATCACTTAATTAAATAGAAAGCAATAACACATTTATTCAATAACCGCACCATAAAATCTTATATTTATAAAATATTTAAAACGGCCTTTAAATCATGCATCAGTTGAATTATTCTACAACAAAAATCGCTGGAATTCCGCTTTAGAATTTGATTTATTTTATTGTAAATTATATTATATTCTTAGAATATTTTGTGCAGCATTGTTTGCGTTTTGTGTTACACTGAATTTTTCTTCCCTCGATTGTTAATATCTCAAGTTGTTTTACATATTTGCGAATTGTTTCTTCAATTATTGATTTTATGCTAGTACAATTAATTACTCTATAGAAAGGATCTTGAAATAAAATTTTAATTTTGACTGTATTTCTTTTTGGTTTCATCACAATAGGAATTGCGTTGTAAAGAAGAAGAATTGGCACGAGTACAAAATTTGCAAAGGAAACACGAACGAAGTTTACAGTTACGCGAACAAGAACTGATGTTACGTGAAATGGAATTATTTGGTCGTGAGCTTAATAATGCGTTAAATTCACAGAATACACCAAAACCGAATAAACGTTTGGGGAAATTTAGTAGAATACGATTAAAGGTAAGTGAATATATGTTTTAATTTACATATTCAATGAGATGAAGATAATATTTTACGAGAAGGATGTTCGATCTGAAGAACTGTGTTTTGTAAGAATGTGCGCTGCAATTAGCTCATTTCGTGTTTCGCATAATTTTCTCTCGAATTGTATTGCGTCCCCCATTTAAAATGTCATTTTCATGGAAATATTGGTTGAAAAGGGAAACTCAAACATTTGTTTATTGACATCATCAGGCACTTGGCAATTTTTAAATGTTTGATCTAATAATTTAGCGGCTATTATATCATCCGGGCATTGCAACAATCTTTTTTAAATATATAAATAAAAAAATAAAGGTATAGAAAAGCTACATTTGTTGCAATTTTTTCCTTTAATGCTCAAAAATCTCTTAAAGCTATTCGTTTCGTTTGAGTATTTCATTTTTTTATGTGCACCATCACACATTTCGAGGATTGTGTTAACCAGACTAAAATCAGGCAAATGGAGGAAACTAAATATTTAGCTTGTAATCATCATTATCATCGTCGCTACAACCGGGGTCCGGTCCTGGCCTCCGTCGGCAGTTTTTTTTTTCCATCGAACCCGATCGCGATCCGATGTCATATAATTGGGCACCCCTAAACTCCAAGCGTCTTGGTCAACGCCATCTCTCCAGCGCGGGCAAGGTCTCCCAGGCTGTCGTCTGCCGTAAAAACTGCCGCCAAAGGTTTTCCGAGCCGGATCCTCTTCACTCATTCGGGCTAGGTGTCCTGCCCATCGGAGTCTACCGAGCTTTATCTTCGTAATTATATCTGCTTCTAGGTAGACAGCGTACAACTCATGGTTGTAGCGTCTCCGAAATCGCCTTTCACATATGGGGCCAACAATTCTCCGTCTGCCGTAAAAACTGCCGCCAAAGGTTTTCCGAGCCTGATCCTCTTCACTCATTCGGGCTAGGTGTCCTGCCCATCGGAGTCTACCGAGCTTTATCTTCGTAATTATATCTGCTTCTAGGTAGACAGCGTACAACTCATGGTTGTAGCGTCTCCGAAATCGCCCTTCACATATGGGGCCAACAATTCTCCGCAAGACTCTCGAACGCGGCTAAGAGGTCAGAGTGACTTTTGCTGAACACCCAAGGCTCGGATCCATGCGCGAGTACTGGCAAGACCATGGTCTTGCACAGCAGGAGCTTTGATGTTCGGGTGAGATTTCGGTATTTGAAGAGCCTCGACAGACTGTAGTATGCTTTATTGGATTTGAGCAGCCGCCCGCGTACGAGTATTTCTTCCTCCACGTTGTTATCGGCTGCTACAATTGACCCACGGTAGTTGAATGATGACATGACTTCAAATTCATGATCAATTACCCTGGAGGTTTGAACAACTCTAAGTGCTCTTCCTGCAGATGCTGTCACCATGTAATTAGTCTTTCCTTCATTTATGTGCAGCCCCAGTTTTTGAAGAATTCTCGCACAGCTAGTACTGATCTTCCAATTATGCCTACATAATCTGCGTAGGCCAGTATCTGGCAGGACTTGGTGACAATGGTCTCTTTCGTTGACGTGCCAGAGTTTCGGATTGCTTTCTCCAACGCCAAGTTGAAGAGGGGGCAGGCCAGATCATCCCTTTGTCGGAGCACATTGAAGATGTTGAACGGTTTGGATAGCAATCCGGCGATTTTAGCATGGCTTGCTAGATTGGTCATAGTCAACTTACACAATCGTGTAAGTTTGTTAGAGATGCCGAATTCTCTCATGGCTTGATACAGTTCTACTCTGGCTATGCTATCATTGTAGGCCTTAAAGTCTATAAATAGATGGTACAGTGGAATGTTGAATTCCAGACATTTGGAATTGTTTTTGCGGGATGATTAAAATTGAAAAAATTTTATTTACATAGAAAATTTTATTTGACAAAGTGGTTTCGAAAGTATGCACTGATTCTTCATCAGACACCAGCACACAGTGCATACTTGACCGATGTGACCACTTGCAGTTGGAAATCATTAATTTTTATTTACGCTAGTTGTGACAAATTTTAACATCTCCGACTTGTATCCATCGAAATAATTTACTTGTAAAGGTTATTTAATTGTGATCATGGTTCCCTTCTTGTCTATAAATCAGCATAGACAACGTATATCGACTCTAAAGCTTATCGAGTTTCCCGTATCAATTATTCTCTGCTTTGATAAGCTTTAGAGTCGATATACGTTGTCTATGCTGATTTATAGACAAGAAGGGAACCATGATCACTATTAAATAACCTTTCCAGACATTTTTCCATCGCCTGCTTGAGAGTAAACATCTGATCAGTTGTTGATGTGCCTCAGATGAAGCCACATTGATATTGTCCGATAATGGCTTTAGCGTATGGGGCTATCCGTTCTTGCAGGATAGAGAAGAGTATCTTATAGGAGGTACTCAACAATGTTATACCCCTATAGTTGCTGCACATTGTTACATCTCCTTTCTTATGTATGGGGCATATTATACCTTTGCGCCAGTCTTCTGGCATCTCTTCATGCTCCCATACGTGCAATATAATTTCATGAATTGCTTGTTGTAATGTGGGCCCTCCATATTTAATCAGCTCAGCTGGTATGTCGTCGGCTCCAGGCGGGCTTTGTTAAATTTTAGCCGACTTATGGCTCTTCGTATCTCTTCTATGCTTGGTAGCGGCAGCATAAAGTCGTCTTCTGGCATTGGTGGCGCCTCCAATTCTTCGTTGAGCTGATCCTTTAGCAATTCACTAAAGTGTATTTCCCAACGCTCCAGAATGCCCTCAGGATCTGTGATCAGATTACCCTCTGTGTCCTTACAGTACGTATCGCGTGGTGTGTTCTGCGTCATGTTTCGGACTATTCGATAGAAATTCCGCGCCTGTTGCGGACTTCGCTCTCTAGCTCTTTCTATTTCACAGATCAGGTATTTTTCCCAGGCTGCTTTCTTCTGTCTGTGAAGTCTCTTCTCTGTTCTTCTGAGCTCTTTATATTCTTCCTCACGTGCCTGCGTTCTATGAGATTGCTGCATTACCCGGTATGCAACATTCTTACGTTCATTCGCTAGTTAACATTCATCATCAAACCAGTCGCTCTGATCTTTGCGACTAGTGATGGGCAAAACTGCTGTTTTCAAATAGCAAAAGCAACTGCTTATGCTATTGCTAAATAGCAGCTTCAAATAGCAGCTAAAAAACAGCAGTCTGCTATTAGTTGTGTGGGTGCGACATCTCAGTGGGTGCAACATATTATTTCATTTGTGATTTCTCGCCGGCTCGGGTTCACGTACTATACAAATTGCAGTTTGTTGGGTTCCCTGTTTTACACGATGTTCCTATTGCAGTTTCGAAAATGCGCGAAGATTTCATACATTTCTCTCATATGTATGATGTACATATGTTCATGCGTGCGTCTGTAAAGTAATATGGTATTGAAATTTGTGTCTATATTAGGGAGAATTTATCCGCCTAACAGGGCCATGAGGTGGGCAAATTATACGTAATTAAGGTAGCGAACACAGTTGGATCGTTCTAGGATTTTCACATATTAGGTATTCCTAGTACGAGTACAAAAAAATACCTGTTTCAAAAATACTAGCTAGTATTTGACATTAGAGGTGTCAACTTTGATTACTTTTGAGTAATCATGAGTAATCATTACTTTTTCAATGAGTAATCATTACTGTGTAGTCATTACTTTCATGATACATACTTTCAAACTTAAGGGGTGTAGGAGGAGTAGTTTACTCGGAATTAAAATTTAAAAATATGCAGTGAAAAATATAAATGTATTTTCTAAAGTAAATGCTGATTACAATGCAAAAACAATATTTTTTTGACATTTTTTCCCTTGAGTCTGCTTCGCTTTTCGGAAATCAACTGCTCTGCTTTTGAGAAAAGCCTTTCAGAAGGAACTGAAGTAGCAATTATCGATAAGTATTTTTTGGCAAGAGTACTTAAACCCGGATACAATAGCTCCCTTCGGCTCCACCACTGTAAGGGTTTTGAGTTCTCTCCAAAAGTGGTTCTTCCATAAATGATTTTAACTCTGTTATGGCCTTTGCAGTGCAATTTATTGTAGTTACAGCAACAGCAGCGCTTTCTGAGTCGAAATCATGCCAAACTAAATTCTGTTCGAATGTATGAGAAGCGTCGCGAACCTCACCACCAGCACAGGGAGAGGGGAATACATTCACCGCAGTGTCCACTTTCTGATCTAAAATCAATTCGTCTTGAATTTTATCTTTTACAATCTCCAAAGAATCTGTTGTAGTGAATGCCCTATACTTGAACCTTGGATCCAGAAAGCTTGCTTTTGTATATATTGAGTCAGTTTCAATGGATGCAAAACGCACCGAAATTGATTCCAAAATGGTATCAATGAGATCATTCGCTGGCAATGTGATAATTTTGGTTTTGATTAAATTCAGTGCTGATTTTAGCCCTCTGACTACCAAAATAACCTTTGAAAGAGTTATGGACTTCTCTGAACTCATTTCTTGTGTTATCTGCTCCATAGGTTTTAAAATCATAATTATTTCTCTTATAATTTGCCACTCGGATTCCAGCAGAGACGGTACAGGGTTATGCAGCAGCCCCAGTACTGCAATTAAAGGTTCTTGTATTTTGACGATTCTTTCGAACATATAGTACGTTGAATTCCATCTAGTTATAACGTCATTCAACAACTTTAATGGAAGCAATTCAGGAGAAATTTGTTTCTGAACAGAAAGGAGTTTAAGGTTTCCCTGTGTACTTCTGTGAAAATATTCAACTGTTCGTTTTACTTTCGCCCGTACGGATTCGATTTTATTCAGGGAGTGTTGGACTACTAGGTTGAGTGTATGAGCGAAGCAAGGAATTTGAGCCCAGCCACATAATTTAATGGAACGAACCATATTGGCGGCATTATCTGTGGAAGCCGCAAATATTTTACTTCCAATATCCCATTCTTCTGCCACGCGTTTTAACTCGGAAGATATATTTAAGGCGGTATGACTTTTATCGTATTGGACGCAATCGATTAAATAGGAATGTAAATTCCATTCAGAAATGAAATGTGCCGTTATTCCTATGTAACTTTCGTTGGCCACCGATGTCCACGCGTCTGTTGTTATAGATATGAATTCAGTTGATTGCAATTTCTGCTTTAGCTTTTCGGACACACTGCCATATTTTTGTGGCAATAACGATGAAGTGAAAGTAGTACGACTTGGGGGGTTATAAGATGGTTCGAGTTCACGAAGTAAGTTCCTGAAGCCCGTATCATTTATGATTGAAAACGGCTGCAAATCCATAACAATCATATCGAAAATTAGGTAATTAATTTTTTGTTGGCGTGGCAATGAAATAGGACGTTTTAGGTAGCGTTCCAGCGATGAATTTGACTGCTGAAAGTGCACGGCTCTTCTTTTATAATGTGGTTGCTTCGACGTCAACGGCGTAGGCTCTGGCTGTGTACTTTGTTCCAAACCTGGGGTTGAAACCGGCATTCAAAATACGAAAGCAGATCTATGGTTGGATGCCTGCTCTTAAGGTGCTTCTTTAAATTGGAAGTTGATCCCCCTTTGCATCTATAGCAGGATTTGCATAGATTGCACTTGGCCCTATCATCTGAAATTTGTTTGAAATGCAACCAAATTTCGCTCATTTTTTGCCGGGTTGGAACTTCTGCCATGAAGAGTCTAGTTTGAGAAGTTATTAATTAATTACCTTCAATCGAATTTATATGTAGGTACACTCACTTCTTTCAAACACACTTTTTCTTCAAAGTACGATCCACTCCTCCAACTCTGTCGCTTGAAACACACTGATCGAGATGAAGCCCAACGACTGATAAGAATTGCATGCATATGTCTCAGACATAATGTCTGTCTAGTCTAATACGCATTTACGCAATACCGAAAAATAACGGCAATAGCGAAAAATAAATTTTACCCACCAATATGCGAATGTCTGAATGTCAGTACTCATGAATACTTTGTAATGATTACTTTTGATATTCAGTATTCAGTACATGAACACTTGGCGAGTAATGATTACTAAGTAATGAATAACTACTTTTTCCGACATCTCTATTTGACATGCCCTCTCCCACCCACCAGACACAAAGTCCCCAGACTAGAATGGTGATGGTGCAAGATGACCTTGAAAGGATTCCGAGTCATTAGTCCGTGCAGCTTATCCGTAACTTTCCAATGGTCGGTCACTTATTTGCCAAGTCTTTCTCCAATCTAGGAGCCATTTAAGGGCAAACAATCAAATTCAATCAGTTTAATTTGACTTTCATTTTATTACATGCACAAAACACCTCCTGTATTCGTTCAAATTACCAATGTCGACAAATATATTAAGATAGACCCAGTTAACCCTATTGCCTTCTATATGACTTTTTATTGGTCAATCTCTCATACCAAACTTTTCATAGTTAATCTAAAACAGTCGGTTTTCCACTTGGCCTCACTGAAGCATGAAATTTTTCGAAAATTTTATTAAGAAATGATAAAAAAAATGTCTCGCTTTTAAACATGCACCTACTAGGGGACCAACCTCTTTGGAAAGGCTGGACAGGAGTCCAGGAGCACCTTATTTCCTGCGGTCTCGTAAATTTCAGGACAGGTTTTCCGGACGGTTTTCCGGTGGATATAATTTTGCCGTATCTTCGAAACTAGGCCGCTTTGACCCAGGCTAGAATGGAAATTTTGCCCGAAACAACTCAAAAAGGTCACCGAGTTCAAGCTAGACAAAAAAAAAATTTTTTTAATATATGGACATTTTTGCCCAATTTCCCCTATCAAAAAATTTTTCGTCCTTGAAATATCACTATTGTACTCCCCGACCACTTTCAATCATCGAAAGCGCCGTAAAGGCAGTTTTTGCCAAACTATTGCCAAAAAACCCCTTACTCCCCTACAAAACCCAAATTTTTGTATCACAGCAATAGGTCTTGGCCCGTTATGACCCAAACCACTCTAACCCTAAATTAGCCGATTTTGCCCCATTTCGACTAATTTTGTCCTAAAAACTTTTTGAGTATTTGAAAATACTCGTACCTAATATTTTTGAATTTCGTACTAGGTACTGGCTGTTCCAAAAAAAACCTGTTCCAAAAAAACACTTGTTCCAGTATATAAGCTTCATATCTACTAACTATAGCAATACTTATACAAAAATCAAACAGATATCAAAATCAAAAACTAACAAAACTTCCATTCAACAAAAATCCATCTATTCAACAAAAATCCCCAACTGAAAACGCATAATAAATCAATTACATAGCATGCGAAATAATCTTCTTATTCAATAAATTCGTAGCACCCAGTTAGCCGGACAATACACGAAAAACAATCTGCGTACAGGTAGCGAAAGACTCGCTACAGCACACCAACGAATGGTGAAAAAACTAGCATCACGAAAACCTTACATATTAAACAGCAATAGCATAGCAAGCTAACATCATATGAAATCCAACCGTTAGCCCATTGCTAACGTATAGCAACATACCTTAATATCTATTTCATTATGCTTAATGCTGTTGACATTGCTGTTGCTGTTTGTCGTTGTTCGTCGATGCTGTGGTCTGCTTTGCTATATTGCTATTCCAATAGCATGCCAGATAAATAGCATGTTATCAGACTAAACAGCAGCAGGCTGCTATTGCTGTTTGAAAATAGCAGTTGAAAACTAGCAGTCTGCTATTTAGCAACCCATCACTATTTGCGACTACTGTCTAAGATGGCGTCAGCAGTATGATGACAGTATTCTTAAGGCGTGTCCACTTCTCATCTACGCCCGGCATCATGGCCCCGGGACTTAAGATGATTGCTTTTCGTCGTCAGCAGATTCCTCCGTAGATGCGTGAACGTTTATGAAGCTGATGTTTGCAAATTTGCCTTGCACCCGAAGAGTGCATAGCCTTTCATTGATAGCCGATGATGGTAGACTTCATTTTTTGGCTGACGAGGAGGACTACCCCGAGCACATAGTGTTTTGGATGACAGCTGTAGTATAAGTCATATTCTTTCTTTTGCAAAACACCATTCCCTGTCCATCTGATCTTTTGTATTGCTGTTATATCAGCCTTATATTGAGGCAGGGCATCGGCTAGCTGCTGAGCAGCTCGAGCTCTGTAGAGCGATCTAACGTTCCATGAGACAATTTTCAAATCGTTTAGCCGTTTTCGTTCGCGTGGTCGTCGTTGTATCAATCCAGTTCCGAGGCTTGTTGATGGTTTCCGGATAATCGTTTCGAAAAGCATTTTACGGGAGAGGTAATGGATCTCTCGCCAACCTTACTTGGAAGGGACTAGCCTGAAAATAACCGCCAACCTTTTTTGAAAAAAGGTTGTTGCCCGCAGTTGTGTGTTCAGTGTTCAGTTCAGGCTTCCATCAGGCGAGATAGTTGCGGCACGTGCATATATTCATATGCTGCATGTTAGTCCCCCTATCCGACTGATGGCTCCCCTGCTCTGTGAATATAATCTGTGTTTGATCCAAATACCTTTTTTAGAATCCCAACGTGTGCTTACTCCTGAAGCAACTCCATTGTTCTATACGTTCCGATTTTGACTGCTAGCTATGCTTTCGTAACGTTAATCGCCAGATCGTTGGTAATATTTGCTCTACCCGTCGCGTGGACTGTGATTTACTTTCGATTAGCACGAGTCCCTAGAAGGGACAACGAGCTTCAGCGTGGTCCATTTCCACAAATTTTTTTTTTAAATCAGAGTTCCAACTCTAGAGTTCCAACTTCTCATCACGCTTGATCTGCTTGTTAGTTTTTTCTGTACTATCTTGTTTGTCAATTTATCTTTTAGTGTAAATTTTTAATTCTACGCATTGTTCAATTCTTTTGCTTTGCTTTTTGTTTGTTAATTTATTCTATTTTTGCAATTGAGCATCAGCCTGTTAAAATGAATATTGATATAAGCAAGCAAATCACTAAATCATCGCAACCAGACGAAAAGATCGCCCGGTCTTCTTTAGGTGTCGACTTTTCAACGCCCGTTCGTGATGGTGGATCAATCACCACTCTCGATTTTGATTCCGCCGCATCACATACTGATCGCAAAAACATCCCAGGAATAATGTGTTTGAATGTATAACCTAATAGACGAAAAGGAGACGATAAGCTACCTGTATCATTTCCTATAAAAGCAGATAAACAGTATATTCACTTTGTTACTGTTGCTAAAAGAGTATATTCAGCATTGTTTTCTTTATAATCTCAATAAAGGCAACATTGCAAGAAATATTAATGCCGTGTATGAACAAAGCACAATAAGCGTAAACCAGTTCCAATAACAGTTCTGGAAATTCCGAGCCAGAAAGACCCGATCAGCCCCGTCCTGGAAAATCAGAAAAGCTTCACAAAGTAGTCGTACGAACATAGATGGAATAAAACCCTGTCGCAATTGTTGAGAAACTATCAGAGGAGGTCGGTCATTCAACTATTCTTCAATACTAATATGCCATCGGTAAAGTCAGCAAATTAGGCAATGGATTTTTTGTTATTTTTCGGAATTTAATCGCGTGCAGAAAGTGAATGTTTGCTCTTTTTTGAGCTGAAGTCTCAGAAATGAACCATTTTTGGACTGCACAGTTTCTGATAACAAAACCGAAATCTCTACAAAAGAATGAATAGGGAAAACGCTTTAAAACTCCTGATTGCAGGGGCATTCAAACTCTACCAGAGTGATGGAAAAATTTCGCTGAAAATGATGAAGAATATATCTTAGATTAAAAATAGCTTTATGTATCTTAATTCTGTAAAATAATTGAAGCAAAGAAAAAGAAGTTTATTAATGATATCATCCAACAAATATTAGGTCAATCAAAGTAGGACAAATCCCGGTAAACGCGAAAAGCCAAAGAAATACAAACAAAGAGTCAGGGTGAACGCACATATTTTGATGTTACCGCTAAAAATGTTTACTTACTCGCGGCAGCATCAAAGCGCACCAAAGCCTTTGAAGTAAGGTATGCGGCATTCAGGCTGTGCTGTGCTAAAAAAGCGTATCGAATTGTATTTAAATAATCGAAAAAATTTCGCATCCGGAAATAAATGAACGCTCAACAATTTGGAATGCAAGAAATTATAAAACATAAATATAACGCATTATAAAAACCCCCAATCGAATATATAGGAAATAAAAAATCATATTTGATAACATATTTTTCTTTATGTCATCCTTAAATTAAAAAAAAAAAACCCTAAATTAATTTACACAGCTGAGGTTTAAATAAAACACGAAAATAAAGAAACTAATTAATTGAAATTGGACGTTAAATTCGAATATCTCTATACAATAAACCTAGTACCTATCATCGAAATATAATTTACTAGTTTCTTGTTCCAAACTCAACATTAATATATAACATGTTTTCCATATTTATTTCCAGTTATTAAAACGAGACAATCCACAAATCTCATATCCCGTTGATTTTCGTCATACTATAACAATAAAACCGGGTGCTAGAACAGGTACGCCGCCTGGTTCACCAGCAACATCAGGATTAAGAGTGATAAAACGTG
Source organism: Nemotelus nigrinus (assembly GCA_947369275.1). Lineage (NCBI taxonomy): Eukaryota > Metazoa > Arthropoda > Insecta > Diptera > Stratiomyidae > Nemotelus > Nemotelus nigrinus. The sequence continues at coordinate 145,125,144 of OX376373.1, forward strand.
AGTACCAAACTTTTTTACCAGAAAATAATGTTTCTTTCTCATCAATCATTTAGTCTTTGTGTGGAATCTTTTTAATGGAAATTATTTAAAGAAAATTATGTTGTTTGCAGAGAAATATTATATTGCATGATTTGTATAATTGTATTGCATGCTATCAACCATCTATTCGTTAAAACAACAATAGATACAGAAATATAATTAATGGAATCCAACAAAAGATAATTGATGGAATCATGAAAAGAAACAGGAAAGAGTCTTCTTCAAATTAAGTTTGTAATAACGAATGCATTAGTATATACATATGAAGCTTAAAATAATATATACAAGTTTCCAACTCAATTCCTAGATATTTATACAAATTAATATTTTTCGGGTTAAATTCATAATTTTTATAAGTCCCAGTCATATTTTATCCAAGTCAAATTCATAAATTTTATAGTTACACTCATAAATTTCCGGTTGGAGCTCATCCATTTCTGGGACCGATTATCCGGCAAAGTCTGATATTATCTTGAATACTTACCAGTCCTGTTCGGACACTCAAACCGAGTGCAACTATTTCTGCACGTATCCGCGTATATTTGACAGCGAGTGACAGAGAGTGTATACACAAGCGACATCGGTGCATGTGGTCAAGCCAAAGCGAAAGTGAACAACACTTAAAAAGTGCCAAACATCGACAAAGTGTCAAACATCGACAAAGTGCCAAAGTGCTAAACAACTAAAAACGGGAAGGAAAAAAACAGAAAGAAAGTGTATGTGAGTGGTTGAGCAATCAGCAAGTTTTGAGGTAACGTCAGGGTACAACAAAATAGGACAGTGAACAAATTCCGATTTCTAAGCGTGGGGCTGGTGTTGTGTCTTGTTCAACGCAGGGAGAGACCAAAGTCAACCCATGTCACAAAAAACGGAGACAATGGACGAAATGGGCAAAGATCGACTGATCGCAGCTCTGACCGATCAGCTCGAGCAAAACAAACAGGACAGAGAAACCCAACGGCAACTATACGAACAACTAAATAAAATAGTACAGCAACTGGAGGACACACAAAATGAACTAGCGGAACAACGACGTGACAACAAAAAATGAATGAAACGTAACGAAGAGCTCCAACACCGGAGAAGATCTAGAAGCCCAGGTGATCCTAGAATAAAGCGGGAAGCAAACTAACTAACTAACTACTAACTACGTACGTGGTCAGGTATCTCAACACCAGAATGAGCAGTGGGAGAGTTTGATGCAAAGCATCGAGCCTTGGGATAACACCATATGACGACTGTGTCGATGCTTCGAAACCAAAAGTAACTTTTAATGTCACCAATCTGCGGCACTCAAGGCCCAAAATACAATAGTGCAGATAAAGCTAATACCATTGCAGAATCTTTGGAGACACAATTCCAAGAGAACATCTCATCCGAGGACGACCTACACTACCAAGAATACATTGAACGAGCGGCCGCAAATCTCAGTTTTGAACCTCGGGAGGCAGAACCGTTAAGGTATGTTGTCTTCGAGGATGTGAAGATCTTGGCGAACGGACTAAAACGACGAAAATTACCTGGAATAGACAGCGTTACCAACATTTGCTTAACTCGTCTACCATACAACATACTACAAAACATAAAGGACATAACGCCATACTCCGTCTGAGGAAGTATCCAGATGAAGGAAAGCAGCCATCATTATCGGTCTACCGGAAGCTGATAAAAACTTAACATTCCCTCAGAACTGGAGACCAATCAGCCTCCTATCATTAATAGTTAAACAGGATGAGCGGTTTCCCCTTTTTCGCTTGAGCGAAAAAGTCTCCGAGAACAACATTCTCCCAAAAGAGCAGTTTGGCTTCAAGCCACTTCACTCTATAGAACTCCAGCTAGCAAGGGTGGTCCAACACATCCGAGCAGAGCTTAACCATACAGAATCGACCGGGTTATCTATGTTCGATATACAGAAGGCCTTCAACAAAGTCTGTCATGCAGGACTAATTTTCAAAATACGTGAGTTCCGAATACCCGTCCCTCTGATCCAGATTATTGAATCTTTTCTCAAGGGCAGAACATTTTGTGTCAGAATTGACAAACACTTCTCATCCCAAAGGCAAATTGCAGCTGGAGTTCCCCAAGGACCTCCATTATCTCTCCTATTGTATAATATACACTGCAGACATCCCTAAACTGTCCGTAGCTAACCTATCAGTATTCGCCGATGACATGTGCATGTTCCACGCGTCCCGGCAAGCAGAAGCCGTTACTTCAAATCTGCAATTTTCCATTAATACGCTTCTAGGGTACTTTCACAAATGGAAAATTAACATCAACTCCGACAAAACTCAAACAATTTTCATTACGCGAAAGAGGAGACAGACACCACGAAAACTGGCCAAGTACTTAGGACTCACTTTCGACGATCGACTAACTTAGATAAAACATATACAAAACAAACGCAGCACTTGCAATAGACTCCCTCATGTCCTTATCCCCCTCATTAAATCCCATTCAGACAAACCTCAAAGACAAACAAAAAAACTTATAAACCTGCCAAAATCTCGCATTGCAGAGCATTACAAAATTCTATGGCATATTAGAAACGTGGACATACATAAGGACTTTAGAATCGAAACAGTACAAAAATACATATGCGACAAAGCTTTAAGGCTCTTCGACAAAGCTTAAAGGCTCTTCGACAAAGTAGACCGACATACTAATAGCACCATGGATATTCTCAGATTGCCGACCAGCGCCCTCAGAAAAATCACTTTTATTGTGTAAACCATTTGCACACTAACTAAATCCAAGTACCCAATGCATACAAGATTCATAGCTGAGCGCAAGACCGCTCACAGAGAAAAGTGGGGTAAGGGTGAATTACTTCACTAGTTCTAAACGAACCCAGTTCCTCGTCGTCATCGTTGTCGCTTTGAGTACCTGCGAATTGCTAATAGAAATGGATAAAAGCCAATCAGAAATGTATGAATTTGACTCAGAAAAATTATGAATTTAACTAGTAAAAACTAATAGATAATAAACTTTTGAAATTTATGAATATAACTCAAAAAAAAATATTTTATTGTTCTAAAAAATCTATTGATTGAGCTAGAAAATGGTTTACTAGGTGTATAAGTATGAAATGCGGATTTTGTTTTTAAATACATGAACTTTGGAAGAATGATAAAAAGGAGTTTATTTAAAGTATGCTCCATCGCTAGCTTTACATTTTTCCTATATTTCGGTCAGTTTCTGGATACCACTACAGTAAAATTCTTTCCCTTTTCCCGGGAACTATTTTATTGGCCCATTTTTTCACATCTTCTCAGCAAGTGCATGTTCCACCGATGAAAACAAATGGTAACCGGAAGGAATCAAGCCTGGTGAATGTGGGTCGAATGGGTCGAATGTTGTGATTAAAAATTACCTTGTGTTGGCTTTTTTCATATTCTGGCCGTTTCTTGAGCAGTGCGTAGTACAATTTGATCAATTATTCTTGATATGGTTTGATATGAACCGTTTCATCGGGTTTGAGCAGCTCATAATATACCACACCTCTCTAGTCCCACCAAACACATAGCATCATCTTCCCGGGAGAGCGATTCTGTTTTGCGATCGATATGGATAATGTGCCCCGTTTTACCCATAATCTTTTATGTTTGGGATTAGCAAAATATACAGGGTGTCTCACGGCAGAGCTAAGATTTTCAAACCAAATAATAAAAACCACACATTTTAGTCAACATTTTTTTATTGAACATTGCGTTTTTTTAAAAGATTACGTCTTCTAGATGTCTTCCATTTCATAGCATGCACTCACTCACGGAATCTGTTCATCGCATCTGCATAACACGCCTGAGCATAGCAGGCTCAATTTCGCGTAATTCACGACGGATATTTTCTTTTAGCTCGGCGATATTCCTTGGAGTATAGACGTAAACTTTGCTGTCAAGTTGTCCCCACAGGACAAGTTCATGGTGGTCAAATCTAACAATCGCGATAACAAAATGCGGGATAAAATTTTTTAAGGAAACAGCTCACGAAGTTGCTCCATAGTGGCTCTTGCAATGTGGAAAGTGGCTCCATTCTGCTGAAACCACGTCCGTGAACTGTAAACAGGAAGCGGGGTGTAAAATAACTGTATATCATTTGCCGATATGCCTCACCAGTAACAGCTATGGTTGCTTTTCTCTTATTTTCGAAAAAATAAAGCCCGATTATTTCGTTTACTGACAGAGCACATCACACTGTCGCTTTTGGGCTATGTAGCGGTGTTTGATGTTTTTGTCTGAGATTGATAACAATTTTGCTTATTCACATATCCATCTAAATGGGGATATGCTTCATCACTCCAAACCATAGTATTCAAAGTGTCAAATCTCTCAATGACTGTCTGGCAAAAGTTTTGACATAAATTCTAGTCATTTTCCGTTATTGCCCGCACTATCTAGATTTTATAGGGATCACGCTTGAAAATCCGCTCTACGGATGATTTGTTGACGTTTAAAGTCGCTGCTCTTTTGCATATTAAAAAAGCGCGGGTTGTGACGAACGCTAGCTGTAACTTCGTTTATTGTTTCTTCCGTTCCTGAAGTTCTGCTCGGTGCTCGAACGTGGTTGATTTATAGCGTAACCTGTAGCCCGAAACTTTTGTACCCATTTACAAATCAGTTTCTTGCTTGGGCCATCTCGTAAAAGTGATATTCTAGTGAGAACAAAACTGCCTCCGATCCGCAACATAACGATTCTCCTCCTTTCAAAAACGCTTCGATAGCGTACGCACGGTTTGCGCCCGTACCACTGCGACATCGCAACTGATGAATCTGCGCGAACGATAATTCTACTGCGCCCCTCCCCTAGCGCTCAATTTAAAAGGTTTTTTAAATATGGAAAAATAAAATCCTAACTCTGCCGTGAGACACCCTGTATCCGTTTTTTTTGTAGTACGGTATCCTGTTAGCTTATAACGATTCGTATCAGCCATCGGTTTCGACAACACCCGTTTATAATGGGTTTGACCTCAATATATCACTTGACAACACAAACACAAAAGCATCTTAAACAACGCCACGACACGAACACGCAGTTAAGACACGATGATTCACGTTTTGTCAATTCCAGAGGAAAACCGTCCTTCGGAGAAAAGCAAACCACTCCGCTGTTCTCCGGCTACAACCTTTCACCACGTGAAATGCTGCATCAAATTTTCATCCCCAGTAACATCCCCGTTTGACAGTTGTTGATGGCACAACAAATATGTCAATACTACACACTGTATTGGTGTTCCATCTGTTTTCTCGAATCCGCATTTCGTACTTGCATACCTCGTATATCATAGAAGTAACCGTTACATTTTCGATAAATTTTTCAACTAAAAGCTCAGCAAATTGATTTGGCTTTTGGTTTAGTGATGGATATAAGGTGCTTTTAAATCACTCATTAAACATAGCAATGTACTTTTAAGAATGTACTTTCACGAAGCTTTTAACACTTTTTTCCTAGTTAATCACATATTATTATTCACACACATATTATTGAATGCATATTATTGAAAATAAGAACAATAGTAGAAGCTTATTTTCCGTATTCCGTAGATCACTTTTATTGGTGCTTCGTATTTTATTTAAAAATGTTATTATAACTGCACTGTTTGATATTTTAAAATTTATTTTCAACCGTTATTATTTGAATGAATTTTATCAAAAAACTCTATGAATCCGACTAACATCAAATAAAAACATACCAATAAATGTGATTTAATTATGCAATGTAAATTATCCAAGCTAAGAACCTCTCCAAGACGCAAGTAACTGTAACAAGTGTCATTGGTGTGTTAGCTCTTCAGTGCATTCAGGTGCAATTCCCGATTACGAGTACCCAAAACAGCTAATCCTTCTTTTATGTTCTAGCCTTGTCCTCTAACACGTATCTCATCAGTCATTTCATCCATACTCATATAGACTGTACGATAGTTCATGTTTAATTCTTCAAGTGTTTTTTTTTCTCAAACAAACAAATACATAATAATTATTATTCCCGTCACACAACACAATCCAGTTCCGCCAACTGATGGTTTCAAAGGTAAAACTTGGGGTCCGTCAACAGCACATCAACGCGAACGTCCAACCCTAATCTATCCGACGCCAGCGCATTTTAGTAAGAGTGCCCCGAATCTGGACAAATCGAGGATAATCGGTGGTGTTGGTGGTGGTCATGCAGGCATTACTGGCAGTGTACCAAACTCAACATCTGGTTCAGGTATAACAAGTTCACCTACAATGATTCTACTAGCAAATCCTAATTCGAAACAATTGGCAAATACAATACTGATCGGCTCACGGCATGGTACTTTAGGCAAAAGTCATGATCGTGGCTTGGATATGATGTGTAAAAGTTCAAGTTTAAATCATAAGTTTCGTAAGAACTCGACACCAGTAACAATCAATCATCATCCTCATCACAATGCCAACAATTATCTGCACAGTCAGACGTACAGTCGGGGCCCAGGGCAACCGTCGCACCAGGCCGATTTCACGGACGACGATGAACGATATCGTGATGATGAGGATGATGATGATGATGAGAGTGTAGTGACGACCTGTTTCGGGTTTCGTAAGACTAGTGATAGTAATGCCAACAGCAACAGTAGTAATAATAACAATAATAGCAGTAGTAGTAATAATAACAATAATAATTATAGTAAAGCTGTGCTCGATCGGGCAGCGATTGATTACAATCGCAGTCATAGTAATGACATCGATCGGCACAGCAAGAAGTATAGTTTAGATAGTCAAATTCCAGACAATTATTCAAGTACACCGTATCGGCAATGTCTAGAAACTGTAACGTACGATCGCGTTTTTTATCGACAGATGCAAAAGAGTCTCGAGCAAATATTCTCGCGAAAAGAAGAAGATTCGAGTTGGCGAATGAATCGTGCGGAAAAAGTTAACTCCAAGTCCAGCGGTGATCTGACACGATTCAACTACGAAGAAGACTCAGGTACCAACTCGGAACGATTCTTCCGCAACGGGTCCGGGTCGAAATTCTCTCGTGAATGTTTCTTTCGGACAAGACAGTCGATTTCGATGGATTACGATCACCTCAATGATGATGACGCGGAGCCGAAAGAAGAGCTCAGCAATGAGTTCAACGAAAGCTTTGCTTCCCTGAATGTCACCAACAATGATCCCAGTACCATGACAAACACCTCCTACGACGAACAGACAAACTCATTGTGTAGTGATCGTTCGTCCTCCTTCGACATTTCATCGCCGTCACGTAAAAGTTCTGTAACCTTTCGTACTGACGGTCTAGTGAGTGGTGGGGCAGGGACTCAGATGGACATGTCCGAGGCTAGTTCGTCGTTCAGTGACAATGATAGCCACATGAAAGTAGTGCCTCGTGAACGATCGAATCCCAACAGTGAATATGTAATCAAGAGCGCGTTAATCCTGCCACGAAAATCCGACAACTATGAATTTCCCACGTCCATTAGTAGTGGTGGTCATATGCAGCCCAAAAAGACTATTGCACACGACAAAAAAGATAAAACGAAACAGAATAAAATGAAAAGTTTTTGTCGGAGTTTCTTCAATAGCTTGCGCGGCTCGAAAAAGTCATATTCGTCGGAGATGAATCAACGGTTACTCGGTGGTGGTGGTGGTGGTGAGTATGAAGATGCGTCGTCGCAACTGATGTCCGTGCGTACCGAACATTACGAATCGATTTTGAGGAAGACAAAAACAAAAGTCACCAGTGTCGCCGGTGCAAGTGTTAGCAAAAGTAATTGTAACAGTAGTAGCAACGGTAGTCGAAAGAACTCATTGTCGAAATAAAAGGATGTTAGCTCTCCACACTGCCAGATAAAATTAAAAACACAAAACTTCTCCCGATTCCCTTTTCGAAAAATATGGTCATTCCGTATGAACTTCATTCAAATTCCATGTCCTTCAAGAAGAGTATGAATCCCATTCCATATAATCCATGTAGACAGTTTTATTTTTGTGCTTCCCACAATCAACTATTCCTGCAATCATTCTTGCCCCAATCGGAAAATACTCTCAATTTTTTTTTTATATGCCTGAATGTCGTCAGGAAGTCATGATTAAGACGCCGCGATATCATTTTAAGATGACCAAAATTTGGTGTCAACATAACCAAAAACAAATTTGGTGCAAAAGGAAAACAAAGTCGAACTAGAGTTTCACTTTAAATTGACAAGAAAGTCAAGCACGCTTCTCACAACTCATTGAATCGCTGAGAATAAACAAAACATTGCGAAAAGGCTACGTTATATGGTCTATTGACCCGATTTGAAGCACTCAAGGCTATAGTCAAATGGCTATAGACCCGATTTTAAGCAGAGCTCAATAGCCTGCTCTTTACTGTGATTGCGAGATATTTTTGCCGTACTAGTGCAAAATGCATTATTATTTGATATTCAGCTCGGACTGGAACGATTCGAAAACTAAAAAAAGGATTACTTTATTATGTCCGTGACTCTCGTGAAAATTCAAAGGCCGAATTTTCGCAGATAACTGTTTTTGCCCTTTCTCTCTACGAAGGGAAACTAATCAAACTCGAAGAGAATATTTGTATCAAGTGAAAAATGTATAATCGCTACATTGCGCCTTATAATTGAAAGCTTGTCATATTCAAAAATCAAAAGATGATATTTTACAAAATTAAGATATTGAAAACGATCATTTTTTTATTCACTTGCGCACTATCAATTGCATGTGTACTTGAAAGATATGACCTTTAGTTTAGGATATTTTTTTTTGTTTGCTTTCAAATTCTTTGAGCACTAGCCCGTGTTGATTTCGCTCTAGAAACGATTTATCAACTATATTTTAATTATATTGCTACAGTTTCACCAGTATATTATTATTTTTACTATTATTATTACGTTATTATTGTTTGAAACAATAAGCTGATCATACTCAGATATGAAAACTGAAATAGTTTTTAAAAAACAAACAAATGAACCACAACCTTTAGTTCGTAAGTTTATAAGATTACGCACACATAATTCTTATTTATCAAATTTATCTTTTACTTATTTCCCGACGTTTCGAAAATTGCATATTTTGCATAAATAAAACAAGTGATACATTACAAAACTATTCAGAAGGGAATATTTTTTTTTAGAAATATTTAATGCGTAGTTTTACGGCAAAAATAGACTATATTCATTTCGGAAAATTAACACTTGTTTCGAAATTAATTCAATTATTTTTTCCCTAGTCCTAAAATAAAACTAAAAGGATTTTTTCCCTGTAGGAATTATTTAAAACTACACCAATTCAATAGTTTTTATTTAGTTTGAAACTAGTAAGACATTTTATACACATCCTATCTACATAATTACAGTACTGTAACTGACTACTACTTTGAAACATACTTTTTGAAAGAAAGCTGTTTCAGAAAAAAAAACAATGTTTATTATTTAAAAATCCTATTTATTTAAAAACAAGTGAATATTACAATATAAAAATCATTTTAGATTTTTACGAACGACTTTATTTTATAAATATATATTATCAACTCAAAAAGAGAAGAAAAAAACTAAAATTCTGAAAAAACACTCATAAAACACACATAAAAATGCAAGAAGAAAAATATTATTTAGTTTTCAAGTAAGGACGTTTGGAATTGATTCAATAATTTATAACTTTCGATAGTATGTAGATTTCAGTTTAACTGGAACTTATAGTTTTTAATATTTTTCCGTTCAGTTCAATTTTGATTTGATTTTCGATATAGAAATGTATTTGTGACTCGACTTTTTTGGTCAAACACTCTGGTTGAAATATTGTGTTGATTTTTTGCAACCATGATGATTATGCTTTGGACTCGATTACATTTGAATTGATTATATATAAAAAAAAGTAGGCTGAAAATCATACAATCAAAAAAATATCATGTTGAAAAAACTATAAGTTAGATCCTATTATGTTTGTTTTCCGTTTTGTAAATAAGCATAATGTTTAATGAAAAAATGAAAGTCTAATATTTTTCATTTGGATTTTAAATTTTTAATTATCATTTCTTTTTATTTTAGATGCCAAATAAAATTTTGTTTAATCAAAAAGAAAACATCATGTTTTTAACTTTGACTAATCATTTTTATTGCTATAATATTAAACATATTTAATTTTATAGGGTTTTTGTTACATTTTAGTTGATGGCTTTAATTAGAAACGGAAGTTATTGCTTTATTTCATTAATCAACTAAAATAATGCTGTAGATATTGGGATATGGAATCGTGGTGGATTTTAGGAGAATTATAACATACTTTAACTGCCAAAATATTTTAGGTCTGCACATAGCTAAAAAGAAATGCTATAAGTTTATCATTGGGAATTATTCTTCTTATTAGGACGACTCAGTCACAATTTTATTTGGTTAACCCTGTATAGTAGTTTTCTTCAGAACTCGTATGAAAACCTTTCTAATGATTTATAAAGATGTGTAAGCTCTGAATTTTGACGGTATAGTTTAGTTTATTATATTTTTTAACTGATAGCAGGGCACTGGAATATATATGGTAATTCAAAAGAATGGACTAAATTTAATTAATTTGTATTTAATGAAGTATAAATTTGACATGCACAATTTGCATACTAGTAAAAAGAGGAAGTTTCAAAGTTTTTTAAATGTTCAATGTGTGACCCTTTGCTGCACGACAAACATCTAAGTGATAGTCAAACTTGTTTAAACGCGGAAAAGCATGTCTTGTGTTACTGAGTTCACCGCAGCAGTGACACGATTCCGCAGGTCGGCCAGAGTTGCTGGTAAAGGTGAGACGTAAATAGCTACCTTAACATATCCACACCAGAAAAAGTCACATAGCGTGAGATCAGATCTCGGTAGCTAGAAGCGGAGGCCCAAGTTTTGATTTCTCATGGGTCATAGCATATCACCAGATAATTCAAAATGTATGTATTGAAATTCACCTACCTCTTATACTACAGGTCATTCCATTCTGAAACTTTTATGATAAAATAAAAATACTTTAAGCTTTGTTTTGTTATAAAAATAAACAAAATTCACCTGGTCCAAACTATTCAAAAAAAGAGTTGAAATTGTTACTTCCGGTTTCACGCAAAGTTTTACTTCCGGTTTTCAAATCTAATTTCAAAATTAAAAAGAACAGTTAATTTTCTACACCAATCAGTATTTTTAATGTTTTTGAAATAATTTTTTTTAGTCCTAGAATCCGCTTCCAAAAAAACCTCTCATCAATTTCATCCATTTTTCAGAAGCCCATAACTCGGCAACTAAACCTCATAGAAACCAAAAACGAAATCCAGAACCTCGACTTTTTTTCGTTGTCCGCTTCACGTGAAATGCCCCTTATGCTTCGTGGAATACAAATTAATTAAATTTTGTCCATCTTTTTGAACAATCTTGTATTGCTAGTTGCTTGGATTGAGAATATTTCGTCAATTAGTCTCAACCAGTAATCGGTTTCGGGTAAGAATTTCATAATGAAGCAACATTATTGATATTATTTGATTGATTTATTGAAATGTTGTCTTGGAAAGAATGCGTCTGATATTTTCTAGTGTCTACGACATCTTATTGACAAAAACAAACTTTGAGACTTGTTCAAAAATCTTGTTCGAGTTTAGTATCTAGTATTGTCGAGCTGAAGGTTCCGTATGTTTGCAAGCAAGACAGCAGCTACTTTGTAAGCTCTTTCCATGCTCCTAGTTCAGCTTACAGTAATCGAGTCTATCGTTTCACTTTTTAGCCCAATCATTGGTTCTCTGGTATTAGCATTGCGAAAAGCTTGACTACACGATGAAACCTTTACTTCAATGTCACTATTATAGCGAGGCCAATAAGCTAAACTTCTTGCACTTGCCTTCGTTTGGCCGATTGCTTGATGTGGTCTGTTTAATAGGTCCAAAACATATTGCGGACATTTGAAAATGGAATCTGTAGTTTTTAAAAAAATTTATTGAACTAACTCATGCATAAAATAGATAATGAAGGTGGTTACAAAACAGGTATAACATGAAGTGAAAACAGATGTATGAGTAAATGTTTCTTAGTTCATCTGTCAGATGTCGCTGATGTACTTGCTTTATATTTTCAACACCTCCTCCTAAAGTAGTACATCCAGCTTTTCACGCAAAGTCCAAAACCGCTCCCCACCCAGTCATGATGTCTGATGATGTCTGATTTACCACGTTGATGTGTTCCACTGCATTCTGTCCGCTTAGATAGCATTCCCGAACAAGCCAATATCTTACTTCAATGTGCTTTGATCTTCTGTGTATAGCAATAAAACAATTTGATCCGAATTCAATCACCGTTTATTATAGAATGTTTGCTGTTCATAGCGATGATAATAAAATACCTCTCTAACCGTAAGCGCTGATTGGGAACACTAGAACATAGTACCAAAACTGGTTTTTACTTGTTTCAAACAACATTTATGTACTACATGTGAAACTCTGGATTTATGGATAGTTTTACAGCACTTGCATTAAGGGGTTTTGCTCTGCATTTGACAGAGTTCTCTCAGAAAACGCTTCAACCACACCAAGCCTTCAGCGCCTTCTGTTGCTGCAAGAAACTGTGCTTCCGTGGTTGACAACGAGACTGACCTCTGCAGTTGGCTTGTCTAGGTAACTGCACCTTTTGCATAAATCCCAACTATACCACTCGTCGATCGTCGTGTCTTGGTATCCCCAGCAAAATCAGTATCACTGAATACCTCTAGCTGTAGCTCATCGCTAGGTTTTGATTAAATATTCCGTAGCTACTTGGGCTTCGCAAGTATCTAAATATGCGTTTAACACTCATCCAATCGGCTACTGTTTGTTGTTCCATTGCAAGTGCTGAATTTGGACACTGCAAACGCTATATTTAGACGTTTTTCTGTCTTCTGATACATTACACAGTCAACTGCTTCACGGTATGGTACCTTAACATCCAATGGGTTTCGAGGTTCTTCGATACTTCTATCAGGCGGTGTTGTGACGGACTTTATATGTTGAAGCGCTACAGGATTTTCTCTGTGTAAGCTTCCTGATTAACGAAGATTCCGTCCTTACGGCCTTAAGGATCCTGTTGTTATCAAAAAGTTCTGTTGCAACTTCTCAATAAAAAAAATGTACTTTATCAAGATCCGTTCCGGCCACTAGTCGATCGTCCACGTATTCATGTTCTTCTGTACAAATAAACATGGATCAGTCGATATAGCGGTCAATCCTTGATTTATCATCAAATTAACGAATCGATGATTCCAACACCGTGGATCCTGTTTGAGGCCATCAAGACTGCGTTTTAATCTGCATACTCGTCCACTTGCGTCATCAAATCCTTCTGGCTGAAGTTCGATGTTAAAGCGCTGTTTTAACATCGAACTGTCGTAACTGTAGTTTTTCCATAGCAGCAACCGCAAGCACAGCACGCAGAGCGTCATAACGCGTCACACTACTGAAAGTTTTATCATAATCTATGCCTGTTTTTTGTTTAAATCCTTTTCCAACTAGCCGAGCACGAAAGCGTTTGACTGACCCATCGCCTTTTGATTTTGTGCGAAGTACCCAACGATTTTTGATGACTTTTGCATTCTTCGGGCGTTCTATTAATTCCCAAGTCGAATTTCAGCTAACTCTTCAAGTTCCTTCTTCATTGCTTGCATTCACTCAACTCTACGATTGGTGATCCAAAAGTAATGTAATGAATATGAGCCAAGGTGATTAGGCTTAAAAAAAAGTATTTATTTTGAACATAGTCTCCTAACAAGTTAATATATTTAGTCCATCTGTTTTCCAAACCCAAGATATCCTTAGAAAAAAATTATTTGTCCTTACTCTCGCAAAATGCCTCAACAGCGGTCATCACTTCGCTATCATCTTCAAATTTCTTGCCCCGAAGGTGTTTCTTGAGCCGAGGAAAGAGGTCGAAGTCACTAGGAGCTAGATCTGGCGAAAAGGAAAGGGTTTCAAGCAGATCGAATCTTGTTTCTTGAATTGCAGCCATCACAACTGCAGCCTTGTGAACCGGTGCGTAGTCTTGACGGAACAACACTCCGGCTCGCAATTTGCCGCGTTTTTTCCTCAATAGCCTACCGCAATCTTTTTATTTGGTCTGCGTAGTAAGAGCCTGATATTGGGGCTTCCTTTTCCAAGTATTCTACTATAATAATTCCTTCAGATTCCCAAAAAACTGAGGCCATAACCTTCCCCGTCGAGCTCGACACTTTGAATTTCTTCGGCGTATGTGAAGAGCATCTGTGAAGGAGGTTTCCTTAATTCCCAAACCGGTAAAAATGTGCGTAAAATCGCTGAAATAGTTGATCGAGCTCCCAAAATAGTATTTACCATAATAAAAAGTCATTACAGCACCAAAAACTATGAATATAAATCGAAACCAAGTTCTCCAAAATATTTTGACTTCGTTAGATGAACGATGGGCAGTGCGACAAATAAAAGAAAAACCTTTTTATGTGCTTTTAAACTTGCCATTGAAGCAAAAAAAGCATCTTGGGAAAAAACTAGCCTTGGAAACAAGGATTTTGCGGCAGTATCGTTTAATGGTAGGACGGCAAGAAGAAAGCCGTTAATCAGTCAGGTTAGTTGCAAAAAAGACTGGCTTTCGCTTAAAAGTACGGAGAAAACGACTTTTCGTTTTGGCAAGTTTTATTCACCAACGAAGACAAATGCAACATTATTAGATCACATTGCAGATCGTTTGTATGGAGAAGAATCAATGAAGAACTCAAAGAAAATAATCTACGGCCAAGCATTAAACACGGCGAAGGATCCTTGCAAGTGTGGGTTTCTATATCAGCGGTTTGACCTGGGAATATTCATATAATTGAGAGAATAATGGACGAGGCAATGAATTTTAAAGAAAGTGGTCGAAAATTGGTGATTGAATTTTTTTTTATCAAGATAATGATCCCAAGCCTATAATGCACGGAATTGGCTCCATTATAGCTGTCTCCAAGTATCCGTCGCGTGATCTAAATGCTATCCCGCATTTGTAGATTTATTTAAAAGAAAATTTAAAAAAAACATTCTATGACTACTAGAAATGTATTAAAAACAGGTTTGATGGAAGAATAGGACGAAATTGAGCCTTCCTTTTGTAAGTTGATGGAGTCAATCCGTGAATTCAATGTAAAATCAGCTTAAAGGAGTTAAGAACCAAAAATAATGCCAATTAAGCACTTGAGGCAGATAGAAACACAATGTTTAACTGTCTCTAAATTTTATTTCTTTATCAAGATTACAAATTTAATAAAGCGTCCGGTTATCGCGGCGGTTAGATCGAGACTGACTATTTCTCTCTGTGCGTGAGTGCTCATTGATATCTTAAACGATAGCAGCGCCGTCTCGCGGCCTCATCCCTCCAACGGAGAAATCAGCCGGTATTTGAATGATTGTCGAGACATCGCTTACAATTCGCCGGTAGTAGGGATATATAGCGGATGAGTGCGAAGTCAAAGTTTTAACCACTGATGAATTGTCCTGGCTGATCAGATTCATTCGATACGATTCTTCTCCTAGTTTCTCGGTTATTATGCAGGGACCGCTGAAATTCAGTACAAGTTTTCCTCGACTTGGATGACTATCTGGTAGACGCCATTTTACATACTGTCCGACCTCAAACGTTGATTTCGGATGTACAGCATCGTGTCTTAGCTTGTGAGCTGCCTGAGCCTCTCTTGAGCGAGAAGTTGCTTGCGAACGTGCTTCTTCAACAGAAACGGTAGGCTGAGGATGTCCTGGCAATATCAGTCCAAATTGTAGATAGGTTGGTGTATAATGCGTGATTTCTTGCGGGATACCGTTCATCGAACTCGTAACAGTACGAAGTGCGGTCGACCATCGAATCTTCGGATTATCTACCAAAGCCAATTTAAGTCCTTTTACGATTCCACCATTTGCTTTTTCGCAGAGTCCATTAGCTTGCGGCCGATAAACTGGCGAAAGCAAATGTTTTACTCCCCTGTCTTTTAGAAACTTACGAAAACGTCCCGCGATAAAGCTTGTGTAATTGTCGGTGAGAATAGCTTCAGGAGTACCAACTGCATCAAAAAGACGGTTCAAAAAATTTACATTAGCATCGGTTGTTTTTCGTTTTACAGCGTTTGTCCATACGTAGCGAGAATGGTGATCCACTACGGTCAAAATATACTTAGCTGATGTTTTGGCACCAGCTCCCATAACGATAGTATCCATTGCCCACAGCTTTAATGGACTGCTTGGTGTCTCTATTGCATTCAATTGACCGAAAGACTTTTTATTCGGAGGTTTTACCATCTGGCATGTGTGGCATGTTTTTACATAATTAATGACATCTCTATCGCGCGTTGGCCACCAAAATCGGCTTGCGATCGAAATAAGGGTCTTTGAGGTACCCGGATAATTTGCATCGTCATGGAATCCTTTTATAACATCGTTAACGAGCGACGGTGGGATCACTACGCGGGTACGACCTCGGTACGCTACTGCTATACGTCCATCGATCCGTAAAGGTCGTTTCAGATGATACCTGTCGAATTCGTGTTGATAAGTACTGACATTCTCTATCTCAAAATAGTTCATTTCGATTGGATTCTTGGAGAGGGCATCCGCCACTTTATTATCGGAACCGCGTCGATAATGAATTGTATAATCGAAAACCCCTAACCTCACGGACCAGCGAAATAGTCGTGATGTCGGCTTATCGATGCTAAATAGCCAGCGCAGTGCAGAGCAATCCGAGTAAATGTCAAAAGATATACCTTCAAGGTAGACGTGAAAATGTTCCACAGCTTTAACAACGGCTAAACATTCCAATTCCGGAGCGGAGTATCGTGTTTCGCAATCGTTAAGCTTATATGACCAAAAAGCGATAGGATGCCAATTGCCGTGGTCGTTTGGCTGCGATAAAGTTGCTCCGAGTCCTACTCCAGATGCGTCAGTGTGTAAAACTATTCGACGATCTGGGTCGTAGATACGAAGGACAGGTGATGAGCTCAAGATCTGTTTTACACGTGGAAAAGACTCTTGTTGTCGTTCAGCCCAAACAAATACAGCACCTTTTCGAGTTAATTCGGTCAGCGGGGCAACTATTTCACTAAAACGCTGCACGTATTCACGATAATAATTGCCCATTCCGACAAACTGCAGCATCTGTTTAACGTTTGCCGGTTGTGTGAAGTCAACCACTGCTTTTACCTTCGCTGGAGATGGTCGAACTTTGCCGTTGCATATAACGTGTCCAAGATACTCAACTTCGCGTTGAAAAAATCGGCATTTCGAACGCTTAAGACGAAGCCCCTCGTGATGTAGTCGTTGAAAAACGTTTTCGAGAAGCACACGATGTTGCTCAAATGAATCGGAATGCAGAATTATGTCGTCTAAATATAATTCCACTCCATGTCCGATGAAATCTTGCAGAACTCGACGTAGCTCACGCTGGAAAGCTGAAGCTGCATTCTTCAATCCCATCGGTAATACCAGCCATTCAAACTGGCCATATGGCGTTACAAATGCGGTTTTCTCGATTGAATCCGGATGAAGTGCCAGGTTCCAGTACGCCCAGAACACGTCGAGTGTAGAGAAAATGGCCGATTTTCCAAGTCTGTCTACTAAATCCCGAATTCTAGGCAAAGGTTCGCGTTCACTAATTGTCTGTGCGTTAAGTGGGCGATAATCAATTACGGGTCTTGATTCACCATTTCGCTTATACACAAGGAACATAGGCAAGGCGTATGGCGATCTAGAATGCCTAATGAGTCCGAGCTTCAAGAGACGGTCCGTATGTTTTCGCATTTCTCGCTCTTTTGCTATTGACAATCGGAA
This sequence comes from Nemotelus nigrinus, assembly GCA_947369275.1. Taxonomy (NCBI): domain Eukaryota; kingdom Metazoa; phylum Arthropoda; class Insecta; order Diptera; family Stratiomyidae; genus Nemotelus; species Nemotelus nigrinus. The sequence goes on from OX376373.1 coordinate 145,142,952, forward strand.
CGGCTTCTTATGAACAGGATGCGCATCTGGTTTCAAGGTTATGATGTGCTGCGCATTTCGAATCCGACCAACATCGTTGTCATTTTTCGCGAAAACATCGAATCGTTCTAAAAAATCTTCGTGCATGTTCGCGTTGCCAACGGAAGCCATGAGCACTTCACTTTTCAAAGAAATCTGCCTTTTTTCCCGTAACTCACTGTCGAGGTTGATATCGAAAACACAAAGAGCGTCAATACCAATGAGCAGGTCGTGAGAGAGATTCTCAAAGACATGAATAGGAAATCGTTTTGTCTCTTTTCCTATACGAAGCATCGGTCGCACACAACCTAAAGTTCTCGTGTATCCGTTGACATGTCGCACGGTGAGAGTAGTATGAAAGTTATGTCTTCTCGTCCGCAGGTAGGGAAAAAAATAAGACTCGTTTAATATTTTAACAATTTATTTATTCCCCGAACTTATAAGTACAACAAACTGCGGACAACTAGAAGCAAAATCATAATTCAATTCCAACTTAAATAGCTAATTAATATTATCTTACATAGCAATATTTCCAAAAGATAATCTAAGCAATACTTTACCTCAGTGCAATACTCGTAACTAGGTCAAGAAGTAACGTTCGACAACATCATGCGTATGCAATAATTGTGTGCAATCGTCGTTGTCAATAATATGGTCAGCAGATGGGAAATTGGGTCGGTTGAATGTTCGGTCAATGTGCATATCGAATCAATTAGCAATTAGCGATATGCACTAGGTAAAAGGTGAAAGAGTATGGTGATAACTCCTCCCTCCTTAAAAATCTGTGTCTCACAGATTAAAAGGGCAAAACAATAGGTTGAAGCTGGGATGCCGATGTTGGATTTGATATTGTAACAGAGCGTCCTCTACGGAAGAAAATTATCAATAAAATCGCAGTAAGGGCCATAATCAATAACACCAAATCAGAAGAGATTGATACGATATTATTGAGAGGAATTTCATCCAATCTTTCTACGTTGTCCAAATGGAGTTTATGTAAATAATGAAGGTCTATTTTAATATTCTTCTCAGTTAAGTTAGGATTGAAGAGTGAAGGTAACACATGAAATGTCTTAATCTCCCTGCTAGTATATTCCATATTGTCAAGCCAGATTGAGTCATTTTGAAAATTAATAAGGAATGTTCCATTAAGAACTCTGCTAATGTTCCTATTGCGAAAATGTCCGTTGAAGTTGGTAAGGTATAACATATTTTCATCAAGGAGCTCCACAACTGAACCATTATAGTATCGAAAATCACAGGTTGCATCGGATCCTTCTAGTATTTGAGTGATACAGTCTGATCGGGACAGGCTTTCTAGCTGGTGTTTCTGGCAAATGGTTATATCTTGAATTTGAAGGCAGTCAGCCTTAATAGCATACCTAGCAGACTGCGTTAAAAAAAAATTTGAATAACTGAGATGAATCATTTTACTATTCCTAATTGTAGGGCGAACTAATACGTGATTAAAGTCAACACCGGTAGTTTTTGGAAGGCTGATAACATACAGCAGCAATGAGCCCTTCGCTAGCACCATGGGTTGAGCGAACTCGATAGCCTGAATTTCATTCTGATAAGGGAGAGTTTCGGTTTGGGCGAGCAACTCATTTATTTCTGAAGTATCCAGTAGATTAGAATTTACTATGCCTCTTTTCGCCAGTTGGCAACCTAAGACGATCTCGTATATTTCATCCTTAAGGATAGTCATTTTATTAAAGAGGGTTTGCTCGTATTTATCATTATTGAAACTGTTTACATCTGCGATGATCCTATTGTAGTTGTCTGTTAATTGTGTCGATACTTTTGTAATATACTGGTTGATTCTAAATTGCCTGTTATTGTTTGTAACTATACTATTTTGCGATTTGATGACATTATCCCAATCGGTTGCATCAGGACTTCCTGCTAACCACTTCCACGCTGAACCAAGCCAATTAATTGAACGTTTAGTCTTTTCCTTATTTTTACCCCTTAATTGGTTTAATAATTCTTCTATTTTATCGAGTTGTTGATAGAGTTGTGGGATTAAAATACTAGACTTGTTGATGCGATGCTGCACAATAGATCTCATACTGCTTGCTACGTCGTTGAATTTGGCTAGATCTATTGAGTGTATTATTTTAAAGTCTCCATCAATAATTCTGCCTAACCCACGTCTCAACATGACAATTGGTCCCGTATATTCATAAATATGCATTGAACCTTGTGAAGTTGCCAAAGTTAATCTGGAAGAGAAGAAACGTTTTTCAAGTGTGATTTATGTATACGTCTGCCTAAGTTAGTGGTGACTGTTACTAGATTATCTTTAGCTACAACCATTTTCTTAAATAAGGGTTTATTTTTTGTTTTAATTTGCTTATCCTTTTTATACACAACTTCTCCGGCACTGAAAGCTTTGGGCTTTGATCTCCGTTTGTTGTGATAATTAATTTGATTTTTTTGGTTACGTAATATCTCGTGCTTCAAATTTTCGTTTAATTTTGTCTTGAAATCGATAATATTTTGATAATTAACGCGCTGTGACCTACCAAGAAATACGTCTACCGGCTTCATTTTAATCACCGAGTGGAACGAGTTGTTGTATCTATCAACCGCAATAGCTACTATTTCCTTTAGACTGAGTTCAGTATACTCCTGTTGGAGACATCTAACTAATTCTATTATCGTTGAGTGGAGTCGCTCAATTTGACCATTGACTTCGCTTTTTTGGGGCGGAGTCAAATATACCTTTACGCCTAAAGCCTCCACGAGATTCATTACGATTGGGCTCATGAAACCCCCTTCATTATCCGTAACGAGAATTTTCGGAACGGTGAAATAGTGCAAAATCTTGACAATTTTTTCACGAATTTGGATAGCAGATTTATTCTTCAGGTGGAAGAACTTCGCAAATTTGCTGAATTTATCTATACACGTAATATACTTTTCACCGGCAATTTGCACAATGTCCATGTGTAAAATTTGCGATGGATATTCCGGTACAGGTGTTTCCTGTAGTTCGGGCTTGTGCGGACGGCGATCGTACTTACTTACGTTGCAAATTTCGCATGCCATTGTATATTTCTTTATCAATTTACTCATCTTTGGGAAGTAATATCTTTCCAGTATTTGATCTTTGTTTTCCCTACAGTTACGATGGGCCCTACGATGCTCCTTTTCTATTATGCGAACCTTATTATCCTCATTCGCAATATCTTCAACAACTCTCTGTGTGAGGCGAATTTTAAATTTGGAAAAGTGTTCTCTAAATACATCCTGAAGCAGTTGAATAAATTTTTCAGGAATTTTGATGCCATTGATCACATTTGGATTCAATGTCTCTTTCAACACCTTGACCAGATTTTTCTTATTTATAACATCCAAGGAAATATAGTGCCTATCAAAACCAGGATGAGGCTGTTCATATGCGCTAATCTCTTTGCCTTCAGAGAAAATTAATTGTTTCCTGAAAACGTTAATTGGCACCTCACAATATGGGATAAGATCGGTGCTGTCCTCGGCCGCACTATGCGCAGTTTCGGAACTTGAACTGAGGATGTTTGCTTCAAGTGGCAATCGCGAAAGAGCATCCGCAACCACATTTGTTTTACCTGGTTTATAAATGAGCTCGTAATTGAACTCTTCGATTCGGGCCTTCCACCGTTTAAGTTTTGCATTATAGTTGCTATTACTTAACGCAAAGGTAAGCGGCTGATGATCAGTTAGAATCCTCACTTTTTTCGCTCCATACAGATAAGTTCTCAATTTATCCAAGGCCCACACAATAGCTAATAATTCCCGTTCATTGGTAGCATAGTTTTCTTCCGTTGCGTTAAGGGACCTCGAAATGTAAATGATCGGTCGATCATTGCCGATTCCGCCTTGCGAAAGTACTGCACCGATAGCCTGGTTAGATGCATCCGTGGTTAAATTGAAAGGCTTTTCAAAATCTGGGAATGCCAGCACTTCCGTCGAGGTAAGAAGTTCCTTCAAATCATTGAAGGCCCTGAGCTCCGGCTCACCCAAAAAAATTGGCTTCTTCTTAGACTGATTAGCTTTAATTTGGGCGTTTTCTCCCCTAGTTAAGTTCGTTAAAGGCTTTGCTACCCTTGCAAAATCCCTAATGAATTTCCTATAGTATGACGCGAGACCTAGAAACGCTTTCAGATCCTTCAATGTTGTTGGCGGCTTAATCTTCGTAATGGCAGATATTTTTTTGGGATCTGGAAGAATGCCATCTTGAGAGATGATATATCCCAAATAATCCACCTGAGTTTTCAAAAATGAAGATTTCTCCAAATTAACCTTTAAGTTTGCACGTTTGAGTTGGCAAAGAATTGTTTCTAAATTCTGCAAATGTTCGGCTTCCGTCTTCCCCAGAATGATGATGTCGTCTATATAGACAAAACAAATTTGCCCAATGAAGGGTTTTAAAACATCATCGATCATTCTCTGGAATATGGCCGGTGCATTTTTAAGGCCGAATGGTAGCCTGGTGAACTCAAACTTGCCATTCTCAGTGGAAAATGCCGTTTTCGGAATGTCACCTTCTTTCATCTTGATCTGATGAAATCCCGATGTCAAATCAAGAGTAGTAAAGTACTGCGATTTACCAAAACTTGCAAGCGTATTCGTAATATCGGGAATTGGATATGTATCCGATATAGTAATTGCATTAAGCCTTTTAAAATCAACAACCACTCTATACTGTTTTTCACCCAACGAGTTGGCCTTCTTGGGTACAATCCAAATTGGCGAATTGTACGGGCTCTTTGAAGGTCGTATAATCCCGTCTTTAAGCATTTTTTCCATTTGCCTGTCGACTTCCGATCGCAAATTTACTGGATAGCTGTACGACTTAGTGTAAATTGGATCCGATGTAGATGTTCTAATCTCAGCTTTTACACTCGTTTCCACTACTTCACTATCACTTATTGGCCCAAACAGTTCAGCGTGTTCACTTAATAAGGTTTGTAGTTTGCCTTTCGTTACCTCAGATAAATGATCGCATTTAACTTCAATATAGTTGACCTGTCTAGATTCTTTGGCCTTCAGAGGAATTTTAATATTGGGCTTAATTTCTAGGATGTTATTCTTCCTGTCAACAATTGCATCTAATTCCTTCAAGGTATCATCCCCAATGATTCCGTCGAACGATTTCAAACCGGGTAAAACATAAAAATCCAAAAGGATGTCGTTTCCAGCACTCTTAAAAAATCTACCAGTTACCTTCATATTAACAGATATCTCCCCAGCAGCTGATTGAATTTTGAAAGGATCCGAAACTGGCTTTGCGTTAAAGGCGATTTTAGTCGCAATAAAATTTTTGTTGGCACCGGTATCGACTAAAAATTTCAAAATTTGGCCCTCACGCGTAGTGTACTCTATGTATGGAACGCTAGAGAGGCGTCCATCATAAAATTTAAATGATTATCTTCCGACACATCTCCACATTCTCCCTGTGGACCTAAATCATTGTCCTCCAATAGTTCCTGGTACTTAGTTTCATATAGGTTTTCCGGAGACTCTGGGAGTACCTCCTCTGACTCTTCTTGTACCTCTAAGTTATAAAGACGTTGCTCCTTCCTAGGAAGATTGGCGGACTCATTAGAGCGCTTGTAGGACTGGTAGTTTGACGGTCTGTTCATGTAATTAACTTGGCGTGTCTGAATGGATCTGTCTATGTCCATTGGAGTCGGTGGCTTAGGTTGAGTAGGTCTAGGGGGTGGAGTCGTAGTTTTTAATGCGAGATTATTCCGAATTTGGTAGGCCTGATTTCTTTCCGTTAGGCTCAACTGCTGATAAGCAGGAGTTACCTTAGGCTTTCCATAATCCAAGCGTGGATTAAAAATCTGGTTGACAGGTGCTGTAACAGTATTGTTACTTTGCCGTTGATGTATGGGGATGTTCCTGAAATTTAAGTTCTGAAACTCCAAACAAGAAGCGTAAGCCTCCGGAAGCGTTTGAGGTTTTTGGATCATAAGTATTCGAGCCAGGTCTCCATTAAGACCCCTTACAAAAACATCGAGAGCCCTATTCCGATAATTTTCGGTAAGCGCCGCGATCGTTTCCTGTGATCGGTCCTCAGTTTTAATTTTATTTATTAAAAGGGATAACTGGTGATTTACCTCCGCGTAGAACTCATCAACACTTCTATGCCGCTGTACCATAGAATGAAGCTGATGCTCCAAGGTGCGGACATCGCGCTTGTCAGCATAATGAAGGGATAAGCATGCCTTGATGCTGGACCAATCATTATCAAATATATTGTACGATATAAGGGCAGCATCAGCTGGTCCCCGTACTTTCTGTCGGATGTGACGAAGTATGGCCCTAAATATTGGCTTTTGGCGCACAATTTCGTAGTCGCGAAGAATTGTCTCCACATTGTGTACCCAAGATACATACTGAATTGGATTCCCATCAAAGGGCTGAAGGTCTCTTACAGAATCAGGCAGTTTCCTGATATCGTCAAGATCTTTTTCAGTTTTAGGAAGACCTGAGTCTGACTGCACGAGTTGAGTGGGAGATTTATTCACTAGCTTTTCCTCAACCGCTAATAATCTAGCTTCGGATGACTCATTTTGCGAAATATAAGAATTAATTACTGTAATTGTTTGCTCGAGAGCTGACAATCTAGCCTCTGATTTCCTACTGAGCTCAATTTGAGCATTGACAGCCCCTGTCAATTGTCTAATGGATTCTTGTATGGCTTCCATTTAGAGATAAGGTTTAAAAAATCAATCTGATCGAAATTCAACTAACCACGTATACTTTCTCCGAAAATTTCACTACCGATTGCACACAAAATAATTCGCAATAAATTCCGTCCCGCGATAAATTTTGCGCACTGAAGTAAGTTCACATACAGTTTAACAAAAAATTTCCACTCCACTTTTCCACTTACAAGATGTATAATATAAAAATTTAGATAAATAATATTTTCTTAAAATGTTAATAATAATTTCATTCAATGTATAAAATATATTTCAAATTGTAATTTTCATCAATTATTGGATTTTTCAAACAATTTGTATTCTAAGTTTGACCTTATTCTTTTCAAAAATATGCTAGAACTTTACAATATTTGCCAATATTTATTTTAAATTATTGGATTTTCCACACAAAAACAAATAACCTTACTTCGATAAATACTTGTTGGAAATGATTCTTAGTCAACACTTGTTTAGTTTGATATTCACTACTTATATCTTTAAATTCTCATAAAAAAGAGACTTACATTAGTATAATAGCCACTGCCGCTGGTCGTGATTTCATCTTCCGTTGGGACCTTCCGTAGAACTCCTTTTTAGTGCGGTCCTTTCGATAATTCGGATGGCACCTACTGCGGTACGGAGTCGTGTCACCTACTGCAATCTCGATCCACCAAAAAAAGAAACGCTCGTATCTCGCAGTCAAACAGGAAATGACTTCGTCCACTGTTAATTTGATTTCGGATAGCTTCCAATATATTTTACTCCTATACGAGTACACCAGGAACACTGCGTGTTAATTCACGGTAATAATTCCGAAAACTGCGTTTACTTCAAACACTGCGATTACTTTCGAAAACTGCGTTTACTTTCGAAAACTGCGTTTACTTTCGAAAACTGCGTTTACTTCACTGCGGCTTTAATAACTGTGTTCTCATGGGAACAGTTGATAGGTTTCGCGGGTATTTTTCGGCACGTACTGTGTTCTCACGGGAACAGTATTTAGATTGCTCGGGCGCCAGTTATGTCTTCTCGTCCGCAGGTAGGGAAAAAAATAAGACTCGTTTAATATTTTAACAATTTATTTATTCCCCGAACTTATAAGTACAACAAACTGCGGACAACTAGAAGCAAAATCATAATTCAATTCCAACTTAAATAGCTAATTAATATTATCTTACATAGCAATATTTCCAAAAGATAATCTAAGCAATACTTTACCTCAGTGCAATACTCGTAACTAGGTCAAGAAGTAACGTTCGACAACATCATGCGTATGCAATAATTGTGTGCAATCGTCGTTGTCAATAATATGGTCAGCAGATGGGAAATTGGGTCGGTTGAATGTTCGGTCAATGTGCATATCGAATCAATTAGCAATTAGCGATATGCACTAGGTAAAAGGTGAAAGAGTATGGTGATAACTTGAATATCGGGATATAGATCACATTCCAAAGCCTTCGCTTTCGACATCGCTGTAAGCATTGATCCTGTGTCTACAAAGGCACGAGCATAATTTTCGTTCACATACACATTTCGGTAAATGTATTCAGCGGCACACATTGAGCTCGATGAGGTGTTTGAATGCGGCCGAGAAGATACATCATGTTGTACTTGTGTTTGTGTGCTATTCGTATTGCCTCTGGGGCATTGTTGTTTCCAGTGCATCTGGTTGGGAATTCCAAGTCGTTCGCATTGTGGACACGGCGTACTTGGTGACTTGTTGCCGTTTCGTCGATTTTCTCCTCGTCCCTTCTGCTTTGCTCTGAACTGGTGTGGGACAATAGCAACATTGTCTATATCACCGTGATGAGACTCAAAAGATTTCATTTCTCTTTTTGGCTTGGTTTCTTAAAGGGCGAGCGCTGTTCGAATCCATTCTTCGGGAGTCTTCGGGTTCGTAGCAACTAAAAATCCTCTGTATGTTTCAGGCATACCGTTTGTTAAAAGGGCAATTTGCATGCCGTCGTTAGCGCCTGCTTGCGTCATCAAGCGACGCTTGTCGTTGTAGTAGTCGAGCAAAGTTTCATTTCTACGAAGTTTTCGCTCAGATGCTTCGACTATGCAGTTGGTTACAACACGCCCGAAACGGGCAACCATTTTCTGGCGGCACTCTGACCATAAAATGGTCTTCCTTCGGGGAACTACCTCAGTAGCAAACCATGAAATGGCGTCCTCTGCCAGATGACGCGGGAAAACTTCCAGGCGTTCGTCGTCCGTAAATCTGAATGTTACGGCGTTAAACAACTCAAGCCACTCGTCAACTTTGACTGAGCATTTAGAATAGAGATGTGCTTAACTGCTCTTTTTACTGAGCAGTGATCGCAGAGAGCAGTTTGGGCAAAGAGCAGTTTAGAGTAGCAGCTATTCAATCGCAATTGCGATTGCAGTTTCGTGCGTACGAAAAACCGCTCGCTACTTTTGATTGCTCATTGCCAGTGTTTGCTCGTTACCTTCTCATCGCCTTCGATTTGTGCTTGACACAGCAATTTCTAGCCTCAGATTGCAATCGCATTGTATGCTTACAATGTGACTGTATTTTCCCTTAGCGATGGATGCTCATGTTAAGAACAGATGTAGTATGTTTGAGAATACGTTGCCTGCATTAATTCGGCATTTGCTAGCAGAAGAATGTATTGCCAAGTGCTTGGTAAATCGTATAGTAGTTTTGTGGTTTTCAAAATGTCATACATTGGATGCAAGCAACGCAGTGAAATGTTATTATGCATGTACAGTATTATGCAGTATGTGATTTAATTTCGAAGATTTATTTTTCCTGGCTAATCTAAAACAATCGGTTTTCCACTTCGCCTCACCGAAGCATGAAGTTTGTCGAAAATTTTATTGAGAAATGATAACAAAATGTTTACGTGTTTTAAACATGCACCCACTAGGGGGCCAATCTCTTCGGTAAGGCTGGACATGAGTTACAACCCCGGTAGGGTTGGAGTGCAGTCACGAGCACCGCCGCAGAAGCCAACTGGCGAACCAAAAAGGATCTCAACATTTTTAGTGCTACTTTCAGTTTTTCGGGCAGATTTAATTTTGATGTATCCTAGAGACTAGGCCGCTTTCTTCCAGATTTGTATGGAAATTTCGCTCGAAATAACTCAGAAACGTCCCCAAATTCATGCCACACAAAAAATTTTTTTTGGAAAATATGGACGTTTTTGCCCAATTTCCCCTATCAAAAATTTTTTCGCCCTTAATATATCACTAATATATTCCCCGATCACTTTCAATCATCGAAAGCGCCATAAAGGCAGTTTGTGCCAAACGATGGCCAAAAAACCCCTTACTCCCCTACAAAACCGAAATTTTTGTATCACAGCAATAGGTCTTGGCCCGTTATGTCCGAAACCACTGTAACCCAAAATTGGCCGATTTTGTCCGATTTCAGCTACTTTTGCCATATCTTCGAAACTAGGCCGCTTTTTCCCAGATTTGTATGGAAATTTCGCCCGAAACAACTCAGAAAGGTCCCCAAATTCATGCTAGAACAATAAATTTTTTTTGGAAAATATGGAGGTTTTTGCCCAATTTCCCCTATCAAAAAATTTTTCGCCCTTAATAAATCACTAATATACTCCCCGACCACTTTCAATCATCGAAAGCGCCATAAAAGCAGTTTTTGCCAATCTATGGCCAAAAAACCCCTTACTCCCCTACAAAACCGAAATTTTTGTATCACAGCAATAGGTCTTGGCCCGTTATGTCCCAAACCACTCTAACCCAAAATTGGCCGATTTTGTCCGATTTTAGCTACTTTTGCCGTATCTTCGAAACTAGGCCGCTTTTTCCCAGATTTGTAAGGAAATTTCGTCCGAAATAACTCAGAAAGGTCCCAAAATTCATGCTAGACCAAAAACAAATTGTTGGGAAATATGGACTTTTTTGCTCAATTCCCCCTATCAAACATTTTTTCGCCCTTAAAATATCACTAATATACTCCCCGACCACTTCCAATCATCGAAAGCGCCATAAAAGCAGTTTTTGCCCAACTATGGCCAAAAAACCCCTTACTCCCCTACAAAACCGAAATTTTTGTATCACAGCAATAGGTCTTGGCCCGTTATATCCGAAACCACTGTAACCCAAAATTGGCCGATTTTGTCCGATTTCAGCTACTTTTGCCATATCTTCGAAACTAGGCCGCTTTTTCCCAGATTTGTAAGGAAATTTCGTCCGAAATAACTCAGAAAGGTCCCAAAATTCATGCTAGACCAATAAAAAATTTTTGGAAAATATGGACGTTTTTGCCCAATTTCCCCTATCAAAAATTTTGTCGCCCTTAATAAATCACTAATATACTCCCTGACCACTTTCAATCATCGAAAGCGCCATAAAAGCAGTTTTTGCCAAACTATGGCCAAAAAACCCCTTACTCCCCTACAAAGCCGAAATTTTTGTATCACAGCAATAGGTCTTGGCCCGTTATGTCCCAAACCACTCTAACCCAAAATTGGCCGATTTTGTCCGATTTCAGCTATTTTTGCCCTAAAAACTTATTGAATAATTGAATAAAATACTTGCAAGTTCGAAACTACTCGCAAGGGTAGGAAGGAAAGAATCTGAATAGATGAGCATTTAAAATGTTCTGTATTGCAAAAGAGCAATGAGCAGTTGAACAACATTAGCAAAACACAACTAAATTGCTCACTGCTCTTCATAAAACTATCTGCTCGGCAAAAGAGCAGTGAGCAATTGAACAGCATGAGCAGAGAGCAATCGCACTGCTCACTGCTCTTCATAAACTATCTGCTCTGCAAAAGAGCAGTGAGCAATTGAACAGCATGAGCAGAGAGCAATCGCACTGCTCATTGCTCTTCATAAACTATCTGCTCTGCAAAAGAGCAGTGAGCAATTGAACAGCATGAGCAGAGAGCAATCGCACTGCTCACTGCTCTTTTCAAAGAGCAGTGCGATTAGTAGCAGTGATCGCAAGAGCAGTCCCATCTCTAATTTAGAACCAGTGAATTTATCACAAAGCAATCCGTTCATGAAACGCGGCGCGATCGTTCGCTGAGTTTCGGCAGCAGATTGGCTTGCCTCTGCTATTGGCGTGTTCGGCGTTGCCTCACAATCACGTTTAGGCTGGTGAGTCTCGACGATGAGCTCTTCTCTAAGCGCTCGGATCCTTGCATCCATTTGCAAGGCGATTTCTTCTTTACTTTCTTTGATCGCGTTTAAAATTGCTTCCATGTCGATCACGTTTCCACTACTACTACTACTACTACTGGACGTGGTGGCGGCACTTTGTGATGGCGTCGATGCACTCGGATTTTTTTTCGGTGGCATTTTCACGTATACCGCACAAAGATATCAAATGGTTAAGGGTTCATTCTACTTTCGAGAGAATAAAAAATACAATTTTTAGAATATTTTTTTCTTTCAAACTACAATGGTTATCAACTTTATTCTTTTTTAATATTATAGACATTGTCTTTAGCATTTCAAAACAGTACATACTATTTATTTATTTATTAAAGTTTTAAAAATTGTCGACAAAGGGAGGTGTGTATTTCGATGGCGGGAGTGATTTTTCTCAAAGTATTTACCCGAAATGAAAAAAAGAACTGTCTTATTATTTAGCAGCTTTGTCGCTATCGCAGGTACTAAAATAAACCTGTTAAAATAAAAATTAACAAAGTTATATTAGTTTGAAAATTAAAATGTGGAAATTACAGATTCTTTTTGCAATTTTTTGTTACAAAAAAATACTAATTTTTTACGATAAAATTATAATTGTAGTACCGACGATAGCCTCTAACATATTAAATAATGTGCTAAATTTTCAGAGAAATTGGTTGGTTAGTTTTTTTTTAAATCAATCCCGCCGATTAGAAAAACATGGTTTTAAGAAAAACGCGTTTAAAGATCTATGTACAAAATGCCTATACTAAATGTATTTTTACGCTTAATTAGCGATGCCAGTTGCATACAGAATTCCTTAAGCTTCCTCAAGCTCTTCAATTTCAGCTATTCTTTCCATTCTTTGAGCCGTCCTGGCCTCTTTTGTCTCGTGAGAAGCAATGCATTCGGCACAATCAAATCGCACTGCATCCTTTTTGCGCGCTAATTCCTCTGCTTTCGGACCAATGGTGATCCCCACATCCTCCATAATTTTCAAAAGAGGTTGAAATCCTTCGTTAAAGGCGCATGCGGCACAGTAGGTGCAAATTCTGAGTACTTTTTTTTCCACAAAATATATGTTTAGGAGCTAACGGCCATATATACTTATTGAATCTTTCATTATTATTCTGTGTGTTTGCTCCTAGGCATCTCTCAAGGAGATCATCGCTAGTTAAATCTTCATAAATGGGCTTCAAAATATCTCGAACATCTTTATCTAATGGGGGTGGATGCTGGTAAGCTTGCTGAGTAGCTTGAGCCTGCTGCCATTTACACCACGACTCCGGATCTGGTGGACAATATTTGTGTTGCGGTTGTTCATTTGTAGATATTTTATGAAAAAATGTTACCCAAATTTCTTCTTTCATATCCTCCACTGAATTAGGGTTTCGACGTATTGCCAGTCCATAATAAATTGACAGATCAGCTATCAATTTATTTCTGAGTTGTATAGCAGTTTTGCGCTTTTTTGCAGCCTGCGATGTTTCGGCCGTGTAGTTCGGCAGACCGTTGAAACATTTCAACAACACTGTCAACTTCCATTTACATACGCTAGCCCTAGTATGTTAGGGCTATACCCTATTAGGTATATTCATATCAATATTTGACAGCCTTTGACTAAAAATTTCTCGTACAAATGTACAACACACGCTAATACCAGCTTCACATGGAAGTGGTAAGGGCTAAAATAAACTCAGCGACTACCTGCATTTCGACTTCAATATAATCTAAAATACCTGAAATTTTTCAACGAAAATTTAACACAGCACTCTTGAGAGTATACACTTTCAGAAAATACAAAAAAAAAAAAAACGTTTTTTTTTGAGCTGCAAAGTAGAATGAACCCTTAAGGCACGGTTTGAAATCCTATTTAGGCTGCGCCAGATGAGGCAGATAGAAACACAATGTTTAACTGTCTCTAAATTTTATTTCTTTATCAAGATTACAAATTTAATAAAGCGTCCGGTTATCGCGGCGGTTGGATCGAGACTGACTATTTCTCTCTGTGCGTGAGTGCTCATTGATATCTTAAACGATAGCAGCGCCGTCTCGCGGCCTCACACTAATAAATAAAAAAAGTCCTATAAAACCGAAACTAGAGAAAAATTTTAGTTTTTTAGTTGAACATTTATGTAGCCTTTATTCCATTGATTCAATTTATTCTTGAACTTGTTCCGTTTTGATTTTGTGCCACTGCATATGTTTTTTAATAAACAAAAAAAACTTTCAACAAATTTATGTTCATATTAATTTGAATAACACTTCCTGCTCAATCTCTAAGTCAGCTCGGCCAGTGCGAACGGCTCACCTGATTTCGTTGGAAAGTTTCGGCGGTAAGAGAATCTAGAAGAAATTTTCGTATTGAGTTAACGAGTGTATAAGTTAACTCAATACAAAAATTTCTTCTTTCAACACTCGCATTCGTGTGCTCGATTACTCGGATTTATCATTGATTCGGACATTTTATAAAATTTCAAAGCTTTAGCCGTGAATCGGCAAACTAGTTTAACTAGAAAATCAGTAAAAAAAAAAAGTTGACGGTACACGCATCATCAAACTCGACTCCTTTTTTATCTTCACCAGTAAAAACGACGAGAAATATGGCAGCAATCAACTTCTCGTCCAGGAGATCACTTCTGACTTTTGCAGATTGGCACTCAGATAAACGTGTGTCTTTTGAATTAGCGTAAATTAATTGATTTAATTGCGTGATTGAGTTATTCTCGTCCCCTAAGCGAAACACATCTTACCACTTTCTCTATTTTCTATCCCTAACCATGAGCTTAAGTAAATAGTAAAATTGGTCGAGTTAGATGGCGCATCTGAACTCGTCTGCGAAATAATTGGCGCGTGGTATACAAAAGGCTGGCCACCCCTGATGTAAATGAATTAAAACGCGGCGTTCCAACCTTTAAACCAAGGACAGTGAGCCTTTCATTTTCATGCGACCACACTAAAGACAAAATGCCGGTAAACTAGTCTGAAAATCCAATTTACTAAAAATATGGCTGATTCGAAAATTTATAAAGAGCTTAAAGTAATATTTTATTCACTGAAAATAATAATTTATAAAAATAGGTTTTGGTTATGGTACTTATTTCGTATAAAATGAATACATTTTTTTATTCTTCCTATTTTTACCAAATTATTTACTATGAGCATAGCACATCACCATGTTACAAATATCGGTAAGTCAATTTTTACAACACTTAAATCGACAATAATTTCAAAATCTATCGAATTGCTGATGTAAACACTAATTAATAGTTTCTGTTCATTTACAAATTATTTATTTCGTATGAAATAATCTTTTTAATTTGCTTGATATTTTACAATATAACGATATTGCAACTAGAGCTAGCTTCAATCATAGCTTGTTTTCAATTGTTTTGTGTTTGCCAAGTAAATTCAACTAACAAGCTTCTTTCATGCGGTATTTTGCAGCTAACTACAAAAGCACACTTAAACATTCATTGAATTCGACTAACTAGTTAGAAAACTATGAAGAGATTTAAATGAATTTGGACTGTGTTGAATGATATTGACTTGATTTTAATAGTTTTATTTAAAAAAAATAAACTTTTAGACAGCATCATGCAAATATATCACGTGCCGTGTGCTAGTTTGGTTTTGTATTTGATAAAAAAAATCATTTTTAAAAACATAACTATGTATCGAAATTCTAACAATTTATCACGATATTGAAAATATTGAAAATTTAATCGAAATAACCCCTGTCAAAGCATATTTAAACCGACCTGTAACATATATTCTCTCTCTCTCTCATCTCTCCCCTACTCCATGCGTACCCACACTCTTTGCATGTGTGTGTGTGTGATTTCTTGTTTGGACTCTGTTATTTGCCGCCTGCTTGCGTATTTGCGTGGCTGCGCATGGTTACCTAACGCAAACTCCAAAATTAAACCAATAGGTTACAATAATCAGGACGAATGGTGTCCACCACCACTAGCTTTAGGTCCCGAAGTGCCATTTTGTTCGCCGAATCTTCTATTTTTTAACCGTTTCACCCCGAACGTTCCAATGCCAACGCTATATTCGGGCGATTACAATCGAAAACCGAAAATCTCTGTAATCGAAGTATTACTATACAATATGGCAGCCTTACTTGCTGGCGTGGCTGCTGGATACGATGTTCGAATGTCTAACGTATCGCCAGTGCATCCTATTCTGCAGCCTCCGTCGCTGTTGAATGAAACAGAAGACAGCGGAGAGCAAATGGAAAGTGAGTTTGTTCTGACGACTGATCGAACGCTTGGACGGAATACCTACCATGGACCGACGAGGCATACAAGGTAAGAGAAAATATGGTTGTTATTTCATTGCAATTATTGTCCCTTCTCCTTTTATCGATAGACCCATGCTTACTGCTATGACCTTGGTTCCTGACGATACACCTCTCCGACTTGTCGACTCGCCGCAACACTTAATGCCATCGACAATATCAACTACTAGTGGGCTGGGATCAAATTTCACGACTAATACATCGAGTGGACTTTCATCGTCGCTGGGCGGTGTAAGCACTCTGCCACCAACACCTTCACCTCGGGCTAGAATAGCTGCTCCGCAATTCGTAGAAACTGATCCCGATGACTACGTAGAACGCGATCACTTGATCCGTTTGGACGGCCGTGCGCCCATCTATATGCCTGGAGACTATTTAGTCAGGAAACATGTTTTGAACAACGATCGAGATGTAATGCAGTACGGCAGTGGTTATTTCGGTAAACTCATGTGCGTCGTATAAAAATGAAAAATAAAATGAATTGATCTTTTTCCTAGGCTCCAACTATTTCCCATATCGGCCTGAAGTCAACCTAGCTTATGAACGTGATTGCAAATCATACCCAGATTATTCCACTGAATACTCACGGAACCACCAAGACTTCGGCTACGAACCCGTACGCCAACCACGTGTCCCACAAATGGGCATAAAAGCTGGCCATCGACGTACTCTTTCAAATATGTCGTCCCAGTCGAATGTGAATCAAACATTTCGAACGGAACCAGACGAAGTTTCCTCTCTGTACGATTTCAACCATTTGCATTTGAATGAAACGCCGACTAGAACTGAACGACCTTGTGCAGGTCCCATGAATAATTTTCAGGTTTCCAACATTAATCGAATGCGTGACTACGAGAACTTGCCATTTCAGCATCAGAGTCATCATAACTATGCCAGCTTGAACTTAGTTCAGTCTTCCGCGAATGTAATAAGCCCTTCGTATGACCAAAAACCGATGAACACCTCCCCGTTGGCCTTTGAACCGGGCGGTATACTCGATCTTAGTTACGGAACCAAGCTGCGATCGAGTCTGAAAAAACAGTCCGTTTCAAATCAGAAGCTGAACGTATGCAGCTCGGACGCTGGAACACCGACGAATCCAACGCCTCCGGATTCCATGACAAGTGACGATAGTTCATATTTAAGCGCCAAAGAATCGATTTCATCGCAACATAGCCGAGTTAGATTCAGTCCCGACCAAACGCAACCACAACACTATCCTTACCACCATTTACAATTCCACCAACAGCTACGCGAGCATAATTTGCAACAACAACAACAGCAACCGCAACAGTTGCCTTCATCGCTGCATTCGAGCAAGAATATCTTAGATGCAACGAGTGGTAGTCCTTTGTCGAATCATCACTATATGTCGAGTAGCGCAAACAATACGCCGAATAAAAGGACATCACGAAGACATACTAGCGGTGATATGATATCCTAGCAGTTTCTGAATGTCAACTATCCAACTAAACGTTGGCATGGTAGACGATCACTCTCCGCACACTATGAGTATAAATTGTAAGGTAATTTTCATTGTATAAATTAGAATTAACTCTGCACTTGCCTCCTTTTGCATGAAATTTCAATTTCCTGATATTGACCCCCTTATGTAGTTTTGGTATATAGAAATACTCCTGCATTAAGGAACAATAAATAATCTTTAGCCCAAAAATGAATAGAAATAGATGAAACCCATTGAAATCATACTCTTTATTAAAAAAAAAGTTGGTGCTCAAATTCGAATATAACTTTATAGTTAGTAGTGTGTACATTGAACAAATATGAATGTTACAACATACTCCGATTTGTACTTAAGACAATTGACAAAAACTGATTAAAATATTGTATGATACTAAGCTTAAAAATATGACGCTATGTCTAAGTTTGAACTTAAGGATAGACTATTGCGTATTTAACGACATTCCCTTAAAACCTAAGATATGAGAATCTCGATTTTATTATTTTTTGTTACTTGAAATAATGTGCCGCTTAGAATGTAACATAAAACACCATACCATGAATTAGATATGTAAGAAATGTATCTTTTGTATACTTTGAGAATTAATCAAATTATTCTGGCTATTGGTTAGTATGATAATGAGTGAAATTGAATATTTAGAAAAAACATGCACTCAGCCGTAATTTTCAACCGTCCCATCCTGTTGCATCTCTCAGTTTATACGTTAGTCCTTATGCTGGTTTTTTGTTGAGCTACCAACCTTCCATCACCGTTTTTTTTCTTTTGATTCACGGCTAATTTCAATCAGCTTCCAATCATATTTTGTAGCGAAATTTTGTTGAATGAAGGACACGTTTGCACAACTTAGAACCAGACCGAAGTCCAGAACCTGTAGCGATTTTGTATGAATGCGAGTGCTGAGCCTTAGCACAACTCAGAACCAGACCGAAGTCCGGAACCAAGACGGCCAAGGTCCAGCAGAAGGGGGAATGGCTGAAGCCATTCAAGAGGCAAAACAAAAAAAAAGAATTGCCCCGAGAGCAGGTTGCCCTAGAAATGGCCGTGAAGGCCCCTCGTCCGCATTAGCGGAGCACCCTTTAACCAACCCCGACGGATGCTGGGGTGCCGCTTTGCTAGCTCGCTGCGGCTGGGGTGGGTTCTTTAAACAAGGCGGTTGATTAGCTCTCATGAGAAACGGGATGCTACTTATTATTCATCCGTCATGAATACGTAGCCGAAAACTGGTATGTAAAAATACCAAGGGACAAAGGGGGCATATGTAGCGTTTATTTGGTTGGGAAGTGGCCTTAGCACAACTTAGAACCAGACCGAAGTCCAGAACCAAGAGTGCTAAGGTCCAAAAAGTGGAATGGCTAGTGCCATTCAAGAGGCAAAACAAAACAAAAAAGAATTGCCCCGAGAGCAGGGTCCCCTAAAAATGGCCGTGAAGGCCCCTCGTCCGCATTAGCGGAGCACCCTTTAACCAACCCCGACGGATGCTGGGGTGCCGCTTTGCTAGCTCGCTGCGGCTGGGGTGGGTTCTTGACAAAAATGGGGATGGTTGGCTCTCTAGAAAACGGGATGCTAGTTAATATTCATCCGTCATGAATACGTAGCCGCAAACTGGTATATAAAATACCCAGGGACAAAAAGGGGCATAGTTCCGTAAAGGAAACCACCCAGGCTCTGCAACATGGGCTGACTAAGCAGACCCAGTGCTCGTGACAACGCACGGAGCTAAAAATTGAAAAATCTGAAAAAGGACGAAAGGGAAAAAGGCTACCTCTCTTTTCAGAGGAGCCCGGGTGAGGCAGACAATAATATCAATTCACTAAATTTATAGCTTGCGAACAGGTGAAAAATATTAGATGACGAATGGGAACGATATTGCGCCGATATTTGTGACTAAATTGAACAGGCACGACGCTTGGAATCAAGGGATTTTCCTTGTAATCTAACACGTTCGTCGCGACGATCATTAAAACTTGACCAATCACGCACATGAGCTATCGCCCAGTCCTCGTCGGTCGGCACGTGTATATCCGTAATTTCAATGGAATTTTATTGAATGGGAAGGTAATTTGCGCATTATAGTTTTGGAATGTGCCGTTTACTTGTACAGTTATTCCCCAAACTATGATTTACTCGTCCATACTTGCACGAAACATCGCGTCACACAGATAACTTTGTAAACACATCTCTTGTCTGATTGGAAATCAACAATCTGTGCGAGAACCTGACAAGATTCAAAACAAACGGCGTAATTAATATCGGTAACACTCCTGGCGGATCGCACAAAGTCTACTCCACTTGCACTGGTAATCCACATGGTCTGGTTGTTAATCAAACTGATTGCACAATTCACAACCTCAATAAGTAATTCATCACGGCCGGTGTCATTTTTATTTTCCACATCACACCACCCGTTCATATAGCACTTTGAACTTCCTCGCTTTTGTTATTCCCGACTTCACAAAAGTATCTCAACTTGTCCGATTGCTATGAACGAACCACTCCTCGTGAACTTGTTAGAAAAATGCACCCCGGCAACTCGCCTTCTCGGCCCGGCCGATCTCCACCACGATCTCCTTGCCTGTCGCCACAGCGAACTCAAACCGACTGTTGAAATTGCGATTTATCTCTAGGTGGCAAACACGGAGACAATCGCCTGCCTGTAGCAGATTTCTAGAAATTGTTGGTGGGCGGAATATTCTCCCACTGGCGGAACGCGAGATGGGTATCGGATCTGTAGCGAATAGAAAGATGAGAGAGTGGCCTCAGCACAACTTAGAACCAGACCGAAGTCCAGAACCAAGAGTGCTAAGGTCAAAAGTGAAATGGCTACTGCCATTCAAGAGGCAAAACAAAAAAAAAGAATTGCCCCGAGAGCAGGGTGCCCTAGAAATGGCCGTGAAGGCCCCTCGTCCGCATTAGCGGAGCACCCTTTAACCAACCCCGACGGATGCTGGGGTGCCGCTTTGCTAGCTCGCTGCGGCTGGGGTGGGTTCTTTAAACAAAATGGGGTTAGTTTGCTCTCAAAGAAAACGGGATGCTACGTATTATTTCATCCGTCATAATACTGTAGCCGCAAACTGGTATATAAAAATACCCAAGGACCAAAAGGGGGCATAGTTCCGTAAAGGAAACCACCCAGGCTCTGCAACATGGGCTGACTAAGCAGACCCAGTGCTCGTGACAACGCACGGAGCCAGAAAATTAAAATTTTACAAAAGGGAAAAAGGAAAAAGTGCTACCTCTCTTTACAAGGAACCCGGGTGAGGCAGACAGCCCCGGGCCCCCGATGTTAGTGGAGCCCTGACCCCGATGGTCTGGGGTCCTCCACCCTCTGATACTGGCCATTCATCAAAAAATTCAAAAATTCAAAAGTTTACAAAAATCACGGAAACTCTAGTTGGGCCAGTATCCCTCCCTTCAAAGGAAAATGCTGAAAAATACCGAAGAAATTCACGAAAAACTATTTCATTATAGGCCAGCCAGGCCAAACGCGGACCCTGAAAAGGAGAAAGAACTTCTCAGGCTTTCGCCCAATAAGAAGGCCAAAAAGTTTCAACTTTACAAATTCATTATTATTGCTCTCAATCTACAGCTATGGTTTCTGACAAATCGACAGGAAAATTCATCAGGACAAATTAATTTCTGACCAAAAAAAAAAAACCAAAAATCAAACCGAAAATTCCTGATGCATATTTCTTGAACGATCCTAAGAGATACTGTATAGATACAAGAGATATTATATGGATATATGAACGAAATGGACTTCATACCATTTTCTGGTTTAATACAGCTGCCTTAGGCTGTGCAATTTTTGTGAATATATAAGTTTCAAAAATACTAAACATTGGTATAGTAATTTGTGGCAAGCCTACTCCGAATGAACAATGCAAGTTGAGTTCATTAATACTGAAGGCGTTTTCATGCGTTTTTCTAGTTTTTTTTTGTGACGTAGCGAATATGCATATTCCTCACGCGTTGTATATATATACCTTTTTTTTTTGTTTATTTTTGCTTTTGGTATTAACTCCCAAACAAATTTAATGTGATCGAACCAATCATATCTATTCCGCGTTATGAATAATGTTTATGTACTTTTAATTTTAAGCATTCTTTCCACATATTATTTCATTAACTTGCGTATCTCAAACAAACGAAGTAAGATAATGTACTACATTAGAACTCTAATACAAGCCAGAAGATTTCATGCAACAGTTACAAAATTTCCTGAATTTCCAATAGTTCCAAAATGTATAATATTCGAAGCTGAGATTCTGTTTTAAATTACCAACTTTTACTTGTAATTTGAACTAACATGCTCATCTTATATACGGAAGTAAAATTATTTGAATATATGTGTGACTTAAATATTGCCTACCGACAACTCAAAAAAACTTTTTTTTTTGTTTGTATCGTTTGGTAAACTTCATTGAATCTTTAAAACAGTTCACACCCATTGCGTTTGGATTCGTTGCAAAATTTCAGCTCTATTCTAATTAACAAACTATTACATACGTTAAATTTATATTCACCCTGAAATAAATTTTATAAATCAAGTCTGCACTGCAGCCATGAGCTACGCATTGAATATACGCAAATTCATATAATCTTGAAGGTCTTTACTATGGATAATATTGTTGAGGATATTCCTTAATCATAGAGAAATGGCTGGTGTTTTCCATAGGTACAAAAAAAAACTCTCGCCTGTCCTGGAACGCACCGTAATATCGAGCACCCCTCCAATAGCGCCTCTGATTCAAAAAGACAACAGTTCCAGGTTTCGTTGGTGTACGCAAATTTGCAGCCAAAAAGTAATCTCGTTAAATTCATCACAATTTTTCCCCCTCAGTTAGTACATGTCCGTGGTTGCAGCCCAAGCGAAATAATGCAGTAGCCCCCAGTGTTGCGTAAATCCAGGCAGCGACTTTAGAAATGCATTCCGAGAGAGTTAACGGATCAAAATTGAACGTCGAATCGCCCTGTAAATGTTAATGCTCCTTAAAACTAGGATCACCTGAATAGGAAGCCTTCATGAAGCGAGCGCCGCTACCATGGCTGCAGTTGTCCATAATTGGACCGTCTTTGAAACGTTGCAAATGACCAGCCTTTCTCTCAAAATCGACAGCATAGTACCCTGGAACACCTTTCAGCACGGGGTGAACGGGACTTTCGCTTTTCTCTTCCTGGTTTATCACGAGATGCACAGCACCCGAATCGAGGAGGTTGGACGGAATCGTCCACTAATGGCAATGTCTAGACGCGATCTATTACTCTTTCGTAAAAGTTAATGAAACTCCGTAACATAAAGCGTTCAAAAAGGCACACAGGTGGATAGCCAGCCTATTCGTAACACGTTCCGCGAACAAACTATCTGAACCAAAAGCAATCCCGACAGCTCTCCCAATTCGCAAGCTAATCCATGACGGTACTTTATACACTCGACTCCAACCATACCCTTCGCAAATCCGTTAGAAACAACGGTAACGCCTGCTCCCATCACACATGGAATCCGCTGAAACGTACCGGTTCCCGATCAAACACATGTTCCCGATCGCCACCGTTTAATTACAACGTCATACGTTTGTACATAAATTTTGCAGCTCTGGTTAAATTATTCTTATCCACTGATAGCATGTACACATCAGACGCACACCCGGTCCGTTGGCATGCAACGAAATCGCGATTTTGCCCACATGTGATTTTGATACTTTGACTTAGTCGAGTACGAATGCCGCCGCTTCTAATTGCCAACTTACAGCGACGATAAATACCGCGACCGCAGGATAGCAATTTTAATGATTTCTGCGTAATTTATGAGCTATATCTTCTATAGCTTTGCACTGTATTTGTGACACCGGAACGAATCTTCTTCATTTTTCAATCTGACTCCCTCAATATTTAAGTCGCGGCCGGACCGTCTGCTTTTGCCCACAATTTTAAATTTACCAATCTCATATTTTCAGTATTTATGATTGGACGCTGGTCACACAAGGGGTGCACTTTTAATACTCGAGTTCAAGTATTGCTTTCACATTAGTTTCAGCCGAAATAAGTACTTGACGATACGTTTGCGCGCACTCATTTTGCGAAACAGCTCGGTACATACTTTTATTGGATTTTCAAAATAGCTTAGTTCACTTTATGCTTAAAACACATCCTGCTTGGACCGAATTCGTTGAAAATTGCAGTTAGACTCCCGCGTATCACCGGTCACGCTCTCGCCGCCACGACCGTCCGGCCTCATTCCCCAATGCAATCCGACTGTCCAGGTTTTTCGCGTCCCAGCTCGCAAGCCTCATGCACAGCCACGAGATCTAACGGGATTTTCTCTTGGCTGTGCGAAAACAACAATAAGGTCGCCCGGGGGACTTGCGGGATTTTGTTTTTGTGCAATTGAAACGTATTTCAATTGCAAAAATGTTGTAGCGTCTCCGATCCATACAGTGTGGGTCGGAGATGTGTGACCAGTAATTTTTAAATGAAAAATATAAAAATTACTGGATGCTACAGATCGAACTCGATCGAATGTGTCATGTGCCGTGAGGTGGAATGGATATTTGGAAAGACGAACGACTGCCGTCACTGCAGTTCTCGTCGCTATATTTCATTAGCACCTAGTTAACCCACCACGCACATGCCGCAGCGCACATGTGAATAATTCTATGTACCGTTTCTATTTTGCACACGAATTGGGGATTTTTTTTTCACGAATCGAGCACAAGAACAACATCGAATTACACGTTGATTACCCGAACCAACAATCACAATTGAATTCGAATGCAAATTAAAATTCCACTGCGCTACTTGAACCGGAGAAAAGATATTTCTCAGCACGCCAGTTAAGAATAATTGCTCACACGCCGCCCTTTATCCAATCTCAAGGAATCCGATGCAGCAATGTTTAAGGATTTGCACTAAGAATCTCTTGCAAGTAGAGCGCGTCGTACGGGATTCCAACTCGCGTCTTATTCGATAATCCCCGAAATCACACAGTTGAGTTTTGCCATTCTTTTTGTTTTCCCGCGGCCGGAATGTTAGCGATTCAGCAAAGTTTCCGCTGGACGAATCGAGAATACGACGGACTCGATAAAAAAAACTGGCCGCCACGATTTTCCGAACAATCGTCGCCACTACGCCTCCAGACCGGGTCCCCACGACTGCCCGCCGTCACGATCCTTCATAGACTGTCCAGAGTACCGCTAGTTTTTCGTTCTCGAAAATTCAAAACCTTGCGGTACTTCTGGTTTTCGATGACCCTTACAGTGCCATCGAAAATTTAGCGTCCAGAAATTTCGTTTGAAATTTCTGAATGCTACACATAGTTCCGTTAAGGAAACCACCCGTGGCTCTGCAACATGGGCTGACTAAGCAGACCCAGTGCTCGTGACGACACACGGAGCCAACATTTGAAAAATCTGAAAATAAGGAAGAGGGAAAAACGCTGTCTCTCTCTTCAGAAGAACCCGGGTGAGGCAGACAGCCCCAAGCCCCCGATGGTGGCGGAGCCCTGACCCCGATGGTCTGGGGTTCTCCACCCTCTGATACTGGCCATTAATATCAAAATCTACATCAAGAAGCTAAATCAAACAAATTCAAAAACTACTACACGAGTGAAAGCTACTTGTTTGGCCAGTATCCCTCCCTTGTAAACCTGAAAATTCACGAAAAAAAGAAGCACTAATTCATTGGCTAACCAGGCCTTGCGCGGACCCTGAAACAAGAAAAGAACTTCTCGGGTCTTCGCCCAATAAGAAGGCCCCACCTACGAAATTAACAATTCATTATTTTATTCACAACTTCTAATGGGAAACAGTACAGTGTATTTCTATGGTGGGTGCAACCATCTTCAAATCTAAATCAGGTATTTATTTTTCTCCAAGTATTTTTTCTTTTTGAATTATTCAATACAGTTTCGTGTAGGATGAAGCTACTTTAAAAGTATGTTAGCATCTGAGGGAAGCATTTGTCGCACAGACCCAAATTAATCACGAATCAGCGATGTCGACGACTCATTTTTGGTCAAAAACAGTCTCGCGCGCAAATTGATTTATGATAATGAAAACTAGACACAGGTCGAAGATTCTTTATGAAAACGGTAGAGAAGTTAGATGTTGCGTTCGGTTCCACCACCAACTTAGTTTTTCATCCATGCAGTTAGTTTCAATTGTTTCTTCATTGATTAGTACAGACTACATGATAATATTTCTTAGGACACACATCAACCATATGTTCATGCACAAATAAGGAAAATTGCAGTTAGTTCCGGTTAATTTCAAAAAGAATTCATCCAAGCTTATATTCAAGCACCGCGGTTCTGAATTGCCGATTATTATTAATTGAGGTCGTCTCTTTTCCCTCTTTTCGTAATTTTCCTTTTTTTCTTTTTTTCGTAATACCTTACTTCTATTTCAATATAGTTGGACAGTTTATACATATGTTATATGTCAATGCATTATAATTTTCACCAAAGAGTTTAAAGCAACTTAGGCCAGATAGTTTAGAACTCATCGTTTATACACCTGAGACTACACAAGTTTAAGTTACATTATTTTTTTCTCTTTTTTTTCGTATTCAAATCGAAATGAAACTTTCAGAGCATTTTGCTATAGCACGAATTCCGTGTTTTAATATTGTTCAAACTACTGCGACTGCATGCAAATTAGTTAGTAATTAATTATCGTTCTCAATGCGTTTGTATAATTTCGTTTCACGCAAACAAACCAAAAAAAAACTAATCGATTATGTAACAATGTTATTCTCGTTAATCAGTTAATGATCGATAACTAGGAATCACAACATCGGCGGCAAAATTAAACATGCTTCCAGCACAATGATAACCCAATATCGTGAAGCGTGATGGCTGCGGTTCTCCCCACTGGTTTGTAGTTGATGTTGCGTACCGCCATTATCTATCTTGTTTGATTTCTTCGCTGCAGCATTGTCCTCGAGGATCGATCGTATTCGCTTAAAGTGGTTGTGGGAAACAAAAACCCTAACTTTCGGAAATTTGAAGTGCGAATAAAGTCAGCTACAATTTGATCTGTGTAAATTATCATAAAAATAATTAACGCGATCCAAAGCCGTATTTCTACTACTGATCGTCACTTATAGTTTTAATTTAAAGTGGTCACAGTTTGAGCTGCGACTTTCAATTCACATTCCCAAATGCGCACTCCAAACTGTAGGCGCCGTTTAATAATTCCCCGATCTTATGTGCTTTGACGTAGCCAGCTCCACCAGTGACACAGACGCTCGGGCCATCGTCCCTAATAGCGCCGTCGCATTCGAATATTAAATTTATAACAGGCGGTTAACAGCATTTCGGATAAAACCGCAACCAAAAACTAAGATGTAGAAAGGTATCGCTTACTTGTTATCTTCTGAGGATATTTTTCAGTTCTATTAAATCTTATGCTGTTAGTCGGGCACAGTCCGTTAATCCCTCCTGACTGAATCAGCTTTTCCGAATGTGGAAAGATATTAAAGGTGATCTTAGGCACGAAGTATTCAGGCACAATGTAGTCAGGCACAAAGTAGTCGGGCACGTATTCACTAAGTTTATATGGAACTATCCACTCATCTGATCTTTCATCACAGAGTGTTGGCTTTCTCGCAGAACTCTGTCACTACCAAAACACCAGTCGATTTTACGAGTATTTTTCACCTTCTTGCCGCTAATTCACCCCGGTACCACATTTACCCCGTTTCATTTAATTCGTTATTCCCGTTTTATTTTTCTTGCATAAGTACAAGTGTTACGGCAACGACACCAAGTAATTTGCAATTATAATTCACAATTATCGTGTATTCTTTCTCGTCACCAATGCCCGAAACACCGCAACTAGCTGATGTGACTCCGAACTTTTTGAAATGGATAATTTGCTATGCAACGCGAAGGTTCACTCGTCAATGTGCCGTTAGAAGTTGAAACTCTGACGTAACTTTCGGAACGAGAACATCTCACAAAAAGACGTAGAGCTAAGCGAACTTACCGATTTTTATCGTATTAATTACTAGCGGCTAATTTACGCTTTATATCTATATGCGACAGAGCGGAATTTTACGGCCGTTTTGATCTACAGCGAGAGACTCGTACCTTTCGGAATTATGGTTGACCGAATAACCTTTTCAAAATATGTTTTGTTAGAACAATTTAATACACGTGTCGATATCACAGCAATTGTCACATATGCAATGTGAATCAGCAGCCGCCATTGGTTTTCTACATACATTGTTCATTAACCTCGAATTACGAATCAGGGGCGCACTTCACAGGCACGGTAGAAGCGAAATCAAATTAAATTCGAGCAAGATAACTCCGACACGTGCGCGACCACTTCAAATGCAACGCTCTATATTAGCAACTTTGGCCACCCGCCACGCCAAACGAAGACTGTCCCGAAACGCCGACTGCGTGTCGAAATGAGTGAGCGAAAATTCCGTTAGGAATTTGCTTGCTGCTCAATTACAATAATAAGGTAGCCTAGGACTTGCGGTACCTTATTATTGTTCAAATTGAAATGGGTTTCAATTTGAAATCAAGGTAGCGATTTCGAGCACGTAAAGTGTGCGTCGAAATTAAGTGTCCAGTAATTTCGCTTGAATTTACTGGATGCTACAAACCAAGAGGGCTAAGGTGGGAAGTTGAATGGCTGTGGCCATTCAAAAGGCAAATTCAAATAAAAAAAGAATTGCCCCGAGAGCAGGGTACCCTAGAAATGGTCGTGAAGGCCCCTCGTCCGCATTAGCGGAGTACCTTTCAACCAACCCCGACGGATGCTGGGGTGCCGCTTTGGTAGCTCGCTGCGGCTGGGGTGGGTCCATGAAAACAATGGAGTCGGTTGGCTCTCAGAAAACGGGAAGCTACCTATAATTTCATCCGTCATTATAATGTAGCCGCAAACTGGAATAAGGATATACCTGAGGAAAAAAGGGGCTTAATTCCGTAAAGGAAAGCACCCGTGGCTCTGCAAAATGGGTTGGCTAAGCAGACCCAGTGCTAGTGTCGACACACGGAGCCAGAAACTTGAAAATTTTAGAAGGGAAAAAGAGGGGAAAACACTACCTCTTCTTTCACAGGAACGCGGGTGAGGCAGACAGCCCCGGGCCCTTGATGGTGGCGGAACCCTGACCCCTGATGGTCTGGGGTTCTCCACCCACTGATATTGGCTTTAGATTCAACAAGCAAAAAAATGAAGTCAACAAAGAAATATGGCCAATATCCCTCCCATATTATAAATTGAAAGTTACCGGAACTGAATTCTACTTAATCATTGGGCCAGCCAGGCCTTCGCAAACCTGTAAGAAAAAGGTCCTCCTGGGCTTTCGCCCAATAAGAAGGCCAATGGTTTAGGTTTAACAACTCATCATTAATTTATTTCCATTTAAATAAATATCCATACTTCTTTGCTGCAGCGTTAAAAATCTTTTTCTAAATAAATCGAAACATTGTGTATATTGTTTCATTGTATAATGTGTTTCGTTTGCATTACTGAATCCAATATCTAGATATAAGATATTTGTGTGGAGGACATTGTAGCGATTTATCAAGATGAGAGTGGCCTTAGCACAACTTAGAACCAGACCGAAGTCCAGAACCAAGAGTGCTAAGGTCAAGAGCGGAATGGCTGCTGCCATTCAAGAGGCAAAACAAAAAAAAAAAAGAATTGCCCCGAGAGCAGGGTGCCCTAGAAATGGCCGTGAAGGCCCCTCGTCCGCATTAGCGGAGCACCCTTTAACCAACCCCGACGGATGCTGGGGTGCCGCTTTGCTAGCTCGCTGCGGCTGGGGTGGGTTCTTTAAACAAATGGGGATGGTTGGCTCTCAAGAAAACGGGAAGCTACGTATATTCATCCGTCATGAATTGTAGCCGCAAACTGATATGTAAACATATCCAGGGACCAAAAAGGGGCATCGTTCCGTACAGGAAACCACCCAGGCTCTGCAACATGGGCTGACTAAGCAGACCCAGTGCTCGTGACAAAACACGGAGCCAAAACTTGAAAAATCTACAAAAGGGAAAATAGGAAAAAACGCTACCTCTCCTTTACAAGGAACCCGGGTGAGGCAGACAGCCCTGGGCCCCCGATGGTAGTGGAGCCCTGACCCCGATGGTCTGGGGTCCTCCACCCTCTGATACTGGCCATTTCAATCCAAAATTACAAATTCAAAAACCTCAAAAATTTTATCAAAAGAACCAACGAAATTACTCTACATATATGGCCAGCATCCCTCCCTTATAAGATGCTGAAAAATTGACAAAAACACTACTTCATTGTGGGCCAGCCAGGCCACGCGCGGAACCTGAAAAGAAGTAAAGAACTTCTCGGGCTTTCGCCCAATAAGAAGGCCGCGGTGTAATATTTAACTTAACATTTATTCTTTTTTTTTTTTTTCTTTATTCGAATATTTAACAATCGAGATTTCAGATTAACCTATCCGGTATAAGACACCATAAATGACTACGTGAGTATGTGTCTAGTACATGAAACCGCGGTCTTGAGTGACTGAATCAACATAAACATCTTCTACAGACTTGTCACTGGTGTACAAATTTCGGAACTAAAGGGATGGTAGTTACGTTGGCCAAGTATGCCATAAAAATTTTCGGGACAGATCGCTTCGGGATCACTATGGTTGTTACTTTAGATAGCGAGTTCATCGAACGCTAGCAAAAAAAAATATACTTTTTATTTTCTTTTCAACTAATATCCGAGTACTACCATTGTCGAAAAAAAATCGGAAACCGCAACCAATGCTAAACGACGATCATTTATTATTTCGGGTTTCACTACAGGTCGAACAAGTATCTTGTAGGATGCAATTCGAAATTTAGGACGTACCATGTAATAGATACATTTATTTATAAAATTCAACTAGATTGCATGAACTTCAGTAACATAATTATTCTTATTAGATTCCTACTAAATATTCGTTTCTTCTGTTTTTTATTTCTTTTCCGTGCGTTAATAATGAAAGTCTTCCTCAGAAAAATTAGTTCCATCAACTTTTCTTAAATTTAATTTACATAATTCACGATCTGGTTGCTTCAATAGTATGTAGTATTTTGACAACCTTAGGAATTTCTCTGTTTTCAAAACCAAAGATAGGTCCCATTCATACCGCAGCTTGAAAGTAGTTTGAGCTCAGAATACTTCGCTGATTTAATATACGCCATTACACTTATTTCTACAGAGAAACACTTACAAATTCGAACTAACGTACGATACATTTTAGTGTTGATTTCGTTACCAGGTTACTCTGGTGCATTTGACGGCCGCTATCGCCATTTTTGTTTGTTTACAGCTACTATCAAAAATTTGTCTTTTTATCTTTTCTTCCTCAAATTCCTGGACAAAAAGTAATCTAAGTAAATACGCCTTCATTCTCTTCAGATATCAGATGATTAATTAATTTTTACGTTCATTATCATAGCAGTAACACAAATTGTAATTTCTAATTTATCGCTGTCTACTAACTCTCCTTTCCGTATTTAAATTTTTATCGAATTGTTTTCGCCGAGCAATGTCAGGAAATAATAGCCATACCTGAAGACATGGACGAAACCATTGATGATGCCGAGAAGTGTCGAATGGCTACCTGCTAACACTCAATATACAATAGGCACCAAAAATCATACCAGCATTTTCGGCTGCAGCAATTGACATGTGCGGCTCATCGGTTAGTCGCAATGATGATGGGCCTCGTGGAGGCACTTGGGGAGCTGGAGGGCGCTCCGTGGTCGCTGTGACGCCAGCCACTTTTGAAAAATGATTGACATACTCCACCACCAGGAAAGTCTAATCCTTTTGACAGCACACGTCCAAAGGCCTGAAAATCTTGTCTTGAATTTCCGAAATTCACTCACCGATAAGACCAATTATCGTAATTTCTGATTATAATGGGTGTCCGAGAGGGTCTGCCGACGAATCGCGAGTTGGTTCTGTCCCACTCCGCAACAGTAATATATCATCAGTATTTGATCGTTTCTAATAATTCCTCATGTCAGATTTATAGTTTTGATCTGCTTGCAACACGTATCACACCTCGCTTGTGGATGTGGCCGAGCAGGCCCCTGCTCCGTTACAATCACAGAACTATGTCGGTAGCTAACATTACCGCGAAAGGGCCATACCGCTTTATCGGACCTCACTTTCACTCTTACTGTTTGGCTTCCACCGATACGCGTTTGTGCACACCAACCGCGCGCACTGCAGATGATAATTTCACACGGAACTACACGCAGCAGTCTTTCAAATACACTTATAACCTATAGTCTACACCAATCTCGTTGAATTCATCCTCGAAAGTTTCCAACATCTGGCAAATTTGAAATTCATCAATACCGCAAAGAACACCTCAGCCATTCGGTTCATGGGATACGAGGCCCAGATCGCGTTGGCACGGCGGACGTGCAACTAGCTTTTATGTAAGAAGCGTCGCATGGGATTCCTCGGAACTAGGAGCACCATCATAAATTGTAACACATGGAATCTTGTTTGTTGCCTACAACAATCACTTGACCGTATTTATCTATTTCGCCACTTCGGTAGGTCTGCGGAAATTGAAAACCGATGTCTGAAAGCGGACGCGATCTCGTTTAATTTCTTCGCTTTCCGCTCAGTTACTCGCGCGCACAGACTGCCACATTTTCCCCTCTCGTCACACATTTATCCATCGAACGCGCGATTCAACATGTCAAATATTCACTACGTTTATGGTTTGCGAACAGATGGAAACTATTAGATTACGATTGGTAAGAATATTAAAACGATGTTTGTTACTCCATTAAATAGATACGGGGCTTGGAATCCTGGGATTTTAATTATCTCAAACACGTTCGACGCGGCGACCAAGTATGCCACCCTCCGGCCGTGGCCACGATTTATCCCCGACTGCCACGAGCTTATCAGCTCCAGCTCGCAAGCCCGCTTACACAGCAAGAGGAAATTCCGTTAGGAATTTCGTTGCTGTGCGAAAACAAAAATAAGGTCACCCAGGGGACTTGCGGGACTTATTTTTGTGCACTTGAAATGCGTTTCGATTTAAAAAATGTGGTAGCGTCTCCGATCCATACAGTGTGGGTCGGAGATATGTGACCAGCAATTTTTAAATAAAGAAAATTTAAAAATTACTGGATGCTACAACATTTTATAGGGGTTATTCGTAATAGAGCTATTTGATATTCATAAAATTCCTGAAGCATATTTCAAGCTTGCTGTATTTGTTTTGTTTGTATGTTGTTTCCATGCATTTCAGTCTACTTTTCCTATTGTTTTTTCATTTTTAAAGTTTACTGTAGGATAAGTTGACGTGGCTGCCGATCTTCAGAGGCCTGACGACCAGCACACATAGGCACAAGAGAGGCCCGTTGTGGTGGTTCAACAACATTTGTAATGGAACATTTTTGTTTTTTTTTTTAAACGCTTATATCTCTATGTTATCAACTTGAGATTCAAATTGATTTTATTATGGTAACTTGTGTACAATTAAATTTGTATATATTCATTTTTCCAAAATAAATTTTTTTTTTCTTGTTTTTATACAATAACTTCTGACAAATCAGAACCAAGATTTAATTAATGGTAACTTCAATTTTTCGTGTAGTTATTTGTTTAATTTTGATTACAATTTTATTTGTTTCCAATCGCCCATATGTATAGCAAAAATCTTCATAAAATATTTTCACGATTAATGATTTAAAAAAACCTTTTAATGTAGATAACATTCTATCAGCATAACCATTATTTTATATACACTATATTATCTATGCTCAACTGGACTTCATTTGGAGTATTTATAAAAACCACTTCATCAATTGTGTGACTATTCAGTAAATTTCTGAAAGAATCATTGTCGCTTACGACTGTGAAAAGTAACTTGACGTATTCCCGAATTTTCGTTGAACACCTGTATCGTAATCTGCCAGCTCATGACCCCATTTACTGATCACGGAACCGAGAACCTGTTCTATAGATGCATCTGGCCCTCCGAATCCAGATAGTAGTTCAAAATCAAGAAGTAGGTTGAATAACTTAGCGATATTGTAGCGATTTTAGAGATGGAAGTGTGCTAAACTTAGCACAACTCAGAACCCAGACCGAAGTCCGGAACCAAGATGGCCAAAGTCCTGCACAGGTGGAGGAATGGCTGATGCCATTCAAGAGGCAAAACAAAAAAAAAGAATTGCCCCGAGAGCAGGGTGCTCTAGAAATGGCCGTGAAGGCCCCTCGTCCGCATTGGCGGAGCACCCTTTAACCAACCCCGACGGATGCTGGGGTGCCGCTTTGTTAGCTCGCTGCGGCTGGGGTGGGTTCATGAAAAATGGGGATGGTTGGCTCTCTAGAAAACGGGAAGCTATGTGATATTCATCCGTCATGAATTCGTAGCCGCAAACTGATATGAAAACATATCCAAGGACAAAAGGGGGCATAGCTCCGTAAAGGAAACCACCCAGGCTCTGCAACATGGGCTGACTAAGCAGACCCAGTGCTCGTGACAGAACACGGAGCCAAAAATTGAAAATTCTACAAACAAGAAACAAGGGGAAAGTGCTACCTGTCTTTTCAGAGGAGCCCGGGTGAGGCAGACAGCCCCTGGCCCCCGATGTTAGTGGAGCCCTGACCCCGATGGTCTGGGGTCCTCCACCCACTGATACTGGCCATCAAATTCACAAATTCAAAAATCTAATACCAAAATGAATCCTAATTGTTTGGCCAGTATCCCTCCCATTGAAGAGAAGCTGAAAAATGCCGAAAAATCACGAGAACTATTTAATCATTTATAGGCCAACCAGGCCACGCGCGGATCCTGAAAAGGAAGAAGAACTTCTCGGGCCTCCGCCCAATAAGAAGGCCAAAAAATGTAAATTTAACAATTCATTATTATTCAATATTACTTAATCGATTTCGTTACATGTATATCTGTTCTTTTCTGGGATTTCATTTTACATCTAGCTATCTACTAGTTTGATAGAGGCATGAATATGAAACTACATACATATAGCAAATGACTAAATCCTATAAAATGATACAATAAAGGTATCATACATGCAACATGTAAGATTAAACTAAATTTTTCTTCAATCAATTTAACAATTAGGTAAGACAACATAATCCATATAATAAGGAAAAAAAATCAGCACCAAAACTATTACTTTTTCATTTCTAAGCTATGAATTGTTTACTTGGAAAACAAGAATAAGAAATATATCTTCGTAAACTAAAAAAAATCAACGCCGATTGTCGAACGGAGGAAAGAGGAAATAATGAAAATCATCTTTGGAATGTTGTATTCATCTTTTACTCTTGATCGCTAATCTGGTTTGGATAGTTAGTTAGCAATAGGGTTTGTATGCATGCAGTCTAAATATATATTTAGAGACCTGATTGCTTCTGCAATCACAACTTTCCCAAGATTTGAAAATAGAGCATTACTAAAGTTTGATTAATATTATTTTTGTTTTTTTTTTATGAAAACTTTTCAATCAGTCGTAAATAGATTATTGTATTACGATCATTTTGAATTTAAAATACCGGAAAAACGCGATTTTTCGATTCTACGCACATTTGGATTGTTTATGATTGCTCGATAATTATTTTCTTTTTGTTGTTTTGTTTCACAAACAAAGATTTTTAACAATGGATCCACTGTTTGGTTTTTTTTCGTTTTTATAAATAGCTTATTGAATTGTTAGAGTTTTGCATTGGCTTTCAATGAATTTACATCACATTCTAAAGAAAATATGAATTACAGTAGCTTATCCCCGAAAAATTAAACAAATTTGTTCTCTGGAAGCTTGAAAAAAAAATTATTAGCATATGTTTTAGTGAGTAGCTAGAGCACCAAAGAAAATCGAAATGCGTCTTATAAAAAGAAAGGAATCAATCGATTCAATCGATTAACTAAAGATCAATAGATTTCTTTTGATATTAGTGTGACAGCGATATAACGTTGTCACGATAGACTTACGCTCCGGTTGAACTTCTGAAAGTTTCATTTAATAGTAACTAGTCCTTTCAGAAAATTAAGTAATTTTTCAGTTTGGTTGCTATTTTTTTCCTCGATTTTCACTTATAAATTAATGAAAATTTATTGTAGTATCGCTTTCTGTGCAATAGAGCTAACGAGTTCCAGCATATAATTATTTCTGTACCATTATATATCAAGACAGTTCAAAACAAATTTAGTGTGTGTTTGACCTAATGATTTACATCACCCAAAGTGAACTTTATCGAAACGATAATCATAGGCTAATTATTTAGTTACTACAGTACAAACTTTTTATGAAAGTTCTTAATATTTCATGACAGCGATAAATATTGCCCGGCATTATTTCTCAGCTTACTTGTAACAACTAGTTTTTATAAATTGATTGAGATTCTTTTATCTGCTTCTTATAGCACGCAATATCATCTTGTTATTTGGTTTTGGTAAAATGGTTCGGACTGACCTTGTAGCAGACGGGTTGTGGTGATTTGAGAACAATTTTCCTCTTGCTGCATTCGTTTGTGTTTTGTGCATCGATTCTGAAACCAAACTTTGACCTGTGTTCCTGTCAAATTCAACGCCTGCGCCAACGTTTCTCGTTCCGCACCAACCACCTCATGATTATTCTCGAAGGCATGTTCTAACTTTAGTAGTTCTAACGTTTGGGTTTTCGAAACGCTGCAGTAAGAAATTTTGAATTGGCAAAACCGTCATCCTTATTAGGAACGACTCATAAGAATAATTGACAATCAAAATATCAGCTGGTTCCTCCTTAGGGCATATGTCCATTTCTAGAATATCCTGAAGCCACTGACTTGAGTTTATTTTGAATGAAATCATAATTTATCCACAAGAGGGTTAAGTGATTTCACGAGAACCATCTTTCAATGATCGATATTCTAGAATCCCTCGGTCATTAACAGTATTTGCGGACGTGCGCTATGTTATTTCACTTTCATTCGATATGTAACCAATCCGCCTCCTTTAATGATTATCACACAATACTTGCGAATTGAAAAGAAAAATGAGTATCTACATGGGATACGACAGACAAACTTAGGTTGATAAATTCTCGCGCGAAAATCATCAAATTCCATAAACAATTATCTTCACTTTCACTTTCTGAAACTTTTGTTCGACGGATCCAGACTGTATGTCGAAAATCCAGACTATCCATGGATGGATCACGTTCTATTGTTGGTCCGGAACTATTGATTTTCACTAAATTCCGAGCAAATTTCACTGGGGATTCGCTATCGATTCATTAAGCTGCGCCGAACGAAATCTCACTCGCAAACTAAGACGGCATGAGGTAACTGTTCCACTAAGTACAGTGCATCTAATGTCCGATTTATACATTGGAACGAGAGTCTCGTGTACAAGAGTAAACAAGACTGAACAAGACATTGGACGAGACTCAACAAGACAAAGGGTGAATTGTTTATTTAGGATATTGCACCACGCAACACGGACCATGCACTATGCACCTTTCATAGGGTGAATTGTTTACTTAGGATATTGCACCATGCATCTTTCGACAGTTGTGAGCTGTTTTGTTCAGTTCAGTGAACGATGGCTGAGGTACAGGCTGTGGCTATTGCAACTGCCTGATGTGCGTTGAGTGATTTCAATCTGGGACACGCAAAGACATGTTTGAAGTCCCAGCGAAAAATTCGAAAATGTGAATGAGCACATGCTACCCTCTCGAATCCCTTTGACTCGGTACATAAAACCGACTTCGCTTTGAGCGGCTTCGAACTAGGACGAGACGGTCATAAACAGTCAGGCACAGCAATAAAAGGATCATTATCCCTTTGTAAAACAAACAAGAGCCGACGAGCAAACCATTTACACACGCGTGCTTGCCAGGAAAAACACAGCCGAGACTAGACAAGGAGACCGTTTACACACTCACCTTGTCTTCATTTGGCATTGCTCGGCGAGAATGTAATTCCGGCTTAAAACTGGACTATGAAACCTCGTGGATTTTCTGGGCTTTACACACTTTTACATCGGGATTTGATTATGGGCCACCAGATTCGAACTATTGAGTCACTTTAATCAAGATTTAACTATCTTTCACGATTATTTTCTATCTTCGCCGGTTATAGTTACCCGTAAGATATTTTTCCCCGGCAAACTCTCGGGAAAATTCAACACGAGCCCGCCTGGCCTAGGCCACAATCTCCGACCGACTGTCCCGAATCCATCACCTATGACTTGAGATTCGGAACGCAATCAAAACCGATTACGGTAAATTGATTTCGCTTCGAATACCAAGCCCAGGCAATGTCATATCGGACTAACTGTAAACATTATATAGCGATTTTGAGATGGGAGATCCTTAGCACAACTTAGAACCAGACCGAAGTCCAGAACCAAGAGTGCTAAGGTCTAAAAGTGGAATGGCTAATGCCATTCAAGAGGCAAAACAAAAAAAAAAGAATTGCCCCGAGAGCAGGGTGCCCTAGAAATGGCCGTGAAGGCCCCTCGTCCGCATTAGCGGAGCACCCTTTAAGCAACCCCGACGGATGCTGGTTTGCCGCTTTGCTAGCTCGCTGCGGCTGGGGTGGGTTCTTGAAAATGGAGTTGGCTGGCTCTCAAAGAAAACGGGATGCTACGTATATTCATCCGTCATGAATTGTAGCCGCAAACTGGTATATGAAATACCCAGGGACCAAAAGGGGGCATAGCTCCGTAAAGGAAACCACCCAGGCTCTGCAACATGGGTTGACTAAGCAGACCCAGTGCTCGTGATAAAACACGGAGCCAAAAATTGAAAATTCTAAAAAGGGAAAAGGAAGAACGCGCTACCTCTCTTTTCCAAGGAACCCGGGTGAGGCAGACAGCCCCGGGCCCCCGATGGTAGTGGAGCCCGGACCCCGATGGTCTGGGGTCCTCCACCCTCCGATACTGGCCATGAAATATCAAAAATCTCAAAAATCTAACACAAAACCGGAAAATACTTATTCGGCCAGTATCCCTCCCTTGTAAGAAAAGCTGAAAAACACGAAAATTCACGAAGAACTATTTACATTATAGGCCAGCCAGGCCACGCGCAGACCCTGAAAAGAAGAACGAACTTCCCGGGCTTTCGCCCAATAAGAAGGCCGTGGGGTTCAAATTCAACAATTCATAATTATTATTTGCTCGTATTTAATTCTCGTTTACAATTGCAAAATTTCATTCTCTCTTTATATTCTGCATATTCAGCAGTGAACCAAAAAAAACTATAAAGAGAGCTTTACATCGACTTACAGCGAGATCTTGAACATTTCCTGTTATAGTCTAAACGCAGCTAACTGGAAGGTCTAATCAAAAGTGCACTTTAGAGTAGATAGAATTCTTTTGTGGTGTTTTCCTTTTCTACACCTTAAAAACATTAATTAAGTACAGGTTGTTCTTACAAAAGAAAAGTTCTATAATTTCTGATCTTGAACTAAATTTAAAACTTAAACAAAAGTGGAGTCACGTTACCTCCCCAGAAATATTATTTCCGTAACTTCGATGAGTGATCAATGAATTATTTTTACAAAGTTTTTATTAATAGCTTTCTCTTCCACTTATTTTATATTCAAAGTTGCGTGTTCAAACGTAAATCGCCATTACTCATATGAAGTAGTTTACACCTAGTATGTGTATAATTTAAACAAGAAAAATAATAAGAAACCTTACTTAGAAAACAATCTTCATTTTTCAGACGTACTTCGATACTTTTTATCATTGTACGTTCACTCACATTCCTATAAGTTAACATTATCTCTTCGAATCTTAATACGTAATATTTAGTATATGCCACATCACGTTACGTTTTCTTTTGTATGCTTTTTATTTACTTTTTGTTTTCTTTTGCTTTGCTGAAATTGCAACAAGGTTTTTTTTGTACTAGTCGAAGCAGACAGTGAAAGCACGCTCTAAATGAGTTTATAGGTCTCGACATTAACTTTTCCTTTAAACAGAAATCTCGAGTTCAACACATAACTAGCTATTCACTTGTCTACACATTTGATAAACACTCACTCAAATGTCGGCGCACAAAATTACAACTGCAGTAGCACTTGCCGAGTAATCTGTATTTCTTTTGGGGAATCTGGGGTATGAAAACTGAGACAAGGGAATATTCAACTACGCTCGTCACCGCGACACTCCCAAAGACTGTCGTCGTGGTTTTAAACCAAATCGCCATCTAAAGTGGAAACATTCATTTCACCATCGCCCAAAATACACCGCAAATCCACACTTCCACAATTGTTGCGTAAAAACACGTGTCAATTAGTTTGCGATCGAGTTATGCATTCCTTTTAAATTCAACTAGTTGCACGGATTCTGCGACTTTTACGCGTACAGTGCAAAGCACACCACAACAAGCATTCCGTTTCCCGACGAGTTGAATCTGTCTTTTCCTTTTTATGGAAATCTGGTATACGGCAACGGATACAAGGGAACTACACCACTATTCAAGATCCCGGTTCTACGACGGCGATCGTCGCCTTTACCCAACCGCCACGGCTACGAGTTGCTATCCGACTGTCCAGAGCTTATCGCTGCCAGCACACAGCCCAGTGCCGGTCTCGAAATTTTGCACAAACAATTTACCGTTAATACGGTAAATTCATTTGTGAAAAATGAAATTTTAATACGACATCGCTTGTGTTTCGATTTCTCGAAAACAAGATGCCGTTAGAGATCATTTTGTAGAGGACTTCTGATACATTACGTATCAGAAGTCGTTTGCCGTGAATTTAGAAAAAATTCGAAATGGCAAATGCTACAATCATTTTTCAAATCGAACAATATTCACAGCTAGTCCGATTTGAAGGAAATGTAGCTATGTCGAGCACGGTACAGTGTGCGTCGAAATAATTGGTCCAGTAATTTCAATCGAAATTACTGGGTGCTACAATATCATCCTTCAATGTATCATAGTTCATAATCACCCTGCTGGGTTGTACTTGCTGAATTGGAACAGGCTCTACTAGTTCCACTTTCGCGTCGATTGTATCAACAACCAATTCGTCTTCAATTTTCTCAGATATTTCTGAAACCTTACATACCTGTTATTGGCTTCGAGCATGAAGTACCTCTTTTGGGCAACCAGCTTCAACTTCAATCATGACTCCACGATTGCAATATTTCCTCCAAATCGTAACTACCACATGAACCGAAACTATCTTTGCTTTACTGAGCAAGTACGGGTGAGCTCAAATGCCAACACCAGACCCATTAGCTATCGATTGAACAATCAAATCAATCCACGAAAACAATTTAAATTTCTCACTTCCCTCACTGTTTTATCGGTTAATCACAATTCTATTAAATGGAAGAAGGGTATCTTAAATGCACTTGCCACACTCGAAGAGGGACAAAATCAGTTAATTCCTTTTCTTTGTATAAGAATCATTTTTAGAGGAAATTTCCTAATTTTTCGAAATCCAACAAACACCCGCTTCAGATAACCGCTTGTAGTTGCACATTATATCGAAAGATACGCGTGAATTTTAAGTTAACTAGAATGGTATACGTTTTCCGTAATTTTTCGAAATTCAGTGCAACGTTCGATTATCGAATTAGATATCAATCCATAACGTCGCCGAGTTCACAAGAAGCCTGAGTCCATTTCTATCCAAAAGCAGCCCGCGCGTTTCGTCTCGTCGAAACGCATCTCATCTCTCGATGTTTTTCTTGGTCGCCGACGGGC
Source organism: Nemotelus nigrinus (assembly GCA_947369275.1). NCBI lineage: Eukaryota > Metazoa > Arthropoda > Insecta > Diptera > Stratiomyidae > Nemotelus > Nemotelus nigrinus. Next base: position 145,184,258 of record OX376373.1, read on the forward strand.
GAAACTATGCCGACTCGTCGAGGGCTGTCCGCCGGCAAAATCATGTCGACTAATATAGTCGTAAGGGGTGGGCCTGGGTATCGATACCTTGCATCGAAGGGTTGGGAGCAATCATTGGGAGTGAATGAATTTTGGGATGATGCTACAGATTGGGCAGCATTTCTGAGTCCAAAGGTCATTACCTTAAACTCGAATAACCCAAATGGAGTACACACGGCTGTTTTAGGAATATCTTCCGGAGCAACAGATATTTGATGATATGCTCGCAACAAATCTATTTTGGAAAATATTCGTTTTCCTGCCAGGTCTGCCGTTAAATCCTGGATTTGGCGTATCGGGTACATGTCTGGCTTCGTCACGTTGTTTAGACGCCAGTAGTCGCCACAAGGACGCCAAGAACTATCCTTCTTAGGAACCAAGTGCAACGGACTTGCCCAAGAACTATTCGAGGCAACAGGGCAAATTGAACCGTACTTGCTTGAACCGATAGTTCCAGTTGAAAATGTTTTGTTGAAAGGGTCGACGATACGCTTGTGTTTGACGTCTACTATGAGACCGTGAAATTTCAAAAAATCTGCGCCCAAGATAGGACGCGACACGTCGGCTACGATAAATTTCCACGTAAATATGCGTTTTAAGTCTAAAGATACCTTGAGCATGCGTTCACCAAACGTATTAATTGTAGTACCGTTTGCAGCGAATAGTCTATACGCAGACGGGCTATGCTTTTTCGATTCACGCGGACAAGGAATGACGGAGACATCCGCTCCTGTGTCAACTAAAAAATTCAAACCCGTATTCTTGTCGAAAATGCGCAGACGATTTTGTTGGGAAATCGCGTCACTGACCGTCTGACTCAAGATAATTCGTTTCCCTGATTGTTTTTACGGAAAGGATATGGGGCACGACAATTTCGCGCGGCTGCACCGAACTTTTTGTGAAAGTAGCAGATTCGCGATCGCACTTTGAATCTGGGTTGCGAACGATAATGTTTTTGGAAACGAGTATCACGAATTCCATGCGACTGATTAAGCTCAAGTTTGTTCATACGCGCACGAATTTCACTTAATTCCGTATTGACATTGTCCGCTTGTGCTAACGTCGATTGACATTTTTTTTTTTTTTGCTAAAGGCTTCTAGAATTTCCTAGAAACAGCAATGGCTTCCTGACTAGCAGGCATCAGCCAACGTTTACACGATTTATATTCACGTTAATCCGATTGATCGTTTACACGATTAGTTTTTAAACACATGGTTTTGATTTATTTTATTATTTTGTAAATTTTTAAACACACAGTTTTAATACAACTTATTATTTAGAAATCAATATGTCTATTTGATTTTCAACATGCACAAGACAGTCACAAACACTAAACACAAAGGCCTCAAACAACGCGACGACGCGAACACGCAGTTCAAAACACGATGATTCCCGTCTTGTCAATTCCAGAGAAAGGCCGTCCTTCGGAGAAAAACAATCACTGCAGTTGTAGCGAAGTGTAAATTTAGATGTCCTTAGCACAACTCAGAACCAGACCGAAGTCCAGAACCAAGAGTGCTAAGGTTCAAAAAGTTGTAATGGCTAATGCCATTCAAGAGGCAAATTCAAATTAAAAAAAAAAAAAGAATTGCCCCGAGAGCAGGGTACCCTAGAAATGGCCGTGAAGGCCCCTCGTCCGCATGAGCGGAGTACCCTTCAACCAACCCCGACGGATGCTGGGGTGCCGCTTTGCTAGCTCGCTGCGGCTGGGGTGGGTTCTTTAAAACAAAAGGAGTCGGTTGGCTCTCTGAGAATGGGGATGCTACTTATAATTCATCCGTATTATAATGTAGCCGCAAACTAGTATATAAAATACTCAAGGACCAAAAAGGGGCATCGTTCCGTACAGGAAACCACCCAGGCTCTGCAACATGGGCTGACTAGGCAGACCCAGTGCTCGTGACAAAACACGGAGCCACAACATGAAAATTCTAAAAAGGGAACAAGGAAGAAACGCTACCTCTCTCTTACAAGGAACCCGGGTGAGGCAGACAGCCCCGGGCCCCCGATGTTAGTGGAGCCCTGACCCCGATGGTCTGTGGTTCTCCACCCTCTGACATTGGCCTTGAAATACCAAATAAACTGTACCTACAAAGGCCAATGTCCCTCCCTTATAAGTTTCTGAAAATACTACGAAAACTAGTTCATTTTATTGGCCAGCCATGCCCTCGCGAACCTGCAAAAAGAAAGTCCTCCTAGGCTTTCGCCCAATAAGAAGGCCAAGGATTTTAGTTTACGAAATCATTATTATTAACAAAAGATAAAAATTGAACATATTCGTACTATCAAGTATTAAATTTCAGTCGGAAAAGCTTCAAATGCTTCTTAATATTGAATTCAATGTATAATTCGATTGGATTTTTCGCTTAAGTACACGTTCACTATAAGTCTACAATAGCGCTCGGTTATTGGTATCAAAATATATGCGAACCAAAAATATCAAATCTCGCACATATAATCAAATTTTTACTTAATTTTCAAGTAAGAAACAATTGTTTCTTCTCGTCATATTGAAAACTTTAAGATAGATTACAATATCCTTACAGATTTTTACTACTGTCCGTTGTTGAATTATCTTAGGTTTACAAATTCATTAAATTTTCTTTGCCTTTATTAAATTCTTCTTATTTATGTTATCTAGCTTGATGAATTTTCATCATTGGATTTCATCTATTCGAAAAATTATTGTTTCTTTGAGCGTATGTCAAACATCAAATATATATTCGAACAATTAAATTTTTGATGTTTATTTTTCGAAATAATGTGCCAATTATAGGTGGGTACTTTCATTAAATTTTTCGTATTTCCATACATTGAAAGGTTCAAATATGTCTCTAACGTTTCACTTACTCATGCTTATTCTCCAAAACCTGTTTCAATACAATGTATATTTTTGATTTTCGCACATTATTATTTGATCACATATTTTTATAAAACTTTCGATCAACTAACTGTAACTGTTAAGATTATAGTTATTATTATTTTTTTTTTTTCCCACGGAATTTCACGAATTAATCTTTTACGTTATATTTTATTGAGCTTATCTAAACATGTGTATGCTGTATTGTTCAGATATTTTTAAGGCACATAACCCCTTCTTTCTTCACAAAAGGGTGTCATAAATTCAGATTTTTAGCATAAAACTTATTCTTAATTAATTCAAGCCCAAGGAAATCCAGATTAATTAATGTTTTCATAAATATTTCCATTGGTGCTTAAGTGAATTAAAACTGTAAAACATTTGCTTCGATTTTCGGAAATATCCTACTTCGACAGAGGTTGCTTTATGCTATCATTGTTTGTATATATACTTTTATATGAAATTGTTCATTTAATTGATAAGAATGAATTGTTTTGCATTTATTCAGAAGATGTGTCGATCAGGCAAATACAGTTTGTAGAAATCTGTCTGGTGAGTAATACAATCGACATAAAAAGCGGATTGCATGTATGAACAACACTTTTCTTTTTCAAACAACAATCTTGAAAACTGAACAAATTTTAATTAATTTTCTTTTTCCAACAATAATTGCTTCACTATGCGCGCTATCGTCGACATCGTCGGAAATGTGCTAAGGTAATGAATTTATTTTTAGTAATTTTATTCGAAATCCGAATTCAGAAGTATCTCAATTTTTATTTTGTTGTAGTATAGAGTGGATTTTTTCGATTCACTTTTCTTAGATAGAATCGACACTTCGATTACACAACTATGAAAATCGAAAATGATTTAATTAGTGTCGTCAGGCAGTTCAGTCTCATCCAGCATTTCGATACGTTCGATTCGCTGTCTTTCAGATGGCGAGAGGCTTTGATAGACCGGAACCGTATCCCACGATCTGCATCCGTGCCAGCCATATTCCACGAATCCATTGACTTGTGGGTATAATGATTCGCAGGCGTACAACTCTGCAACCTCACAGCTGGACAGATTTTAGTGTTCACCTCAGCAAGCGAAAACCCTTCGGATAAGCTTCCCAACAGGATTTACTTGTTTATCCGGTACTAGCACTCAAGTGTGCGTATTTTCACTAATTTATTTTTCAGTTTTGCGCAAAAACACTGAATAATCGCACCAAAGCTTAGCAATCAATTAGATTCTCATTTATCAAACTATATTCAAAAGATGCGAAGCACTCGCGGTACAGTTTCAGATACTTTCAATTTAATTGGGAAACAGCGACGGAAAAATGATCGTAGATGGACATTTCTGCAAGACTTCACTGGACGAGACAACACCAGAATTTCATGACACACTTGTTGCGGAATTTCTCAACAATTCAAGGTGGATGGTCATTGCGCAACCAGAACCACTTTTCAGCCACACTGCGATTATCACCGTTTCCACATGGTGTGAAGGAAAAACTGAAAATTGTTTTTTTCGTGAGAAAGTGCCGTTGAAAATTATGAGCGCACTAAGATTTTCGGTTATAAGGGATTGTTGCGAATGTTAGGAGTATGAAAGGATCGTTCCGCACCGTTCACATTAATTCCAACGAGGCGTAATTGGAAAAACACTCCTATTGCTATCAGCAACAACGCTAACAAGAAACTACAAGTCCCGAATCAAGCACGTTCCGAACACTAGAAGTCAGAACAGTATCGGCATTCCGGAAGCTGTTCTTGTTCGACCGAATGTAAGTTTACGTCGAAACACCAATTAATATGCAAGATATTTCGCGATCCTGACTCAATGCGAATTCCCGCAAAAGATTTTATGAAATTATTAGCATAAAATTGAACAGCCAAATATATTTCACAACGACGCTGTTCGCGTGCGCTCCGGCTTAGCAAGGCAACGTCTCACCCGACCCAAGTCTGAACTGTAACTCTCTAGTCAGATCTCGCTTGCTGTTCACAGGCCCGAACAAACCCCCCCTCCCCCCGGAAAACTACCGCCGCCACACACAATGCCCATGCTAGTGGACATTGTACGCGGCAACAACAAATCTCCTAGAACAAAGAAAAACCCCGCATCGAAACACAAAGCGTGCGAAGATTTTTCCAATCGCAAAAACATGATTCACACGCTCGCATTTGCGAGGCGGGGTGATATGCTTTGCTCTAGCATTGTTGTTAGTGCTTGACACCAACAAAATCGTCGTCGTGAGAAGATTGCATTGCGATGATTCGAAAATTTTTCTTTGTTGTTAGTGCTTGACACTAACAAAATCGCCGTCGCGAGAAGTTTGCATTGCGATGATTCGAAAATTTTTCTTTGTTGTTAGTGTTTGACACTAACAAAATCGCCGTCGCGAGAAGTTCGAACCGCTACGGCTCGAAAATCTTCCCAATTCCTACAACAACAATTTCGGGGTTCCGAGCCCATTGCCAGCAATTAATATTGATGGGAATGAGCTCCGGAAATACCAGAGGTTGTTGCTATCGGAATTGGACAAATTCTCGAGCCGATGCATTTTGGTATTCAATATGAAAATTGATTGCAAATGGATACGGAAAGAAGGTTAAGGGGGTCGTCACACGTAACCATGCGCATGACACAGAAGCGAGTATGGTAGGTAAATGCTACAACACAGCTATTTCCTCAAGGAACACCGAGAGGAAAGAGCTGAAGGATTTATATCCCGAAGGAATCTTAAAGAGTATGAAGAGTAGGTCTCTGAATTAAGAGAAAGGGATTTAGATGAGGAATTGTATATTCCACCTGAATATACAGATATTATATATTCCTACAGCTAAGCAGGCACGATCGTTCAAGAACCGGCCAGCCATCCCATGCACATCCCCAGGAAATGCCGCCGAGAACACGAGTGCCCGCCGACGCCGCACAGCCACCATCGTCGGATGACCCATGACCCTCGCCACAGAAGGCACAAATCCCATGTCAAGCACTCGATCCGCCTCATCGAGAACCTTAACACGAACGTAGTCAAATCGAATGCTTGACATGGGATTTATGCCTTCTGCTACGAAAGCCATGAAGCATCCGACGATGGCTACCGCGGAACGCCACCAAACACTCATGCTCTCGGCAACACCCCCCGAGGATACACAAAGGTCGGCTGGCCAGTTCTTAAACAATCATGCTCTCTCAGCTATAGGAATAGTTGGAGGTGCTTGGGCCGATGTCGAACAGACATTTTATCAATTGAAAAGAGTATGTTGGACGTATGTCTTGAACTAAGTGGAATGGCTCAAGGGTGGAAGTATCTTTGACAGAGGAAATGGTGAACAATGTGAACATCTCTAGATACTTTCACATCAGGGCAGGAGTGACACCTGAAATAGGCGCACATGAACGATCTCCAAATAGACTTTGGGAACAAATCGTGAACGGGTGAGCTTAGTGGGTTTCTCACTTAGTGATGTCTTTCGCATGAAAGACGCCCACTGATCGTCCATTTTGATCGGCGAGCTGGTAATATGCTCCTCCGATCTTCTTCACTACCTTACTAGGTAAGAACTTCCGGTCCAGCTTTGCATTGTAGTGCGCAGCTGCGTCACTGTGCCGGAAGTTGCGCCTGTATACTATTTCGCCAGGCTGGTAGGAGACCAATCTGGAACGAAGATTGTACGATTTTGCATTTCGAGCCTGAGCTCGAGTGGTAAGATGCCGGATCTGTTGGCGGATGAGTGCAAGGTGGTCAGCCGTCGGCAAACCGAGATTAGGTTCATCTAGGAGCTGAAGTTGCTTTAGGAGGGCATAGATTTTCCCGTGAGTTACCATGGGTTGACCAAAAACTGCATGGTAGGGTGAAGTGCCAATGGTGGCATGAGGAGCAGAGCGCAGTGCAGAAGTGATCTCTGTCAGCTTAGCGTCCCAGTTATCTTGAGAAGGGTCTATGTAGGCTCGAATGGCAGCGATAAGCGAACGATTTAGTCGCTCAGAGGCATTAGCCTGCGGAGAGTACACAGCAGTTAAAGTATGGGAGATCCCAAATTCTTCCAACAAGGAACGAAATACGTTGGACCGAAACTGAACTCCGTTGTCCGAAACAATAGTCTCCGGAACTCCGACCAGGGAGAATATCCGCTTCCTCAAAATTTCCGTTACTGCCCCTGCGGTGAATTTTCGCAAAGGTTCGATAAACGGGAAACGCGATAGGTGGTCAAGAACGATGAAAGCTCCAGTGTGTCCGGACTTGGACCTAGGATAGGGGCCAATGATGTCGATATACAAGCGCTGAAATATGCGCTCGGGAACGCACTGAGTCGTCATTGGTGGACGAAGGGTGTGTGAAGGGGCTTTTGTGGTTTTACAAATAATACATGAGTCCACGTAGGCTTTCACTTGAGCGGCCATTTTGGGCCAGAAAAACCATTGCCGTAGTCGGCCGAGGGTTTTTGCCACGCCTCCGTGTGCGCTCAGAGGTGGATCATGTGCCAACTTCACTACGTCTGCCGTCATTTCTGATGGCACCCACAACTTCCAGGCCAATTCTTGTAGTACGTTTCCGGTCGCATACTCCATACGCTTGTACACATACCCATCTATTACTTTTAAGTCCGGCAGTTGATGTTGTTCTGCATTGACTTTCGCCGCTAGCTCCATATAGGAAGGGCTTTTGAAATGTGGCGAAGCCAAGTCCAGCTCCACCGGAGTCTCATCGCTCTCCGCTGGCGTCAGCGCATCGGCAGAGAACATGCGCGACAAGGAGTCCGGCACTACATTTTGGCTTCCCTTTCGGTGGACGATGGTAAAGTTAAACCCTTGAAGTTTAAGGGCCCACCGGGCTAAGCGACCATTTAGATCTGGTTGGTGCATTAGCCATTTTAGGGAAGCATGGTCGGTCACGATTTCGAATTCATGACCTTCCACGTAGGCACGGAACTTCTTGATTGCCAGCACCGCTGCCAGACACTCTTGCTCAGTTACTGTGTAATTTCGCTGAGCGGGATTCAGCTTGTGTGACATGTAGGCGATGGGGGCTTCAGCTCCGTCTTCAGTACGTTGCACCAGCACAGCTCCTACTCCATGTTGACTTGCGTCACATTGGATGGAGAAGGGCTTGTTGAAATCAGGGCTGTGTAACACTGGGGCTGAAACAAGGCTTAGTTTCAATTGCTTGAAAGCGTTTAGCCTCTCATCGGTCCACACAAACTGACTCCGCTTTGAAAGCATGTCTGTCAGCGGTGTCGACAAAGACGCATACTCTCTGACGAAACGCCGATACCAGCCACAGATTCCCAGAAATCTACGAATCTGTTTCGTCGTTGTGGGAAGCGGGAAGTCCATGATGGACTTCACCTTGTCGGGATCCGTTCTAATCGTGCCCTCACCAACAATGTGGCCAAGATACTTCACTTCTCTCAAGCGAAATTTACTCTTTTCCACATTGATGGTGAGGCCACCCTGTCTCAAGTGAAATGCGACCTGATGGAGCACCCCCATGTGCTCGTCAAATGTCTCTGTAATCACCAGCAAGTCGTCCAAATATACGAATACTTGGTGCTTTAGATGCGGAGGAATTATTTTGTCCATAAGTCGAGACATCGTTTGGGGCGCATTGCACAACCCAAACGGCATCACGACAAATTGGTACAAGGGTCGCCCGGGCACAGTGAAAGCCCTCCGCTCCCGAGACTTCTCTTCCAACGGGATCTGCCAGAAGGCATCTTTTAGATCCAGGCCCGTGATGTAAGTGGCCTTTGGAAGTCTGCTTAATATGCCATCTATCAGAGGCAAGGGGTAGGCGTCTTTCACTGTGACCGAGTTCACCTTCCTCGCATCCAGGCACAGACGTACTTTTGATGGTTTTACCACCAATGTCACAGGTGATGACCAAGCACTCTTCGATTCTTCGATCACGCCCAGCGCCAGCATGCGGTCCAGCTCCTTGTATAGGAGCTTCTCGACAGCCGGCGAAACCGAGAAATGTCTCTGTTTTATTGGTTTCTGATTGCCAGTGTCAATCTCATGCTGGATTAGCGCGGTTTTTCCAAGACCCTCTACAGCGAACGACGGAAAACTAGCAATCACAGAGCTAAGTCTGCGACGCTGCTCCGGTGTTAGAGAATGGGCGTGATCGTCGAGTTCGTCGAGGCTGGTCACTGTGTCGACTTGCTGGGCCGGCGCGAACAGGTCTGCGGCCAAGGCGAACAACCGGACGAAATCCACTCCCAGGTAGAGATTTTGGCTGAGAGTGGGAATTATCCAGAGCGTCAACGTCTTCGTGAGCCCCCGGAACGTAATGTCGGCTGACACGCGGCCTACGGCTTGGTGGTGAGTGCCATCTGCGGTCTTCAACCCGAGGGAAGCTCTTTTCCAGGGAAAAGAATTCCTCTCGAGGAAGGCTCTAGCCAAGTCAGCCGCCATCACGCTCACAGAAGCTCCCGTATCTATTAAACCTGATGTTGATTGCCCAAACAGCAAGACCTGCGCATACGGTCGGACGTCACCTGAGGGCACGTCCAACAAGGTCGCACAATTAAGTTCATAACGCCAACGTCGAAGGCGAGAATAATAATGTCTCATCCCCAACGTTGAGCGTTTTTTTCTGATCCTATCAGTGGAAAAATGTAGAGTTTCAGTTTTAAAAATTCTGTCCCTTACCGCTGTGTACTTTCGCAGTCGCAGATGGTAAGGCAGAAATGCAAGCGAGCAGGGATGTCCAGTGGTGAAATTAGTATTTTGGTGAGGATGGTGAAAGTGAGCCGGCCGAAGGTTGCCGGGGCAGGTGACAAGGGTGTCCCTGCTTGAGGTTGTTGCTGCTTCACTACCTACCTGCCGGAACGTGGTGGAGGAGTTCTGCGAATCGGGAGGCTCGAGGTCTTGTTCGGCGCTCCCGGTGATCTGTTTTTTTGTAAGCAGTTGGTACAGCTCGGCTTATATGTGTCCGCCTTACCACAGCCGTAGCAGAACACCGTCCGCTCCTCCAGACAGTCATCAAATTTATGCCCCACCTTTCTGCAGTTCCAGCAGATAGGCAGAGCTGCAGCCGCAGAAATTCCGAGCGCTCCAGGGCAAGTCTCAGCTGGATCCAGCGGTCCTTCATCCAACTCACTCACATCCTGCGAATCCGTCAGCCCCGACAGATGGCGACGAGTCCCATAAACTCTCTCTGGCTGTCCTAAAGCCTTCGCCAAACGCTCCCTCCGTTTTACATGCTCACGGAGCTGCTGTGTGCTGGCGAAATGCCTATCCACCAGCTGCCACTGCAACTCCGGGAGCATGTTCCCCTGCACGATATCTAACAGATCGTGATCATTCAAGGGGAAAGGGAGGCTGCCGGCTAAACGACGAACATCCTGGTAAAAGTCGTCGAAGGACTCACCAACCTTCTGTCGGCGCTGGCGGATTCGCCTCATCACCTCACTGTTGGATGCAAAGTCCTTGAATTCTCGCCGCATTGCATCTCGCAGAGAGTACCAATCGAGATATTCTGCTTCCCGGTGGAACTGCCAGAACCATTCTTCAGCGACACCCTTCAACAGGCTGTCGATGTGTCTGGTGACCGCCCGGAAATCGCCTTGAAGTTGCTGGCGTGTTAGCGCGTTAACCCGGTAGAGAAACGTCTCTACAGGCATGCTTCCACCCTGTCCACTAAACGTCAGATTCCATCCTGCCATGATGGTAGTTATGCGGTCGGATGACATTCTGTCATCACGACCATTTCGAGGACCTCCTCGAGGTACTGCACCATCACGGGGGTCTCGTTGCGGAGGGCTGAGGTTTGAAGGCCTCTGGGGCGCCACGAAGGAGCGCGCCCTCGGATTCAATCGGGGCGACGCGCCATCGGTGGTTGACGAAGGAAGGATTCGGTCAGCCCCTCGATCCAACAACAGCCGCATGCTATGTTGGAGTTCGATCAGCTGTCGCTGAAAAGTGCTCAACTCCTCCTGCACTATGGACCGAACTCCTAAGGCTGTAGCGGAATCTTTGCCTGTTGCCAGAGTTCTAGCGGTTGGATCGGGCGACCGACCCAATCCCTCCTCTCCGTCTTGACATCGAAGGACGCTTCCGCAGCTCACTTCCTCGTGGCGATCCATCCTCCGCGTTCTCACGCCACCTTGTGTGGGCTTGGGCCTTGCTCCCTTCGACGCCGTCTCTCCCGTCGGGGGAATTTGTCCAGCCACCAGGGGGAGGCGCAGTGCTCCACGGCACAACGGACATTCCGGGCTCTCAGTCAGCCATTGCTCAATGCAATGCCGATGGAACTGATGCCCACACGACGTCGTTACCGCTGGGCTGTCACGTGCAAACCCCTGCCGGCAAATGGAGCACTCCTCCTCCACTCGGACGCCGGACAAATCCTCTAGACTTCTGGCTAGAGGCATGGCTTTGCACGTCGAAATTTGTCCAAAGTAAAAAGTTGAAATTTTGCACGTAAACACGTGACTAACTATATTTTATTTTGCACGTCAAAACGTGTCAAAAGTGATATATTGAAATTTTGGCACGTAAAAACGTGTCAAAAATTGAAAACCTTATTACTTTGCACGTAAAAACGTGTCAAAGTGTAAAGTTGAGTTACTTTGCACGTCAAAACGTGTCAAAGAAAAATAAAGTTTGAAATTCGATTTCACGTCAGAACGTGTCGAATTGGAAAAAGTTTAGTGGTAAACAAAACTTTAATTTTGCACGTCCAAACGTGACAAAAGTGAAAACTTTATTACAAAGTTTGAAATTCGATTTCACGTCAAAACGTGTCGAAATATAAAAACCTTAAAATTGCACGTTAGAACGTGGCAAAAAGTGAAAAGTTTATTATAAAGTTTGAACGATAAAAAAGTTTAGGGATTTCGATTGCACGTCAAAACGTGTCGAAATATGAAAACTTTAAATTGGCACGTAAAAACGCGACAAAAAGGGAAAACTTTGATATATAAAAAAAAAGTTTTTTAGTGAATTCGATTTCACGTCAGAACGTGTCGAATTATTATAAAGTTTAAAGTTTTATGTAGTGTTTGGCCCTCCCATTGGGTTTCACCCAGGAAGACCCTCCCACAGGTTCGCAAGCTGGCTGGCTTATTCGGTAAAGATCAAATTTTATTTAAGTTTTAAGTTATGAATTTTTACGAATTTACGTTGAAATAACTATTAGGGTCGCTTCACAAAGTGGAAACGCCCAGTATGGGGACCGTCTGTTCACCCGAAATTCCTCGAAAAGAGAGTAGCAAAGGATCAAAAACAATTATTTTGTTGCTTGACTCAGCCTCAGCAAATGGTTCAAGTCTGGCCAAGCTGCAGGGACGTGTAGGCGGCACCACGCCAACCCCACGTAATCCACCACAGCCTGAACCAAACCCAAGCCAAAAGCCGAAGCCGGGTCAAGACAACAAGGAAACAAAGTTTGGGTCAGCTTCCCAACATAAAGTGGGGCAGGGGCCCTTCGGATAACCGGGACAGGAATGGCGGTAAACCACCAAAACCTGTTATCCGCGGCCATCCTCCAGGTTGGACCCAGAGCCAAAAAGCTCAACGGACAAACACAACAGGAAGCTGCCCAAGAGGTAAACTATTAAGGAATGATTTTAAAGGGATAGGATTGGGAAGGATGTTTGCGGCTAAAGGAAAGAGCGAGCAATGCAAGTCTTGATAAATGGGTTTTGTTCTCTCGAACGAAGTAATATGGAATCGCAAAGGAGGCGATTCTAAGACCTGCTAGTGAGAATGGAAATTTTGGGATTGAAGACGTAAAGTCTTGAAGGGAGTATGAGACGAAGCTCATAATTTTTTTCTCACTTTGGTGTGGGTTGCCCAAAAACAAGTTTTCGGGCCCCACGTTGGGCGCCATTTGTAGCGAAGTGTAAATTTAGATGTCCTTAGCACAACTCAGAACCAGACCGAAGTCCAGAACCAAGAGTGCTAAGGTTCAAAAAGTTGTAATGGCTAATGCCATTCAAGAGGCAAATTCAAATTAAAAAAAAAAAAAGAATTGCCCCGAGAGCAGGGTACCCTAGAAATGGCCGTGAAGGCCCCTCGTCCGCATGAGCGGAGTACCCTTCAACCAACCCCGACGGATGCTGGGGTGCCGCTTTGCTAGCTCGCTGCGGCTGGGGTGGGTTCTTTAAAACAAAAGGAGTCGGTTGGCTCTCTGAGAATGGGGATGCTACTTATAATTCATCCGTATTATAATGTAGCCGCAAACTAGTATATAAAATACTCAAGGACCAAAAAGGGGCATCGTTCCGTACAGGAAACCACCCAGGCTCTGCAACATGGGCTGACTAGGCAGACCCAGTGCTCGTGACAAAACACGGAGCCACAACATGAAAATTCTAAAAAGGGAACAAGGAAGAAACGCTACCTCTCTCTTACAAGGAACCCGGGTGAGGCAGACAGCCCCGGGCCCCCGATGTTAGTGGAGCCCTGACCCCGATGGTCTGTGGTTCTCCACCCTCTGACATTGGCCTTGAAATACCAAATAAACTGTACCTACAAAGGCCAATGTCCCTCCCTTATAAGTTTCTGAAAATACTACGAAAACTAGTTCATTTTATTGGCCAGCCATGCCCTCGCGAACCTGCAAAAAGAAAGTCCTCCTAGGCTTTCGCCCAATAAGAAGGCCAAGGATTTTAGTTTACGAAATCATTATTATTAACAAAAGATAAAAATTGAACATATTCGTACTATCAAGTATTAAATTTCAGTCGGAAAAGCTTCAAATGCTTCTTAATATTGAATTCAATGTATAATTCGATTGGATTTTTCGCTTAAGTACACGTTCACTATAAGTCTACAATAGCGCTCGGTTATTGGTATCAAAATATATGCGAACCAAAAATATCAAATCTCGCACATATAATCAAATTTTTACTTAATTTTCAAGTAAGAAACAATTGTTTCTTCTCGTCATATTGAAAACTTTAAGATAGATTACAATATCCTTACAGATTTTTACTACTGTCCGTTGTTGAATTATCTTAGGTTTACAAATTCATTAAATTTTCTTTGCCTTTATTAAATTCTTCTTATTTATGTTATCTAGCTTGATGAATTTTCATCATTGGATTTCATCTATTCGAAAAATTATTGTTTCTTTGAGCGTATGTCAAACATCAAATATATATTCGAACAATTAAATTTTTGATGTTTATTTTTCGAAATAATGTGCCAATTATAGGTGGGTACTTTCATTAAATTTTTCGTATTTCCATACATTGAAAGGTTCAAGTATGTCTCTAACGTTTCACTTACTCATGCTTATTCTCCAAAACCTGTTTCAATACAATGTATATTTTTGATTTTCGCACATTATTATTTGATCACATATTTTTATAAAACTTTCGATCAACTAACTGTAACTGTTAAGATTATAGTTATTATTATTTTTTTTTTTCCCCACGGAATTTCACGAATTAATCTTTTACGTTATATTTTATTGAGCTTATCTAAACATGTGTATGCTGTATTGTTCAGATATTTTTAAGGCACATAACCCCTTCTTTCTTCACAAAAGGGTGTCATAAATTCAGATTTTTAGCATAAAACTTATTCTTAATTAATTCAAGCCCAAGGAAATCCAGATTAATTAATGTTTTCATAAATATTTCCATTGGTGCTTAAGTGAATTAAAACTGTAAAACATTTGCTTCGATTTTCGGAAATATCCTACTTCGACAGAGGTTGCTTTATGCTATCATTGTTTGTATATATACTTTTATATGAAATTGTTCATTTAATTGATAAGAATGAATTGTTTTGCATTTATTCAGAAGATGTGTCGATCAGGCAAATACAGTTTGTAGAAATCTGTCTGGTGAGTAATACAATCGACATAAAAAGCGGATTGCATGTATGAACAACACTTTTCTTTTTCAAACAACAATCTTGAAAACTGAACAAATTTTAATTAATTTTCTTTTTCCAACAATAATTGCTTCACTATGCGCGCTATCGTCGACATCGTCGGAAATGTGCTAAGGTAATGAATTTATTTTTAGTAATTTTATTCGAAATCCGAATTCAGAAGTGTCTCAATTTTTATTTTGTTGTAGTATAGAGTGGATTTTTTCGATTCACTTTTCTTAGATAGAATCGACACTTCGATTACACAACTATGAAAATCGAAAATGATTTAATTAGTGTCGTCAGGCAGTTCAGTCTCATCCAGCATTTCGATACGTTCGATTCGCTGTCTTTCAGATGGCGAGAGGCTTTGATAGACCGGAACCGTATCCCACGATCTGCATCCGTGCCAGCCATATTCCACGAATCCATTGACTTGTGGGTATAATGATTCGCAGGCGTACAACTCTGCAACCTCACAGCTGGACAGATTTTAGTGTTCACCTCAGCAAGCGAAAACCCTTCGGATAAGCTTCCCAACAGGATTTACTTGTTTATCCGGTACTAGCACTCAAGTGTGCGTATTTTCACTAATTTATTTTTCAGTTTTGCGCAAAAACACTGAATAATCGCACCAAAGCTTAGCAATCAATTAGATTCTCATTTATCAAACTATATTCAAAAGATGCGAAGCACTCGCGGTACAGTTTCAGATACTTTCAATTTAATTGGGAAACAGCGACGGAAAAATGATCGTAGATGGACATTTCTGCAAGACTTCACTGGACGAGACAACACCAGAATTTCATGACACACGTGTTGCGGAATTTCTCAACAATTCAAGGTGGATGGTCATTGCGCAACCAGAACCACTTTTCAGCCACACTGCGATTATCACCGTTTCCACATGGTGTGAAGGAAAAACTGAAAATTGTTTTTTTCGTGAGAAAGTGCCGTTGAAAATTATGAGCGCACTAAGATTTTCGGTTATAAGGGATTGTTGCGAATGTTAGGAGTATGAAAGGATCGTTCCGCACCGTTCACATTAATTCCAACGAGGCGTAATTGGAAAAACACTCCTATTGCTATCAGCAACAACGCTAACAAGAAACTACAAGTCCCGAATCAAGCACGTTCCGAACACTAGAAGTCAGAACAGTATCGGCATTCCGGAAGCTGTTCTTGTTCGACCGAATGTAAGTTTACGTCGAAACACCAATTAATATGCAAGATATTTCGCGATCCTGACTCAATGCGAATTCCCGCAAAAGATTTTATGAAATTATTAGCATAAAATTGAACAGCCAAATATATTTCACAACGACGCTGTTCGCGTGCGCTCCGGCTTAGCAAGGCAACGTCTCACCCGACCCAAGTCTGAACTGCAACTCTCTAGTCAGATCTCGCTTGCTGTTCACAGGCCCGAACAAACCCCCCCTCCCCCCGGAAAACAACCGCCGCCACACACAATGCCCATGCTAGTGGACATTGTACGCGGCAACAACAAATCTCCTAGAACAAAGAAAAACCCCGCATCGAAACACAAAGCGTGCGAAGATTTTTCCAATCGCAAAAACATGATTCACACGCTCGCATTTGCGAGGCGGGGTGATATGCTTTGCTCTTGCATTGTTGTTAGTGCTTGACACCAACAAAATCGTCGTCGTGAGAAGATTGCATTGCGATGATTCGAAAATTTTTCTTTGTTGTTAGTGCTTGACACTAACAAAATCGCCGTCGCGAGAAGTTCGAACCGCTACGGCTCGAAAATCTTCCCAATTCCTACAACAACAATTTCGGGGTTCCGAGCCCATTGCCAGCAATTAATATTGATGGGAATGAGCTCCGGAAATACCAGAGGATTGTTGCTATCGGAATTGGACAAATTCTCGAGCCGATGCATTTTGGTATTCAATATGAAAATTGATTGCAAATGGATACGGAAAGAAGGTTAAGGGGGTCGTCACACGTAACCATGCGCATGACACAGAAGCGAGTATGGTAGGTAAATGCTACACAGTTCTCCGGCTACAACCTTCCACCGCAAGAGACAACACGCGAATGGCGATTGACATGTGTAGTGTTATGCTAAGACTGACTGTTTATTAAGTATGAGGCAACATACAAGCAATGTATACAAGCCATATAAATGTGTGTGTTTGAATGTGGCTGTGTGCTGGCGCTGGAGATTAGTATGACACCTATGTGACATCCCCTATTTTATAAAATTTTTAATTAGACAAATGAGCAAAATTAAATTATTCAAATATAACAATATTTCGATTTCACTTTGTTCAATTTGCTGAAGGCACTGACTTGAATTTGACTTGTAAATTTAATTCAATTCTATTTGATCAATTTGCACACCAACCATTTACAATTCATTATCACTATAGTTAATAATAATTCATTAATTCATTATAGTTAATATGTTTCCGTAAACCTCTTTGGCGGTTTGATCGTTCGTCCATATCGAGAGACTTTGAATTGTTGAAACATTTGCTGACGTTTTCGATTGACTGTCTTCTGTTACCTCGAGTCGGCTTTGAATTACTGGAGCTTCAACATCTGGTTGGTCGGTCGAGATTTTAATGGTGGTTGGCTGTTGCTCAGCCCACACTACACTCGGGGAACAACGGATGTTGGCTTTTGTTTTGTGCAAGTGATGGTTGTTACGACGATATTTTCTTCCATTGATTGTCTCCACAATGACCGATCTCGGATGATTGGTTTCCTGAACCACCTTAGCACCAATCCAGTCACGATGTCCGACCTGCATGCGCACTTTATTACATGTTTTTAATATTTCTGCTGGCAACGTTACTTTATCGTAATAATGTTTCTGGATTAGACGCAAATTTGTTAGTTCCTCCGTCACATTGCCAATGATCTTTGGATATAGCTTTTTGCGTTCTATTGGCACAATAAAACGAGTTGCTCGACTAAATAGACGACGAGCCGGTGATTTTAACACTTCATTTCGATCGGTGTTCCTTAATAGTAGCAATGCCATGTAAATGTCCGTGCCATCTTGATGATATTTTTTTAACAGATTTTTTATTGTTTGTACATTGCGTTCCGCGAATCCGTTTGATTTTAGATAGTGAGGAGAAGAAATACGATGCTCAAACTCCCATTATATGGAAAACTCCTTGAATTTTCTTGATGTGTATTGTGGACCTCCGTCTGATTCAAAGATTTCCGAAAAGCATTGTTTTAACAACCATATTGTCTCTGAAGACGTTGATGACTTGAGTTTCCTAAAATCCATGAATCCTGAATAATGATCAGCGATGAGAAGGTAATCGCTGCCTCGGAATTTGAATATATCGGATGATACAAGTTGGAACGGATAGTTTGGAATAGTTTTGACAAACTACGCACTTTTCAACGAAGTTTTTGATATCAGCTAATTGACCGAGCCAAAACGCGTAATTTCTCGCTCTGGATAGCATGCATGTAATTCCCGGATGTCCAATGTGTATTTGTTTTAGGAATCGATTAATCTCCGTTTCTGGAACAATAACTCGATTACCTTTAAATAGTAATCCATTTTCGTACACCAACTCTTCCCTGAACGTGGCGTATTTTTTAACTGTGTCAGGTAAGTTGTGAAATGATTCAGGCCATCCACGTTCAATAACTGCTTCCAACAATCGTAATTCAATGTCTTGTTCTGCAGCTTTCACGTATCGTTGCAATGCTTGATCAGTTATAGAAAGAATGGTGCTTATTTGATATGATTCCTCACTTTCTTCTTCGGTTTGGTTACAATCACGACTTAATGTATCAGCAACTGGAATTTGCGCGCCCTAAACATAGGAAACGCTCGCAGCACATCCCAAAGTATTTTTTGTAATCGCATTGGTGCTGTTGTGATTGATTTTTTGAAAATCGTTTCGAGTGATTTGTGGTCTGTTTCTATCCACAGCTGTTTACCATAAACATATTCGTGAAATTTTTTGCATCCGAAACGAATAGCCATTGCCTCCTTTACTATCTGTGGATATATTTGCTGATTTTTCGTGACGATCATCTTGCATAAGACAACAACCCATTGCGAATGAGCTGGCATCTACTGAAAGTTTTACTGGCTTATTTACATCGTAAAATTGCAGTGGTGAAACGGATTTGATCGTCTTTTTTATCTCATCAAACGCTTTCTGCTGATCGCTGTCCCAATACCATTCTACATCCTTGACAAGCAATCGACGTATTGGTTCAGTCAACTCAGACAAGTTTGGAATAAATTTTCCAATGTAGTTGATCATTCCCATTACTCTCTGCACTTCCTTTCTGCATGTTGGAGCCTTCAATTGTTCAATGGCTGCCAATTTTTCTTCGTCCGGCTCAAAACCATGTGGTGTGAAGATATGTCCCAAAAATTGTATACGCTGTTTGTCGTATTCACACTTTTCTGAATTTAGCGTGAAACCCGCTTCGCGCAACCTACCAGGAACTAAATTGGTGGTTTCCAGTAATTGTTGTTTCGTCTTTGCATGGATTAATATGTCATCCATTGCTATTTCGCAACCACTAATGTTGTCGAGTATCCTGTTCATGACCTCCGAAAATATTTCTGGCGCTGATGATATTCCAAACGGTAACCGCAAATATCGGTAGCGTCCCCAAGGAGTTGCAATTGCCAGAAAACCTGATGTGTGCTTCGTTACTTTCAATTGCCAAAACCCTTTTTCACAATCCAATTTAGTAAAGTGCTTTGCGCCTTTCGTCTATAAAATCGATTTCATATTCGAAGTTCTTACAGCATCCTATTTCCTTCGTTTTCACTGATTTCCCGTCGTCGACTTTGTAAATACGTTTAATAAAACCCGATTTACCACACATTTCTCGTCCAAGAATTGGTTCAAGATTTTCTTTCACCACTTTGAAAATCACTGGTTTTACGTTTGTTTTGTTTTTACAGATTGTCTTAATTTCGCCGATGACAGCGAGTCTTCCATTTCCATAAACTGACAGCCACTTGGTCGTTGACGACTTTAACTCGGCCCCGATTCGTTGAGCCTGTTTTAATGGCAACACACAACAATCTGCCCCTGTGTCAAGTTGTACCTGCACATTCGCATCATTAATCTGCAACTTCACCGTCCAGCGATCATCTTTACTTCTGTTCGGTTTTATTTTCATTGTTTCACTATGCTTTTGAACACAGTGAACTAATAAATCATCATTCGAATCCGATTCATTGTTCGATTCACAGCCGTCGATGGCTCTCACATTGTGTTGCTTTTTCGACTTTGATTTCTTATACTTCTTGGAATTGGACTTGCATATGACCTTGAAATGACCCTTCCGACCGCATGATTCACATGATTTATCAAATGCTGGGCAAGCTCTATAACCATGTTTCCTTCCACAGCGCTTACAATCAAAAACTTTATCCGTTTCGACTGCACAAACCATTGTATTCGACGTGATACCGTTAATTTGTTTTTCTGCGAGCTCGGCCGCTCTGCAGATTTTTATTGTCCGATCTAAGTTAAGGTCTTCTTCGGTCCATAATTTCTGACGTGTGACCTCCGCGTGTATGCCTAGCACTATTTGGTCCATCATAAATTCGTCCACATATGCTTCTGGATATGCGCACCTTTTGACTTGCGTTCTTAATTTGAGCAAGAATTCGTCGAATGGCTCATTCGCTTGTTGCTTTATGCTGTGGAATTGGCATCGCTCAAACGTCTTGTTTTTTGAAGGTGTGAAATAATTTTCTAACTTTTCTTTCACCTCTTTATATGATTTCTTTTGTGCCGCTGTCAAGCCCAAACTATTTATAATTTTCAGCGCATCTCGGCCGATTGCGCTTATGAAATTTGCCGCTTGTATCTAGCTTCTGTATCTAGCTTCGCTGCGACATAATAATTTTCGTATATCTCAATCCATTCTGTCCATTCTTGGGACATATCGACCTCACTATTTATCGCGAGCTGTTTCCGTGGCCGGAGTCCGCTCATGATGTTTCACTACTTTCACAACCGATTAACTTTTTTTTGATTCGATTTAATTATTTTTCACGTCCTTCTGACGCCATGTTGTTATGCTAAGACTGACTGTTTATTTAGTATGAGGCAACATACAAGCAATGCATACAAGTCGTATAAATGTGTGTGTTTGAATGTGGTTGTGTGCTGGCGCTGGAGATTAGTATGACACCTATGTGACAACATGAGCGCGTGGTTGAACCATCATGTCCGCGACCAGACACGAGTTCGGCTACGAAAGGTTCGCGCACTTCGTATATTCTATTTGCCATTTCAAATATAAATATTTGATGAATATTCTATTCGCCATGTCAAATCGACAATATCCGACGCACCGACGATAACCTGAATTCGCGCAGGCAAACGATGAAGCCATAGAGTTTTTAAAAAACTGTCGGCAACACCTCCTTGGGCTTTCGACTGCATCGCCCGGAGAAGCTGTGACGGCTTCAGATCACCCAGTTCCAGTTCTGTAAGAAGCTCTCGTATTTCGGCTTCCTGAGACGCAGCGTAGGCGCTGATTATTCGATTTTTGATCGCCTCATACTTATTATGAAGCGGTGGCACTTTAACGATGCCGGCGACCTGACGAAAAACGTCCTGCTCTAATTCCCAGACAACGCGATCGAATTTCGCTGCATCATTTACTACTTTGTAAGTGCGGAGTTGTGCTTCCACACTCAAAAACCACCCTCTTATGCACGCTTTCCAAAACGGAGGGATTTTGAAAACGGCGACGCTGTCGACATTTAAAGCAACAGAGTGTTCGGGTGCCGTCGAATCCAATACGCCATCGACGGCATCGTCATACTGTTCCTCAGACGCCATTTGACAAAACTACAAAGTATTGACTTACTGTGACTTACTTACCTACTGTGCTTCAAGAAGTACTGACAGTATAGTATTGATAGTGTAATGAAATGGTTAATGAATTGTTTACCCAGACACAAAGTGCCTGAGTAAAAATGGAGTGAAGGTCTACGATGACCATCAAAGGATATCGAGTCATTAGTCCGTGCAGGACTGAGCTACGACGGGTAGCTACAACTCTCACATGACAGGACGGCGGCACATGCTGGTTGCCATCTAGCGATTCGGGAGATGTGGGGGGGGTTCTTTTCCTGTCATGCGTCCTAACCATCATCACATTTTTATTCATGTGCCTGACAAGAAAACAAACGCGACATTGAAAGTGATCTTCTTCAAGATCCACTTTAGGAGCCGTGAAGGCTAACCCTGACCACGGGTATGTTTTTGTTAGTGACTGGGATCCAAAGATCACCAGCACAAAACAAAAAAAAATAAGGCCACCAATTTGAGTCAATGCTTCCTACGAAGCAACTCGACGCGAAGACGAATCGAAGTACGCGCGAGGGATCGCGAATAGGTGGCTGAATTCGGGGACGACAGAGATACGCACGCAATACAACACGAAACCGCGAAATTACAAACACTCCAAAAATAAGGTATACGCGGATACCGACACGAAATTATTTACTTTACACTTTATCGAACAAAAAACGCGCACGGCTGACGAAATTCATCGACCTGAAAAAAAATCCTGTGCTACCTTATAGCGGTGCCAGAAGTCTGATCTCTACCAAAAAAAATTGTATATAGGTCAGACTTCCGACGGTTCCGCCCATAGCCCCTACCATCCACCCTTAAAGAAAGAAAGAAAGAAAGAAGAGTTAGAGAAGGAAAAAGAAAAGAAATCCTCACCCCATCTTAGGAAAGGAAAAACAAGTTTTCTGATTTATTCAAACATTGTATTTATCCTTGTGTATTTCGTTATCAATTTTAAACAAAATCATTTATTTTTCGTTAACTTAAACTTTTTTCTAAATTTTATTATAGTTTAGTAGTAAGAACGTGTTGTATAGTACTTGGTAGTAGGAAAATACTAAAAAAATTATGAATTGAAAAAAAATTCACATCATATTCTCCTTTCTTTTCTTTCAACGAATCACCACTCGATTGATTAAATTTCATAAATAGATTTATATTTTGTTTTTCTCGCTTTCTATTTGCACAACTTTTATTTGAGTTTCAAATAGAAAATTTTAGAAAATTTGAACTCACGAAAGCTTATGAAAATTTGTGTGGTGAAAACAAATCGACAAATAACAAATATCCTAAGAATAAGTTGCCACATTGGTTTAAATTCTCCAAAGTTTTTCTCTTTTCCACCTTATGCAAAACATTAAAAATTGACACCTAAATTTCTTCATTGATGCTCTTTAACAGTCGAACATGGTATTTTCTTTTGTTGGTTTAATATAAAGGCCTTGTACAAATATATTCTAATTCCTTTACCTAAAGGTTTCATGTTTCATTATCATATTGAATCAAAAGAAAGAAATTGATTAAACAAACAAACAAAATTTCTTTCTTTGTCTTCATTATACGACTTGCATCATATTCAATTAGAATTTAGTTTTACCATGTATTTCTTATGCATTTAACCTTTTTTTTCTGTTTTGTTATGTCTTTTATTGTTCAATGAAAAAAAACAATTGATGAATACAACAATTTTCTTCTTATTGGTGCTTGTATGCAGCTATTAGCATATTTCAACTGTTAGCAATGTGTGAGAATCTTGAAAACAGTTTTATCAAATGGTATAAACTGCCGATTTCAAAATGTAGAACTTTTTCACTTTCTTCTATAATCTCTCAAAAGATCTTCTGTTTTCACTTATATTATTATACATCCATATAAGGGAATATGATGGACGATATTGACATTTCACAAAGTTCAAAGTATACTTGGATTAAATAAATTGCTGTCTGTTGAATGTTTTTATGTACTGCCTAAATTAGGTTGTTATGAAATACTCAGTATTCTTTATATACAGCAGCTTGTCCTAAATGGAAAATTTTTACAATTGATATACACGGATGACCATATGTATTTCATTTAAATGAAGTGAGGAACTTTTAGTACAGTTTTCAACGTCCCATTATATAAAAATCATATTTGTCTTCGTATTTGAAAGTATAGCAAACCAATTACACACGCCAATCTGACACAAATACGTTCCTTCGTAGTTGAAGACTTGGACCCACTTCCTTAATGGTGAAATAGTGTAACGGACTGTACACGTAAAGAGATGAATGTTTTCAGCGGAGATGCTAGAAAACACATACGAACGAAGCGCTCTTCTTCGGAGCATGATTGTTGAATCAATCGTTAACGCCAAAACAGCCATTTCTATCCTGTTCACCTCGAATTTCACTAATTGTAGTGAAGGTGGCGGTTGCTGTTTTCGAATTGCCAGTGGAAACAACCTACTATTTATTTGAAAACAAACAACAATAAATACATTACATGAGCTGCTCTCTATCCCTGTGTGCTATCACACAGTAATCCATAAGTGGCGAGTGCATTAAGCGGTTTTCACTTAGAGCACACTTATTTATTCCACGCACTTAATTCCTTTGGAATGCTTTGGAATGGATGATTTCATAAGAAGGTTACTCTATTCTCAGATTTATTCCAGAAAACTACCGCGAACGAACTCAGCCGCGGTTAATTTCTTTAGTTCGCGAAAAAGACGGAATTGAGACTTTTTCTTTGATAACCGAATTTTATCACTTTTCCTACATCGAAGTCTTCACACAGACGCATGCCAGCTTAGGGAACACTTTCGAGAAAGGTTTGATTAATCGAGAGGTTAATTTCAGGGTGGACGCACAAAACTGTATTTTGACACGAACTATCACTGGAGGGAAGAGTCTCGGAATTTATATGCTTTCTCCAATTTTAACTTGGCATTGTACGAACAAAACAAACTTGACAGATTTTCCTCATTTCTGACCACAAGGCACGATAGTAATCCTTCTTCGATTCTGGCTGAACACAAATTCTGGGTTTTCGCTTTCAAACCCAATAACAAAACTTCATCGAGAAAACACGAAAATTCAGTCCATGGACTTTCGCACAATCTCACATTTCGATCTCCCTATACTCGGACAACTCGTTTCATGAATTTCCGACACGAAAATTTCAATCTCTCTTCCCGAGTT
Organism: Nemotelus nigrinus; assembly: GCA_947369275.1. Classification (NCBI taxonomy): domain Eukaryota; kingdom Metazoa; phylum Arthropoda; class Insecta; order Diptera; family Stratiomyidae; genus Nemotelus; species Nemotelus nigrinus. The sequence goes on from OX376373.1 coordinate 145,209,017, forward strand.
TTTTCGCTTGCACGTCGCGAAATCTAATCGAATAAGTTAACTCATCTTCACCGTCCAACAACAGAATCGGAAACAAAACTCAATTCAAACTCATCCCGTGTTCTTACTTCGCACTCGTCAATGCGCACCGAGCTCTGAAACGCGACTCCTCTCAATCAATTCACAACATTCACTCTCGTATGTGTGAATTAGCAATCCCAGGCTCATTAGCGAGTTCCAAGAATGTCACATTCAACACTCCCAGGCTCACGAGCGAGTTCTGAGAATGTTAAATGCAACATTCTCAGGCCCGTCGATGTTTCGGGGAATTCCTCGACTCGCAGCGCTGGTTTTTCCCCGAAATGCTTACATTCGTATTGCATTCTCAATTTACATGGAAATTCGCTGGGATGGTTAGGCGAATTTGTATTTCCATGCAAATTGAGCACGCATGAAACGAATATTTTCATGAGATTTTGTGCATTTAATACAATAGTATTGACAATCTATTGAGTTACTTACCTACTGTGCTTCAAGAATTACTCCAGGTTATATTGTTGAGACTTAGCTTGATTTTCTGCGGCGACGCTTCGTGTCTGCTGCAAGGGTCTATCGTCAGTGCATACTTTGTCCTCCAGGTACTCATCTAGCTCACTAATTATACTACCTCTCTGGGGCACTCCGAACAGCAGTTGACTTTGTAGCGGTTTATCATGTTGAGACGGCCTTAGCACAACAGAACCAGACCGAAGTCCAGAACCAAGAGTGCTAAGGTCAAAAAAGTGGAATGGCTAATGCCATTCAAGAGGCAAAACAAAAAAAAGGATTGCCCCGAGAGCAGGGTGCCCTAGAAATGGCCGTGAAGGCCCCTCGTCCGCATTAGCGGAGCACCCTTTAACCAACCCCGACGGATGCTGGGGTGCCGCTTTGCTAGCTCGCTGCGGCTGGGGTGAGTTCTTTAAACAATGGGGATGGTTTGCTCTCAAGAAACGGGATGCTACGTAATATTCATCCGTCATGAATTCGTAGCCGCAAACGTATATAAAAATACCCAGGGACCAAAAGGGGGCATAGTTCCGTAAAGGAAACCACCCAGGCTCTGCAACATGGGCTGACTAAGCAGACCCAGTGCTCGTGACAACGCACGGAGCCAAAAATTGAAAATTCTACAAAAGGGAGAAGGAAAACGCGCTACCTCTCTTCTCAGAGGAACCCGGGTGAGGCAGACAGCCCCGGGCCCCCGATGGTAGTGGAGCCCTGACCCCGATGGTCTGGGGTCCTCCACCCTCTGATACTGGCCATCAAAATTTAAAAATGCAAAAATCTAACAAAATCACTGAAACTACTTGCATGAATGGCCAGTATCCCTCCCTTATAAGATATGCTGAAAAAAATCACTAGAAACACTACATTATAGGCCAGCCAGGCCAATCGCGGACCCTGAAAAGAAGAAAAGAACTTCTCGGGCTTTCGCCCAATAAGAAGGCCATAAAGAATTTAAACCAACAAAACATTATTATTATTTCAATCATGTAAAGCTACTATGATAACAACAGTTCATTGGTACTTTTCCAGCTCAGTTCTAGAACCAGATCAAAAGGGCTGGTAGTTCTTCCAGATTAATCAATGTAATTTCGAAGTTTTATTTAATAATGGTGAATCATCCATTTAAATCAATATAATTTCTAATTTTTGTTTAATAATGGCAGTTCTTCCATTTAAAACAATATAATTTCCAATTTTTGTTTAATAATGGTAGTTCGTCCATTTAAATCAATATAATTTCTAATTTTTGTGTAATAATGGTAATTGTTCCATTTAAATCAATATAATTTCTAAATTTTGTTTAATAATGGTAATTCTACCATTTAAATCAATATAATTTCCATACAGTTGCTATTGGATTAAGTTCTAATAGATACCGTTCAACGGATAATATCAGATAATATTTTATCGGTATGCATACCCAGAAAATATAAAGGAGAACATTGGTGCCATATATTTTGATTATAATATTATTTTTAAATCTAAAACAACTATCGATGGTTGCCATACGTAATGAGCTATTTGATATCGCTCGCTTTCCGATTATTTCTTATTTCATCTTTTCGTTTTTTTTTTCTTTGTTTTTTTTTGTGAATGGGGTGTTTGTGAATATAACCAACAAGTAAGAATTGAGTTTAGTATGATTACAACGTACCTACGATCTAAACTATTCAGTAGAATATGTGTAATACTTTATGGAACGTTAAAGAATGCCGTCAGCAGTCCAAGTCCGGAGAGTCAAAACAAACTTCCACATGAAAAGCCATTGTGTGTAACACGTCTACAAAGCCACCCTTGATGATTCTTTAAAAATATGATTGATTAACAGGTTCAACAGCGTTGAATTGCTTATTTATAATCCATGGTTCCCAAAATTGGTTAAAGTTGCTGCATTCCATTTTGCTGACTTATACTTAAGCTGGCTAGGTTCATGGGCTTAGTTTTTGGTCGAACTATTGAAATTTTGTCGATGAATAGTATCTTACTGGGAGATACCTTTGGACAGCTGAAACGTCTCACGACAGATAACCACAATTTACAAAGTTTAGGTCCGGGTAAATGAAAAGCGTTTATAAAAAAACCGCAACTGATTCGACTTCATATATGCGACGAGTGCACTTGCAGGAAGCTTTCAAAGTTTTAGCTCAAATGTTTTATCTAGCCCCACCGATTGGTATGCTGCATCCACAAATGAAAATTCCTCAGGATCTTTCGACGACGTTTTCAGCATCGCGTCAGCAATAGACAGCTAGCAATGAACAACAATAATAAAGATTATGTACATACCAGATAGTGGCCTAACAGATGTGGGTGAGACATGGCAACATCTAGACCTAGCTAGCCCGTTCAAATGAGTTGCCGGTTTCGTTACTTTATAAGAACGTCTGGTTCCCCAATCATGAGTAAAACCGTCCTGATCGCCATGCTGCCTTTGCTTAAACTAATCCACAACGGTACTTTATGCACTCGTTTCCAACTATCTCCTCGTCCATCGGCTAGAGACATTGGTAAAGACTGCTTCAGTCACACCTTTCGACGCGCACAGGTAAAAGTACCGAAAAACAACTGAAGCTAAGATGGCCCCCTCCTGTCAATTTGGCGGCGAACACTACATTCTTCACAATGTCGCAAATTCACACTTTACGCGTATACTTCGAAGTACACAATCTCTATTTATCGCAAGATTCACATTATAAATTCATGCACTCATGTTAACTCAGAGACCTAAAAGCGTTTCCGCAAATTCGCCACTAGGTACTCCCGCTTCGCAAAGTTATTCAACCACTGTTCAGGATCGTTCCCCTCATTTGCATATCATGCACGGCGTTGGTCCCGCGAGAGTTTCAATCAACGCCCGTGAGCTTCCAAATTCCAATTAGCACGGTATAGAACTGGGAAACTACACGACACTATCCCACTTGGAAGAACCAATCTACAGGGCGCGATCGATTCGAGGCACCTTTGCACACAGTTTTAAGGCACAATTTACACCCGAGAATGATGGGATTCGCTACCGGGCAACTACAAACGATTCACGCACAATGCGCAGTTTTCCGACCATTTTGCTGCGATTCGAATAAAAGCGTTTTCCACGACACAGTCTCACTCGTTTCAGCACCGTTCGTAAATCTGTCTACTTCTGCGACTCGACTCAACTACTACTATCATTTTCCTGAACTTTAGATATGTCTTTCCCGCCCGGACAAGACAAAAACTCCTCGCCACGCCAAACGACACGTCGCTACCGCGACAATCCAACGACTGTCCCGATTTTGAGCACTTCAGCTCGCAATGCGCGCTTGCACAGCCAAAAGAAATCCCGTTAGGAATTTCGTTGCTGTGCGAAAACAACAATAAGGTCACCGGGGGACTTGCAGGACTTTATTTTTGTACAATTGAAATGCGTTTTCAATTGGAAAATGTTATAGCGTCTCCGATCACATACAGTGTGGGTCGGAGGTATGTGTCCAGTAATTTTTTAATGAAAAGAAAAAAAAATTACTGGATGCTACAACTTGGAGTAAATCCAGTAGCAGTACTTACGGAATTATTTATAGCGAATTCGACTTCAACTAATTTAGAAACCCAATCTGCATGGTTGATACCTTCGGTTAACTTTCCCAACATACTTTTCAGGGTTCTATTAACTCGCTCTACTTGTCCGTTAGCTTGTGGTGAGGCAGTAGCAATCTTAATGTGTTCGATATTATGACACTGCATAAAGGCAGCAAACTCCAAAGAAGTAAAGCAGGTAACGCGATCTGAGATAATTCGTCTAGGTCTGCTATAGTAAATGAAATATTTTTCTAAGGCCGCAGTAACTTCCCGGGAACTAGTGCTATTGGTAGGATACAGTTTGACGGACTTCGTAAAAGCATCCACAACCACCAATATATGCTTTCTCTTAGATTGCAGTGACGGTAATGGGCCGAAGTGGTCAATATGTATAGTATCAAAGGGCAGCGGTTTCTTTGGGATATTATGCAGACTTCGTTCAGACGTACTGGCAGCAGGAGAATACATAATGCATGGAATGCAATTACGAATAAATTCTTCAGTTTTCTGTCGACCTCCGGGAAACCAATAATTGTGTTTGATCTTTTGCCACGTCTTTTCAACTCCTTGATGACCAATTAACTCGTGGGACTGTCTGATAACATGGGGCTCCATTGCCGGTGGGACGTACAACAAAGGTTTTTTCCCGTTTCTTTTCGAAAAACCATTCCATCTATTAGTTCATAGTTATCTACAGAAGCGGTCTAAAGTTTAGTCTTAAGGGTTTTGACAGCGACGTCTTGAGCTTGGGCTATTTCTATTTGCAACCTATAGTCTACATCCTCATCTGTGACAATAGCGATAATAGGAGCCCGACTGAGTGCATCCACGTGTGGCATGCAAGTGCCTTTACGGTGTTGGATTGTGTAGTCGTAATTTTCCAACTCTAACGCCCAACGTGCGATTCTCGAAAATTCACTTGCTGTCTCATCAGTGTCTGAGCGAGAGAATTGCAATCAGTGATTATTCGAAATTTAATTCCCTCTACATGTACTCTGAAACGACGTAAGGCGTATATAATAGCAAGGGTTTCCAGTTCAAAACTGTGATAACGAGATTCCCGTCCTGTCGCTGTTCTCGAGTAATAGGCGGCTGGATGGAAACGTTTGTCTATCTGTTTTTGCATCAAAATGGCCCCAAATCCAATAGAACTAGCATCAGTATGCAACTCAGTCTCATACAGCGGGTTATATATAGCTAGTATTGGGGATTCAATCAGAAGTTCTTGCAATTTCCGGAAAGCAGCACAGCAGACTTCTGAAAATTCGAATCGGGCATCCTTACGTAACGAATTCTGAAGGGGCTTCGCTATTCGTGAAAAGTTTGGCACAAAACGTCTAAAGTAAGAGAACAACCCTAAGGCGGATTGAACTTCCCGCGTATTAGTTGGCATACTCAACTTTTTTATAGCGTTTACATGAGCATTAATAGGAGCAATTCCCCAGGCGGTTATTCGATATCCCAAGAAATCTACTTCTATGTGACCGATTTGGCATTTGGCAATATTCAATTCCAGGTTACGATATCGAATTTTCTCAAGGACTTTGGTCAACAATAGTGAGTGTTCTTCCAAAGTCTTAGTGGCCAGCATGATGTCATCCATATAGATAACAATTTCTTTGTTTCCTTTTAAGTCTAGGAATACCTCATTAATGAACCGCTGAAAGACAGCAGGGGCATTTTTCAACCCAAAAGGCATTCTTATATACTCGTATTGACCTATGGGCGTTACGAATGAGGTATACTTTCGGGAAGTCTCAGCTACATGTACCTGGTGGAACCCACTTTTTAGATCTAAGACTGAGAAGAATTGTTTTCCTTCTAAATACTCCAAACAGTCTTCTATCAGCGGCAACGGGTAATTGTCCCTTTTTGTGAGTTTATTTAAGCCTCGGTAATCGATACACATACGCGTCTGTCCATTTTTTTTCTTCACCAGTACGACGGCAGAGGCATAGGGAGAACTGCTTGGTCGAATGATGCCCTCAAGCAATAGTTTATCTGTGATTCTCTTGACTTCATCTTTTTCCCGCACCGATAATCTTCTCGGTGGACAGTGGAAAGGAACATCTGAATTCAAGTGAATGTGCATTTCATAGTCTAATGGTTTTATTTCTACTTCTTGGCGACAGACGTATTTCTGCTCAATGATGGACAATAATTTATTAATTTGGCCTTGAGAAAGGTCCTTATTAATTTCGGGGAGACTTATAGGCTTCTCAAATTCAATGCTAAAGATGTCTGGTAGACTTTCATCTGAAACGGTTGAGGCAGGCTGAGGTGACAACGCTTTATCAATTTTTCCCTTACGTACTAAATCAAATCTTTCCAATATATTTAAAGCACCCGTCCGAGCACAAAGAAAAACACCAGACTTTAATTCGACATACGATTTTATTTCTTCTATCTTCGACTTGGCATACGTGATTCTTTTTGACATTAAATGAATTTTATTCAAATTGAGGAAATCTCGACCCAAAATTAATGTGTACAAAGTACTGCAGTTATTTATTAGGTGTAATTTAACGGGTGTAGCTTTACTTCGATATATGATGGTTGTGTCGATTGTTCCACATATCTTGATTGGCTTTCCCCCCAGTCCTCGGTACAACGGCTTTTCTTCTTCTTCTAGCAAAACGGTTTTTGGCACTAGCTCTCGGTTTATGAAACTAATAGAGCTGCCGGTATCGAATAAGGAAAGACATGTGATAAGTCGTCGGGTTTCCCCGTGCTCAGACGTATTATTAAATAAGACACTTACCAGGTTTGAAACGTCTATTCGACTATTGTAGTCCTCGTATTCCGCCTCAGGCATCGCACACATAGATTCATTGGGTGTGGACGACGGACGTGACTTCGTAGCCGCAGGATTCAGCTGTAGCATTTTCTTAGGGTTTGGGCAGTGATGCCGGTCATGTCCAATCTCCCAACACCGGAAACAGTTTCCTGCCGGGCGTTTTCCATACGGACATTTCGACTGGTAATGCCCCATCATCGAGCAGTTAAAGCATCGAACCTCTGTTTCATCGGTAGCTGTATGTCTTGACATAGAGGCGGATCCGAATTGTTGATTAGATGAAGTTAAACGAACAGCGGGCATATTCCTACGATTATTATTCAATAAAAGTCCATCCCTGGTAACCGACGGACGAGTAAAGTTCCATGGCAACCGAGCAGCATTCGGAGTAGGTCGGACAACTGCAACTCGCTGCTTTATTAGGTTCCCATATCTATAGGCTCGTCGTTTTAGCTCTTCTAACGTGTTACTCCCCAATAAAGGCGTCGACTCGAAACCACTAGTCCGCAATGTTTCAGTTATGATATCAATAACTTCCTCGTCACTGACTTTACAAGCTTTCGCAGCATTTTGCATTTTTAAAATAAACCGATGCAATGGTTCCTCAGCTTGATTCCACTTCATGCTCCTTAACTGTCGTTAGATCTCTTCAATCGAGGTGACCATCTCAAATTCTTTAATTCGGTTTTGAGTTCGTTGTTAGTTCTAGCATGGGTTAACTTCGCATATTCCCGGGCGGAACCTGTTAATGACTTCTTCAAGTAGATTAGCTTCTTATAATCGTCTATTTCGATTAACTGCAATGTTTCCTCAAAGTCCGCAAAGAAAAATCGGACTGGTTGCTGGGTGCTTTCTCCTGAAAACACAGGTAATGCATACTACATCTAAGTAGTCAATTCTCGGCGCCACAGCGAACCTCCTTGCTTCTTCGGTCATAACCGGACCAGTGATTGGGTAAACTTCATTCCTATCCTTGCGAACATCTCCTGTTTTCTTCCGTAATACAACCTCGTCAGCTGTAGAAGGGGACTTCTCCTCCTTGGCATCAACAGCAGTATTAAAAACAACCTCCTTCATAACGTCGGCAGCAGCAACTGGAACAGCGGCAGTAATCGGAACAGCAGCAATAGTGGACGGGGTAGCAACGGCAGCAAATGGGGCAGCAGGAACAATGGCAGCAGTGATGGCGGCTGAATTAGGAGAAACGGCAGTAATGGCGGCGGTGTCAGCAGTGGCAGCAGTGTTGGCGGCGGTGTCAGCAATGGTGGTACTATTGGCGGCGGTGTCAGCAATGGTGGTACTATTGGCGGCAGTGTCAGCAGTGGCGGCAGTAACAATAGTCGTGGTGGCAGCGTCAGCAGTAACAGCGGCATTCGTAAGCATAACAGCACTAATGGCTGCTTTGATAGCAGCAGTTATGGTAGCGCCATCAATAATTTGGCCGGCGCCGGCAACATCTCCAACGTTGCTTACAAACTAGGCGTCCATGGTGACAGCAGCGGTAGTTTTATTAGAAACTTTGACAACATCATCTTCCTCGGTATTTGCATCTACGTCAGCGGCGCCCTGGCAGCCATCTTGGGCTTCTGCCAAGCGGCATTTTCATCCTCTATTTCTATAATTTTTCGTTGCAGCAGGGCAAATTCATGCCTTTTATTCAGCAAACGCGTACGGCATTCAATTATCACTTCCTCCTCGTCTAACCGCTTCAACTCCTGCACCGAGCCTTCATCGATCCATTTCCGATCATCTAATTCCGAATATGGCGACGAGCATTCTTTTCCCGAGAGCGGCGTCTTGCTCTCGCGAGCCTCGTGCACAGAAACGGCCTCCTCCATTCCTTCGTCGTTTGTGGCTAATGCCACGATTTGCTTGCTTGATTTCCTTGTAGACATTGTAGGTATTACCCCACACCTGAGTTGTAATAAGGGTACGAGAAAACAAAGTTTTAGCTAAACAATTTATTTTTACTTCAACTATTACTTTGACACAATTGTCTACACGGCTTGGTGTCTAAACAAAGACTGGACGTCACGATCTACATCGATCCACACGCACAATGGCATAGCCCCAGTGAGATAGTAGAAATGGAGTGGACATGCCCATAAGATTTACATTGAAGGGGATGGTAGTAATTTTTTAGCAACTCATTGTCAAATCGAGTCAAATCCAAGTAGTTCCCCTCCAATTTGACAATGAGGTCGAAATGGCGTAAAGGCAGCTTTAACATGCTTTGTGCGTGAGAGGATTGAAGGGGCTAATGGTGGAAAGTTATACCGTCCGTATCCAGGGGCTGCGTAGCCCACTTCACTGTGGACTTGACCCGTGTGGTACTCGTGCTGGATAATGGTACAGTCACAGTGGTGTTTGTAGTGGAGGCAGATTCTGTACTACATAAGTGTTTTTGTTTTCCTTCCTTTTTTTTAGTAATTGCTTTTGTTTGAACTTCCCCCTTAATTTTCCAAAATGCTGTTTTAAGAAGGATACGAAAAACAAAGTTTTAATTAAACTATTTATTTTTTCTTTATCAACTATCACTTTTGACACAATGTTCTATTCGGCTTGGTGTCTGTATTAAGACTGATCATCACGATCTACATCAATCCACACGCACAATGGCGTAGCCCACTTCACTGTGGACTTGACCCGTGTGGTACTTGTGCTGGATAATGGTACAGTCACAGTGGTGTTTGTAGTTGAGGCAGATTCTGTACTACAACTCGTCCAACCTGACGATCGATCGTCCTCGATCGGGGAGGCCTTAGGATTAAAGACCGCAGCTGAAGGATTTAGCGTACTCTCTTCGTTTTCTGCTTCGAGATACTCCGGGTCCCAGTCCTCATCTTCGAGCCATTCCTCATCCTGGTATTCTTCCTCATCCTGATGTTCGTCAGTGTCTGGTGCTATTGGGGAATTATGATTTACTAGGGAATTAGTTTGCCATCTCCTCAACCTGCCCGCTTCAACTCATAATGGTCGTGTCCCAGTTTCCAGCTGTTGAAACAACTACCTGGAGGGCGTCTTGGATGCGGGCAACGACTCTGGAAATGTCCGTGCTGGCAACAGTTATAGCAACGAACCTCTTCCAAGGTGATGCTAGTTTGCGGACTTCTCTGGATACTAGATGGTCTTAGACTTCCGCGGCTCGATCTAGTGTTCCCGAATCTGGATGCTCCTCTCCTAGCCATCCTCGGTTCAGCCACACGAAACCTATCTGCCACCGATTCCCGGTACACTTGCCGATGATATCTGATGGCTCGAGATTTCAGTTCATCCAATGTTGCTGCTCCCACCAGAATCGACGGATTAAATCCACTGGTCCTTACCAGATCTATAATGATATCAATTAAGTCGACCTCGGATATTTGCCCCAGTTGGGCAACGCCATGCAGATTTAAAATAAAACGATGTAGGGATTCCACTTCTGGATCCCATCTCAATTGGCGCAACCTGCGGTATACTTCTTCTAGGCTCGTAACAGCGGCAAATTTTTTCATTAGCTTCTCTTTGAGCTCTTCGTAGGTCCTAGCTCGTGTTGTTCTTAAAAATGCTTTCGCTGTTCCGCTTAAGGCTCTTCTGAGGTAAATCAACCTCTCCTCGCCCATTATTCCAGTTAAATTTAAGATCTCTTCCAATTCCTCGAAGAAAGTAGTGATCTGCTGGTAGGCGTTGTCACCATTATATTCCGGGAGTGCTGATTGCAGTTCCACGAAATTGAGATTGCGCCTTCTTAACGGCGGGGCATCTAAATTATCCACCTCCGGCTGATAAATATCAGCATCCCAGATCAGTGCCGCTATTACATCCGCAGGCATTGGGGCATTGTTCGGATTCCTTACAGATGGCCTATTTGCGACCTCTTCATGGTAGTCCCTTTCCGGAACTCGGGCTTCTGCTTTTGCCCTTTTGACAGCGGCCTCTAATTCGAGCACTTCTAACTGCAGCTGTAATTGCCGTTTACTATATTCTAAACGCTGAATTTCGTTTAAATTCCTTTCTTCGATATTTGGTTTCGCTTCAGTAGCATCATTTCCCAAATTTGACCTTTCATTAGCTTCTTCACAACGTTTTGTGTTTGCTCTAGTAGTGATGGCGTCGTTTTGTCTACGTATTCTTGCGGCTTCTTGCGTAATTGTCATTCCAGCGGCGATGGCGTCGTTTCGTCTAGATATTTCGGCAGCTTCTTGCATAATCATTGTTTCAGCGGCAATAGCGTCGTTTTCTCTAAATATTCCCGCGGCCTCCCTCGTAATCGTCGTTCCAGCGGCTATGGCGTCGTTTTGTCTAAATATTCCCGCGGCCTCCCTCGTAATCGTCGTTCCAGCGGCTATGGCGTCGTTTCCTCTAAATATTCCCGCGGCCTCCCTCGTAATCGTCGTTCCAGCGGCTATGGCGTCGTTTTGTCTAAATATTCCCGCGGCCTCCCTCGTAATCGTCGTTCCAGCGGCTATGGCGTCGTTTTGTCTAAATATTCCCGCGGCCTCCCTCGTAATCGTCGTTCCAGCGGCTATAGCGTCGTTTTGTTGCCTAGATACTTCCGCAGCAATAGCGTCGGCATCCTCTTGTTCACGCCATGCTACCCTCAAGGCGGCAGCTTCGTCCTTGTGCTGCTCAACAGCATCAGTTAGAGCCCTGTTCGTAGGCGCTCCTCCTTTCGGAATAGCTCCTTTCTTAGTTGTTGGCTTCAAAGGCATAGCTGGTTGTTTAGTCTCGACCCCACACCTGAAGTTGTAAACCAATCTCTATTTGAACTCACAATACTTCTTTATTAATTCACAGTGAATACAATTATGCTTTCATGCACACGATACGCCGGTTGTCAATAGACTGCTCCGGTTGGTCCAGACCATCGTTTTCTGCTGACTGCTTCGGTTGCACTCTACAATACGATCCAGTTTTAGGCACCTAAAGCCGCATGTTTGGTTTTGTTTTGAATTTAATCAATCAGTAAATACCTTTGACAAAAGATAGAGTCAAATTGATGACTAAGAGGTATTACTATTGTTTCGTTAGTTTGAAAAATTAAAATTCTAGCTACGAATAAACGTGAAATGATTGAATTAACATTGAAATAATAAGTAACCATACTCAATCGCTACTCCAGATGTTTTACTCCTTATTTTCATCTAAAATTAAGTAACCATACATATTACCTTCACATTCATTCGAAAAAAAATCATAGTTTATAACACAGGATTATTAATTCTGTGAAGGTGTGGTTACATAATAAATCCTTTCTTTCCTTTTTTATTTCTCGCATAATTGCGCTGACATTTTTGAGTCTAGGTTCAACTTATTTGCGTATATACATATATACATCAATAACAAGCAAAATCGATTTCAAATGAAATAACGTGATGACACATTTAAGGTTATGAAGTACTTGATTCAACAAAGCTGATTATTCCTTTGGTAAAAGCATGTTGATTAAATCGATCTATCGTTAAAGTCAAATCTTAAGGAAATTAAGCAGACGTATCTGCCATCAAAATCAAATAAGTTTACTTTTGATTAAACATGGTAATAGCAAAAATAACACACTTGAAGCAAAAGTAATCTTACTACTATTTATATCGCTAATAGTTGTTTTTCCCATTTTTCTGACCAAAAATTCACATTTTAGTGATGTGGACGAAGAAAAATTAATAAGAGAGTGCAATTACAAGGTAGTCTTAATGATTTTGACCTGATTTCGTTTTTTTTCTTCTCTTTTGAATTAAAGACAATCTTTCCGATTTGAAAGCAAACCAAAAACATTTGGAAAAATTAATTTTCAGAATCTTGTTTCGGAGCCAAGTGCGAGGAATTCTCACTGAAATGTGATATTTTATATCGGTCGTACGAATTGGTGGAAATATTTTATTACACTCGATAAATTAAACGTGTATGCATGTTTGTTTAAATAAATACAAAGTTTGCGCATATAATCAGCTTTGATATTTCTCATATTAATATTTAGTTGTTTGAATATCGATTTTACTTTTTACAAGACCTAGCATATTTTTTGACACTTTTTTGAAACCCATTAGAGCTTTTGGTTAAAATTTGTTTAAAAGAAGTAATAGGGCATCTGATTTAATTCGAAATGGTGATAAACTTGTTAAAGAGTCGTGGAAGAAAAAAAAACATCTAAAATTCTCAACACGTTACTTTGCTTGTTGTTTGTTGTTTAGCTTGTGAAAAGAGTGCTACAATTGAATCTGATTCCAGTTCTTCGAAACGTGAAAAACGGCGGATTATTGTTTGGGTTGCGTCATTTTCGACTGCGGCACTTACGCTTGGTGCTGCACACTCCTGCCAAAAGCTATTGACAGATTCAATAAAAATTGAGGCCACTCTGTATAGCAAACCGCATCCACCTTTGATGAGGCGATTTCTTCCAGTGGCAGTGAAAGTGCCACAAAAGTCGATAAACCGAATTTAGAGGCGAACAGTGATGTCTCCTTCTTATCGGTCCGAGGTATTGAGCTCGCAATTTTAATTATACCGCTTAGCTCGCTTGTGAATTTTTTTTTTTTTATTTTTAAAATACGGGGACATACCAGATAGCGGCCTAACAGATGTGCGTCATACATGGCTACATCTAGACCTAGCTAGCCCGTTCCAATTTATTTCGCTTCGGCGGAAACATCCTGAAGCCATCGATGAATCTTGTCCTTCGATTGTCAATCAAACGCACGACAGTCAAACTATCAAAATTTCCAATTGAGGCACATTCTCTTTAATTCGACATCGTCACTGAATAGTATTAACGGAAGACTACGGTCTACTAACTTTGTCGCCGAATAATTTTGTGTGTCATTTCGGAATGTACATACGCCCGAGGAATGAAACTGCATGGGCCGTTAATGGTGCACCCGACACTTCTTAGATAATGAACTTAAAATCATCAGGTGCAATGATTATGCCTAGCCAAATGCAATACCAGAAATCTGCACTATCAAATTCATGTTAGCATCCCAGACACCGCACTGATCCGACAAGTAGTAGAGGTTTATATTGTATGTTAGCTTTCACACTAGTCAACCACTTTTTCTGTTCGTGAAAATGATTCTGTCGATCAAACACACAGCACTTTGAAATATTTTAGCAAATTGTTTTAATTTGCGATGCGATCTAACTTTTCACTATCCCATGTCAGCTCTCCTCATCCTTATCGAAGTATGAATGAGAGACCGACAAGGAATAGCGAAGAGGGTGATACCGAACCATCAAGGAGGCAAAAAAATAATTAATTGCCCCTGGAGCAGGGTGCCCTATAATTGGCCGTAAAGGCCCCTAATCCGCTTATAGCGGAGCACCCTTTTATCCGACCCCGACGGATGCTGGTGTGCCGCTTTGCTAGCTCTACGCGGCTGGGGTGGGTCATTACAGAAATGGGGTGGATATGCTCCAAGAAAGAAAAGACTGCTACTTGTATTTCATCCGTCATACAAAGTAGTAACCGCAAAGTGCAAATATAAAAAAGGGATTTAAGGCATAAGTTCGTAAAGAACCGCCATACAAAACTCTCAGACATGAGCTGATACCAGACTCAGCCGAGACGTGTCAACACACGTAAGGGGGGCCGGAAAAACGCTACGTTAAATTACGAGGGAAAAAAATTGCCTTAATCTTGTGCGGACCCGAGGCAAGGCACACAACCTCAGGCCCCTGATATAATTGGGACCTTTACCCCTGATATAGGCGGGGTAACGCTAACCACTGAATTCGACATGAAAATTTGTCGAAATACCACTTCTAGAAAAACTTAGGCCAGCCAGGCTCTCGCGCACCTATCGCTGCACAGTTCTCATGGGTCGAGACCCAATAACAAGACCAAAAGTTAGAATTCTAGCACATCATTTATTTTTGATTAAATTAATCTTTTTCTGTTTTTTTTTTCTTAATCATGCTTTTCTTTCATTAAGAAACACATGCATTCTATATACAACTAATTATTGCTGACCGCGAGCAAATACCATTCTTTAATCGATTCCATAAACGCAAAAACTTCGAAATCTGGGATCTGTTAGTTAGGGGATAAATTTGTGTAACGGTACAGTTTACATTCTTAAAAATATTTTCCAGATGTGGAACGTTACTTGGCATTGTATATCTACATAAATTACTTAAATAGCAATGCCCTGCAATTTTTGGGTTTTTTTTTCTTTTACTTCAATCAAATTTTGTGATTTGAAAGTCTTTAAGTATTGCAGCAGGGTTGAATGAATTGCATCGATATTGAATTATAACTTACGCTGAAACAAGCGTGCAACAAAATTTAATTAGATCAACTGAAAAAACTTCGAATCTATGCTTAGCCTATGAATAAATATATTCTAGAGACTAGTGCAGGAAAATTTATTAGAAAGCATGTTATTCTTCAGAGTGACAACAACTTAACATTTTCAATCATCATATTGTCAATCATCTCCGTTTTATTTAGCTAACACCATATTAAATTCGGTTCCTTTATTAAGTTTTTACACCATAATATTCTCGGTCCACATATTACTGCACTAAATGACGCACATAGTACGACCTCTTTACTCGACTTCAGGAGAGCGTAGAATAGTTAGGTATTCGTAAAATCTACGTGAATAATTTCTAAAATTTAAATTTTTATGTCTACTGGTATTGGTGTTATTTTATAAAAGTATCCAACTTTATTTTTGACTACACCGAATAAGATGCATCGCTTGGAATGTACACATTTTAAACAACCAAATTATTTCATAATGTGGCTTGCATTATCAAACATAAACATTTCACGTCTTGGCAACATCAAAGAGAAACTTAAAAAATGCAACTGTAGAAGTAAACGCCTGTAGCGTTTAATGGAGATGAGAGTGGCCTTAGCACAACCTAGAACCAGACCGAAGTCCAGAACCAAGAGTGCTAAGGTCAAAAGTGGGAATGGCTAATGCCATTCAAGAGGCAAAACAAAAAAAAAGAATTGCCCCGAGAGCAGGGTGCCCTAGAAATGGCCGTGAAGGCCCCTCGTCCGCATTAGCGGAGCACCCTTTAACCAACCCCGACGGATGCTGGGGTGCCGCTTTGCTAGCTCGCTGCGGCTGGGGTGGGTTCTTTAAACAAATGGGGATGGTTGGCTCTCAAGAAACGGGATGCTACGTATATTCATCCGTCATGAATTGTAGCCGCAAACTGGTATGTAAAATACCCAGGGACCAAAAGGGGGCATAGCTCCGTAAAGGAAACCACCCAGGCTCTGCAACATGGGCTGACTAAGCAGACCCAGTGCTCGTGACAACGCACGGAGCCAGAAAATTGAAAAATCTAAAAAAGGGAAAAACGGGAAACGCGCTACCTCTCTTTTCTAAGGACCCCGGGTGAGGCAGACAGCCCCGGGCCCCCGATGTTAGTGTGGCCCTGACCCCGATGGTATGGGGTCCTCCACCCTCTGATACTGGCCATATAATATCAAAAATTCAAAAAGCTAATCAAAAATCAAAATGAACTATCATTCTGGATGGCCAGTATCCCTCCCTTTAAAGAGCTGAAAATACTGAGAAAAATTCAAAAATAAACTACATTGTTATTTGTAGGCCAGCCAGGCCACGCGCAGACCCTGAAAAGAAGAAGAACTTCTCGGGCTTTCGCCCAATAAGAAGGCCGGTATATCAGGTGTTAACAAATATTCATTATTAATTCAATATATCCAGGATCAAGAAAGTATAAGTAGTCTTACTAATGTAAATAGTGCCTTAGTTATAAAATATACTTCATTTTTCTTTCGTTCATCGCCAGCATTCAAATCACCAAAAACAAGGTTCGGTTAACAAAATATACAGATCAGTGTTTCTTTATTTATTATTTTTCTCTGGATACAAATAAATCCCAACGAGATTATTCGAAATTTGGATAAATATGAGTATGCTATTCTTCATACGCATGCATACTCGTAACCTTCGGTTCTCTAATACCAGACCTGCTGGAGAGGTTTCAATAGGACACAAAGAGAAAACAAGTTAATGTTTCGGTTTTGGTGTGGGTTGTCAGTGTCAGTCGTCGTGTTTGTAAATGTTGTCCCCTTAACATTAACAATCAATATCTCTTGTAGTGATTCATTTAATGAGTTTCAGTTTCGAAAGATCTCATTGGCATTATTATGTGCTAGTACAATATGAATATACATTGTAATGCCATGGAAAACTTTACTATACCTTGCATGTATAGGCAATCTCAAAAGGGGTGCCAATTAAGTAAGCAAGGTCTCTCCAGTACAAGGATACAGATATTAAAATTACTAAGTATTTTCTTCTTTTCTAAATAGAATATTATAATAAACAATTTCGATGGCCATTCTTAACTAAGCTTGTAACTTTACATTATAATAAGGGGGTTTTTTTTTTGTTTCTTTGCCAAAGACGGCAAGCAACGATAGTTTTAAAAATAACATGGCCAAAAAAACTAATTTTACTATCAAGCCTTCTTTCTTCTCTTGCCCTTAAAATACTTGTGTGCACTGGCCCGAACCGTTTCTTAACTGTCATGCATGAGTCATGCTTAAATTGTTTGTTGTTGTATGCAATATGATTTAAATTTGACTGAACAACTTCAAACTCATCAATTTATTCTAACCACATTTTTAATATCAATAGTCAGGAATTACTCTGACCTAACATACTAATGTTGATATACTGTTCCTTTGCGAGTTAAATCTAGTAGGCAATGGACAGTTGTTCTAATAAAAAACTAAAGTACGTTATATGCCCTGCGGATAGAACCAAAAATTAATCCGAATATATGTAAACCCGCCGGGGCAAATCATTAGAAACACATGTATATAGATTCAGTATAAATTCTTTGAAATCTGATTAAATAAGTAGTCCGTGCAACAATCGCGTACCTGCATACGTCGTCTCAAAATTTACCCTGATTTATTTCTGGTTATATGAACATGGTTGCCGTCGATCGATAGACTGTTGACACTCGGCCGGCATTTCCGATTTTTCCTCTTCTTTTCGACTCGTAACCACCTCCATTGGGCACGGTTGCTACTGTTCCGGAACCACTGATACTATGTCGGATGCCAGAGTTATAGGTGGATACAGCCTTAACTTCCGATCCACGTTGTAACAATCACACAGACTGGGATAATTAGTTAGTCTCCTTTCAAAGTTCCGTCGTTCTCTTCCTAATATAATCGTCATCTAATATAATCAACACCATCCGATTCAAACACGCGATTAAAACTTCCGAGCAGTGATGTTTCTTCATCCGATTCTCCGAATATAATTTGAAACAAGCTATATATATGCTCTAATGTTATTGTCTTCGGAACATACAGTTTTCGCTAATTAAATGTTGAACGCGATCTAATACCACAATTCCATGCGGTTCCACGACAATATCTAGCTCATCCCTCAGGAAGCTTGTTTCGAAAAAAAAAATGGCAACTAAAACGAACCGCTCTAGATCATTCTGCTGTCATATCCACGTTGAACGCGTATGGTGACCTATATGATTCTAAAAGCATTACCTTACTATACGCCAATTGTGAGATCACTTGAAATGTGAACTGTGCACACAACTCGATATACTAATACGTTCACCTATTTTACTATTGGCCAGGTGCAGTTCACTCCAATGCCCGTCTGTTCGGATTTTGTTTTTTTTTCTCTTTTTTTTTTTTTTTTTTATTTACTCGCTTAAAACTTTATTTGGCAAGCTCATTAGGACCGCGCCACAACGATATGTAACCCGCATGCTATGTTATAACGGACACTCTTCAGATTATGACGACATTCACGTCGAAAAGAAAACTCCGATCACTGTCATGTTTATCTAGCGGTCGTCACTCGGATACAGTTATGCCACTGCCATCTTCCGTTTTTCTCTCTTTTGATTTATCTTAACTTATTGTCACTAAAGATTTTATATTGTTTTCCATCAGCTTTCAATTCAATTCTAATTTGCGTGAAGTGCAGCCGGTTACGCAGTTATTTGTATTTTAGAAATTCGCATAACACTTTCATGCGCACTTTTTAATGCGTATCGACAATGCAACTTTCTAGTCATACCGAACAAAATATTCTATCCAATGCCAACGAATATGGATGAACGCACTTACGCACTTACGCACTTTTATTTCCACGATTTACGCAAGTCGATATTAATAATATTTCACAACAAATTCCCCGTTCCCGCCGGACGATGCAAATCATCTCCATAACTCCAGCAATCGATTAAGCGATAGCCCGCCGAAACGTGAATCAGCCTAGTTCAATCTCTTCCTGTCAGAACCTCTGCCCACGGCCACGATTTCAATCCGACCCGTCGCTACCGCGACAATCCAACGACTGACTAGATCTTGAGCGTCCCAGCTCGCAAGCCTCATGCACAGCCACGAAATTCCTAACGGGATTTTCTTTTGGCTGTGCAAAACAACAATAAGGTCACCCGGGGGACTTGCGGGATTATATTTTTGTGCGATTGAAATGTAGTTTCAATTGCAAAAATGTTGTAGCGTCTCCGATCCATACAGTGTGGGTCGGAGATGTGTGACCAGTAATTTTTAAATGAAAAATATAAAAATTACTGGATGCTACACTTTCCACATTGAATGTCTAAACTAGACTGGCTCTCGTCTCATACCTATGCCATACACACAGTGGCGTTGCCCACTTCACGCGGTACTTGACCCGGGTGGTAGTCTTCATTGTGGCAGGCATACATTCAGCGGTGCTCAAAGTAGGGATTGGCCTGGCCTTACAACTCGGCCAACCTGACAGTAGATCGTCCTCGATCGTAGACATCAGAAAAGTCGGAGAATCAGCAAAAGCGGCAGACTCATCAGGAACTTCTTCGCCTCCTTCATCCAAGTACTCGGGGTCCCATTCATCTTCATCCAACCATTCCTCATCCTGGTAGTCGGGGTGGTCAAACACAGCTTCATTCTGGTCTTCTTCATTCAGGTGATCTCTGATATCAGGAACTTCTTGATTCAGTCTCTCTTCTTCTTGGTATTCAGTGTCTAGTGCTATTTGGAAATTATGATCCGAAAAGGAACTTGCTTGCCATCTCCTCAGCCTACCTGCCTCAACAATGCCATCATACGGTAATTGGGACTGCTGACAGTCCTCAATTAGGGGCAATGGGTAGTTATCTCTTTTCGTCAATTTATTCAGGCCTCTATAATCCACACACATACGAGTTTCACCATTCTTTTTCCTTACTAACACAACAGCAGAAGCATATGGAGAGCAACTCGGCCTGATAACGTTTTCCCTCAGCAGTTCATCAGTAATAGTCTTAACCTCAGTTTTCTCTCGCACCGAAAGCCTTCTTGGCGGACAATGAAACGGCACATCAGAAGTCAGATGGATACTCATCTCATAATCTAGAGGCGTAACATCAGCGTCCTTAGCAGAGGCATACGTTTTGTCAAAAATGGATAATAACTGACTAGCGTCTTCAGGAGAAAGTTCGTTATTAACATCAGGAAGATTTACCGGTTCATCAATTTTGTAGCGAAATTTAATGTGGGAGTGGCCTTAGCCCAACCTAGAACCAGACCGAAGTCCAGAACCAGGAGTGCTAAGGTCCGAAAGTGGAATGGCTAATGCCATTCAAGAGGCAAAACAAAAAAAAAGAATTGCCCCGAGAGCAGGGTGCCCTAGAAATGGCCGTAAAGGCCCCTCGTCCGCATTAGCGGAGCACCCTTTAACCAACCCCGACGGATGCTGGGGTGCCACTTTGCTAGCTCGCTGCGGCTGGGGTGGGTTCTTGACAAAAATGGGGATGGTTTGCTCTCAAGAAACGGGATGCTACGTATTATTTCATCCGTCATAATACTGTAGCCGCAAACTGGTATGTAAAATACCCAGGGACCAAAAGGGGGCATAGCTCCGTACAGGAAACCACCCAGGCTCTGCAACATGGGCTGACTAAGCAGACCCAGTGCTCGTGACAACGCACGGAGCCAGAACATTGAAAATCTAAAACGGGAAAATGGGAAAAAGGCTACCTCTCTTTACAAGGAACCCGGGTGAGGCAGACAGCCCCGGGCCCCCGATGGTAGTGGAGCCCTGACCCCGATGGTCTGGGGTCCTCCACCCTCTGATACTGGCCATTCATCAAAAATTCAAAATTCAAAAATTTACAAAAAAATCACGGAAACTACTAGTTGGGCCAGTATCCCTCCCTTTAAGAAAAATGCTGAAAATCACAAAAAACTAGCTACTCATAGGCCAGCCAGGCCAAGCGCGGACCCTGAAAAGAAGAAGAACTTCCAGGGCTTTCGCCCAATAAGAAGGCCTACGGTTTAAGTTTAACAAAACATAGTTCGTTTATTTTTCCACTTTAAAGAAATTTAATAATTTTCATAAATTTGAATGCCTACCAAGACTATAATACCGAGATGTAGGTAGATTCGTAAAAATACTGAAACCGATATTATCTTTAGATGCAAATTAATATCATTTAAGTTCACCCTCTAGAAATTATAGTGGTATGTTAATGAATCCATTCATTGCATTCTAAACTTGGCCTCTTTTGTTTTCTTTTCTTTTGTTCTAATTCATTTCGAAAGCCGAACAGAAACATGCATTTGCTTTATTATCTTTAACTAATTTTACTGCATTATAGCTAAAATTTAAGCATACAAAAAAAAAGTAACCAAACGAGCATATGATGAACTAAAGGCCTAGATATATATATATCACAAGGACCAATCTTAACGAGGGTCGTTTTCCAATATTTTAGTATTATTTTCGTGCAATATACAAGTTTGTTTGGGAATTGTTTCCAAGTGGCCACGGGATATTTTTGCTCGTGTGGTAACTTGATTCGTCTTTCTTATTCTATATTTTTTTTCGCAGATTTATGTACATTGCAATGTAATAATCGCTTTACGTTAGTATACATCGAGTCTTATTCCTACACTTAAACTTTCATGTCAATGAATGGTTTGCTTTTGTTTTTCAAAATAATTAATTATCCGTTTAGAGAATCAGTGACATAAAAAAAAAAAAACAAAAAAAATGTTCGGGAGAATTCTTCCTTACAATATTGCAATCTTTTATCATTTATATATTATTATATCTTTTCTCTCGGTGATTAGAACATCATCGTCTCTCGGAATTCTACGAATTATAATCGAGTGTAACAATAAGGCGGAAGCTAACTGTCTATCTTCACGTGAGCTATATATGCATATATGAAAGGAAGTATTTGCTAAAATTAATTATATTCTACAAACTAGATCATATGTACTTGTTCTGATTAGAAGATACAATTTGCGATCGTTTAAATCAGGAAAATGTAAAAAGAATCATCATAAAGATTAGGCCGTATACATTTTAGGCCATTCAAAGGCGGTCCATACAAGAAAAATTGAATATATACGTCGGTTATAGCCCGTATTTATTGTCGCAAATATCAAACCGCGTGCATTTCTCAACTCACCCGAAATATCCAGTCATCGTTACTTCTGTAGAGGACGGGAACTCAAGTCGTTTTCTTTACGTGTTGGATCTTCTCGCACCTATGCGGTAAAAATTGCATAGAATTCTGTCTTCATCTTGGTCCCGCAAGTTCCTTTCATGCAATTTCCTATCTATAACGTATGATAGCCAAGAGAGAGTCAGCTGCTTCCGGTCAATAAAAATCACGTGAGCATGAAGGATAAAAAAATGGATATGCGTGACGTTGGGTAGTCATCCCAGAGTTGGTTGTTTTTCCCCCGTTCGGTTTCAAAATATCAACGTAAGGCGCACGAAGTTGCCACTAGCACAAGCAGTGTCTCGTCTAGATAGGAAGCTCTCTGACCAGCAACCCTGTTTGACAGAGTGTAATGAAATAATTACAGTACCTTTAGAACTCCCATGAGCATGATGCAATTTTGCCCTCGTCTCCCCTCGGCCGCGATTTCAAGACGATTTTTCGTCAAATTTCGAGACGAACCTTTTCCACCTAACATTCGCATGACTCTAAAGTACTTACTGCTTCTTATTGCTTACTAAAACGTGTTCAACAGAGCCTCATTTTTTTCCTTGTACCATATTTTTTTCATTCGAACCCACGGGCACTTGTCTAAAGAATGCCGCAACTACACTATCACTGCACTTATTGCAAATTGCAAACACAAGCCAATAGTATGGTCAGTATGAATATACGTTTGAATATAACTGCACTGGACTCGAATCGTTCGGCTCGACAGTATACTTAGAGGGATCACACACGATTAGGACCACGTGCACTGTATTTCACTTTTGTTTAGGTTCAAAAGACATTTCGATGGTTTTTGAGTTGCGAATAGAAGCGGAATTTCACTATCTGTTTGTTACTTTGAGCCGAAATTAATTTACTGGCCCGAGTCAGCGGTTGATATATGGTTCGATTGCGGACGACTCGTTCCGCCACGCCAAAAGCGTCCGCCCGACGACACGACTATACCCAGACTGTCTCGAATACCGGCTTGAGCTGCGACACGAAAACAAGATACCGTTACCGGTTCATGCCTTCGTGTCGCCTCATGCCAGGCAATGTAATATCGGACTTGCAGTGTCTTGTTTTTCAAATTGAAAAACAAAGTACCGCCAGTCCGAATGAGAATTATTTCTGGCTAATTCCAAGGGCACGACAGTGTGTGCTGAAATAAGCAGTGCAGAAATTTCGAAAGGAAATTTCTGCATGTTACAATTTCTATACTAAAAATGTCAGGCATGCTTCTATTTGAGGCGACGGAGGCAGGCTGAAGTGGCCGCGCTTCATCATTCTGTTCCTTTCTTAACAAATCAAATTTCATCAATACAAATAAAGCACTTGTTTGAGCACGAGGAAAACCACCGGGCTTCAATTCAACATCAGTTTTTATTTTCAACAATTTGCTTCGATCATACATGATTCTTTTCTTAGACATCAAACGGATTCTATTTTGGCCGAGAAAGTCTCGTCCTAAGATTAGGGGATATAAAAAACTACATTGATTCATAACTCGAATATTTATATTGGTTCGTTGTCTTCGGTACTCAATTTGGGCCGCAGTTGTTCCTATAATCTCGATTTCGCTCCCCCCAAGACCTCGATACGTTGGTTCTTCCTTTTTAAGGCAAACGGTGGACGGAATTAATGCTCGGCTCATCAAACTAATAGGGCTGCCGGTATCAAATAAGGAGAGACACGTCAGATTCCGGGTTTCCCCGTGCTCATTCGTGGAATTAAAAGTGACACTTACCAAGTTTGATGGGTCAACTCGCTCAGCTTCCTCTTCAAATTCTCCTTCGGACATCAGGCATAACGACTCGTTCGGCGTTGACAGATTCGACGGTCGGGACCTCCTCACAGCAGCAGCAACTGGTTGTAACCTTTTCTTCGGGTTTCCGCATTGGGCCCTATCGTGGCCCATCTCCCAACATCGGAAACAGCTTCCTAGCGGTCGCTTCTCAAACGGGCACCTGGATTGGTAATGCCCCATCTGAGAGCAATTAAAACAACGGACCTCAGTATCCCCGTCAGTTAATCTCGTGGACGGGGAGGTGGCACCGACAGGTTGTTGACCCGTTAACGTTAGGCGGGCAGCAGAAGTACCAGGACGTGATGTATTCCATGTCGTGTTGACGGCAGTTGACAACGACCGATTCGTATTTGATGGCAAACGGGCAGCGACAGGGATTAAACGAGGTGCATTGACTTTTCTTTGAACAAGATTTCCATATCGATGTGTCCTCTGTTTTAGCTCTTCGATCGAGCTACTTCCCAGCAGGGGCGTCGGATCATAGCCTCCCATTCGAATATTTTCGATGGTTATGTCTATCAATTCCATTTCACTAATGTTTCCAATTTTGGCAGCATCCTGCATCCTCAAGATGAACCTGTATAGGCTCGTCCGCCTGGTTCCATCTCATGCTTCGGAGCTGCCTATACACTTCCTCCACAGTAGTAACGACAGAGAACTCTTTTATCAGTTCGGCCTTCAGTTCGCTGTACGTCCTGGCTTTGGACAGCCTTAAGTAGACTCTAGCCGAGCCCACCATGGCCTTTCGTAAATAAATCAACTTCTTGTGGTCCTCCATATCGACCAGATTCAGGCCTTCCTCGAATTCTTCAAAAAAACAGCGAACCGGCTGGTAAATGCTCTCACCAGAGAACTCCGGTAACGTTGGTCTGAAATCCAACATATCGATTCCCGAGTTAATTTTTATTTTCCTGACGGCCTTTTCACATTCCACTACACTCGTATCTTCAACAATGGTGGCAGCAGTATCGTCAGCAACAGCAGTGCATATAGCCGAAGCGGCAGCATCCTTCAGTTTTCCGGCAGCAGTTTTGATTTCGGCAGCAGTTGTGTAGTCGGCAGCAGCATCCTTCAGTTTTCTGGCAGCAGTTTTGATTTCGGCAGCAGTTTTGATTTCGGCAGCAGTTGTGTAGTTGGCGGCAGCATTCCTGACATCGGTGGCGTATTTAGCGGCATCTAATTCGGTAGCATTGATTTTCATAGCGGCAGCAATATCACTATCTATAGCGGCAGTTTCTTCGGTGACAGCAGTTGTATTACTTTTTACCATCATGGCTTCCTTAACAACAGCAGCGGCATCAGTTAGGTGTACTTCGGTATTGATGGCGTCCTCGGCGGCCATCTTGGCCTGTTGCCAAGCGACGTGAGCCTCCTCCATCTCAGCCACTTTCTGTTGTAGCAGCATGAGCTCATGCTTGCGATTCAACAGTCTCAGCTTCCTTTCCACCATAGCCTCTTCTTCTTCGAGGCGCTTCAGTCCCTGCGGCGAAATCGGCTCCGACCACTTCTGCTCTTCCAGTTCGAAAAATGGCGATTGCGGTGTTTCACAATCTCTGCCTTCTCCCGATGAAGCGGCCTCCTCGATTCTTTCGTCGCTCGACTCCGCAGTAGCGGTTTGTCTGGTTTTCCTTAATGGCATGCTACACTGCTAGGTCAGACCCCACACCTGAGTTATAACACTTAATATTTTTTGAATTGAAACACAAGCTTTGTTCGCAACTAAGTACTTTTATTCGCTTTGTTTGCTACTTTCCACATTGAATGTCTAAACTAGACTGGCTCTCGTCTCATACCTATGCCATACACACAGTGGCGTTGCCCACTTCACGCGGTACTTGACCCGGGTGGTAGTCTTCATTGTGGCAGGCATACATTCAGCGGTGCTCAAAGTAGGGATTGGCCTGGCCTTACAATATTGAAAATTTCTGGTAACATCAAGGCAGAATCAAGCATAGTAGATTGAGGTGGAGGCGTTTTCTCACTAACACCCTTATTCACTAAGTCAAATTTAATCAATTTTTTATAATACATCTCCCTGAGCACGGAAACACACATATCTTGTCTTTTCAAATTTTTCTTTTATTCTTAACAGATTTACTTTATCGTATTTATAGCGTTTAAATTGTTTCAAATGTATGTTACTTTTCTTCAAAACGTCTCGGCCCAAAATTAAGGAAAATAACGGTTGCTTCTCATTTATTACTAGTAATGATATTTGTACTCTATTGATAGTAGCGTCTACACTTCCACATATATCGATATAATTCCCGCTTAGGCTTCGGTAGCGGGGGCTCTGCATACGAATCGGGACCTCGAATGGTAGTTGTGTCTTACTTAAAAGACTGATCGGACTGCCGGTGTCAAATAAAGAAAGAGAATTTATAGATATGGGACTGTTTCCGTGCTCGATATTATCAAATAAGACACTTACCATATTAGTAATATTCAGGCGGGACATCCTATCATCGGTCTCATCTATACACGCAGCGGTCATAGATATGTTGGGAGTTGACGTTCTGCCCCGATATGCGGCTGTAGCGTTCGCTGGAATCTTCCGCGGGTTGGGACACTCATAATGGTCGTGTCCCAGTTTCCAGCAGTTGAAACAACTACCTGAAGGGCGTCTTGGATGCGGGCAACGACTCTGGAAATGTCCGTGCTGGCAACAGTTATAGCAACGAACCTCTTCCGAGGTGATGCTAGTTTGCGGACTTCTCTGGATACTAGATGGTCTTAGACTTCCGCGGCTCGATCTAGTGTTCCCGAATCTGGATGCTCCTCTCCTAGCCATCGTCGGTTCAGCCACACGAAACCTATCTGCCACCGATTCCCGGTACACCTGCCGATGATATCTGATGGCTCGAGATTTCAGTTCATCCAATGTTGCTGCTCCCACCAGAATCGACGGATTAAATCCACTGGTCCTTACCAGATCTATAATGATATCAATTAAGTCGACCTCGGATATTTGCCCCAGTTGGGCAACTGTAGCGATATTGAAGATGAGAGTGGCCTTAGCACAACCTAGAACCAGACCGAAGTCCAGAACCAAGAGTGCTAAGGTCAAAAGTGGGAATGGCTAATGCCATTCAAGAGGCAAAACAAAAAAAAAGAATTGCCCCGAGAGCAGGGTGCCCTAGAAATGGCCGTGAAGGCCCCTCGTCCGCATTAGCGGAGCACCCTTTAACCAACCCCGACGGATGCTGGGGTGCCGCTTTGCTAGCTCGCTGCGGCTGGGGTGGGTTCTTTAAACAAATGGGGATGGTTGGCTCTCAAGAAACGGGATGCTACGTAGTATTCATCCGTCATGAATTTCGTAGCCGCAAACTGTTATGTAAAATACCCAGGGACCAAAAGGGGCATCGTTCCGTACAGGAAACCACCCAGGCTCTGCAACATGGGCTGACTAAGCAGACCCAGTGCTCGTGACAACGCACGGAGCCAATAAATTGAAAATTTAAACACGGGAAAAACGGGAAAACGCGCTACCTCTCCTTTACAAGGAACCCGGGTGAGGCAGACAGCCCCGGGCCCCCGATGTTAGTGGAGCCCTGACCCCGATGGTCTGGGGTCCTCCACCCTCTGATACTGGCCATATATCAAAATTCAAAAATCTCAAAAATCTAATGAAAAAACTAAAACAGACTGAAACTACACTGGTTGGCCAGTATCCCTCCCTTTAAAGTAAAATGCTGAAAATACCGAAAAGATTCACGAACAAACTACATTATTATTTGTAGGCCAGCCAGGCCAAGCGCAGACCCTGAAAAGAAGAGAACTTCTCGGGCTTCCGCCCAATAAGAAGGCCAGGGTTATCGTTTAACAATTCATTATTATTGATTCGCTTTCGATGTAAATAATAATAACATACAAAAAAAATTATCCGAAAATCTCATTTCGTCATTTTTAAGTTATATTAAACTCACAAGAGGAATTGCTCAAGTGGCAAATATTATTGACTATTATGAATATGTGAGACCAACTTAATTCGCTTAATGGCAATTGAGAAGAGTTTGGACATTTACATAAATTTCTTTTCAATTAATTATGTTGTTGCTCATTTTCAATTGAATTCATCAATTCTAGAGTCTTTGCATCGCTCTCTAGTATATAAAAGCAGACTATTCTTCAAAGTTTTCACAAGACCAAAAACAAAAAAAAAATCAAATGTTTCTTTAATATTCAATAATACTATTAATATGGCGAAAATCAACGCAAATCTAATGTACTCGAAATGTAAAGCCAATTTGGTTGCGAGATAGCTGGTACCCAGTACATACTACAAAACAACTTAAATTAGTAACACCTTACAAATTATCAGAAGTTGTAAAGAAAAATCATAACTTTATCCTTAGACTAAAATTTTAATTGAATATATAATTTGTTATCGCATTATCAACTATCACTAATTGAGTTTTACATTCCAAGAGTAAATCAAATCTTTCCGTAAAAGTTTCCCAAGAAGAGTACAAATTATCGCAATTCCGATACGACTGTCATACCTAAATTGACTTATAAGTATTGCAACTATGTTTTATTACTATTTTTACGATAGACTTAACGCAAAGATGAGCTCAGATGAACAACCCGCAATACTAGCTGTATTAGGAAAAACTGGGAAAGGTTCAAAGCGGTTAGAATATACCAACACGGTCCCCAAGCTTGCTCATAGCATATCCCGATTTATTTACGAGCCTAGAACTTGGAATTTCTCACAACATTCGCCCTATCATACGCAACGTGAACATCTCACAACAACCGCTCCATATTCAAGAATAGGCAAGTCAGTTTAAAGCCTTTCACAAGCTTGGACACAGTATTTTGTACCTCATAAGTCTATTTCATCGGCACAAACGAAATCTATCAAACATCAAGTGCCCTCCAAAAATCTCTTGACAAAAAAATTCCAGAATACCGAGATGCCTGCTTTAAGAACCACTCAACTAGGCTTCGTCATGTCAATCAACCGACTACGACACTACTAACAACAATGTGTACAAGGCATTAGGCAAGTCAACGCAACTCTTGGCAACGCAACTAACCTCTTCAATCTAGCCAACGCCCTATTCTCAAATCAAACGAAACTAGCAACGTGAACAAAGTCATAGTCTGAATTGCACCGCTGTAACCGTCAAAGGTATTGTATAAATCCAATGGAATATATGCAATGTATCTACTGGGATAGGTGCCGGCTAACGTCAAATCAGGAAATTATCACCTAATCGGAAAAAGAATGGAGAGAGAAAGACTACGACGAACATTCCGACACTTCATCGATGAGTAAAGTTCCCAATTTTTCTTGTTTCTTTTCAATAAACGTATTAGTTACCTTGACTGTTAATATTCTCGACAGTCCCATGCTAAATTCTGAAACATAAATTT
This sequence comes from Nemotelus nigrinus, assembly GCA_947369275.1. NCBI lineage: Eukaryota > Metazoa > Arthropoda > Insecta > Diptera > Stratiomyidae > Nemotelus > Nemotelus nigrinus. Next base: position 145,238,518 of record OX376373.1, read on the forward strand.
AACTTTGAGCTCATCATTCTATTAAGTGAGTTTCTTTACTCTTAAACAACTATGTCATCTAACTGTTAGGAAAAGTTGCAAACAAAATGAATGAACTTAATTTCTTATAAGAAGAGTTGTCACGAATAATTGATGCATATTACGGTAAATACTTTTCACAGTTTGGTTCGCTCTTTACTAACTTGAATACAACCAATAATTCGTTTAAACTAGACATATCCAAAATTATGTCTGCGAGACGACCATGAAAATTTAGTTCAAAATTTAATCAACTAGTATCTAGAGTTTGATTTATTTTGGATTTTAATTTGCTTGCAAATCGCTCTTTTGTTTATGTGCATTTGTAGTATTTAATAAAATGAACCTGACAAAGACATTATAATTGTATATAAGAAAATCTGCTTCTTAAACTCTCGTCCCCGCCGACGTATGATACTTTTCGCTATGATTATGCAATTATAGCTTGATCACAACGGTTTCGTAACACGTTTTAGTACCCCCAATCAAAAACATGGCATGGGTTTGGCATATCAAAGAGGTTTCGCAATTACAGTTGACCACGTAAAAATTATTTCGCGATTACAGTTGACCACGGACCTCGTCAGCAGCAAGCGATATTAGTGAACCGACTCCGACTTGTACGTTTTGGATTCTCCCATCTTCGCAAAATCATTCACCATCAGATTTAAAACACCGTTCCGGACAAAGATTGGCTTCGGTATTGATAGTCCTGCTTTACTACGACACATTAGTATGAGTAATTCCAGTGTGGCTTGAGAATGCTAGCAAGCTCAAACCATCGGTAAAGTCGGATTAGATGGTAATATGCTGTATTCTTTCGTGTGGTTGAAGTTGTAGATGATATTTCAAGAGAACATTTTTTTTTTCCACACCAATCATCTCTTATGATCACCTAGAATCATTATTTCCCTCTTGAGCCATTTTCGCGTTCAGTTAGAAAGAGTTAGGAAAGCTAGTTGGCATGTAGCTCGATGAATGTTGCACAGAAAATGTTACTATAGTCGTTCACTAGACTCATACGAACGCGATCACTGTTTGCTGACGTGCGGGCAGGCGTTTACTTCCACTCATATAGCAGTCTCATTATTATTTAAAAATATTTCAGTTGGCACGATGTAATTAAACACATCACTACAATATGCACGACAAGTGGTCAACGAAAAATTTGCTCGCTCCTCAGTTTCCTCAATTCCAATCTAGATCGACCTGAAACCAATGCATTCGCGAATCCTTAAGCGTTTCCCGAGCTAGATACACGGAAATCACGCAGCGATCGAAAATTTCTAAGGCAATGTATGCACACTGGAAACTTTGGAAGAGTACCATTTACTTACTGCGTGCTGTTGTCCATGTTATTTACTAATTAGAAGTTCGCCCATCCAATATGCACCAATTGCCGTTTAGCGTGTGGTTGAAGTGGGACGCGTCCACTCCGAATCGGGTCACCAGATGCAAGCACAATCACCAGTCCGATTCGCCGCCGACGCTCTCGATGATGACCAAACCGAAATGTAAATTTCCATATGCTACAAAGAAAATCCTGTGCTCCTGTATTTGACCAAATTCCAAATGAGACGGATGACTTACACCAAACTTTTCTATGGCAGGCCGATTATCCCAAGCAATCGTTCTTATTACAGCGCCGAACGTAGATGAAAAGACTATTTATCTAAGGTGCAGGTATGTGTTTACATTGCTACATCGACCAACAAGTCCTGGTGACCAGAACATCCCGACTATATATCACTGACCACGAATGAAATAGCACTCATGTTGATGCACGTTATGTTAATGCATGTTATGTTAATGCATGAATGCTTGTATACAGCGATGTGCCGCCAACTCGGCTACTGTCTCCGACCACCACTTTGAATCAACTGCGACGAATTCAGCCTGCCAGTTCGCAATGCGCGTTCGAGCCGCAAAACAAGATCCCGTTAGAACTTGTTGCTACTCGAATTCAATAACAAGGTCGCCGGGGACGTACGGGACTTATTATTGACTCAAATTGAAATATGTTCAATTTGAAAAGAAAATATGTAGCCATTTCGAGCACATACAGTGTGCGGCGAAATTTCGTGTCCAGTAATTTCGTACAAAAATTACTGGATGCTACAACACAGATCTTTCCACAAGGGCAAGTGCGTGGAAAGAGCTGAAGGATGGATGTAATGTGTGAAAGACAATGACGTGAACAGGTGATCAAGTCTTTTACTATCCAATCTTTTTAGATTTATTGCGTGAACTAGTGAGCAATTAAAAGGGGTAAATATAATTGTAGGAAATTTCGTGAACACGTATGCTAGGTTAATGACGAAAGTATCTTTGATAGAGGAAATGGTGAACCAGGTGAACATCTCTAGATACTTTCTAATTGGGGCAGGAGTGACACCTGAAATAGGCGCAAATGGACGATCTTCCAAATAAAATTTGGAAATACATCGTGAACTGGTGAACTCAGTGGGTCTATCACTTAGTGATGTCTTTCGCGTGAAAGACGCCCACTGATCGTCCATTTTGATCGGACAGCTGGTAGTAAGCACCGCCGATCTTCTTAATTACCTTACTAGGTAAGAACTTCCGGTCCAGCTTTGCATTGTAGTGCGCGGCTGCGTCACTTTGCCGGAAGTTGCGCCTGTAGACCACTTCGCCAGGCTGGTATGTAACCAACCTGGAACGAAGATTATAGGCCGTGAGGTGCTGAGCGCAACGCGCAGGTTATCTCTGGGATTTTGGCGTCCCATTCCTTTTGAGCAGGATCAATATAGGAACGTATAGCTGCCAGTATGGAGCGATTAAGACGTTCTGAGGCGTTAGCCTGAGGGGAATATACGGCGGTAAAGGTGTGTCCGACACCGAATTCCTGTAAGAAGGTTTGAAATATAGACGACCGAAATTGTACACCATTATCTGTTACAACACTCTCCGGGACTCCAACAAGGTGAAATACCCTTTTCCTCAGGATGTCAATGACTGCTTTCGCAGTGAATTTACGAAGCGGCTCAACGAAGGGGAATCGCGAAAGATGGTCGAGGACAATGAGAGCTCCAATGTTGCCAGACTTGGACCTAGGGTAGGGGCCGATAATATCTATGTACAAGCGCTGGAATATGCGCTCGGGAACGGACTGCAGCGTCATTGGTTGACGAAGGGTGTGTGAAGGGGCTTTGGTGGTTTTGCATGTAAGGCATGATCCCACATATTCACGCACTTGAGCGGCCATTCGTGGCCAATAAAACCATTGACGTAATCGCCCGAGGGTTTTGGCCACGCCACCATGCGCACTCAAGGGTGGGTCATGAGCTCCCTTCACTAATTCTGCCGTCATTTCTGACGGCACCCACAACTTCCAGGCCAACTGGTCCTGAAGTCCGTTTCTGGTCGCATACTCGGTCCGCTTGTACACGAACCCGTCTACAACTTTTAGGTCCGGCAGTTGGTCTTGTTCTGCCTGGACTTTAGCCGCCAGCTCCGTATAGGAGGGACTTTTGAAGTGGGGCGACTCTAAGTCTAGCTCCATTGGAGTCTCCTCGCCCTCTGCCAGCGTCAACGCCTCGGCAGAGAACATGCGCGACAAGGAGTCCGGCACTACGTTTTGGCTTCCCTTTCGGTGGACTATTTTAAAGTTGAAACCTTGAAGTTTCAAGGCCCACCGGGCTAACCGTCCATTAAGGTCTGGTTGGTTCATTAGCCATTTTAGGGAAGCATGGTCGGTCACGATTTCAAATTCGTGACCTTCCACGTAGGCACGGAACTTCTTGATTGCCAACACCGCTGCCAGACATTCTTGCTCAGTGACGGTGTAGTTTCGCTGAGCGGGATTCAGTTTGCGGGACATATAGGCGATGGGGGCTTCAGCTCCGTCTTCTGTGCGTTGCACCAGCACGGCACCGACTCCATGTTGACTTGCGTCACATTGGATGGAGAAGGGCTTGTTGAAATCTGGGCTGTGCAGCACTGGGGCTGAAGCAAGGCTGTGTTTCAATTGCTTGAAAGCATTTAGCCTCTCATCGGTCCACACGAACTGACTCCGCTTAGATAGCATGTCTGTCAGTGGCGTTGACAATGACGCATACTCTCTGACGAAGCGCCGATACCAACCGCAGATTCCTAGAAATCTTCGGAGTTGCTTCGTGGTAGAGGGAAGTGGGAAATCCATGATAGATTTCACCTTGTCAGGATCGGTCTGGATAGTGCCCCCACCAACAATGTGGCCAAGGTACTTGACGTCTCGCAAGAGGAACTTACTCTTTTCCACATTGATGGTGAGGCCAGCTTGTCTCAAATGGAAGGCGACCTGATGAAGTACCTGAAGGTGCGCGTCGAACTCGTCTGTTATCACCAACAGGTCGTCGAGGTACACAAATACCTGGTGCTTGAGTTGGGGCGGAATAACCTTATCCATCAGTCGCGACATCGTTTGGGGTGCATTACACAACCCAAACGGCATCACGACAAAATGGTAAAGGGGTCGACCGGGCACAGTGAAGGCTGTCTTCGCCTTCGACTTCTCCTCTAAAGGTATCTGCCAGAAGGCATCCTTTAAATCAAGGCTAGAGATGAAATTTGCCTTAGGGAGTCTGCTGAGAATTCCATCAATCAGCGGCAAAGGATAGGCATCCTTCACTGTGACCGAGTTGACCTTCCGGGCATCCAGGCATAGGCGTACTTTCGAGGGCTTTACCACCAACGTTACCGGTGAAGACCATGCACTCTTCGACTCTTCGATTACGCCCAACGCTAACATCCGGTCAATTTCCTGATATAGGAGCTTTTCGACAGCTGGTGACACAGAGAAATGTCTCTGTTTTATGGGTTTCTGGTCACCAGTGTCGATTTCATGACGGATGAGCGTAGTCTTTCCCAAGCCCTCAACAACAAACGAAGGAAAGCAAGCAATCGCAGACCGAAGTCTGCGATGCTGCTCCTGTGTGAGAGGGTGGGCGCAATCGTCGAGTGCGTCGAGGCTGTTGGTGGTGTCGACCCGTGGTGGTGGCGCAAACAGGTCTGTGGCCAGGGCGAAAAGACGGACGAAGTCCACTCCCAGATAGAGATTCTGACTGAGAGTGGGTATTATCCACAGCGTCAACGTCTTGGTGAGCCCCCGGAACGTGATGTCGGCTGATACTCGGCCTACGGCTTGATGTTGTGTGCCGTCAGCTGTTTTCAACCCGAGAGAAGCTCTTTTCCAGGGAAAAGCGTTCCTCTCGAGGAATGAGCGGGCTAGATCAGCCGCCATCACGCTCACGTTGGCTCCCGTGTCGATCAAACCCGATGTTAGTTGGCCGAACAACAGAACCTGAGCGTACGGTCGAACGTCACCTGGAGGCACGTTCAACAGAGTCGCACAATCCAATTGATAACGCCAACGACGGAACTGAGCGTAAAAACGCCTCATTCTCAACGTTGAGCGTTTAGGTGTACTAGAAGGTTGTCTAATGGTGTAAATTTCGGAATTAAAAATTCGGTTTCGGACCGCCGTATATTTCCGCCATCTTAAGTGATATGGCAGAAAAGCCAAAGGTGTAGGAGGCTCTGCCTTTAAGTGTGGGATCGATAAGGTAGTAGAGTCCCCACTCGGCTGTATACTATCATCATTGGTGGTTGGGCCCAAGGAATTTGGAGACAGATCATCAGTCCTGTCTACCTGCTGGAACGGGGTGGAGCTTGCTTGCCCTGCGGGAGGCGTGAGATCTTGTTCCGCGCTCCCTGCGATCCGTTTTTTGTTTGGCAGTTTACACAATTCGGCTTATAAGTATCTGCCTTTCCGCAGCCGTAGCAGAATACAGTTCTGGGCTCCAAACAATCGTCGAAACGGTGTCCCACTTGCTTGCAGTTCCAGCAAGCAGGCAGGACCGTGACTGCCTCCACTCCATGTTCATCGGTTGAATGGTCGTATTGGACCAGCGGGTACTCATCACGTAGTTCTTCTGTAGCGTTCCTCCAGTGGGAGGATCGGCGTCGACCTCCAAGCTCCATTTCAAAGTTCTCCGCACGGATGACGGCCTGACGGAGCAGACGAACAGAGGGAAGGTGTATCTGTAGCAGACCACGACGGATTTCCGGCAATAAATTGCGTCTAAGAATGTCAGCTAAATCCGCGTCGGCAATAGGGCGCTGTAGCCGGTCAACAATCTTGTAGACGTCCGCACTAAAATCGTCGAATGTTTCTTGGGGTCGCTGTTTCCTTCCTCGTATCTGCTCCATCAGGTCGGCATCCGTGAAGCGATCAGCGAAATGATCGCTCAGGGCCGACTCCAAATCCCTCCAACTGAAGTCACGTCTTGAATTGTAAAACCGCCAATACCAATCAGCGGCAGGTCCAATCAAAAGTAGGTGCATATGCTGGCATAGAACATTAAAATTTCCGCCCAAGGTATTTCTGGTGAGAGCCGCTACCCTGTTGATGAAAACCTCAACTGGCACAGTAGATTCACGACCAGAGAATTTTAGGCCCCACCCACCAATAATGCTAGCCACCTTATCGTGGTGAAACTGCACATTGTTACCACGAGGGGTGCGAGGTGAGTAGGATCGCGGCACTGGTACAAATGATTGTGCGCGAGGGTTAAGTCTTGGCGACTCTACATTCCCAGTCCGGGACGGGAGGTTTAATTGAGCCATGCGCTCCAGCATCACACGCATGCCGTTCTGCAATTCATTAATTTGTTGCTGAAGTCCGCTTAAATCCTGGGGCACTATAGAGCGCGCTCCTGCGGCTTCTGACGTCACATCTGATATTGGGGACGCTTTTGATGACGGGCCAGGTGGCTGAACTAAACCTTCCGCCCCCGACTCGGCCTGCAAATCGAAGTCCCTGATTTCCAAATCATCATTTCTCATGCCTCGGGTTCTTACTCCCGGCCGTTGTGTTTTAGGCCGAGCCCCTCGTGGCATAGATGCTGCAGCAGTGGGGGCCTGTCTGGCTCCTAAGGGGAGACTCAGTGGTCCACGGCACAGCGGGCAATCAGTACGATTTCTGAGCCATTGCTCCAGGCACGTTTCATGAAAAGTGTGTCCACACTTTGTGGTATATGTGTCCTGGGCAGCAGCGAATGACTGCTGGCATATGGAGCACTGAGCCTCCACTGTGGTGCCAGACAGATCCTCACTGCTGTGTCGCAATGGCATTATCAGTCTGTGAAAAAGTGTTATGTATATGAAAATTCAAACAAAGCTGTGTTTGCACGATACGTGACTAACGAGTTAATTACGCTTATAACTAAGGAGTTGCTGCAAATTCAAATGGCAACCCAGTGCACAACAGGGTGTGACTAACTCTTCAATGGATCTTAATAAAGATCTTAAAGCCAAAGGCTAGAATTCGAATGAGAAAAAAGAAAAAATATAAATTCCAAAAAGTTTTAAACTTTCCAAGATAGGATCAAAATTTAATGTTTGTCAAAATTTAATTTTCAAGAAATGGCCTTCTTACTAGACGGAACCCGATCCGTTCCTCTCCAATTCAGGCCCGCTGGCTGGCTGGCTTTTGATTTTAAAAAAAACGCAAGAAATTGAAATTTTAATTATGAAATGTTAGAACGTGGAACAAATGTTTTTAATGGAAAATTATCAAAGTGAAGTGAATGTGTGATTGTGAAAATATCTACGATTGAAATTTGTAAGTGAAAAAAAATTTAACTCGGGTCGGTTCCTGAAGGGTACCGCCCAGTATGGGAGACTGTTTCTCTCACCCGAAATTCCTCGAAAAGAGAGGAGCAAGGACCAAAAACAACTATGTTGCTGCTTGACTCAACTTCAGCAAATGGTTCAAGTTTGGCCAAGCTGCAGGGACGTGTAGGCGGCGCCACGCCAACCCCACGTAATCCACTACAGCCTGAACCAAACCCAAGCCAAAAGCCGAAGCCGGGTCAAGACAGCAAGGATATACAAATTTGGGACAGCTTCCCAACATAAAGTGGGGCAGGGGCCCTTCGGTTGACCGGGACAGGAGCGGCGGTAAACCACCACAACCTGTTATCCGCGGCCAACCTCCAGGTTGCACCCAGAGTCAAAAAACTCCAAAAGACAACACAACAGGAAGCTGCCCAAGAGGTAAGCTAACTAGGAATGATTTTAACCGGATAGGACTGGGAAGGATGTTTGCGGCTAGTAAGGAAAGAGCGAGCGATGCAGGTCTTAATTCAAGGGGTTTGTTCTCTCGAACGAAGTATATCGAATCGCATAGGAGGCGATTCTAAGACCTGCTAGTGAGAATGGAAATTTTGGGATTTAAGACGTAAAGTCTTGAGGGAAGTATGAGTCGAAACTCATGAGTATTTTCTCACTGTGGTGTGGGTTGCCCAAAAACAAGTTTCGGGCCCCACGTTGGGCGCCATTTGTAGCGGTAATATTGGACGGGGAGTGGCCTTAGCACAACTTAGAACCAGACCGAAGTCCAGAACCAAGAGTGCTAAGGTCCAAAAGTGGAATGGCTAATGCCATTCAAGAGGCAAAACAAAAGAAAAAGAATTGCCCCGAGAGCAGGGTGCCCTAGAAATGGCCGTGAAGGCCCCTCGTCCGCATTAGCGGAGCACCCTTTAACCAACCCCGACGGATGCTGGGGTGCCGCTTTGCTAGCTCGCTGCGGCTGGGGTGGGTTCTTGACAAATGGGGATGGTTTGCTCTCACAGAAAACGGGATGCTACGTATTATTTCATCCGTCATAATACTGTAGCCGCAAACTGGTATATAAAAAATACCCAAGGACCAAAAGGGGGCATAGTTCCGTAAAGGAAACCACCCAGGCTCTGCAACATGGGCTGACTAAGCAGACCCAGTGCTCGTGACAACGCACGGAGCCAATAAATTGAAAATTTAAACACGGGAAAAACGGGAAAACGCGCTACTTCTCCTTTACAAGGAACCCGGGTGAGGCAGACAGCCCCGGGCCCCCGATGTTAGTGGAGCCCTGACCCCGATGGTCTGGGGTCCTCCACCCTCTGATACTGGCCATGTAAATTCCAAAGTTCAAAAACAAAAGCTAATCAAAAATCACGGAAACTACTAGTTGGGCCAGTATCCCTCCCTTTTTAATACTGAGAAATACCGAAAAATCACAAATTAATCATTATTGGCCAGCCAGGCCCCGCGCAGACCCTGAAAAGAAGAAAGAACTTCTCGGGCTTCCGCCCAATAAGAAGGCCAGATGGATTAAATTAATACAAATCCATGTTTATTGAAATCGGCGACAATTTATAGTATGATCTTTTTAAGCTAAAGAAAAAAAAAATACTGATTGCTTGAAAAATGAAAAAAAACATACGGAGACACAATCATGTCATCATTTCTTCTAATGAAACTATTAAGCAAAACAATTATTCTTTGAATCCTTAAACACTAATATGAATATATTAGAGCATCCTTCACTTAGTTTTCTTCGTTCGAACTAGGATAAAAAAATTATTCATGTAACAATCTTATTTATCATGAAAACGATTATATATTGCTAATTATTTTTCCTACATTTCAATTTCTTCCTTAATCTTTCACAACTAAGCTAACACAACCTTGCTTCCAATCATGACTGGTAGTTTAGTGAAGTGTTTTATATGTTGAGTAGTTTGCACACGTTTTTATGTTCTTAATTCATTTTGCTTGCAAAATATCGATGACTTTTACACCGCAATCAAGACACAAGCGCACGGTAAAAAAAAATTTTTTTTTTTTTTCTTAACAACCTCTTCGTTAGTTTGCGTCAATTTATGTTGCCTTGTTTATTTTGTTTCCGCTTTGATTTGAAATTTTCATTACAGTTCAACTATCATTTTCTTTCTATGCAAATTTCAATACATTTTCAAGAATTGAACACACGTCACTACAGTATCGCTGAAAATGATCTGGCACATACAACATACACAGGATAATATAGTTTAAACGAAAAATATTTAAGAAATTTTACCAAAAAAAATAGTCATTTCCTCCGAAAAGAATGCTCTAATTACTGAAAACTGCCACAAAGTGCATGTATATCGCAGCAAAACATTGAAAACTATTTAATTGTATATAATTCACAATTGGAAATGTAATAGCAATCATAAGGAACAATATTTATACAGTATGAGAGAAGAGAAGATGAAGAACGGAATTAATTAGCTTGTTGTTGTGAATTTATTGCAAGGCTGTATGATTGATGCCTATAAACACTTCATTTTTGAATATAACGATAGCAAATAGTTAATGAAAGTAGCTAACAGTCTGGCAAAACAAATTCAACGTCTAATACTTAACACTAACCATAATAACACTAATACAGTAATGAAACAATGGTGAAATGTTTAAATCCTCAATCAAATGGATAAACCATAGCTGTACGAAACGAGAAATAGGATGTGAATGTATGCGTGAATATGTTATTTCTCTAAAAACTAAGGAGTAAACTCCCTTAAACTAACAGTTAATCCATAACATTGCTTAGTGAACTTAGATACAAACTTTATCAAGTAGAAATTTTGGAATTGGAATTATAATTCCAGCTCTTCTTCCGTTAAATGTGATGCTGGTCGACTGACTGATGCGATGGACATACGACCAACACTGTGCGTGGATGTCTAGGTCAAGCGACTCCACCAAGTAGTAGACACCTATCCCCAAAATTCTCTTTTGTGAGACTTCAACGAGAATGGCTTGAGTGGACAACCGACTTCGCTGCCCCTGTATGAATATGACAGGGAAGACACGTAAGAACGCGCTGCAGTCCAGATTATGTTGTTATATCGCCGTCAACCACGTCGCTTACTCAGCCTATATGCGGATATACCATTGTCCATATTAATAAACACAACATCCCAAAAAAACTAATAATGCTCCAGCTTATGGGAATATATAATTTTCCACAGGAGATGTGTCGAATTCCTCGATTCTGGGTAAGCTCGCGAAGTTACTCAGCAAGCCATACTTAATGCCACGCCTCCGACATAATTTGCCTTCTTCCTTTCGATATCCCATGAAACCGATGCGAACTTGTGCTCAGTTTCTTTTCCTCGTTTTGTTCCCCCCCTGCAGCCAGCGTTTCACATCAATTTATCTACATACCTCGAAATTACTCGTTCATTCTTTGTTTGACCGTTGCCGTGCTTCTAAGTTTGTCCAATTGACGTCTCATGCCAACAAAATTAACATCACCATGTGCGTAGGATCAATTAATTTTGATCCGAATTGAAGGAAATGAGTTTACACATGAAAATCTAGACGGTTCTAGTAGGGGACACTTTGTCGAGTTTCATTACTAAGAAATTCAAATGTTTCCTTCACTTGATTTCACCATGTTTGCACCAAGCAACTGCACGAGTTCACTCCAACACTGCACAGATTTTCCTTTCGTCTAATATGCATTCTGATAATCACCGATACCACAAGTTCAACGTCGAACACACGTATATCTTGGTGAAAAGGCGTCATTCCGGTGACGTTGGGTTGATATTAAAACCAGTGGCCATCATTTCATCTTTTCGCGTCCGAGAAGATACAAACGACAGCCTAACGAACGATTTACGACCGATTCAGCTGCCAAACAATCGCCGCTATCGCAATAAAATTCATCTCCGAATCTATTCCGACGCAGACACACCTCACACATTAACGAACGAGAACGAACAAACTCAGAAGGATGTTTTCCGTCTTTTCTTCTTTCAATTGCAAAAGTATGTCTATGCCCGATCATACTCGACCAACGAAACTGCAAAATTGTGTTACGGTACGAGCCGTGCAATGACGGACGGACTTTTGATTTGACCGATCAACTACATCCACGCTCGCCACCGCGCCAAAAGTGACCTCTCCCCACAGCGACGCAAGACAGACTGCCACGAGCTTCTCGCTGCCAGCACACAGCCCAGTGCCGGTCTCGAAATTTTTGCACAAACAATTTACCGTTAATACGGTAAATTCGTTTGTGAAAAATGAAATTTTAACACGACATCGCTTGTGTTTCGATTTCTCGAAAACAAGATGCCGTTAGAGGTCATTTTGTAGAGGACTTCTGATACATTACGTATCAGAAGTCGTTTGCCGTGAATTTAGAAAAAAATTCAAATGGGCAAATGCTACAACACACAGTGGCGTTGCCCACTTCACGCGGTACTTGACCCGGGTGGTAGTCTTCATTGTGGCAGGCATACATTCAGCGGTGCTCAAAGTAGGGATTGGCCTGGCCTTACAACTCGGCCAACCTGACAGTAGATCGTCCTCGATCGTAGACATCAGAAAAGTCGGAGAATCAGCAAAAGCGGCAGACTCATCAGGAACTTCTTCGCCTCCTTCATCCAAGTACTCGGGGTCCCATTCATCTTCATCCAACCATTCCTCATCCTGGTAGTCGGGGTGGTCAAACACAGCTTCATTCTGGTCTTCTTCATTCAGGTGATCTCTGATATCAGGAACTTCTTGATTCAGTCTCTCTTCTTCTTGGTATTCAGTGTCTAGTGCTATTTGGAAATTATGATCCGAAAAGGAACTTGCTTGCCATCTCCTCAGCCTACCTGCCTCAACAATGCCATCATACGGTAATTGAGACTGCTGACAGTCCTCAATTAGGGGCAATGGGTAGTTATCTCTTTTCGTCAATTTATTCAGGCCTCTATAATAAACACACATACGAGTTTCACCATTCTTTTTCCTTACTAACACAACAGCAGAAGCATATGGAGAGCAACTCGGCCTGATAACGTTTTCCCTCAGCAGTTCATCAGTAATAGTCTTAACCTCAGTTTTCTCTCGCACCGAAAGCCTTCTTGGCGGACAATGAAACGGCACATCAGAAGTCAGATGGATACTCATCTCATAATCTAGAGGCGTAACATCAGCGTCCTTAGCAGAGGCATACGTTTTGTCAAAAATGGATAATAACTGACTAGCGTCTTCAGGAGAAAGTTCGTTATTAACATCAGGAAGATTTACCGGTTCATCAATTTCTATACTAAAAATGTCAGGCATGCTTCTATTTGAGGCGACGGAGGCAGGCTGAAGTGGCCGCGCTTCATCATTCTGTTCCTTTCTTAACAAATCAAACTTCATCAATACAAATAAAGCACTTGTTTGAGCACGAGGAAAACCACCGGGCTTCAATTCAACATCAGTTTTTATTTTCAACAATTTGCTTCGATCATACATGATTCTTTTCTTAGACATCAAACGGATTCTATTTTGGCCGAGAAAGTCTCGTCCTAAGATTAGGGGATATAAAAAACTACATTGATTCATAACTCGAATATTTATATTGGTTCGTTGTCTTCGGTACTCAATTTGGGCCGCAGTTGTTCCTATAATCTCGATTTCGCTCCCCCCAAGACCTCGATACGTTGGTTCTTCCTTTTTAAGGCAAACGGTGGACGGAATTAATGCTCGGCTCATCAAACTAATAGGGCTGCCGGTATCAAATAAGGAGAGACACGTCAGTTTCCGGGTTTCCCCGTGCTCATTCGTGGAATTAAAAGTGACACTTACCAAGTTTGATGGGTCAACTCGCTCAGCTTCCTCTTCAAATTCTCCTTCGGACATCAGGCATAACGACTCGTTCGGCGTTGACAGATTCGACGGTCGGGACCTCCTCACAGCAGCAGCAACTGGTTGTAACCTTTTCTTCGGGTTTCCGCATTGGGCCCTATCGTGGCCCATCTCCCAACATCGGAAACAGCTTCCTAGCGGTCGCTTCTCAAACGGGCGCCTGGATTGGTAATGCCCCATCTGAGAGCAATTAAAACAACGGACCTCAGTATCCCCGTCAGTTAATCTCGTGGACGGGGAGGTGGCACCGACAGGTTGTTGACCCGTTAACGTTAGGCGGGCAGCAGGCCAGGACGTGATGTATTCCATGTCGTGTTGACGGCAGTTGACAACGACCGATTCGTATTTGATGGCAAACGGGCAGCGACAGGGATTAAACGAGGTGCATTGACTTTTCTTTGAACAAGATTTCGATCGAGCTACTTCCCAGCAGGGGCGTCGGATCATAGCCTCCCATTCGAATATTTTCGATGGTTATGTCTATCAATTCCATTTCACTAATGTTTCCAATTTTGGCAGCATCCTGCATCCTCAAGATGAACCTGTGTATAGGCTCGTCCGCCTGGTTCCATCTCATGCTTCGGAGCTGCCTATTCCACAGTAGTAACGACAGAGAACTCTTTTATCAGTTCGGCCTTCAGTTCGCTGTACGTCCTGGCTTTGGACAGCCTTAAGTAGACTCTAGCCGAGCCCACCATGGCCTTTCGTAAATAAATCAACTTCTTGTGGTCCTCCATATCGACCAGATTCAGGCCTTCCTCGAATTCTTCAAAAAAATAGCGAACCGGCTGGTAAATGCTCTCACCAGAGAACTCCGGTAACGTTGGTCTGAAATCCACCATATCGATTCCCGAGTTAATTTTTATTTTCCTGACGGCCTTTTCACATTCCACTACACTCGTATCTTCAACAATGGTGGCAGCAGTATCGTCAGCAACAGCAGTGCATATAGCCGAAGCGGCAGCATCCTTCAGTTTTCCGGCAGCAGTTTTGATTTCGGCAGCAGTTTTGATTTCGGCAGCAGTTGTGTAGTTGGCGGCAGCATTCCTGACATCGGTGGCGTATTTAGCGGCATCTAATTCGGCGGCATTGATTTTCATAGCGGCAGCAATATCACTATCTATAGCGGCAGTTTCTTCGGTGACAGCAGTTGTATTACTTTTTACCATCATGGCTTCCTTAACAACAGCAGCGGCATCAGTTAGGTGTACTTCGGTATTGATGGCGTCCTCGGCGGCCATCTTGGCCTGTTGCCAAGCGACGTGAGCCTCCTCCATCTCAGCCACTTTCTGTTGTAGCAGCATGAGCTCATGCTTGCGATTCAACAGTCTCAGCTTCCTTTCCACCATAGCCTCTTCTTCTTCGAGGCGCTTCAGTCCCTGCGGGGAAATCGGCTCCGACCACTTCTGCTCTTCCAGTTCGAAAAATGGCGATTGCGGTGTTTCACAATCTCTGCCTTCTCCCGATGAAGCGGCCTCCTCGATTCTTTCGTCGCTCGACTCCGCAGTAGCGGTTTGTCTGGTTTTCCTTAATGGCATGCTACACTGCTAGGTCAGACCCCACACCTGAGTTATAACACTTAATATTTTTTGAATTGAAACACAAGCTTTGTTCGCAACTAAGTACTTTTATTCGCTTTGTTTGCTACTTTCCACATTGAATGTCTAAACTAGACTGGCTCTCGTCTCATACCTATGCCATACACACAGTGGCGTTGCCCACTTCACGCGGTACTTGACCCGGGTGGTAGTCTTCATTGTGGCAGGCATACATTCAGCGGTGCTCAAAGTAGGGATTGGCCTGGCCTTACAATATTGAAAATTTCTGGTAACATCAAGGCAGAATCAAGCATAGTAGATTGAGGTGGAGGCGTTTTCTCACTAACACCCTTATTCACTAAGTCAAATTTAATCAATTTTTTATAATACATCTCCCTGAGCACGGAAACACACATATCTTGTCTTTTCAAATTTTTCTTTTATTCTTAACAGATTTACTTTATCGTATTTATAGCGTTTAAATTGTTTCAAATGTATGTTACTTTTCTTCAAAACGTCTCGGCCCAAAATTAAGGAAAATAACGGTTGCTTCTCATTTATTACTAGTAATGATATTTGTACTCTATTGATAGTAGCGTCTACACTTCCACATATATCGATATAATTCCCGCTTAGGCTTCGGTAGCGGGGGCTCTGCATACGAATCGGGACCTCGAATGGTAGTTGTGTCTTACTTAAAAGACTGATCGGACTGCCGGTGTCAAATAAAGAAAGAGAATTTATAGATATGGGACTGTTTCCGTGCTCGATATTATCAAATAAGACACTTACCATATTAGTAATATTCAGGCGGGACATCCTATCATCGGTCTCATCTATACACGCAGCGGTCATAGATATGTTGGGAGTTGACGTTCTGCCCCGATATGCGGCTGTAGCGTTCGCTGGAATCTTCCGCGGGTTGGGACACTCATAATGGTCGTGTCCCAGTTTCCAGCAGTTGAAACAACTACCTGAAGGGCGTCTTGGATGCGGGCAACGACTCTGGAAATGTCCGTGCTGGCAACAGTTATAGCAACGAACCTCTTCCGAGGTGATGCTAGTTTGCGGACTTCTCTGGATACTAGATGGTCTTAGACTTCCGCGGCTCGATCTAGTGTTCCCGAATCTGGATGCTCCTCTCCTAGCCATCGTCGGTTCAGCCACACGAAACCTATCTGCCACCGATTCCCGGTACACCTGCCGATGATATCTGATGGCTCGAGATTTCAGTTCATCCAATGTTGCTGCTCCCACCAGAATCGACGGATTAAATCCACTGGTCCTTACCAGATCTATAATGATATCAATTAAGTCGACCTCGGATATTTGCCCCAGTTGGGCAACGCCATGCAGATTTAAAATAAAACGATGTAGGAATTCCACTTCCGGATCCCATCTCAATTGGCGCAACCTGCGGTATACTTCTTCTAGGCTCGTAACAGCGGCCAATTCTTTCATTAGCTTCTCTTTGAGCTCTTCGTAGGTCCTAGCTCGTGTTGTTCTTAAAAATGCCTTCGCTGTTCCACTTAAGGCTCTTCTGAGGTAAATCAACCTCTCCTCGCCCATTATTCCAGCTAAATTTAAGATCTCTTCCAATTCCTCGAAGAAAGTAGTGATCTGCTGGTAGGCGTGGTCACCATTATATTCCGGGAGTGCTGATTGCAGTTCCACGAAATTAAGATTGCGCCTTCTTAACGGCGGGGCATCTAAATTATCCACCTCCGGCTGATAAATATCAGCATCCCGGATCAGTGCCGCTATTACATCCGCAGGCATTGGTGCATTGTTCGGATTCCTTACAGATGGCCTATTTGCGGCCTCTTCATGGTAGTCCCTTTCCGGAACTCGGGCTTCTGCTTTTGCCCTTTTGACAGCGGCCTCTAATTCGAGCACTTCTAACTCCAGCTGTAATTGCCTTTTACTATATTCTAAACGCTGAATTTCGTTTAAATTCCTTTCTTCGATATTTGGTTTCGCTTCAGTAGCATCATTTCCCAAATTTGACCTTTCATTAGCTTCTTCGCAACGTTTTGTGTTTGCTCTAGTAGTGATGGCGTCGTTTTGTCTACGTATTCTTGCGGCTTCTTGCGTAATTGTCATTCCAGCGGCGCTGGCGTCGTTTCGTCTAGATATTTTGGCAATTTCTTGCATAATCATTGTTTCAGCGGCAATGGCGTCGTTTTCTCTAAATATTCCCGCGGCCTCCCTCGTAATTGTCATTCCAGCAGCTATGGCGTCGTTTCCTCTAAATATTGCCGCGGCCTCCCTCGTAATCGTCGTTCCAGCGGCTATGGCGTCGTTTTGTCTAAATATTCCCGCGGCCTCCCTCGTAATCGTCGTTCCAGCGGCTATAGCGTCGTTTTGCTGCCTAGATACTTCCGCAGCAATAGCGTCGTCATACTCTTGTTCACGCCATGCTACCCTCAAGGCGGCAGCTTCGTCCTTGTGCTGCTCAACAGCATCAGTTACAGCCCTGTTCGTAGGCGCTCCTCCTTTCGGAATAGCTCCTTTCTTAGTTGTTGGCTTCAAAGGCATAGCTGGTTGTTTAGTCTCGACCCCACACCTGAAGTTGTAAACCAATCTCTATTTGAACTCACAATACTTCTTTATTAATTCACAGAGAATACAATTATGCTTTCATGCACACGATACGCCGGTTGTCAATAGACTGCTCCGGTTGGTCCAGACCATCGTTTTCTGCTGACTGCTTCGGTTGCACTCTACAATACGATCCAGTTTTAGGCACCTAAAGCCGCGTGTTTGGTTTTGTTTTGAATTTAATCAATCAGTAAATACCTTTGACAAAAGATAGAGTCAAATTGATGACTAAGAGGTATTACTATTGTTTCGTTAGTTTGAAAAATTAAAATTCTAGCTACGAATAAACGTGAAATGATTGAATTAACATTGAAATAATAAGTAACCATACTCAATCGCTACTCCAGATGTTTTACTCCTTATTTTCATCTAAAATTAAGTAACCATACATATTACCTTCACATTCATTCGAAAAAAAATCATAGTTTATAACACAGGATTATTAATTCTGTGAAGGTGTGGTTACATAATAAATCCTTTCCTTCCTTTTTTATTTCTCGCATAATTGCGCTGACATTTTTGAGTCTAGGTTCAACTTATTTGCGTATATACATATATACATCAATAACAAGCAAAATCGATTTCAAATGAAATAACGTGATGACACATTTAAGGTTATGAAGTACTTGATTCAACAAAGTTGATTATTCCTTTGGTAAAAGTATGTTGATTAAATCGATCTATCGTTAAAGTCAAATCTTAAGGAAATTAAGCAGACGTATCGGCCATCAAAATCAAATAAGTTTACTTTTGATTAAACATGGTAATAGCAAAAATAAAACACTTGAAGCAAAAGTAATCTTACTATTTATATCGCTAATAGTTGTTTTTCCCATTTTTCTGACCAAAAATTCACATTTTAGTGATGTGGACGAAGAAAAATTAATAAGAGAGTGCAATTACAAGGTAGTCTTAATGATTTTGACCTGATTTCGTTTTTTTCTTCTCTTTTGAATTAAAGATAATCTTTCCGATTTGAAAGCAAACCAAAAACATTTGGAAAAATTAATTTTCAGAATCTTGTTTCGGAGCCAAGTGCGAGGAATTCTCACTGAAATGTGATATTTTATATCGGTCGTACAAATTGGTGGAAATATTTTATTACACTCGATAAATGAAACGTGTATGCATGTTTGTTTAAATAAATACAAAGTTTGCGCATATAATCAGCTTTGATATTCCTCATATTAATATTTAGTTGTTTGAATATCGATTTTACTTTTCACAAGACCTAGCATATTTATTGACACTTAAACCCATTAGAGCTTTTGATTAAAATTTGTTTAAAAGAAGTAATAGGGCATCTGATTTAATTCGAAATGGTGATAAACTTGTTAAAGAGTCGTGGAAAAAAAAAAAACATCTAAAATTCTCAACACGTTACTTTGTTTGTTGTTGTTGTTTAGCTTGTGAAAAGAGTGCTACAATTGAATCTGATTCCAGTTCTTCGAAACGTGAAAAATGGCGGATTATTGTTTGGGTTGCATCATTTTCGACTGCGGCACTTACGCTTGGTGCTGCACACTCCTGCCAAAAGCTATTGACAGATTCAATAAAAATTGAGGCCACTCTGTATAGCAAACCGCATCCACCTTTGATGAGTCGATTTCTTCCAGTCGCAGTAAAAGTGCCACAAAAGTCGATATACCGAATTTAGACGCGAACAGTGATGTCTCCTTCTTATCGGTCCGAGGTATTGAGCTCGCGATTTTAATTATATTTCTTAGCTCGCTTGTGAAATTTGTTTTTTTAATTTTTAAAATACGGGGACATACCAGATAGCGGCCTGACAGATGTGCGTCATACATGGCTACATCTAGACCTAGCTAGCCCGTTCCAATTTATTTCGCTTCGGCGGAAACATCCTGAAGCCATCGATGACTCTTGTCCTTCGATTGTCAATAAATCGCACGACAGTCAAACTATCAAAATTTCCAATTGAGGCACATTATCTGTAATTCGACATCGTCACTGAATAGTATTAACGGAACACCACAGTCTACTAACTTTGTCGCTGGATAATTCTGTGTGTCATTTCGGAATGTACATACACCCGAGGAAAGAAACTGCATGGGCCGTTAATGCTGCACCCGACACTTGGCGCTACATTACTTAGATAATGAATTTAAAATCATCAGGTGCAATGATTATGCCTAGCCAAATGCAATACCATAAATCTGCACTATCAAATTCATGCTAGCATCCCAGACACCGCACTGATCCGACATGTAGCAGGAGTTTATATTGTATACTAGCTTTCACACTAGTCAACCACTTTTTCCGTTCGTGAAAACGACTCTGTCGATCAAACACACAGCACTTTGAAATATCTATCCACAAAAGTTGTGTATAAAGGACCAATTGTATAAAAATGAAAATCACCAGGGACAACCAACTCGCACTCAACTCTCATTCTTTACTTTCTCCCTCTGTGCTTCGCGCACGTAAAGCTAGCAAACGCCACTCGGGCCGAGAGATTCAACACAATAAACAATCTTTGATACAATTGTGACTCCACGCGTCCGGCCGCGGCCACCGTCCCAAGTCGACTCACACCAGCGTTCGCTTGCCAGCCAACTCGTCTCCAGTCTCGAGCCTGGAATTGCACAAACAATTTACCGTTGATACGGTAAATTCGTTTTGAAATTTGTTTTGAAATGCAACGTCGCTTGCATTTCGATTTCTCGAAAAACAAGGTACCGCTATCAGGTCGTAGCAGAGGACTTTTGATACATTGCGTATCAGAAGTTATTTGCCGTGAATTTTTGAATAAAATTCAAATTGGCAAATGCTACACGTCTTACGTTTTGTTTTTTATTAAACTCCTTAATTTCGCATACTAGCAGCATTCATTCATGTAGCCAAAACTTACTCAAATCTCAACCAGATAGCTTTTTACCATTCAAATACCTACAAAATATACATATATACTACGCCCATATATAGACTCGTAAGATACCCCGTTGTATGTACCATACACACATGTATTGTAGTATTTGAAAACAAAAGCCAATAAATATCAGTCGCCTTATTAATGTTTTTCCAATCCTTGATAACCGTTAGCTTTAAAAAAAAAAACAGTAGCCAATAATATGAATCAGAAAATAATGCAAACAAGTAAGAAAAAATAACCGTTACCGAAATAAGTTTAGATTTAATGAAATATTGTGACATAAATTCATTACATTCCCTCGTTTTAAGAGACTATACAAATGAAAATTTGATATTTACCACACACTAAGACTCACATGGAGCAAAGCAAAGACAGAGCACTTTTGATATAACAAAAAAGAGTGAGTTGAAAAATTTTCTAATTTACAGACATAAATATAAGCTGATTCAAAAAAGTGCAATAAACAAGATGACTACATGTACATTGTGAAAATTGTTACATAAAACAGTTCAATCAATATAATCTTTATTTAAGTAAAAATACTCATTTAAAATTCCTCAATGCAATATATAGATAGATAGATACATATGCCATAAGATAAAAATCAGATGATGTAATTATTAATCACATCTCGTTGTCATTTAAGTTAAAATAATAAAATTTAGTTATTCGCGACTGTTTCAAATGCTATCCTCTTCTTATTTGCAATTGATTTACTCTCAAGTCTTTAGCTGCAAATACATGACTAATTTAAATGTTGATCTATACCTTCGTTAAAAACTGATTCACGATCCTAAATGTACATATTAGGAATAAGAATTAAAATTATACTTGTAAAAAAAATACTAAATATATATTCATATTAAGCTTGATACAGATCAATAATTTGTACAGCTATGCGTTTCGGTAATATTTTCAATGATTTTTTTTTTCAAAAAATAAAAAAAATGAAGTGAAATTAATTCTGAAAAATAAGTTAAAAATAAATTAAGACTAATTTTTTTAACTAATCAAATGATAAGACTTTTTTCTAGTCCTTAAGATCATCGAACTAAATTTTGTCATGTAATTTATGCTTTATAAATTATTGTGTTGTTTCTTTTCACTTGCTGCTTAATATAATTCAGGAGAAAATGTACGAATATTTTGAAAATAGATGATTCTTTTTCAAAAAGCTTTTTCTCACATGACCAAGTATGATTATAATGATAAACATCATATTGACATTTATATGAGGAAAAAAAAGATGATAAATACCACATGTATATTTCAATTAAATACTTTTCATTTAACTTTGATGATATTTTAAGCATGAAGATGATAATAATAAAGTATAAAATTCATTTTGATATTGAATGAAAAAAAGTTGTTTCTATGGAATATGGCGAAGAGTGTAAACGAATCGGTGTTTGAGTGCAAGCATGTTTGAATAAGTATCAATAGATAATGTGATATAACACCATATTTTCTTCCAATGGCTAGACTTGTTGATATTTATTTAGTTTTATTCATTTATTTATTCAATCAAACACCAACGAAATGGTTACTACAAAAAATTGATTTATAAAATTAGAAAGAACAATTAAACGGTCGGATAAGCCGACACCTGAACATTTGAACTGTATGATTAAAGTCGAACATTTGATACGCTGAGTTAAAGCTTCGGGCTATTGCGCAGGTTGGTTCATTTAATCCATAATTGCTCTTATGGAATGGGGTGGATAAGGCGCTATAATGTCTACACTCACCGTGACAAACACGAAAGTTCAGTTTTGATAACAAAAACTCAGAGTTCACGTTTCCTCTGATTAACTTCGCAGCGAATAGAGCTTTGAAATTTTGACGTCGAGTTTCAAGAGTGTCCATGGTCAATAATTGTAAACGGCTTTCATAGAGGCAAGCAAAAAGGACCAGACCAGCAGTAAGAACTAAAATCAAAAATTAAGAATCTCTTTTGGACAGAATCCATACGTTCTATGTGCTTCTTATAATATGGGGACCACATCAAGCACCCATATTCTAGGACAGGGCGCACCAGAGAGCAGAACAAGATTTTTTTCATGAGAATGCCATTGAATTCTTTAGATCGTCTTTTTAAGAAGCAAAGTGCACAGCTGGCTTTTATAATTATTGAATCAATTTGGTCATTAAAAGTAAAAGCGTAGGTTAATAGTACTTCTAATTCACTGTATTCTAGTTCATACCGAAATACTATGCACTCTTTCACCATCAAGATTTGCTTGCTGTACGATTAGTAAATTAGTTGGAAACCAATGTATCTTAGTAGGTGTGGTTCGGAGGATACCAGTTGCCAAAAGTACGGCCAACCTTCTCATTTTTTAAGCATCAGTTGGTAGGCAGCTTTAAGAGCAGCTTGGAACCAAAAAGCTATCCCATATAAATTCGAATGTAAAATCGGTAAGAAAAAACAATGCATCAGAACAATAGCTTATGTCCGCTGATTAGAAAATACTTGAGTGCATTCAAAAGTTTTAAGCAAACTTGGACAAACCTGTGCCCTTTCCAGGCCAAGAAAATTTCAACAATTCCAGAGAACTCTGTGGATTTCTAGGAAAAAATCAGCCAAATAATCCTGGCAGTTCCAGAGAAAATTATGGATATCTTGGAGAAAATTACTAGATGGTAATAGAAAACCTGGGGCCTGGAAAAAATCGGAGAAAGCTCGAAAGTCTCGGGAGTCCAGAAAAAAATAAGGGGAGCGTTAAAAAACCACGGATGTCCAATAAAAAATCTTGGGATTCTAGGGAAAACTAAGCAGAACGGAGCAGAAAATCATGAAGAACTTGAAAAATTCATAACGCCTAAAAAATGGTGACAAGTCCAAGTTAAAATTTTGGGATTCTAGGAAGAAATCACTAGACGAACACAAGTGGATTATTTTGATTTGATTAATCGAACTCTATATTTTTGCTATCGGAGCCAGATTGTTTCATTATTTTCAGTATTTCCTGCACCATGTAACTAAGTTCAAAAGAAATCACTAGACCGTTGTAGAAAATCATAGGGGAAAAATCATAAAAAACCATGGAGGCATAGGCGTACCGTGGTCTAAAATCTTGCAGGGGCCTGGGGCCGAAAGGTTCAAAACATGCGGTAATTTTTTCCTTCATGAAGCATACAAGCTGTTCAAACTATTTATTTAATTGCTAATGCATTATATATTTGTTAATGCATTATTTGCTATTTACTAATGCATTATTATATATACTTTCTTTCTGTGAATATATGTGAGCTACTACCACATGTACATAATGTGAATGGTATGTATGAACTAGACATGAATTATCCATGACCGCTCATGAATGAACGCTTGCATGAATCACATGTGAATAAAATGAAAATAATTTGAAATAACAGATAATTTTTTCGTTCGAATTTTCTAACAACTGTCAATATTTTGAGGTTACATTATTTCAAGGGTATCGGTTAGGTAGAAGGATACTGAAGAAGAGGATAGATTACTTTCAAGCTTAAAATGGAGAAATTTGTCCTTCGCTTAAAATTTTTGTTTAGACACCTAAAAAATTATCTATAATTTGTCGAGATAAAGAGTGCTGCAACGCACTCTTCCCCATTATAAGATTGTCCAACGACAGGCAATTTGCTAAGCCCATAGCTGTCTTAGAAACTCAAAATTATGTCGAGTAAAGACGAGGTATCTCTAGCCCCTGGACAATCTATAAAGCCTAAGAACCCTTTTTCGACTGCTAATCCTTTAACAAATCTCCCAACAACAGAGAGCTGTTCCTATTTGTGGGACCTTGCTTCGAGTGCCATAGTGGCTATCATTCCGCACTCTTTAATCTCATCTGTATTAATTATTTTTATCAACTCATTTTGTGAGTTGCCACAACAGTATTTCGCAACATTGTTTTTAAAATGTTTTTCAAAATCTAAATCATGCTTCGAGAACAATTTACAATATTCTAAAAAGTTTCCGCGGTTATCTCTGGCACCATTTTGATCATTTCGACTGATGCACAGCGTAAAGTCGATCACCTTTTCCAAATAATATCGGTTCATCTTCACAATACTTTTAGACTGTTCACGCACCGTTTCAATTACTGTCTTCCCGGCCCTCTTAGCACATATGTTCTTGAACGTATTGTACATGAATTTGAGCCGTTTCGTGATTCAGGAGCACTCCCCCAAGTTTCATCATTAATTGAATTTAAACACAATAACTAGAGAATCGAAAAGTCAAGAGTCTGCGGTAGGAAAAAATATTTTTCTGGGAGGGGCCAGTCTGAGGTTTGGGGGGGTCCTGGCCCTCCTGGCCCCCCTTGCGGTGCGCCTATGCATGGAGGCCTAGAAAGTCCCGGTAGGTCGACAAAAAATCATAATATTTTACCTTGTGCCCTTTCATGATAATCATATTTTACCTTGTGCCCTTTCATAGAGAAATAAAAACACCACTTCGCGTATTAAATCTCTCATTTCTTTATTTACTGTCATCAATTTTTATTCTCAATTTATTGATAGTTTATCTTTCTGTCTTTCTGAAATATTTCAATATTGAGTTTATCTACGAATCTCTTATATTTTATTCAACTCATCATTCTTCAATAGTATATATCTATCCCTTCTTCGTTTTTCTTTTTGATTATAATAATATTTAAAACAAGTTTTTTCGTAATTCCCTATATTCATACAACATAGGATATTCAATATTATTTTCTCGTGTTCAAATGTACAATAATCATTTTTTTCTCTCGATATTTTATTAATTTTTTACATCATTAATATGTATTTTAAATATTTTAAAATCATTTTTTTTTCTAAATCATTCTTTCACAATATCATTTAATGTATTTATTTTTTTTTCTTTTCACTATATCCTTGTAATACAATTATCTAATTAGGCGTCGTCTCGTTCTTATTCATCATTAAAACAAATCAAAACAACACAATCTAATCATCCAGTTATACAGTCTTTATTATTTTTTTTGCGGTGTTTGAGCGAACGATTGAATTTCACTTGTTCTTAGCAAGACAAATACATAAAATTACAGTTTTTTACATCACTTCAAAAACTGGATGCTCTCAAAGGTCGTATTTTTTTTTAGCTTGTAACATATCTAATCACACACCCAAATCTTTACGATATATGATAAGATTATATATAACTTGATCACGTGAAGATAAAGTATGATACATCAGAATTTGGTTTTCATGTTTTTTTCAAGAATTTATTCTTTGTAAGTATAATTATATGCATTCAATTTTTATCTGAGCAGAATATCTATGTTTTCGATTATTTAGTATACGGCCACAAGTGGATTATTTTGATTTCATTAATCGAACTCTATATTTTTGCTATCGGAGCCAGATTGTTTCATTATTTTCAGTATTTCCTGCACCATTTAACTAAGTTCAAATGATAACAACTAACAAAAATCCTACAAACTCGTTTAGATTGCAAAAAAGAAACAAAATAATTGAAAAATAAAGTAGTTATGTAGTTTTATAGATTTTTCTAAAATCAAAATGTACAAATCTATTTTTTATTCTGTATAAACCTAAACAATAAAATAATTTGTGGAATCGAATAAGGAAAATCAGAATTTGTCTTTACGAATATCATTTAAATTCCCCAGTGTGGCGACTCAATCAAGTTTAGAGGCTAGGTGATAAAAACGCATCATCGGATCACTGAAAATGCATCTGAAGCTGACAAGTTTTTTTTCCTTCTGGCAGACAGTCACTTAGATCACAAGTTCTAGCCTATCAAGTCGATTGAAGCGGCACGTGAAGTATAAGAAGCTCGTGCAACGATATTTTGTTGTGTCTGCACATTGTCTTTATGTCTTAATAGATAGTTCTATCAATTTCTCAATATTTTTTCCGATCTTTTTGATAATAATAGAATTGCATTTTTCCGCGGCTTTCATTCACAATAGTAAATTAAAGAAAATAAACTCATATTCATACTAGATAATTACTTTTGACTTTTATTTAAATAGATATATATATAATTTTTCCTAGAGTTCCAGCTCTCCATCTAACTATCTTGATTGAAAATTTACAAAACACCTTCCCAATACGAAAAAATACAATGACAACATCTGTGTGAACAAATAATTAAAAACAATTTCAAATCACTTGTTACATTTACATTTCTTTTACATTCTTTACAATATTGTTTGCGATATCTTTTTTTTAAATATAATTGAATTAAAAAAAAGCACAAATAAAACAAATATAATTTTCTCACATATAATACTCTTTTCTACTTCTTCCTTCTCTTTTTTTTTTACAACCGTTCGAGGTTCAGTGCTTTTCTTTTTCTCTACTTTTTCGTGAATCAGTTTTTTGAATCTTTCTGTTCTTTTCTCTCTCTTTCTGTTTCATAGAGATAGTACGATTATGTGAATTATGTCAATTTCACGAGAACTACACATAGGGGAAAAATCTATCACTAACAAAAAAAAAACTACTTACTTATATTTTAAGTTAAAAGAAAATAGACAATCTTGGAGTAAATTATGCTGATCATTGCCATATTACAAAGAAATTTCATCACTATAGATAACATCTTCAGCGTCATCATCATGGTCGTCATTACACGAGTATCACGCGCATGCACAAGTTATTGTTGATAGCCACCACTAAACTGATTAGGATTGTAGAATTGAGGCATTCCCTGTAGACGGAGAAGAAAAAGGAAAGAAAACATATTTAAAAGATTGTAAGATAAAAACGATGCCTAATTTCTCAGTGCATTTTAACATATGGGGCATTCCACGTGAAGCGGGAGGTAAAAAATTTTGAAGTTTCCGATTTTAGTAATATTTGATTATGTTTTACCTATATATGTCCTCGATGGCGATGGAAAATGTTTTTACAGTATTAAGCCTGGTTAGCGAGCTAGAAGGCTTTAAAAGTTTGACTAATCGGCAGGTATACGCTATTTCGAATCACATTATCCAGTTTTAAAAAGTAGCAATAAAATAAATAAAGCACTCTAATTTATGCTTATTAAATGCATTTTTGGATATTAGAAAATTTTTTTTTATTGGGAAAAATATATATTTAAATTTTTGAAACTTGAATTGCACAAAGTTCGACCATTTAATATTTTTTAATTTTTTTTTTCTAAAACCTAATAATATGTAAATAATCCTTGCCAAGTTTCATAACGGACGTAGAAGTCGTTTACGAGCTGGACCAGTTACAGTTTCGAAGCGTAGCGGCCGGCGCGCGGTGTGGGATACAAACGTGTAAGTAGTGCCATACGCACTATCCAAATAGATGTCCTGACAGGACGCTGTATGTACACGGTTCGACCAGTTGAATCTAGGCAGTCCGTCGACATCGTCAGCATCGTACCACTTTAATATCATTGTAACTTATTGTAATTCGTAGTTCTAGTAAGAAAGTATGTTGATTGATAACAACCCCATTATTTAATCACTACACCGGTTCGCGCCTACCGCCATCTAACACGAGATTATAGAAACTTTCAATCATACAAAATGCCTTTAGTCAAAATATTAAATCATATTTTGCGAAGCTTTAATGAATTAAATTATATTTTGATATAATATTCGATTCAATTGCACATACCAATTAACTAATAATGAATCATTTATACGGTATATTCTATATAAATATGTGAGCACTAATATAATTTGATTTACAATGGCGCCATTAAGAAGAATTTCTTTGTAGTGCAATTTTGCCAGTAAAGTTACGTCAATTGTGTAAAAGAGACAAGTTAATGCCTATAAGGATATAACGCTGTGTATTCAATTTTTTCCGTTAGTTTAGTCATTGGCTTAGCAACTACCAACTTAGACATACATGTTAGGAGTGTTTTTTTATAGTTTTGTGAGATAATTTCGCTACAAAAAATTTAAATATAGTTATCATGGCTCCTTATGGTCATCAATGTTTCAATCCATTTAAATTACCTGTACACAGAAAATCAAAAGATCTAAGAAAGTTGTCAAAAGTATTAACAGAAAAGTGGTCATTTTGCAGTAAAAACTTATACGTGCGTAAGAAATCTCAAAGAACGACTCGCTAAAGAAGTGCCGCCAATAATCAATGATGATGTAGTCTTAGGCCAATGATAAACACGGCGGTTCCAGCGAAGCGTTTTCCGAGAGGAAAATCGAGTCGGTTTAGCCGTGCATTACATTAGCATTGTGATGACACACACCGAGGTGCGAACAGCCTCACGGTTTCGGAACCAAGTCGGTTGACGAGAGAAATGACCCACCGACTCGGTTCTTCGAGCGTTTTTCGATTTGTTCATAGCTGCGAAATCCGATCGAGCTGAAATTTTCAGGATGCATTGATGAATGCATGGGATATGGGAATGAAAATCTGATACGAAAATTGATTGTTGAAGAATGGCTAGGATACAGTATTGGAAAATGAAACATTTGTGGGCACTTAGTTTCTAAAAGTAGGCAATTAAAGATTTTCAAAGAAAATAAGTATGCATATATTACTTACATATATATGTATATACATATATAAACATACACGACTACTTTTTTCACAAGCATCTATATGATACTCCGACGTAATTTGTAACGTGATAAACGCTTCTGAAAACCGCTGTGTGTGTGTCAATCGACGCGCCAAACCGAAGCGCCAAACGCTTCGGTTGAACCGAAGTGTCCTTAAGTGGCCTTAAGCAGCCAATCGTCCCAATCATCAATTCAATTTTCACAACAATCACAAGGTTCATGTTATATTCCCGAAGAAAGTGCGCTTACGAAGTCGACACAGACACACGATATATCATCCAACGATAAGGACATTTTTTTACAGTTGAAAGAGAAGTTTGATGACCCTTCTACATTTATTTCGGTAAAAACTATGATCTTTACTTTAGCACCTAAATCGTGGAGTAAAAATAGGCTTGCTGAAGAGTTTAGACGCCATGCAAGAAATGCAAAGGAACTGATGAAAAAGAACGGTGTTTTATCATCACCTAATCCACGGGAGGGCGAAAATTAACATAAGAAGTGGTACATCTTGTAACAAAATTTTATCTAAGAGAAGATAACACTTGCATAATGCCTGGAAAAATAGACTTTGTATCTGCGAAATTAGATGACGAAAAAGGAGTGCATTTAAAAAAGCAGCTCTTATTGTGTAACATCAATGAATTATATCAACAATTTAAATTTGAGTATCCTGATACAAAAGTAGATCTTTCAAAATTCTTTATATTACGCCTTAAGCATTGCATTTTTGCGGTCGACTTAGGTATGTACACATGTAGTTTGTGTATGTATTTATCATCAAAATATCAAGTTTATGCTAAGCGGGGGAGACATTTCATCTCTTACTTATAAGTCGGCGATTCCTCTTACATCCTATAAGAATTGCCTGCAAAAGATGATGTGTCCAAATTCAACACCAACTTGCCATTTGATGACACACCAATTAGAGATGGGCAAAATGCGTCATGGCTCATGAGGCTCATCCATGCGTTTTTGCCGAAAACTATAGCTTTGTCGTTCAAGATGCTGCTCAATCATTTCACTGGAACAACGATAAAGGGGACATTCGCCTTTTAAATTTTCAAAAAATCGATTTTGAGATTTTTACATATTTCGATTCTATATACGTTCAAAAGTTGCTTCCTAAAATTTCATCAAGAAATTCGTAATAGAAAAAAAGTTACAGCTAAGGTAAAAAAAAGTTTTCGACTTTTTATTCAATAAAATTATGGTAAAAAAAAACACTAAACGCGTTTTTCTCGAAACTACCTTTTTCAAACTGGTAGGACATTTTTCTCCGAATCTACTCGACCGATTTTAAAAAACCAAAAAGCATTCGATTACTCATTGAAAATAGTAAACAATAAGCTTCTAAAAGTTTAAAAAAAATACTCCCCCTTTTTTTTACGGGGATGACTTACCCCCAAAAAATGCCGTTTTTTCCCATTTTTCAGAAATATACATACAAAAACATCAAAATATGAAAAAGTATGAGTTTTAGAGGCTTATTGTATAGTTTTGAGTCTCAAGAATAGAATCCATTTTGAATTTTTCAAAAATCTGTTACAGGAGGTCCACAATATGTCCTATCGTTTGAAAAGTAACTTTTGGATTACGTCCTCTACAGCAGCCAAGGGAAACTAAAAATGAATTTTATATTTAATTTTATATTTTTTAGAGACTGTTCAAAAGAATTTTTGTCAATAAATATAATAGTTTTTTCATAATAACATTTTTAAAAATTGTTTTTTTTTTCAATTTCAAAGGCGAATGTCCCCTTAAGCCACTCATCAGTATATTATTACAGAAAAGAACAAAGCTTAAAACACGGAAGTATCGTAATGATATCAGACGATTTAAAACATGACACTGCTTGTTTCTATACCTTTCAAAAACTTTTGCTTCAGCATCTTCAGGAAAAGAACATAGGTACAAAAAAAATATATTTATATAATTGACGGGGCACTACAACACTTTAAAAATAGATCCAATTTCAAACATGATTTTGGCACAGAAGCAGAATTTCATGGCAAAAGGCCGGGTGATGGGCTTGGTGGAAATTTAAAACGTCTGACGACACGAGCTAGTTTACAGTCGGCGTCAAACAAAGCCATCACAACACCTCAGCGGTTGTATGAATGGGCTAGAATATCAATGCCTCAAACCAATATTTGTTATGCTCGGAAAGAGCACATTGAAGAAAGCAGACTTGACTCCTCAGTCGTACAATGTCTTCATTCCGACCGCTGAAGGTATTATGATAAAATGCACGAGTAGCAGTAAGGATTATAAAATTGTTAAAATTTGTAAATAAACCTATAAGTTATCGAAGAATAATTAGGTTGTTTTATCGTACTTTCAAGTACATCAAAATACGATCAAATTATTAACCAAAACTAGTTAAGCAATATATTCAATTGAAAGTTTCTGTAAGCTCGCATTAGCTGGCGGTAGGCACGAACCGGATGCCGATCGCTAAGCATCGAAACTGTAACTGGTCTAGCTCGTAAACGACTTTTACGTCCGTTATGAAACTTGGCAAGGATTATCTACATACTACTAGCTATTTTTAGAAGAAAAAAATTAAATGATCGAACTTTGTGCAATTCAAGTTTCAAAAATTTTAATATATATTTATTTATCCCAAAAAAAAAAATTTTTTTAATACCCAAAAATTCATTTAATAAGCCCATTACATGAAGGATAAATTAGAGTGCTTTATTTATTTTATTGCTACTTTTTAAAACTGGATAATATGATTCGAAATAGCGTATACCTG
Organism: Nemotelus nigrinus; assembly: GCA_947369275.1. Taxonomy (NCBI): domain Eukaryota; kingdom Metazoa; phylum Arthropoda; class Insecta; order Diptera; family Stratiomyidae; genus Nemotelus; species Nemotelus nigrinus. Next base: position 145,270,336 of record OX376373.1, read on the forward strand.
CCGGTTAGTCAAACTTTTAAAGCCTTCTAGCTCGCTAACCAGGCTTAATACTGTAAAAACATTTTGCATCGGGATCGAGGACATATATAAGTAAAACATAATCAAATATTACTAAAATCGGAAACCTTAAAATTTTTTACCTGTCCGCCTCACGTGGAATACTCCATAAAAATTAATTTGGAATAATAACTTACTTCTTGTGGCTGTTGTTGTTGTTGTGCGCTACCATCATCATTCAATATTGGTGCAGGAACAAAAATATTGCCCTGAGGAACGGTTGCTGTTGGTAGCATTGGTGCTAGGACTGGTTCGATTGGTTTTGTTGGTGCACCCGAAGGATTGAAGACATCAACATAAGATTTTTTCAGGGCTGTTAGAAGAGAACAGGGAAAATTGACATAGATTGGCAATTAATCATATTGTGAGAAGAAAATTGTTATCGTGTTATATTCTCGAGTGCAGTAAATAAATAATTAGAGATGAGATCAATAATACAGTTTTTGTAAATGAAGAGACATATTTCGCTCTCTCTCTCTCCCTCCCTCCATCCCTCCCTCTCTCTCTCTCTCTCTCTCTCTCTATCTCTCTCCCCCCTCATATAAATCCTTGGATGGCTTCTCTGCTTTCAGAAAAAGCCATTAGACCAGTGGCAGCTACACATTCAAGCGGATATAGCTTATAGTCAAAGCCACGATTGGAGCATCAAGTCGCTCAAGCAGATACACTTATAATATGACCCGGTATTGCTAAGCCTTTGATTAATAAAAATGACCGCAGAGTCGATTCCTGAGAAGACGCAGAGACCAAGGTTAGAAGTAGAGATGGGACTGCTCTTGCGATCACTGCTACTACTCTTTGAAAAGAGCAGTGAGCAGTGCGATTGCTCTCTGCTTATGATGTTCAATTGCTCACTGCTCTTTTGCAGAGCAGATAATTTTATGAAGAGCAGTGAGCAATTTGGCTGTGTTTTGATCATGTTTTTCGACCGCTCATTGCTCTTTTGCTGAGCAGAAAGTTTTGAGGCGAGCAGTGAGGAATTTGATTGTTTTCTGCTCATGCTGTTCGACTGCTCATTGCTCTTTTGCAATACAGAAAATTTTAAATGCTCATCTATTCAGATTCTTTTCTTTCTACCCTTGCGAGTATTTTTGGACTTGCAAGTATTTTATTCAATTATTCAAAAAGTTTTTAGGGCAAAAGTAGCTGAAATCGGACAAAATCGGCCAATTTTGGGTTTGAGTGTTTTGGGACATAACGGGCCAAGACCTATTGCTGTGATACAAAAATTTCGGTTTTGTAGGGGAGTAAGGGGTTTTTTGGCCATAGTTTGGCAAAAACTGCTTTGATGGCGCTTTCGATGATTGAAAACGGTCGGGGAGTGTATTAGTGATATATTAAGGGCGACAAAATTTTTGATAGGGGAAATTGGGCAAAAACGTCCATATTTTCCAAAAAAATTTTTTTGTCTAGCATGAATTTGGGGACCTTTCTGAGTTTTTTCGGGCGAAATTTCCATACAAATCTGGGAAAAAGCGGCCTAGTTTCTAAGATACGTCAAAATCAAATCTGCCCGAAAAACTGAAAGTAGCACTAAAAATGTTGAGATCCTTTTTGGTTCGCCAGTTGGCTTCTGCGGTGGTGCTCGTGACTGCACTCCAACCCTACCGGGGTTGTGACTCATGTCCAGCCTTACCGAAGAGATTGGCCCCCTAGTGGGTGCATGTTTAATACACGTAAAAATTTTGTTATAATTTCTGAATAAAATTTTCGACAAACTTCATGCTTCGGTGAGGCGAAGTGGAAAACCGATTGTTTTAGATTAGCCAGGAAAAATAAATCTTCGAAATTAAATTACATACTGCATATTACTGTACATGTATAATAAAATTTCACTACGTTGCTTGCATCCAATGTATGACATTTTCAAAACCACAAAACCGTTTTTTTTCAAAACATTTTGAAAACCACAAAACTACTATACGATTTACCAAGCACTTGGCAATACATTCTACTGCTAGCAAGTGCCGAATTAATGCAGACAACGTATTCCCAAACATACTACATCTGTTCTAAACATGAGCATCCATCGCCACGGAAAAATAGTCACATTGTAAGCATACAATGCGATTGCAATCTGAGGCTAGAAATTGCTGTACCAAGCACAAATCGAAGGCGATGAGAAAGTAACGAGCAAACACTGGCAATGAGCAATCAAAAGTAGCGAGCGGTTTTTCGTACGCACGAAACTGCAATCGCAATTGCAATTAAATAGCTGCTACTCTAAACTGCTCTTTGCTCAAACTGCTCTCTGCGATCACTGCTCAGTAAAAAGAGCAGTTAAGCACATCTCTAGTTAGAAGAAAAACTCTTGCTGCAGACCTTAGGACCTTAGCCACCGTGGTGAAGAAGAAAATGAAGAATAGGAAGCTCACGGTTGGCGATCAGTCGTCGGCCGAATAGGAGGGAAAACCTGTAATATACACAAATATACACGTGTCGTTACTATTCGGACTGGTGAAAGTGTGATCTTTAACCTCCTCGCGTTGGCCGCTGGTAACAATCCTTCCGTAAGAGAGGATTGGCTAATTGGATCAGGCTAGTCCCTTCTAAGTACGGTTGGTGAGAAGTCCCTCTCCTGTAAAAAGTTTTTGGTTCAGCCGTACGCCCGTACAGCCACCAGTTGTATGGGTGGCGTAAACGGAGGCCTCGCTCCTAACCGGGAGAAGGGCGCCCTTGTTTCTCTCCGCGAGGGTGACACGGAGACCTGGGGACGGGCCTGGTGACTGAGGTGAAAGTTTACTGCGGAGTTCTGGATCTAACACTTCACTTTGCCCGGCTCTGGAACCTGGCGAACCGCGGTCTACAGAGTAGCGAACTGTTAGACTAGGGGAGACACCTTGGCTGCCTCTGCATCAAGGTTCGCAGGTTCAGCGTACTGTGAAAGCCTAAGGAACCCTCGGAAGGTCGTGGGAGAGTCCGCCTCGCGATCCCAAAAGGGGGAAGGACGGTCGGAGCAATACGGTGTTCCTATGAGAGCGGGGTGTAGCGCGAGGCGAATGCTGGTGATTGCCTCGGCTGTGGTCCGAGAACACTAAACCCAAACCTGAAACATTCATTACATTATATCTATGGATTTAGAAAAAGACAATAAAAACCAAATCGAACTTTCCGCCATTATTACTGAAGGGAAGTCAATAGAGCCCATTCGAATAAGTTCAAAGGTGATGCGATCACCAACGACGGGAGGCGAAACAGCACAGGGTCAGGCGAGACATTGCGGGCCTTGAAGCTGGATGGAGAACCCGCTCCGGGAGCTACTGTGAGTTCGGTGGATGTAGCGATACCCCTCAGCAGAGCAGCTTCCCAGCTGCCTGGCGGCAGGTCTAACGAATCGCTGGCCAGTCGAACGGAAGCGGCGATTGAGTCGGCTTCTAGTAGAGCAACATTGCAACATTGTTCGCGGCCACATTGCGGTGACCTGCAGTGACGTTTTCACGACGAAGTGGCTTCGATCTACCGTCCTGAAAATTTCCGAAGACCATCCAAGTTTGGACGTTGTGGAGGAGACTTTCGTGCCCAAGCTAAGGTTGCGGTGCCCCACTCGAGCCTGGTAACGCCTGAGACGGTCGTGGATGCAATGCTGCAAAACGAGGAGAACTGGCGCAGTCTCAACATACGTTGAGAAAGTACTGCGCATAAAGTGGGAGGGTTGCCTTACTGACCCATAACTGTGGTAGCTCTTGAAGTCCGTGCTTACCAATAGGTGAGTCAGCACGACCGGATCGAAACAGTGTTTAGGCGGGTCCCGACTCGGAACATCTTGGGCTTGTAGATGATCTTTTTTTTAGTGAGTCAAACCCAGAAACCAATTCAGACTCACCTTCAGGGTCACCCGGGAATCTGGTAAGATTTTTTTTTGGCCATTTACACTAGGGTTTGTGGTTTCATAGCGATAGAAAGAAAGTTTTTAGATAGATTAGGAATTATAAGATATAAAATAGTGATTTTCGAAGATCATTTGGAAGTTTTACCAGGTCGAAGGCAGTTGACCTGAGAAAAAGTTCAAGATTTTTGCATTGTCGAAGAAAGAGCTGTCATTTAAACAATTCGCTAATAAGGTCGGGTGTTACCGCTATTCCTCTATCATAAGTGTACTAATAAAATAAGCTCCAGGAAGACACTTTACGTCGAAAAAAATGCACGGGCCGAAAACTAAAAATAACTTCACACGAAGATCTAATCATAAAAAGATTGAATTTAGCTAATCGATTCAAAAGTACAGTTGGAATCAGCAGCAAGGAGCGACAAAAGCATTACTTACATTTGAGGATGGTTATACGACGACTAAGGGAGATAAGATTATTTTTGAAGAAATAAAATCGACCGATAAAAGCCATATCGCAACTACACAGCTCGCCTAAGGAAGAAACTATGTAAATTGGAACACAAATGATTGGTAGAAAATCGTATCGTCAGATGAGAGCAAGTTCAACTTCTTCGGCTCCAATGAATCTCAAATTGTGGGGGCGGAAAGTTAAGATTTAGTGACGACTAAACGAGTAAAAGTCAAATGATATGGGGATGTTTCTCTTTTCACTCTGTGAGTCCCATTCAATTTATAGAAGGCGGCACACTTTCAATTGAAGATCACTTGTGCTACATTGTTAGTGCAGCCTTTCAAGGCAATTTATGAGGGAGGTTGTTTTGAAGTTACTGATATCCTATTGCTTTATACCTGGTTTCCGGCTGGAACTATTTTGATTTCTGAAAGTTTATGCATTTTATGATTTCCGTTCAACGAAGTCATTGGAAGCATGGATCATTGAGGTGTTTGAACATTCTGTAGGTAGGTGATATTGTTGCTAACTGATACTGTGATCACCAAATTTAAGAAATACCTCAAGCGCTATCATGATATTTTAAACGATTTTGCTTTATACGTATTTCGATATACATTCCGAAGAAATTTTGTTCAAGAAATTCTAGGTCTAAAATACGTTCCTGACATTCTTCGAACTCTCTTATAGGCTGAATAATTATGGTTGATATTTATCTTACGATATCTGTCGGTTTCGAAAAACATAGTTTTATCAACACAACCAAAAATGTTTAAAAAAAAGCAGATACAAAAAAAAACCATTCTAATAAGTAAGCATTTCTACTCACTTCGATTTCGTTGCATTTTAAACATATTCGATTGAAGGCTAGGCGTCTTAGTAATCGGTTCACCAGTTGCATTTCCGGCTGTTGTACTACCTACACCACCTGCATTTCCTGATGCACTCATTGAATTTCCTGTATTTGTTGCACTTGGTATTAGTCCCGGACTAGTAGAAGATTGTTGTATTGTGTTAGATAACGGCATCGTAGACATCATTGGAACATCGGGTGGACCATAGTTGTTCGTTTGTTGCTGCTGTTGTTGTTGTTGATGTTGGTTTGGCACGGCCATATCGTTATTATTGCTCGATTGACGCGACAAATTCGTATTGTATGCATTCTGCACGATATCAGCCATTTTCGGTGGTGGCCTGAAACTTTCCTGTTCGACCTCATCACCATCCGTATTAATCCATCGTTTCTTATCTGGATCCCAAACAATCGATGGATTCTTGTCGTCAGGAAGTATCATTTGATTTTTCGGTTTCAATGAAAGTTTATTCCAAATACCACCGAACCAACCTGAATTTCCTGTACTGCCTGTGTTACTGTTGATTGAATAGAAGATTAGAAAATCAGAAAATGGCCGCATACTTTAATATTATTATAAAGCCGGTTACTTTATGTATCAGTGATTATAGTAAAACATTGAAGTTTTTTTGAAATGAGGAAGAAATGGCAGACAATATTCTTTGTATAAAATTCTATTTTTTAAAGCTACATCAATCGAATAATTTATACTCTACTTTAGAACCTACCTGTTTTGTTTCTTACTGTCATTTTTCGAAGCTGAAGCTTTCTTATCCGCTGACGAGCTCAAATTGTCATTATTTGACGAAGACGACGGCATAGACGCTGAATTCACTTTATTCGTTCCGTCATCGAAATAGCCCGGTTTATTTGAAGCATTAGGCATAGAAATTTGCGGACGCGATGTCTAGAATTGTTACCGAATGTTATGACGATCGAGGTAAAAATTCATAAAAAAATTAAAATACATATAAATTAAGGTAAAATCATTCAACAAATGAAATAGAATCCAACACCAAGAAAGTGAATATTTTAGATGAGATATAAATAAAGAAATGAATTTAGATATGCCCAAAAACAATTTTTAAAACGAAAAAAAAACGTTATCATATCAAGGCAGTCTTGCATCTTAGAATATCTTAGATAAAAAAGCAATTAACAAAACCATTAAGCTTTTTGAATGAGGACAAAACATGGGTTTGTGTAGAAATAAAAAAATTAATAAACTAAGGAGTGCAACTCGATGTCAGTCAAATCAAAAACGAATTCAAGCAAATCATTGTTAAAGTTCACACTCAGCAGCTTCTTGTTTTCGACTTTTACTTATTAGGTTACACATCGTATGAATAAATGAAACCAAACAATAAGAACGCCATTGACTTTTCGGTTTTTCTAAAAGATCCATTTATTCAAAGCTCGATTTTTGTATATATGTATGTACGTATTAGTTGGTAGGACAACATAGGAAAAACATCAATTTGGTTAGTTTTCGATTACATAATACAGTAGATACTGATTTTTGGCTTTTGTATTGTTTTTTTTTTTAAATTATTTTTTAATACAGAGATCTGACAATAACATATCTTTGTGATTTATTTAAATTAATAAGTTAATATCTTAGGACTCACTAAGAGTTTATTTCAAGTCCAAACAAATTTGAGCTTAGAGCCGTGCGTACTATTGTTTGATCTATTTATTTTACATATTTTTAACATATTATTTACGAGGCATAATTTACATTTCACTAGATTTATTTGTGCTGATTTCTTTTGATTCTTTTGACATAAATAATAATAATATTTCAACAGAAATATATTGTCTATTTATTGAACCGATTTTCATTACTTTTGATACCGCCACGATTGCAATAACTAATACATTACTGAAACAATGCTGAATTTAATCTGGTCCTTCGTTATGTTAAGTTGTGCTTCAGATTGTTTGAATTAAGGCTTATCAAAGGGATTATAATTAGCCAAGCAGGTAATTGTTTTTTTTTTGTAATTTTTGTCTACTCTTTAGATGTGTCGATGTATATGTTCGCACAACATAAAACCTTACAAGATTAACGCGCCAATCGAGCAATAATAACGATATGGCCGTGCCAAATCAACGTCAACAACTATGGTCCACCAGATGTTCCAATGATGTCTTACATGTGCTATAGAGAAACGTTAACATGAGTTAATGACTAACTATTCCCCATAAAATTGTGAAAGCTAGATTTCATCTGATATTTGTTATAAAACGATTTTAAAATGTGACTCAAAAAAATTGAAGCATACTTCTTCAGAAAGCATTCAAAAGGACCGAAATGGCCTGATACAAGGACAACAAAATACGTGAGAATCACGAACAGTTTTTTTTCGTCGTTAATCTAATCATTATGATCGGATGGGTAATGTTGGTGACGAACAAGAAGCAGATCAAGAGAATTATTAAACTATTTATGGAAAATTCCTAAACACCCTTGAGAGCAGTTAAACACCTAGAAAATAGTATTCGACACAAAAGTACCTTGCTGACTGGAAAGCATATGAAAAAAACGATTTGAATCTTCCTGCCGGATTATTGACCGTGATTCGAGCAACATTATATTCGCGGACGACAAAGAAGGAGAACATCTTGCAAAGGTGCATGTGTACTGATGATTCTCGGTTATAGGTTTCAGTGACTTGATTTACTCGAACTAAAACAGTTTCACATGACAAAATTTTCCAGTTGGTTTCTTTTGCAGCACCACATGCGGTGAAAAGTCTTAAGTTTTCTCTCAGAATTTGAATAACTGTAGGTACTTGTTTAGCTGATGGGATGGAGTGCGCTACTGACTCATTGTATTTTCTTTTAGTTACTAAGTTAACCAAAAATAGTAAGAAAACATTTAAATAAAAATGCCCAATTAGCCGTTTCTGCTTAAATCAATACAAATTAGATGAGGATCCTGGGAGAATGCTGCTACATAATATGACGAACATTTTGATTGTTTTTTCAAAAACAAACCTATTCTATACTTTCAAGAGGAAGCAAGCAAAGCTGTAAGCGGATCTAAAGCGTTTGAAAAAGATACGGATTGCAACAAAACTTGTCGTTTATTAAAAGTAACTATCATCTTGTAACTGTAAACATTAAATCCTCTGGCATCTCTGGCAATATTAAAGATTTTCTGAAAATTTATTGAGACAATGTTTGGGAATATTGAGTAGGTAGCGAGTACAAAACTAGTGGAGATTTTGCTAAAAAAAAAAAAAGAGATATATTGAAACTTTTGTCACATATCCAGCCATTATAGCAAAGTTTAAAGATGCACATATAACAAGTACTGGCGTTAACAAAAACTTGTCGGAAAACAATAATGAGTTATAAGTGACAGAATTTTAATGGGCAGCACAAGGAGCAACAGTTAGTAATCAAATATTTCCGTCAGGAAAAAAAATTCTATTAGTAATTCTTTAGCTGTATGTATAAGATATTTATAAGCTAAATATACAATTCGCAGCAAACTAAGACGACGTGTCCGAGTTCGCCTGCATGGCTTGGCAACATAACCTACAAACGAACAACAAGACAACACGAAGTCAACTGACAATGAGACTTCGTAATCAAGCTAACGCGGTGTGACCAACTGTTATACGGGAAACCTATGTCAAGACGAAGACAACCGAATTTGGACAAGCTCGGCTTGCTCTGACGTTACATACGGTTATAACAAGCTAATGGTGAAAATGTCAATTCGGAGAGGGCTTTCATATCTACTAAGGATAATACCATTAATTCTTCATTCTTCCTCATTTCAGCCGCCTTTTTGTATATATCAAGATTTTTTCATGCATTTTTGGAAGGATAATCCAACTTGGTGGCTGGCAAATATTAGATAATGGGGAACGGCTGCTTGAAAATAATTATTTATACGCTTTTTTCACTTATTTTAACACGAAATTGTGAAAAGCTACTCAATGCGCCTATTTGCAATGTAGTGGGAACGTTCACATCGAAACTATAAGCATCCAAAATCCAATTATAGCATAGAAATAGTAGCGAAGCCGTTTAAGAAATGTTGTTTTATTAATTTTTTTGGTTTTTGCTACTACATTTGGCCACCTTAAAATGATCACTTTCATGGTTTTCGTTTATGTGGCCGAAACGATCCGAAAATCGTTTGTCAAACACAAAAAAATGTGCAGATTTAATGCTGGATTTAACCTAAGTATTAGAAACGATACTTTTCTGCAGCAGCATATTTATTTTTATATCTTACATAAATCAGATTTGAAATCAGTAGCACTCGTGACCTAATTCTAAAGTCAAAATTATGAAAAATGCTAAACCAAAGTTATTCAAACATAGAACGATCTACAGAAATGTGAAAAAAAAACGCTCGATGCAAGTGAATTCAAGCTAATAACGGAAGAAAGCGTTACAGATATGGTGTTTCTGAGAAATACAAATGAGAAATTAAGTACTTTTGACAATGGGCTGGCTGACTGCGAAGTTCAATCAAAGAAAGAAATGATAGCTTGCCTTGAGGTTATCCTTCACTTTATGAATGCGAAAGCTCTATCGAAAAAATGACATCCTTTACGGAAAATTTAAGATTATGAGCAATGGAATGTCAGATTCCTCATTCATCACTGAATAACCTGATACACATTTTAATTTCCAATAGTATTACCGTACCGCTTGACAGCATAACCTTGCTAAGGACTCGAGGAGATATTGTTCTGCCAATGGGGTCCGGATTTGACTGGTATTACGAAATCATGACATATGTGACACAAGAGTTGAACAGCAATTTGAATGTAGATATTGAGGAACTAATAAATAGCTAAAATCAAAACAACATCTAGTAAACAGGTAAGGATTCGGCATGAAGCGTGGATCTCTAAAAGCGTTATTGACATGTCTAGACGTAAACGAAAAGCTTATGAAATGTGGAAAGCTGATCCCAACTGTGTGAAGAAACGACAAAGCTACCAGCATTTAAAAAGCCAGTCAAATCGAATAGTTAAGGAAGAGAAAAAGAAATTTACGCTAAAAGATTCGAAGTTTCATGCGGAAATAGCGCTAAATACTGGAAAATAGTAAATGAACTGGCTAAAACACAAAAAGACATGATGTGAGGAATTACAGATAGATGGATCAGTGATTTCCTCTAGTGAGGCAATTGCGCAACATTTAAATAAATATTTTGCAGCGATTGGGTGAGATATCACGCAAAATTCTCATTAGATATCTGAACAACGCCATTTTTCAATGCCAAGTCAAATATCTAACATACATTTGAGACCAACAATACCTAGTGAAGTGGCTGAAATAATCGGCGTTTCACCAGGTATCGATGATATAACACCAGGAGACATCAAAATGTTTAAGCAACAAATAACTAAGGTTTTAGTGAGAATCATCAACAGCCATTAAAAGCCGGTACGTTCCCGGCATGCTTTAAACTGTCGAAATTAACACCAGTTTTTAAAGAAGGTGACCCTTCGAATCCTCCAAATTATCGTCCAATAGCTGTCATCAGTGAGCTAAGCAAAGTATTTGAAAGAAACATAAATACTCGAATAATTGATTATCTCTAAGAAAATTCAGTTTTAGCTCTAATGCAGTATGATTTTCAGGAGCACAGCAGCACTGTTGCGGCTACCCTTGACGCGGTTCAGTTCATAAATCGATCACTGGATAAAGGTAATTTGTGGCAGCAATTTTCGTCGACCTAAAAAAGGCTTTTGATAACATTGACCACGAGATTTTGTTTCTGCGACTGGAAGAGTATGGAATTTGCAATCTGTTATTAAAAACTATCTATTGGATAGGAGAATAGTGGCTAAACAAGGAAGCTACATCAGTCAGGTATGTTCTATAAATAAAAGTATTCCACAAGAACCGATCTTAGGGCCTATACTCTTCCTTATCTATAAGAACAGCGTTCAAGATCTCTCAAAGATGAGCCAGCCATCCAAAAGTACAGTAAATATGGATTTGGATAAATACTTGTGGTGACTGCGGCAGAGCAAGCTCGTTATAAATGTCCGAATACATTTTGTTCCAGCAAAAACATAAACGCCCTATTAATCCATGTTTTTCATTTGTTTGTTACTTATTTAACTTGTTTGTTTTTACTTTTTACTTTACTTTACTTTTCCATTTTATTTTTAATTTGTTATTTTATATGTGACTTTGTACCTTGTTTTGGTGAATAAATAAATAAATAAATATTCAAATAGATGGAGTTCAACTGGAGAAGGTCGATTCAATAAAATACCTGGGATTGATTTTGGATGAAAAGATGTCCTGGACTTATCACATCAGCTACATCAGAAGTAAAATCGCACAATTTATCAAAACACTGAAAAAGCCTGATTCCCTGGAAAAACACACTCAGCTCCTAATCTTAAATGATTTTATCCTGTCTATTGTTATATATGGAATAGTCTTGTGGAGCCAAACAACTAAGCATAACATCGAGCTAATTGGGAGACTTGTCACTAAGGCGATAAAAGTTATATTTAGGTTGCCGGCCTTAACACCAGCGGGCGCCGTGTACACTCGATCAGGGTTGTTGAACATCCAACAGATTATTAATCTCGAAAGAGGCAAAATAATATACCAAATTATTAACAACGGGCTAAAATGGCCAGATATTCTTCGGACTGTTGGAAAGTTAACTAGCAGGGAAACAAGATCAGCCAGGAACCTTTTGGTTTGTAAACCAAGAACGGATAAATTGAAAATGGATCCAATACAACAGGCTATAGCTTTCTACAATACATTGCCAGATCCGCTAAAGAACTCAAGCAATATATTGATATTCAAAGAAAATTTAAAATTTCACATAAAAAATTAACAACGCACAATGGCGATTAACACCAGAGTTTTTTGTATACTCTTCTCTGGACACAAGTCAGTGAAGACAATCATGAGTCAATAAAAGTGAGTCTATCATATTGATAAGAATTGTGTTGTCCCTTATAACAACAAACTAGTTGTCTGGGAAGCACTATCAAACACTTACTGGAGGGTAAAGATGGTGCAAATGGACTGTGCACGCTGATAGAGTGATGGAGAGAGTGGAAGGAAGGATGAAAAAAAGCCAACTTAATGTTATTGTCTGATAATGTTGATTCTGTATTACTTTTAGAACTATAGCCTACTATTATGTATCGACTTGGCAGGTGTTTTGATTCAGGATTATAAAATCCATCATCGTCATTTCGCTTATTCCCTTCCATACGCATCACAAAATTCTTAGAATGGAATTTTTCGCATTTGTGGCTTCAAACACTATACAGCTGATAACTGGTGAGCCTTAGTTAAGTATTTGACATGTGGTCGGCATTATCCTGAAACAACCATGCTACGAAGCAGTATACTTCGTACCACTAAATACAAACGTGCTTCTCTATTCCCCATTAGCTCAGAGCAAGACCGCTAATAAAAAAAAGTGGAATAAGGGGGAATCACTTTGCTAACTCCAAACGGACCCGTCGTCAATTTACAATTCTATTTGCATAAACGTTTTCTGTACAAGACCAATAGGGAAGCCTAATTTAAGTGTCAGATACGTGACAAAATACCCAAATTGCTAGTTGGGAAATTGAAAGTTTTGACAAAGTTTTTGGAAGATTTAATGGTGTTTGCCTCCCACTATTCTCGAGAAATATAGAAAGGATCCTCGAGAAATATAGCGAAAAAAGTATAGAGACGCGTAGATAACAAAAGGAAAAAATGTTGTATTAGTTCATAACTTGAATCTAACTATAAAAATCAATCGACAACTAAACCATTGCATATAAATGTCACATGAGTAAACGAAGAACTTAGTATGCACATCATCAACCTTAGCACAAATCCAGCATTGTCATATCTACTCCCAGATCACAATCAAATCTAAATTATTCAAAACGAAATAAAAAAAATCAGCAATAATACTGACACTTCAAACATCTGATCTCAATCCCTATAACGGACCATCAATATCATACGTTTGTACCGGTCTCGCGCTATTCTTATCTGATAGAAATCGCTCGAATTGCTCAAAACTATGCTGAATCTCATTACACATCTTACTATAACTGAATCGAACCGATTTATCAGCAATTAATTCTTGCATCGTCCATGAAGCATGTGATTCATCGTCACCTTCTTCAACATCTTCATCATCATCGTCATCATCTTCATCACTACTCATATCGTCCTCGTCATAATCGAAAGCATAATCTTCGTAACGGTCGTGTCGCCCAGCTTCATGATCTATATCGTTTATTTCGAAGCGACTCTTAAATGGCAAATCTATTGGATACGTTCCGTTGAAAACTATATTTTTCACCGTATGCGGACGAAAAGGAATTTTGCTAGTATTGTGTCCAGGACGATGAGTGCGGGAAGCAGGATTATCAGATGATTCTTTTGAAGTACAGTTACTACCCGCATGATCACGCTGTGGCGTCAGATTGAAATTTACATGTTTAGCTACTACATTTACGCTACTCGAAATTACATTACTACCGCTATTTGAATTCTGACCGGATTTCGACATTATCGATCGATTAGTAACACTCAGATTTTCGTTATTCGCACGAAACGCGACACGCTCTTCGTTATTATTACTTACGTCTTCGCTGCGCAATCTCGACGACGGTTCACGATCGTTCATACTATTACTAATAGATGTTGGCGGAGTTGTTGCTGATGGCGGAGGCAGTTTTAATCGATGTTTCAACTCTCCCACATTGGCATCGGCAACGGGGGGTGGTGCCGTTGCTTGTTTCTTTTCATAACTAAATGCTAAGTTCTGAGGTGACCGTTTCGGTTCATGCGATGATTGGTCAGTACCCGTAATAGTGGCGTTGGAGGTTGCAGCTGTCAATTTCTTTTGATTTGTTGCAGCATTCGAACCGAATGACTGTGCATTATTCGTTCGACTATGAACGCTTGGATTTGTGTTTGGGGCAGAAGGTGTAGTAGCAGCAGCAGAAACAGGGGGTTGTACCGATGAAGTTTCGGTAGAAGCTGATGCAGTTAATTGCGACGATTGTGTTGGAGTAGCAGCAGCTGCAGCAGCAGGAGAGGCTTGGCCGTTTTTGCTTTGACCGCTTTGCTGCATTCCGTAGTAAATGGATGGATAGATTTATGATTGAAATGTTTTTACAATATTATGGACCGCAACCGAATGATAGAACATTTTTAGAAATGATAGACAATTATACAAGGATGGACTTACCTCAGTTTGATTGGCTTGTTGATCCCAGTAGCCGCTGTATGCCTGTTGGTCTTGTTGTTGTGGCTGCTGCTGCGCATCTGTCGCGGTGAATTGTTGGTATTGATTCGATTCGTAGACTGGTTGCGGCTCATAGCTCTGAGGACCGTAGCTACTGTAGTCAGACGTGGCAGTACTTTGTCCTGGCAGTGACATCATTTGTTCCTGGCCGGAATTGTAGTATTGTCCGTACTGGTCTGTTGATTGTGCCCCCGATTCCATGCCATTGTTGGATGTTTGCTGTTGATATTGCAACTGGTATTGTGGTTCGCTCAAATTTTGAGGCTGCGTAGCCTGGACTTGTTGCTGCTGATCTGCTTTCGACTCGAAATTCTCATACTGCATACTAAGCGCACTGAATTGTTGGTTGATTTCAGCAAATTGTTGATCGATTTGCGATCGTGTTGGATATTCTCCGGGTTGTTGTACAGCATACATCTAAATAATAAAATACGTGTAATTATAAGATTTACGCATAATAAAGAAATACTAATACCAAGTACTACTTTGAATAATTTTTTTAATTTGAATGAATTTTTACTTAATAAAATCATCTTCTACAAAAAATGTTTACAGCACGAAGCAAAACTTACATTCGACTCATTTAAGATGACACGCAAGCTTTGCAGCCACGGTTGCTCTTCGATTTGATTTATTCCGGCAGTTTCTTGATCGTCCATGGATTTTTCAAGCATCGGATCAACGAATTTCAGACGATCTGATAACGTACACACCTGAAGAACATACCAAAAAATACAGAAAAATTAGTATTTTTTTCTTTGATCAAAATTTATTTATTTATTAAAATTCATTTTAACATACTAAGACCCAAATAAAAAAAAAGAAATACGCAAAAATAACAAGAAAGAGACCAAAAGGAGCGGATCATCTAAAGATAAAACTAAATAAACGAGATGTGTTGCCGATTATATACGCATTGTACCGGTTAAATTTGAGCTTTGGATCAAAGAACACGCCAAAATCTTCAAAATTGTCAACAGTTGTAATAGAATATCTGTACAGAGATAATGAATATATTAAGGAAGATATTTTATAGATATAAGACATTTGATGACATTTAGATATATTCAGAGCAAATGAGTTTTCAGCAAATCAGTCTCACAGAGTACAAAGACCATTTTCTAGCTGGAGACCATTTGTCGTCAATAGATTCAATTACTCTGAACACCTTGAAGTAATCAATAACAAGACGGCATGAAGAACGAATAAAGGGGGATCATTTATTAAAAGTAGGGGTAACAATGGGCCCAAGAATCGAACCCTGAGAATCTCCAGAAAACGGCCAGAAAGACGAAAAGGTGCTAACACAGGTACGACGAGAAACATGAAATGAAAACCTAGACAAAAGAAGACCATACTCCCCATAAACTCCAAGCTTTGTAAGAAGAATTCTATGATCAAGAGAATCAAAATCATTTGAAAAGACGGTTGTATACCACATTTGTTTCCGTTGGTCTAAACCAGAGGCATTTAAGTTAGTGAAGGATATAAGATTAGAGGTGTGAGATCTACCTTTGACGAAAGCATGTTGCTCAGGAACAAGGAAAGGACGGAGGAAAGGAAGCAGACTGTTGTTAACTCTTTCAAGAGCTTTATCAAAACAAGGCGGGAGATGAGACGATAGTTGGAAATGCAGATTGGGTCATCAGTCCTGTGGATAGCTGAATAGCAACCAGATTTGCCGCTGGACGAAAAGGGGCCAGAAAATAGCTAACGTTAAATATAATAGAGAAAGGAACACACAAGGATGATGAAAGTGACTTGGCCAACAGGTTCGATATACCATGAGCACCACAACCGACATTGAAATCAAAACACTCGAATAAAGATTCAATTTCTAGAAGATTGGTGTGAATGAAAGAGAGAGAAGATGAAATAACACAGGAAACTGCACAATGTAAGATAGGATTGCGATGGGGAAAGGAAGAAAAGTATTTTGCAAAGAGGTTCCATATTTCTCGTGGATTGGAAGCAGTGGTATTATCAAGGGGCATGTTATGAGGGAAACGATGTATATTCTGCAGGGAATGGTCATAGAACCAGAAGGATATTTGTTGATTAGAGTGACTCGAAAGATGACAATTTTGGCAAACAAATGAGGTACTGAAAATCCAATGAAGTCATCAAGAGCACCTGTAATTCTAAATCTAGGGCGAGCTGCATCCTTAGACTTGATGGCTGCCAGCACATAACGAAGAAACTAAGGCGCGTCACTTGATTTGCGAGGTCAGCTGGAAGGAGTGACACGGGAGATTAGGTTGGAGAAAGGGTTGTGAAATTTGAGGACAAGTTAATCAACAGCGAGAGCCAGTTAACCGTGTTAATTTAAATCGTCATGCGACCGCAGTTAAGGCGTACGGCTCAAAAAGGATCTCTACTGGTCTGAAGATCAACATAAATTGCGACAGAAAGAAAAGGGTGAAGCAAGTCAGCTTGGACGTAGAGAATAGGAGCAGTATGAACATTGATATTGTAAGGGAGAATATTACATAGGACGTAATTTAGTATTATTTATATTGATGAAAGAGTTGACTTGAGGAATAGAAAACAATTGAAGAGAGGATGAGGTAATCAAGAAAATGTTTTTGGATGAGTTTAGGGAAGAAAAGATATGGTTCTACACTAGGTTCGGTGAATTGAAATCGCCACACATTAAAAACGAGGCAGAGGGGAAGATGTTTATGCGGTAGCTAGATAGCTAGTTGAAAAGTTTACCATGAACCGCAACTGAGTAATTACAAGTAAGATATATTGTGGAAATAATGAGAATTTTGGAGGGAGCAAGGGTTACAAGAGCATTCGGCAGTGAAATTGGTTTGGGTACTTGAATGTAGGAGTCTTCAGGGTAACTGTGTGGCCGATGAATTGACAAGGCTTGGCACCTTGTTACCTAAAGTCTCATGCCCTTTCACTGTAGGTACACACATTTCAACGGTCAAACTAGCTATTAGACGAAAATATATCGAGGAAGGAATGAAAGAAGTCCTGGGCTGAAGAATTATTATACGCGATTGTAAGACAAACCTCGACTTTTATGGATGCAAGTCGCACCAGATCGCTGTGGAGTTTAATCTGTGTTCGGCTCGCACGAGGAAGAGAATTGCTTTTTTGAGGCCCCCTTTCTTATAAGTCTGACTAATCTATCCAAATAGTTCCCAGAGTGTCGTGGCTAAGGTAGAGTATATCCGTGGTATCACAAGAGTCATCTAATGCGCCTATGTGTGACTATCGATAAGACTCCTCGATTGGCAGCCACTTAAACTAAACATGCCCAAGGGTAAGGCAAACAGTAATACATTCATTAGAAAGAGAAGGCGAGAAGTTCCTACAGAGTGTTCTTTGAAGATACCTGTGAACAGCAGCTAACACACCACCGCAATCGCTTTACCCTAATGAAGCTCGATCGCGATCACGGTGAAAGACTGCGTAAAACTAAAAAAGCTCGTTATCGCCCCAGTTAACCATGTTTCGATTAAGCAGATGACATGGTCGGAAAAAAGAGTAGAAGAGGATTCAGCATGCTTAGTTCAGTCCTCAAACCACGAAAGTTCTGGTAAATTTCTTAGATTTGGTTAAATTTATTTATTTATTTATTTTAGCTACGAAAATTCTGCGAAGCGTTAGAGCGACAGATCCTACGAGATCTTGGAATAAACTCTTTAACTTAGGTACTAGGCGGTCAAAAATCATTCCGGAGAACGTTATCGACGCCAGCAGAAATTCTAATCCGGAATGGGGTGATGGCTTGATTACCGAGGTTATCCTTCGTAGTTTTTTGTATATAGGAGGAGAAAGAATAAACTCCAGCCTAGCCGCAACATACAATGCAATTCTTGATTTACTGAAATTGCTGCAGTGGTTGATGCTGTTGAAGATCTAACTAGTGTTGAGGCTGTTGGTTATTTTGTTTTGGAGGCAATGATCGCTGATAAACACGATAACGTGATTGTTGGCATCGAAGAAGTCAAGGTTTGCTCGCACTTAGATATTTGCATAGGGGCACACACTTTTTTATTAACCGAGTCCAACTTTTCGTTTAAACTTATCAATGATATCTGCAGCGAAACAGAGATGAATGGCAAATGAAGCTATTGACTGGTTCCTACATGATTTGTAACACCAATACAGACCAGAATCTCTGGTGCGGACAGTATCTATAACAACAATCTTGAAATCTGTACATTTTGAATGGGAAGGTAAGCCGCAAAACCCAGCACATACTTAAAAGGGAAGAACTGAGTTTCTTGTCAATGAACAGAATATTTTTAAGTCGACATTTTCAATAGAATTAGAAAGAATAAAAATAGAAACTCCACGAGTTTTTTTAGAAACTGAATAATAATGCGAGCGTTTTTGCTTTGTGGTTAATTTGCTTTGCCATCATTGCTTTTTGGTCTAAAATAGAATATTTTTACAGATTTATCTAAATTCTAGCGACAGAAATGTGGTTTGCCATCAAAAATTTTTCAAATTTCAAAGCTACAACGGTAAAATATTGTAATTCTGCGTGTGTAGTGTTGAGTAGGACTTGTAAGAACCAGTATTTGTCCCGTACACGACCGAAAATTATAAGGACGGCTCAAATTCATGAAATGTACCACTTCAAAATTGATGTCATGCTACTCTTCACTTTGCGATTTGTAAGATGAGATACAAAGAGCCGGTGGTGACGATAACATGACATGGTAGAGAGAGACATTACATTGAACGATGCGGGTGCATGCTAGTACAATGTGGAATAGAGACGAGTTGAGACTTGTTTCTAACTCAAATATTCATGCAGTCGTGAGGACAGAATAAGAATGTACTATGGCCTCTTTTGTATTACAGTCTCTTTTGTACTATCGCCTCTTTTGTACCGCATATATAGAAAATACCTCGCCTCATTTGAAGTAGAAGAAAGAAGCTACTCTTACGAACTCTTTTTGCAACCGTGTCCTACTCAACACTATGCTTATAATGCCAGCTATCATTACTAATTTTCAACACGATAATCTTAAAATTAAGTTCAAATGATTCAATTTATCCTAATCTTACCTTCTGGATAAAACTAGTATCATATTTCGATGGATCTAGTTGAATATGACGTGAAATTTGTTCCATATACGTCAATGTCTTCAATTGCATACCATAGTCTAACATGCGTGAGGCCAATAAATATTTGTAGGGCTGAAAAAACCACATGTTTGTTACCATAAATGCCACAAATCAATTTCAATAATATTTTAGTACCTGGAATTCAACTAATGAAAACTTTTCATCATTCAACGCACAAGCATATTCATAGATTTCCGTCATCATAATCGCTTCATTCGTTGCGAATTCCCTAAATGTCTTATGATGCGACGAGCCAAGGAGTACGAGCCTATTTAGTCGATATCAATCAATCATAGACTACACATAATCTTCAAATATTCTCTTCCTTACCTTATGACATTCATCGAATTCGATATAAAACTCGACTCCTGGTTCACTGATGAATATCGCCCGAAACCAACTTGAGCCATCAGATAACAGAACTGAGCACCAAACAAATCACCACGATTGTACAATGAATCACCGAGAGTTGTAATAGCTTTACGATCCAAATCGGGTCGTTGCGATGTATTCGAAAGAATCATGGCCAAATGTGGGCGCCAATCACCCCATTTCTCGTCCTGAACGCTTGTCACCGAAGATGGTGTTCGACCGCTCATCAGCTGATACAACGTTTGGAGTGGATCGTTCAGTGTTAATTTATTAGCGAAT
The DNA here is from genome assembly GCA_947369275.1 of Nemotelus nigrinus. Taxonomy (NCBI): domain Eukaryota; kingdom Metazoa; phylum Arthropoda; class Insecta; order Diptera; family Stratiomyidae; genus Nemotelus; species Nemotelus nigrinus. The sequence continues at coordinate 145,290,551 of OX376373.1, forward strand.
TTCATCATGACGTTGGCGTGCAAGCGTCGATCGACTTTCGATGCCAGGAACAATGCATGTCCCCAGAGATTGTTGTCGGTGGCCCATTCTGAAAATAAATGAAAACAATAAGTGTTACTCAAGTTGTTTTTTCTAAACGAGACTATGGCATAACTGTAGAGAGTAATAAAATTCATTTACCTAATGCTTCATTCACATTTCCATACAACAAATGATTTCGGAATTTTTCTGTAATATCATCCTCCGACAACGACTTCTTTTCGTCCGATTCATCTGAATCGTCTTCTTTGTCGCCGATTGAATCAATATCGTCTTCATCGCTTTTAGAGGTTCGGTTATCATGGGATTTTTTCTGATCCGACTGAATAGAATTACGTCGGCTACCGCTTCCGGATTTGATGGCGTTCGCATTTCCTGCGGCTGCTTCATACGGATACTGGGTTTTGTTTTTCATAAGCAATTCGGCAATATCAGTTCCTACAACCATCTAAAGGAAGAGAAGAGGTCAGTTTTAGGTATCAAATTTTAGTATGTTTTTAAATAGATTTGATGTTCTTTTTCAAACAAAGAACGTGCAAAAAATAACTCTTACTACTTACCCCATTCTGACGCAAAAGTAGTATCAACAGAGTCCACATAAGCGTAAACGATGCCTTATTCGCCTGTCCCATTGAGCATATACTACTCACAGAATTGTTCCTCGATCGTAGCAATAATGAAGGCGGGCCCAAGCGGATCTGATCCTCACAAAATTCAATAATCGTTTTCTTATGTGTAATTCCTCGAACTAATGGCCCGGGGAACGAATTGAATAGACGCCGTGTCGAATCATTCGGTGCGAATTTCCACACTTTTACAATATTCGTGATTCCACCATTCGATGCATATTTCGGTTTAACGCATAACATCAAACCATTCGCCAGGGTCGCGATCGAATGATCATTGATGAATTTGCATGGTGTCAAACGTTGCGGTTCCTGAGTTGTAGATGCACCACCGTCAATTATATTGAGCGATGCATTGAACTGATGATCGGATCTATGAGAATGCAATTGTACAATTTAAATATCAGTTTTAGTGTTCCAATTAGCCATTACCAAGTAAACATATCAAGTGAACATATTTGCAAGCAATACCTATTAAATGATAGTAAAACAAAAACATAAAAATCATGAGAATAGTAGCGCGCATGAAAATTGAACCAAATGAAATCACTCTGATAACGAAACGGAACCGAAAAAGAGTCGTAAATTTCAAATGCATTATCGAAACATAAAATTACAAAAGCAAACACAAAATGATATGGAATCGGTATAGTTATGGAAATGAATGAGACCATGAATATTAGTAGAAAAGTAAAATGAAAATGGCAAATGAATAATGAATAATGAAACAAGGATCGAATAGATAAATAACACTGAGAAATAAATGTGAAGGTATAGGAAGAGTGTGTTTTTATGTCTTAAAATTAGTTTTCATAGAATATTAGTATTATTTGATATTTCAATTGCACTATCGAATAAGTGTCTACAGGAATATTTTTTTAAAAGTATTTAATTGGGAAAATTATAGTAAAACCAACAGATATCGAATGATTTTAGACGAAAATTATTCAATGTAGAAATTTTCACTTTGGGGGCAAGAAACTAAATTTAGTTGTTGAATTCACACTCAATCGATCTAACTTGGTTACTGCATCTTTATTCTATTTCAAACTGAACTGAATTAAACGCGACGGGAAGTGGGTAATCTACAAGAATATCAGCCACAGGATACAGTCGGTAGAAAAAGGCGGTTTACTAATAACCGGGAAATTGTTCCTAGTCGTTATCATTTATTACATGATGTTCAAATTATTTGAAGAGTTCTGTAGATACAGAACAACAGAGATCAGAACAACACTTGAGGACTATTTCGTTATTAGGACCAAGTGAATTTCAATTCAATCACAAGGCAATGAGAACAACTGAAAAAATGAAAAGCGAGCGTTTCTAAGTGTACAACCGTGGAATGAATTATTTTTGGATTAGTTATCAAAAGCAAGAGGAAAGGGTGTTCTCATATCAAGTATGTAAGGTTTGTTAATCTCTGATTCCACTTTTACCATCTGCTACAAGGTAAGTCAATTGATGCAACAGTAGGCGAAACAAATCAGAAAAAAATAAGAGTAACCAACTGCAGTGGTTGAAATAGCTTCAAATCTATCTAGCTTCAAATCTATCTGCGGAGAAGGGTCAGTTGTTGATAATGAGGATGTTAAAACATATTCAGATAAGATATCATTGATTATATCCAAGTATTCTCGAAAGAATATCTACTGGAAAACGGGACTTTTCCTTCGTGCCTTACCGAGCAAAACCATGTATTTAAAATATGAAAAGTGTGTTGGAGGCAAACTCTCTCAAACTCAAACCGGAATATTTATTATTGAAAAAGGACGCATTGAGTTTTTTGAATTTGATATCCAGCTTTTTGTCGGAGATTCGGAACCCAATGATACTATGGTAAGTCAACTTATAATTTCCAATGAAACAGATTCCGAGGATGAGTTTGTAACTCTAAGCACACCGTTGGCTCCAAATTAAAAGAAATACTCAATAAGGTGAAGGAGTTAAAACAGTCTTTTATATGTCAACGAGACTTCCGAGACATGGACACCGCTTCAAGATATTATCTCCGATAATTCATACTTTTTAATTACTTTAAACCAAGAATATAAGAAGTAAGTTCTTTTCATGTTTTCATTCTTTTCATTTCATAGTTCTCTCTTCACTCGTCTCATAGTTCTCTGATAAACGGACACCTCTTTTATCCGGACAGATTTTCACGGTCGCGTGAGTGCCCGGGCAAAGAGAGGTTTCACAGTATTTTAGACCAGTAAAATATCTTTGTACATCTTATTTTTGGTGAATAAAAAAGATTTCTATATGGGAACACAATACTATTTGGTTAAAGACATGTCTACTGTGAACACTCAAACGAAAAAATAGATCTAAATTTGCTTTCTACGAAATTTAGATGTATCTGGTATAGTGATCGGTATTCGGCGGTCAGTCGCTACCCGAATAGGGGGATGGCGACTGACCCTCTCAATCTCCTCGCGGTGGCCGCTCGTAACACTCCCGCCGGAAGGGAGGATTGGCTATTATGATCAGACTAGTCCCGTTGAAGCAAGATTGATGAGAGGTCATCCTGCCGTAAAAAAAATTGGTTCTGCCGCACGCCTGTACATCCACCAGTTGTATGGTTTAGTCACCAGAGAAGGGCCCCTTTCAAAGGAGTTCGAAGGTGATCACCAACGACAGGAGGCGGAACAGCACAGGGTCCGGCGATCAGAAAACCGCCGTTTTTCAGTAGATAGCGGCACTAATGCTGCACGAAAATGTTACATTGAAAACGTGATATGCTAAGCTTAGACATTTGTCTATAATTCCCCTTTATTAGATGTGTGAAATTCCATCGGCAACGTATTTTCTTTTTTAAGGTTAAAAAGTCGAAATTAGAGCCAAGTAAGCGTCATTTGTAGCAAGTTTTGGTTTTTACCTTCGATTGAAGTAAATCTGCGACTGCCGCACATCGAATGCTGTTGAAACTTATGGTGAGGTTTCAATTGGTAAAGTGATGATTTCAACGTGGCAAAAAGTGAGGCGTTTTCACACCGCATAGTGTTTTGGGATGGAAAGTGGATCCATTATGATAATCGAAAGCCTAAAAAAGCGCGGCGCCCCGGTCATGCATCAAGCCCAGCTCATCAGCTCAGCAAGGCATATTATGAGCTGTTGTAGGCGGATAAAAATATTACAGGAACTGGCTACCAAAGCAAACTGATGCGTTTGAGTCGTCCTCAATACAAGCAAATACACGACTAACTTATTTTGCTGAACATAAACATTCGGCCAAATGTTTCTATAATTGTAAAACCTTTCTAGAAACTTTGAAAAGAGACGTCCTACCCCACTAGTCGTATTTTCCAGCAATTGCTTATTCAGACTACTGTTGCAATCAGTGACGCATGTGAAAAAGCCTAAAATTTAGTTGACTGGCGCGAAATCCATGCACGGAATCTATAGAAAGATCGAAAAAGGCTGCGGCTAGCGATGGACAATGCTTCAAAGAACGAATACGTAACTACTTTATAAAACCTCAATGTTGAAAAACGACGATCTTCCCTCCCAATGTATAATGCAGATAAAGGCATTCGAAAATAAAAACGAAAGGGTAGGCTAGCCTTATAAGACTATTTTTACGGAGTTGCTAAAATAACTAATAATTTGAACTGATTTTTTTGGATTAATATTCTTAAAGATTAATAAAGCGTAATAAATAAAATACAGCTGCACATAATTGAAAGAAAAATGCAATATATGGCGTCTGTGCGAATCCAAGAACTGTCAAACCGACCAAAATCACCTTGAAAACAGCGAACAAAGACACTCAAAAGCACTCTTCTGAAACATATAGGTGACGAAGATCGCTGTAGTTAAAACAATTACCTAGCTCGGGTTGAAAATCGAAGCCGACAACTACGAAGAAGAAATCAGCACACGGTCGCTAACAGTAACCAACCAGTAACATCAGTAACCAAACAAGTTTAATAGACTTTTCCATTCTATTAAAATTATTCTGATCAAGTCCATCTCAGAAGTCCAAGCTTTTTCTGGAAAAGATACTGGCCGTTCAAGTTCTCGTGTATTTGACGGAAGCTTGGATACTTAGCAAAAACAATGCTAGCTCTTATCCGCGTTTGAGAGGAGAATCCTTTGATAAATATTTGAAAACAGCAGCAATTTTTTTTCTAAAGTAGTTGTCCTCGAAAGTCAGCAGCCGCATCAAGAATTAATGTTTGCAGCAATTTTTTTGGTATGAGGTGGACAAAACTTTATGAACAAACACAGAGAAAAAATTTGATAGATTTGAACGAGTAAAGTCTACAATTTTAGTTCAGGTAGCTCCAGCTTTTCAGGCGATATAAACAAATAGACTACAGTGTACTTGTGCTACACAGTCTGTTCAAGAGTTGCGTTAGTGGTGCTATCCGTCGAAGCATTACGGAACTACGTATACTACACTTTCATCAATTTCTGATATTTTTTCGCAGCGGTTGCTACGAATTTTGACTTGTTTACGATCAGATTGCGTTGAGTGACTTTAGGAGTGTCGTCCGTATTTCATAGAGAGAAGAGAGAGAAAACAGAATTTTGTTGAAGCAGCTGATATGGATGCAGGCTTATTATCGAACATCATTACAGGTGATGAAAAATGGTGCTTTCAGTATGGCCCAACTACTAAAAGACAATTGTCAGAATAGCGGGCTCCTGAAGAGGGTCGTCCGACAAAAGTGCCCGCATCGAAATCAAAAATGAAGACAATAGCCTATGGCTGAATTGTATTCGGTCAATCCAGTCGCACCGAAAACCTGCTTTGAATTCTCATTTCGATCCGTTTCATGTCAAGCCAGTCCAAGTCGATCCGGTTTGTATACTAATCTAATGCTCATCACATTCTTCGATGCCAAAGGAATCATTCTCTGATAATTTGTTGAAGTTCTCAAAATCTTGAAGTTCTCAAACGATTGCTTGCAAAAAATCGTGGTGTCCGAAGCGAAATTTAAAAATCAGGTAACTGATGTCTTTTTCACGATACCGGCCCAGAAATGCGTTCGTGTACGTCAGTTTTTAGCGAAGCGAGGCGTCACAGTCCCCGAACATCCCCCTTTTCGCCAGACTTGGTTCCGGCAGACTTCTGACCATTTCCAAAACTTAAAGCCGTCATCAAAGGTGAGTTTTTTAAGATGTGGTGACAGTAGTCCCGGAAGTTAATGAACAGACTGTGTATTTAAATTCACTCGGATAAGGAGTTTCCGGTGCAATTTTCACTTCTAATTGATATATTTTAATCTGTTAAAATCCGACTAAAGTTCAATAGTGCAATTTGATTTACAATCTTAAAAACTAAATTTTATCTACGATTTATGTCAACTTGCTCTCTTGCATAAACCATATTTCCTATCAAAGTTGGGATTATCCAACTCTACTTTTACATTTCAATGGTTTACCCGGTGTTAATACGTTTTTCCCGCAATCATAAAATGATGAATTAGTACCCGATAGTGATTGCATTGAAGCAAACTAAAGAGTTTTTATCGTTATTGATGTATTCTTATGACTTTTTATTAGATTCTTAAAATATCTCTACGTTTCTCTGGTTGCGTTCGAAACTAATGTCTGTGATATGTATTTTTTCCCTATCAAATTGGTTATATATTGTTTAAATCAATTGTATTCAGTTTAACTTTGGGCGAAACTAGCAATACAAACTAAAGAAATACATATTTTAAATTACTCGATTTTTGGTATATGTACGTTCGTATTCAACTTATGCACCTTATATCCAGATAATCATTTTTCGAATAGTACGATCGAGCCGACGAAACGATAGGATAACCACCACTTCCAGCCTGCTGTTGTTGTTGTTGTTGCTGCTGATATTGTTGTAAACGATATTGCGATAGATTTCCAGTTGATAAACCGCCATTCAAATGCTCTTCGATTGTAGTTGAATTTAAACTTGAACCGATCGACAACGGTTGCCCGAAATTATGATGTTGTTGCTGATATTCGTTCGTGGGTTGTTGTTGGAAATAGGGGTGTTGTTGATAGTTATACCTAGATTGAGGTGGGTTGGTTGCAAGTGTTTGATTTGGATTTTTTGGATTTTTTTCGGGATTGGCTAACGTGATTTTGATTCGTTTGAAATGCGGTTTGATATCGAGGATGATACAATGATATAAATAATTTGTTGTTTTAATACGTGAACTTTTTTAATCCAAGATAGTTGAGGGTCAATTATCGGTCGGAATAATAAGTTAGGCTACTATTTTCATACAGTAACACACTCCGCACACGTTAAAAATTCAGAAAAGCAATGAAAGAGTGTGGTAGACATATATCTTTAAATTTGTCGCAATCAATTCTTTACTTTCAGATAACTTCGATATTACTACATTCACGGTCGTTCTTTTTATCAAATATGTATATCAGTGTTCAACCTATCAACATATATCACCGCTTTCAGTTTAGTCACTTTTCTTTATTTATCTCTATATTACGTTATCTACACATCTGCAAACTCAAGGTCAATGTATATTTTCATTATTATTTAAGTTGTATTTTATGCATTAGCTAAAAATACAGTGAAATTAAAACAATGAAAATGAAGTTAAATAGCAAACTAGATCATTAAACAAAATTAATATCAATATCGACTCATATTATCAATATAGCATATATATTAGACAGCACTCATAATTTTCAGATTAAAATTAATTAAACCTTGATTAAACACCAATGAAAAACCAATCAAACGTAGAAAAACATTACTGAAATCGAATGCGTTTTTAAACAAGTCGTTAAATCAAAAACTCATGAGTAATAAGTCATATGAAAATTAAGTTTGTAAATTTTATCGTTGTTACGTTTCGTTTATGAGAAAATTTTTCTACAATAATTGTCAAGTACTAGTAGTGGAAAAAAGTGTGCTATTGAAAGTGTTCGAACCAATATCTCACGGTGCAATAGGTGTTAATTAAGTTGAGGGCAATTCGTCACGTCGAACTAGCGTGTCGTTGTTTAAATAAGTTATATTTATGCTGTATTAATTTTGTTTGCATATTTTTTGTTGAAGCATAGAAAGCTATATTTGTTGAAAAATTTGACCGATTTTAGAGGGCTGAATAAATACTTTATATTTTTCCTAAATAAAAAAAAAATGAATGGCATCAACAAGTTGGCGAGAAACATTAAATAGCAAAAGTATATACACTCTGACAAATAAGTTTCGGGAATGAATCTTTCAAACCGCCGCGTTAATTGTATTTTATTGTTTTTATTTTTTATTTTTGCTTACAAGAGCCAAAAACAGAAGTTGTTTCAATAGTGCTTGGTGATTTTTACTATGAAAAAGTATATCGAACAACCAAATTGTTTGACATTTTGTGTTGCGTACGTAATTACTTGTTCTGAGGCGTTGAAAATGTTGGAGAAAGGTTTTAGCGAGTGTGCTATACAGGTGGGCTGATGAAAAACGGTCCCAAATATTCCAACAACTTTTTTTGCGTGTAATTAATTGCTTCCATTTTATTTTCTTTTATAGACTGGCCTTAAATATTAAAAAATGGGCGATTGCGATAATGAAACATGCATTGGGCTCTATGATCAAGAGAATTTAGGCGCACTTTTGGCGGCACTCATCCGAGAAGATGGACTATAATAAGGCTAGTAAACAATTTTGCCGAACATGGGACAATCACAAGAAGGCCTTAACATCGAGATCCATCCATTCGGACGCTGGAAACTATCGCTGCTGCCATACAAGCCAACCCTGAGTTTCGACAAAGAGTTTATCTGCTCAAATGGGTATCAGCAGACACATGTGCATAAAAATTTCACTTATTTTCTTTTAAAAGTTATAAAAAAAATTATAAAAAACAATTCAAATGGTGGAAGAAAACGAAAACATCCTGAACTGCATTTGTATGTCCGACGAAGCCTATTTTACTCTAAATGGCATTGTTGGCAAACAAAATTGTCGAACATGGAGTGACTCTAACCCACAGATAGTCCTTGAGACAGAATTGCATTTCACTTCGAGTCACAGTATGGTGTACAGTTTCATAAAGCTCCTACAGTTAGGGTCAATGGAGACCGTTACTTAAAGATGTTGGCAGAATTTTTCTTTCCAGAACTACGCCGAACGAGAGTCGCTTTCACATAACCGGGACAATTCTGAGAGATTGGTAGCGAAAATTTCCCAATAAGATGATTTCCAGAAACTCCATAGCCAGGGACATTTGCGACGTGTACGGAGACGTTGTCATAGGCGAGTCTACAGTACGGAAACGGTTTGCGATTTGAAAATTGTGACTCGTTTCGCAACGGAAGACCATTAGAAATCGATGAGGAGCGTCTCAAAGCACTTTTGAACGAGGACGGCCGTCAAACAATTCGTGAATTGGCCACGCAAATGAACTGCGATCAGAAGACGATTCTCAATCATCTTCATTCAATGGGACTTTCCGAAAAATTGGAAACCTAGATGTTCACGAGCTGACCAAGAACAACAAAGAAAATCGCCTTCAAATTAGCTCCCAGCATCTTGCCGGCCACCGAGCAACACATGGACACAAACAACGTTTTTTGTACTGAAACTTAACGAGATTTGAGAAATGGTGTCTATACGTCAACATGAAACCGAGAAAAGAGTGGCTGACTCCAGGAGATAAGCAGAAGCCGAGAGTCAAGCAAGATCCCCACCCAAATAAGACCCTGACATGTGTTTGGTGGGACGTGAAGAATATGTTGCAGTGGAAGATGCTCGAGAAAAAACAGTACGGTCAACAACCAACTTTATATTGTCTAACTGCGCCGCGTAAATAAGGCAATTCGACTGAAGAGACCCGATCAACAAGGCAAAACTATACTCCTTCACGACATCACCAAGAGCTCGAGTTGGGTGTTCCTAAGCATCCGCTGCGCTCTCTAGATCTGGTTTCAACTGATTACTAACTGCTCCGCCCAATGTCGAACCAAATGAGAGGCGTTAACTTCAACGACGAAGAGGACGTCAAAATCAAGCTCAACAGCTTCTTCGACACCAGGCAATTTTTCGCGGAATGGGATCAACAAATTGATCGAGAGGTGGGAGCACGTCATAAGCAGCAACGGCCAATACATTATTGATTAATTTATTGTTATAATTATTGGTTTTTTTTTTCAGATAAAACTCTTTGATAAAAACGCTAGGAATTTATTCCTCAACCTAATAAATTCAAATATTTTTAAAACCCAATAAAATTTTTACAAAAATGTATTATTTTTCAAATGAATAAAGAAACAATAAATTAAGTGAATTCAACAAAAAGTTATCTGAATTTCTTCATGTCGTAGTATTCATCAGCCACCCTGTATCTAAAACAAGAGCATTTGCATGGTACAAAGCGTTCAAAGACAGGCGGGCAACCGTTTGCCTCGTTCTGGATAGTATACAACTTCAAATAATGAGAAAAACGTCCATAAACGTCCACCGTATTTTCCCCGTATTTTTAATTTTCGAGGACTTGTTCACTCTCACTCGGAATTCTTTCCGGAGGGTGAAACAGTGAACAAATAATATTACTTGCATGTTGTGAGGTGTTTGAGTGCGAACATTTGCAAAATAAAACCTAATCTTTTGAAGAATAATTTATGGATTTTGCACCGTGACAATACACCAAAAATAAAGCCATCATTGTGATCAAATTTTTGAATAAAAATGCCATGAGTATCATCGAACAACCACCAGATTTCAACCCGTGTGATTTTTCATGTTCGCAAAGGTTAAATTGATGCTTTGAGGAACCCGTTTTAACTCAATTAAAGACATAAAGTCGAAATCGCTGAAGGAACTCAAAGCAACTTCAAAAAATGTATGGATGTTTGGATTTTTCATCGAAAGAAGTGTATCGCTTCAAATGGAGTCTATTTTCAATGAAACTCAATAAATTTGTATGAATAATTGGTATTTTGAGTTTAATTAATAATCATTCCCGAAATTTATTTGTCAGAATGTAGATTAGATTGTAAGAGCAAAATGAGTCCGTTTTTAGCTATTTTTGAATATACTAAACATTCATGCAAATAAAGTATTGAAATACCCTACAAAATTCACGTGTTGATCAGATCACCAAAATATTTACAAATATCCAAGACCAACACAGCCTCTAAATCCCAAATTAAGCTCTATCTTTCAACAAATATTGCTCGAAATTTTTTTAAACAGTTGTTAAACATTGATCTGTACAAAATCTCAAATATATACACATACTTTCTGTACAACATCAGAAAGACTGTAATTTTTTCTCCTCCTCCACTTCACACATATTACTACAAGCCAACAAAAATTATGATACACACCACATCCAAGAACATCCTACTTACCGATCCTTATCGTTATTCGCCGAACTTCTACCTGAATGTACCGATTCACGTCCGTCATGTGTCGCCGTCATCATGTCATTATTTTGCAATTGTGCATAGTACTTTCGATACCATTCAGCGTAGGCTTGTGGATTAGTTCGACGTAATTGTTCATAGTACTGTTGATGCTGATAATACGAATACGCGTCATAGCCATAGCCAGGCGGATAGCCATACGCATTACCCGCATATCGTCCATCTTTCGGATCGCGCAACGAACGATCCTTATACTCACGATCGTTTCGACTACTTGCCGTCCTTCTACTAAACGTATCGTCATCAAATTCATTACTGCTACCACCGCCACCTCCACGAACACCACGATCACCACCACGACGCCGATCTCGATAATCACGATCCGTTTCGCCGCGGCGTCGATCGCGTTCATCTCGTTCAGGCCGTTCCGGTCGATCAGCCCCACCCCGGCGGTAACGCTTCTCTTTCTCGTCACGTCGATAGTCATGATCTTGACGATTACGATCACGATCGCGGTCACCACCGCGACGACGTTCGTATCGTGTCGAAGCTTCGGTTTCGTATTTCGAATCAGTTTCATATCGTGCGTTATTATAGCGTCCGTTACGGTCACGATCGCGGTCCCGATCACGGTCACGATCATGCTTGCCACGTTGACGTTCACGATCATATCTGAAAACAAACAACACATTAAACTCACACCTTGAAACCGCACATGTACACAGCTTACCGCTTATTCTCTCGGTCATCATCATCCCTATACCTTTCCTGATCGCGAACACTTCCCTCTCTTTTGTCTCTCCGATCCCGATCCTTACTTTTCCGATCTCGATCACCACGCACACTTCCTTCTCTAAACTTCCTATCACGATCACTCGAATAATAGTCCGATTCCGTTTCATATCGCTCCTTGCGATCCTTGCTATCATTTCCACCAGCGAGTCTCCTCTTCTCGTCAGTCTTTTTGGAATTTGATTTGCCATAGAATGAGGATGAGTGACGCCCCTTGTGGTCACTATCATCGTTACACGTCGAAGGATTCGACATATCTTTCTGATTTGTTTCGTGCGTCAGACTCGATTCCGTTTCGTGGTTGTTAGTCGTTGTTGCGGGTAACGAGTCTAACGTGTTGGCCCCTTCGATGGGTTCGTCTCTCCTACTCTCGATATCAGCTTGGTAATGTTGTTGTTGATGAGACTGAAGCTGCTGTTGCTGCTGCTGGAGTTGTTGTTGATCCTCCAAATTCTCGCCGTCTAGCTCGACTTCCCGTTGTTCAGGAGCACCAGGATTCGATTCAATCTCTAATCCAGTCACGATTCTCTGTTGCTCGTGCATATCACTTTCGCCAGGCACTAGGTATAAATTCCGATCAGCTGTGATATCAATGTTTGACGAAGAGTTGTCTAGCATTACTGAAGGAACATTCGAAAAAGCAGAACGTGGAGCAGGAATCGTATCTTGACCATCAGCTTGCCGTTCCATATTTATACCAGCAGTCACTAATTCAGTTCCGGGGACCATACGGTCCAAACCCGGTGGGATTTCATTTTGATTTAGCGAACCCACCCCAGCATTTTCATGTTCAGGCTCTCCAAGGACCAGCCTTGACAAACCCGGCGGCGGCAGACTGTCTTGCTCGTTTAATTCTTGCGCCATCTCGACATTATTGTAACCTTCTTCGGATAAGTGGTCAGTTTGTAGGTATTCATTTCGGTCATTACTGGGTGATGTTACTTCGTGATGTTGATTCGTCTCATTGCTTGGAGCAACTTCTTGGTTCTCGACTTCGAAACTTCTGTTTTCGAGAATAACCTCGGAATTGTCGGGTGCTAAATATTCCTGGTTGCCGATTTGCTGGAAGTCTCCAGAAACAGGACCCAAGTATTGCGATTGCATTCCCACCGGCTGTTGAGTCTGTGTCGGCGTCAGAGGGACACGATGATGTTGTACCGCTCCTGCTCTCTTGTAGGGATTACTTCCACTAGTCGACAACGCTGGAGGCGGTGGTGGAGTTTGATTGATGGGTGGAGGTGGTAGGATTGAAGTCGCGGAGTTTGAAGCAGGTGGCGGTGGAAGATCAGTCTGAATACTATTTACTGTATTTGGAACTACAGGAGGTGACAGAGCATATTGGCGAGCTGGTTGTGAGACAGGTTTCGCTTGCGATACGTACACATTGTTTGCAGCCCCGTGGGTGGGACTATCTGAAATCAAGCTAGATATTATGGGAGTTGGCTGCGAATGCTGCACTGAAACTGGTGGCTGTTGCATTAACAGAGACTGTGTTTGAGCTGGCACCAAAGGCTGCGACTGCTGGCTCGAAAGCGATAATTGTTGTGCAACTGGTTGACTTTGCTGAGCCGAAAATTGGGGCGGTTGCATCACATTTTGGACGTAAACTCCTGTAGCCGCCGAACCAACTGACGGTGGTCGCGGTTTCAGTGATTCTTCTAAAGCGGGCGACGGTGTCATCAACCCCGACGAGCCAGCAGCACCATAAGAGTCCATTGCTTGCTGTTGCTGTTCGTGCGTCATGAACTGTTTATGGCATTCATTAGCATTGGCATTTTGCACATCGTTCGAGTTTGCAGTATCTTCCGTGTTCCATTTCCAAACATCAGTATGGGTAGCTGCGAAACTATTAGCAAGCATATCCTGATGCGCCACATTCTGGGCATTTTGCTGTAATTGCTGACTGCTAGCATCTGACTGCTGCTGTGCCGATTGATTATTATCATTCCAGTCCCAATCGTCCCAGCCCTCGGTCTTTTGCGGTGGCTGGTTATCAATTTCCTGGACTGTTGACGTCATTGCGGTAGTGGTCGTAGTGTTGCTTAGTTGCGATTCCGACTTTACAAATGACTGTTGATTTGATGCTGACGATGCATTTGGGTAATTTGAGTTAACGTTACCGGGATTTTGAGGATTTTGTTGGAAGAAACTATTTTGATTTTGTTGTGGGGTATAGTGCTGAGGCGTGGAATGGTTTGAGACTGGCAGCGGCGTAGCTACAAGGTTTTGTTGCATGTAACCATCAACAACTGGATTCGGTTTGTTGAAATATTGTTGATTGTTAAGTGGTTGGAAGGGTTGCGGTAGCTGTTGTTGCTGCTGCTGCTGCTGAGTTTTAAGAGGTTGCTGTTGCCACAATGATTGAGTAGGGTTTGGCCGTGATGGTTGAGTTGAGTATAAGTTATTTGGCTGTGGTGGCGGATATTGCTGGGCTTGGTAATTAAAGTTGGTAGGTTGCTGCTGCCAACTCTGAAAATATGAGAAGGTAGTTACATTAGGTATATAAGTTACGAAGATGATATGAAATGAATTTTTTTCAAATATTTTTATTGAGAAGTGTCAAAACTAGTAGTTGTGTTCTTTACTAAGTTTAATAAATATGGATAATAAATGAATCAATTGAAAGCTCTTAGAGAGTTGTGAGATATTTTTTATATTTCAGCTTATTTTCCAAAACATTTAGCGAACAAATGCATATTCTCTACACTTTTATCATATTCTCTACATATAATATCAACGAGATCTCTGTTACATTTGTGGCTCGTACAATCTTTCACTGAACGTTATCATCATGCATCCATGAAACAAAACAATTAAACAACGTCAACAATCCAGTCGAGAGCTGTATCGATTTAAAATGTGAACAAAACAGGTTGTAGAGAGTTCGAAGCAGTCAAGATTATTTCGATTCGAATCTGATGAAAATCATTGCATCAAGGTCTTCTTTTCGAATGTCGAGTTTAAAATAATTTGTGTAAAACAGACTATTTAATTTTTTGCTAGTTTATTTGGTAGAGCACTGGCTTTTAATGTGTGCAGCGAACTTTGATTTAGCTTAGCTCTGAATAGGTACCTGCTAAATAAGGATTAAAATTAGTTCTGTAACTAATCACTCTATACTCGTACACATTGTAAATTTGTGCATGTAGTTTTCTACCAGCTTTCACCCCCAGACTCAACAAGGGTTGTCATTAGTTTAGTTTACGTTTACGTTGCTATAGTATGTACCACATCGATTTACAATTCCGTGGATTAAAAATGAAATAACTAATTTTTGCATTTGAAAAACGAAATGCGAAAGCCAAATGTACTTCTTCTAACACTCCTCTAGCATGTTGTTACCCTTGGTATAATACGAACGGTCAAATTGTGTAAATTAGGTTTCATTTTCTTATATGAGACCCTTGTTGGGTTGGAATCTCTCTTCCTGGAGCCATATTATATCAAATTAGTAAACAGCTGGCAGTCGCTAGGGGCCAGATCTGAAGAATACAGAAATCCAATTTCATTGTAATTTGTATGGATGAGTGCGTTGGCACAGTGTCTTATTGAATCGATTTGTTTTTACTCTAAATGCGGTTGTTTTTTCTTGATCTTCTCAACTAGTTTGTCTAGGAGTATTAAAGGAAGTTGAATTAACTAGTTTGGATTAAAAGAGTCCGAAACTTTCAATTGAGCTTACCATTGCCAAAAAATTAAGGTCATCGGCACAAAAAAAAACATTCACACTATAGAAGTGGCAACAGATCATTCACAAAAAATGAGAAAAGAAGAGGACCCGCAATAGTTCCTTGTGGAATTACAGTTTAAATGGAGAAGATACGCGGCAGGAATTGAACCGAACACAACAAGATCGATCATAAAGATAAGACTCTAGCCATAGTATAATAAAAGAGGAAAATCTATATTCCTGTATTTTCGACAGGAGAATATTATGGTCAACATTGTCGATTGCCTTGTATTCTGTATAGTATGTATGGCATGTACTAAAACTTCTCATCAGCGATCTGACAACGAAATTTCTGAAATAAACTAAATTTGTGGACGTAGAGTGACTTTGCGTAGTCCATTCAGCTCACGACAAATTAAGTGACAATTTTTGTTGGCAATGATATCATGAATATGTCACTCCAAGACTGAAAAAAGCTGGAAGTGATATTGGACGGTAATTGACAGCACAAGAAAGATCTGCAGATTTAGGAATTTGGTGTATAACAGCTGCTTCTTCAGGAAGCAGAAAATATTTGCTCAAAAAGACCTTTGTTGAATATGATTGATAGAGATAGGCTCAGAAACTCATTGCTCTTTAAAAAAAAATGTTGGAAGACCGCCCACACCGACACTAGATGATAATTTTAGTGTTTTCACAATATAGTTTTAATATCCGATCGAATCAAAGTAGCAATTGGAAGTGATCGAGGTTCAACTGAAATCAAATTTGCAGGAGATAAGGCATAAACAGGTGAGAAATGCAGAGAAAAAAGATCGCAGCATGCTTGAGCAGTAGTGAGAATTTGGTCACCGAATTTAATAATATGAGATGAGATCTCAGTAGTACGTAGTTCTTTACAGTAGGACCAAAATGAGTTGAGGTAACCTGTCCGCAAAGAGGATTATGGTGGTGACAAATGGGAACTGTAAACATTTTTGATTTGCCTTTTTGTTGCAGGCCTCAGTTTATGGTAGGCATTTAAATCGAATGGTGAACTAGATCGTTAAATTTTTCACGGAACTTGTTTTTGAGGTGATGGTTCGAACTGATCGATTGGTTATTGGTTTTCTTAAAGTTTATTTAAACTTTGATGTAAAAGTGTGCTGTTAAATGTAATTTTCGACTAGCATTTTAACAATCGATAGCATAAGGAACGTCTAGTTATTATGTGCGTCAGTAAAGTTCACTTCGGATCAAATTATACTCGGGCATGTTTTAAGTCTTGTAAAAGGGGCTTAAAAATAGCGTAGGGCAGTGCGGATAGAAACAGGTCATTGATGCGGAAGGACCTGGAAAAATTTGGTGAAGATATTATGGACCTTGGACTGGGTGCTGATGTTGAATTTTCGAAAGGACTTAGCAACAATGAATCAGAGCAGGAAACTTCACGGCCAAAATGTGAAAGTTATTTGAAAAATGAAAAGAACGATTTGGAAAAAAGAAAAGAAACCTATAAAGAAGAGAGAAATAAAGATGTTAGGAAAATTAGCAGTGGCTATTTTTATAGGACGAACATTTCTCCTGCTGCTTCTCGAACTTGTCAAAATCTTTTAGTAAGTCTCTAGTTGGATTGATTTGAAGGATCGAAACCAAGGAAATCATTGCAGAATTAGGCTTGACTTATTCTGCAATCAGTTATTGAAAGGATTTCTGAAATGTTTAACTAGTACACAATATGTGTGGGTTGAATTGAATTTATTTGAATATTACACTGCTACACTTAGCATGAATTTTTAAGCCAAAACACGAAGACCTAAAATCGTTCATTATGATAAATAGTACGTGCCGTAACATATTTATTTATTTCTCCAATCAAGGTATAAACTTAGTACATGTATAGAAATATGAAACTAAGTAAAACAAAAACAAACTACAGATGAATACAAAACTAATAAATAACGCATAAATAAATTAGTTAATAATAAAGAAATGTAAAACAAATAAATGAATAACAGTTAAGTACCAAAATTACAAAATGCTGACAAATTAAGTAGTATAAATGGCTTGGATATGGGATGATTTAAAAAAATGTAAATATACAATACATGTACATAGTATGGTAGGTAGGAGAAGGGGATGAGAGAGCCTTGATAATGCTATTTTTAAAATTTGCTTTAGATATCAGAGGGGAAAAGTTCTGCCTCATGATATTGGGTGTACAACTTAATAACCGGAATTTGACGCTAGATGTAGGTACTAACGAATATCGTGAAAGCTCGAACTTTATATATATATGTCATTTTGAAGGTACATTTAACAGCTATCAAAATCAGTCAACAAAACAATTTTATCTTGTGTGCATCATTATTATTTTTCACGATGAATAACTTCGAAAATTTGTAGAAAAAGACAGCATTTGCGGGAGGTTCTGTTGGGTCATTTTTTTGCAAAGAAAACTGCTGCGGAAAGTCATCGTTTGCTTGTAGAAGTTTATGGTGACGATGGTTTAGCGAAAACACAGTGTTTTGAATGGTTTCAACGCTTCAAAAGTGCCGATTTTGACATCAAAGACAAAGAACGCCCAGGACAGCAAAAAAAGTTTGAAGACGAAGAATTGGAGACGCTACTCGATGAGGATTCGTGTCAAACGCAAGACGAACTTGCTAAATCGTTGGGAGTGACTCAGCAATCCATTTCGAAATGTTTGAAAGCCGCCGGATACATTCAGAAGCAAGGTAATTGGGTCCCCTAAGAGTTGAAGCCGAGAGACGTTGAACGGCGCTTCTGTATGTCTGAAATGCTGCTTGCGCGCCATAAAAGCAAATCATTTTTGCGTCGGATCGTGACTGGGGATGAAAAATGGTTCCATTATGACTATCCCAAGCGCAAAAAGTCATACGTGAAGCCCGGCCAACCAGCCAAATCAACGGCGAAGCCAAATATACATGGCACCAAGGTTATGCTGTGTATTTGGTGGGATCAGAAAGGGCCGTTATATTATGAGTTGAAATTGGGCCAGACAATCACAGGTGACCTATACCAAACACAATTAATACTTTTGAAGCGTGCCATCATCGAAAAACGCCCGGAATATACGACCAGACACGAGGCTATAATATTTCATCATGACAACGCTCGGCCGCATGTTGCAAGACCCGTGGAAAGTAGTGGATGGGAATTTTTGGCCCACCCGCCTTATAGTCCGGACCTTGCTTCGTCTGACTTTCATTTATTTCGCTCGATGCAAAACGTCCTCACCGGAATACGCTTCACTTCAGAGCAAGGCATCCGACATTGGATAGATTCGTTTTTGGCCGCCAAGCCGGCGCAATTTTTTTGGGATGGAACTCATAAACTGCCTGAAAGATGGGGAAATGTTGTAGCTTCAGATGGACAATACTTTGAATGAAATATAATGTAAGAATTTTCCACAATAAAGCATCAAATTTCGCTAAAAAAAATTCCGGTCATTAAGTTGTACACCCAATATTAAATAACTTAAATAACTCGTTTGCTACATATGTTGTGTTGTGTTGGTATTCAATAAGCAATCGTCGGGATCTTGTGATTCTCAGGGGCTGATTGAGCACAAACTTTTCCTTTAAGTATACAACATTAACCATATATCTGATGACATCGAAGCTCGATATCGAAAGGGAAACATGTTAATACATTTAAGACGATATTCGTAAGGTGGTAGATTGCTGAAATCATAAGGGTTGAAAACATCTCTCAGATCGAAAAGTAACTATTTCTGAACAGACTCAAATCATTGGCTGTGAATTTCAAAAGTCGGGTTCCAGATAGTGCTCGCATATTCAAGAAGTGGACGCAGGAGTGAAATATATCAGAATTAAGTAGCCCAGATATTCTGAAACTCTTTGACTCGTCGCTTATTTGCTCGGGAAAGCAGTCTACCGTAATGTAGAATGAAGCGGAGCTTTTCGTCCAGGATGACACCGAGATCTGATATGTTTTCAACCCTACTGTTTTGAAACAATTTACATATTAAGTTACCTATTGTGTGTACTTTATAATAAAATTATAATATTAAACCAATCTCTTTTCATTGATATTTTATGCAAAATATACTAAGAGTAGAAACTTTTGCGCCACCCTGTAGATTGAACCGGCGTATTTAAGATGACACTGAGATCTAATATGTTGTCAACCCTACTCAGTGACAGCCGAGGCGGTACGTGTAATGAACGCGTGCAAATTTGCGAGAGAAGCTAATTGCGTGGCCCCACCAATGGTAAGAGGGAGCTTATTCGTGGAGCACCAATGGACTATCGAGTTCAGTTTTGACTGAAAAAAGAAAGCGTCAGATGGTGACCTGATGACATATGACACAAAATCTGTGAATCGATTTTATTAAGTGCAATTTGGTTTGACGATAAATGTACAAGAACTCAGTGAGTTCAAAATATGGATAAACATAGATTACTAGATAAATATTAGCATAGATTACTGGTCCTCGTTCATCAAATTGGTAGCTGAGCTAAAAAAAACCCAAGGCTTACTTTCGGTAGAACACATAAAAAACGAAAAATTCTCATTCATTTCGAACCCGAAAAAAATTTTTATGTGCCGAAAAACCGGGCAGTTCTGTAGTTTCGTTGATGGAACAATAGCGTACTATGAACCCAAAATAATATAAATAAATTACACCACAAAAGGTGGGGTAGATTATCGGTTACATAATCAGCAGAAAATTTAGACGCTACTTTCAAGCGAAGTTGTTCCGAATTTCATATATTGCTGGAGTAAATTCGAAGATAATATGCAATACTTAGTATGCTTCCAAAAAGTCAGTTATGAAAAGAACAGTTTTTCTAACTTTTTAGGAAGTGTACTCATTCATTAGCACTTAGAACGCAGATTCTCTACCATGTCTACCAAAGGAACATCGAAGTTTTATTCCAAGAATTTCCGGCCTTACCGAACCAGTTCCAGCTTAGGATCAGAAAGCAAGGGGTCTCAAATTTAGCCTTGTTCGAAAAAGCATATCTTACGATTCGAGCAAGATGTTTATTTGCAAAAATAATTCTCCCACAAAGCCATAGTGCCAGAAGTGTGCAGGTAACTATGGCTAAAGATATGCTAGTCAGTTTTTTTCACGGAGAGACTATTGTTCTTCTTTTCTTTTTTAAATATCGTTTTATATTTCCATTTTCAAAAGAAAACAATAACTTAACTCTTTAAAAAAGCTAAAATGTAATGGGAAGAAATAGAAATAGCCCAGGGTCAAATTAAATTCCAGCATGGCAACCTTCAAGAATATGATCAAGATGACAAAACCATCAAGAAATAAATGACAGAATGGTCCACAACCAATATCTATGCGGTTTTCGAGGCTATTAATCCCGATCAAATAAACTTAGCTATACTCTTAGAGACGAGAGAGGCCCTAAACGAAATAGGGGCACAGAACAGCCTCGAGTTATGAGTCCCTAGCGATAAGGACCAATAAGGAAACGAAAAAGATGAAAAAAAAACTAGGGCCATACAAGGGAATAAATTGCCCTACATTGGTTCTGTTCTGTGCTGAGGTTTTTCGAAACCAGATACGGACAGGGAAATCAAACATGAATCAAGAAAAATATCGAAAGCTATTAGCTTCTTATAGAGTGTATGAAACAATCAAATGAAGTGGCTTAAAGCCCTATGTAGAGCTTAATCAGGTCGTTTTCATTGTAAAACATATCTAGCCAAGGAGCAAGGCGACTGCTGTAGAGTCCTGCGGAGAGACAGAGATTGAGAGACGCAGATTATGGCTCTGCTCTTCCCTCAATCTGGGTCATTAGAAAAGTTGCGCGCGGTGATATATCCAAGTTCATAAAGAGTCTGGATATCCTATAGGACGTAGCGGTAAGGAGGCACACTATACCCAAGAGGTCGCAGTGCTAGTGACCCCCTGGACCCGCTTCATACATTCAATTTTGCAGCGATTGGGTCAGATATCACGCAACATTTCCTTCAAATATCTGAACAACACAATTTTTCAAAACCAAGTCAAACATCTAACATACATTTGAGACCAACAATACCTAGTGAAGTAGCAGATATAATCGACAATTTAAAAAACGGCGTTTCACCAGGTATCGATAATATAACATTAGGAGACATCAAAATGCTTAAGCAGCAAATAACTAAGGTTTTAGTGAAAATCATTAACAGCCACTTACAAGCCCGTACATTCCCGGCATGCCTTAAATTGCCGATATTAACAACAGTTTTTAAAGGAGGTGACCATTCCAATCCTTCAAATTATCGTCCAACAGCAGTCATCAGTGTGCTAAGCAAAGTGTTTGAAAGAGTCATAAATGCTCGAATAATTGATTATCCTCCACTGATTGATTACTCCAATGCAGTATGGTTTTCAGGAGCAACCCTTGACGCGGTTCAGTTTATAAATCAATCACTGGATAAAGGTAATTACGCGGCAGCAATTTTCGTCGACCTAAAAAAGGCTTTTGATACCATTGACGACGAGATTTTGTTTCTGCGACTGGAAGAGTATGGGATTTGCATGAAATTTAAATCTGTTATTAAAAACTTCTTGTTGGATAGAAGACTAGTGACAAAACAAGGAAGCTACACCAGTCAGGAATGTTCTATAAACAAAGGTATTCCACAGGGATCGATCTTAGGGCCTATACTTTTTCTTATCTACGTGAACAGGGTTCAAAGTCTCAGGCTTTCTGGTAAGATAGTTTTGTTTGCTGACAATACGCTCCTGTTATATGCTGGAAAAGATGAGACAATCATCCAAAGTACAGTAAATATGGATATGGATAAATACTTGAGATGGCTGCGCCAGAGTAAACTCGCTATAAGGTAAATGACCGTATTTTCGTCACTGTATGTAATTTCGTCACATATAACATTTCTGTCTAAAATAAGAAAATGCTTTATGTCAACTAGCATAGCATATGATTGTATGAAAATATGACAAATGTATTATCGAAATCAGTCAAATTTTATTTAAAGCGCACTTAAATTTCAAAAAATTTCCGTTACGAAAAATCTTAGAGAGCAAATTGTTCTAATTACTCGTTGTCAAGTAGTGCCTCGCATAGTGCAGACTTGATTGAGTTATAAGCGTAGTGAATTTTTATAGTGAGTAACAAATTGTTTCTTTTTCAAGTTTATTAGATAAAACATATCTAATTATCAATTGTTGAATGAAGTATTGAAAATATCATATTTATTGCTAAAAAAATTAAGTTAACGAATTTAGGATCACATAAAAAGTAGGCATGAGCC
This sequence comes from Nemotelus nigrinus, assembly GCA_947369275.1. NCBI lineage: Eukaryota > Metazoa > Arthropoda > Insecta > Diptera > Stratiomyidae > Nemotelus > Nemotelus nigrinus. Next base: position 145,313,252 of record OX376373.1, read on the forward strand.
TAATTTCGTCATAGTGACGAAATTAAGAACTGGACTCGTTAATTTATTTTATTCATTATCTGGTACTTAATAATAAACTAAATGAAATTAATGTACAGAAGCGTTAATTAAGTGTCAAATAAGTGTATGACATAATTTCGTCAAGTACATTTAGAGTAAATTGATGTGGTAACTTCTAAATAAATATATGGGTTTCTTAGAATGAGCGACTTGAATCAAAAATATTTTTTTTTCAATTCCTTAAGATTATTGCTTGTTACGAAATAATTTTTTTCCTAATATTAAGGTAAAGACTCTCTACACTAGTTTTTTCAACAGAACTTCACTAATAGTAGTCACTTAAATAACTTTTGGCGGTGATGAAATTAGGTGCTCTGAAATGAATATTTTCCTAAATTCGTCATATTGGTAAAAGAATTTGAATACATTCTAATAGTTTTGAAATATGACATATATAAATATAACATAGCAAATAGTTTATAAAACATAAATATATGCTAGTTTTAGTTATTACGTTTAATAACAATTACAAAAACAGGTATTTTGGGCTTCTTTTGCTTTACGAAACAATATGGCATCAAAAAATACACTGAAAGTGATCTTGAAGCAGTATTGAAGCGCATCAACCAAGGAGAATCTACAAGCGCTGTCGCGAAAATATATAGAATTCCTAGAACAACACTACAAGACAAGATGTTTAGTCGGCATTCAAAAAGTACTGGGGCACCGACAATTTTGACTGAAACGGAGGAACGAATTTTAGTCAAATGGGCTCTTGACCTTGCCAAAATAAGTTTTCCTGTAACGAAATCCTGATTAGTACACAGTGTATCAAATCTTGTCAAAGAAGTTAACAGGGACAATCGCTTCAAAGATGGGATTCCAGGAAGAAAGTGGTATGAGGCATTTTTGAAACGGAATCCTGATGTATTGGCAAGAGTTTCCCAAAACTTATCATCAGGAAGAGCTATTGTATCGGAATCTTCTATAAGAAACTGGTTCACAAAAGTTTCTTCATATATGAAAACTTTCCCCGAACTAGATGAGGTATTATTGGATCCAGATAGATTGTTCAACTGCGATGAAACAGCTTTTTTTCTGTGTCCCAAGCAATCAAAAATTTTCGCTCGCAAATGGTAAGCGTGTATATATAATCGCACCAATAACGATGAAAAGGAATGCATTACTGTATTGTTTGGCTCTTCAGCAAGTGGAAAACTTATGCCTCCGCTTACCCTATTTTCATATGCCCGGATATTTAAATGCAATCAATAATCTGTTAGAATTATTTTATGTTATTTATTCAAAGAAGGTTTTATTTTCTTCCCCAAAAGTTGTTAATGTTTTCAATAAAAAACCAGTGCTTAAAGATTATATTATTACATAGACGAAATTAAGAGCACTAGTTGACGAAGTTAGGAATTTGACTGTTTTAAGTGACGAAATTAGGGTCAAATTAGACTTATCTAAAATCGGCAAAAATCCATAACCACACCAAATTTTTTTTGCATTTACTAATGCTATAGCATTGTGAACATTCCAGGCATAACTACTTTCAGCATGATGTTTCAAAATATCACAAGTTGTCCCAAAACAATGTAGGATACTGTAAAAAGTTCCTTAACATGACGAAATTACGGTCTTTTACCTTAAATGTCCACAAAACTAAATACATTATGTTCCAGCAAAAAATAAACGCCCTATTAATCCATGTATTCAAATTGATGGGAGTTGAACTGGAGAAGGTCGATTCAATAAAATACCTGGGATTGATTTTGGATGAAAAGATGTCCTGGACCCATCACATCAATTACATCAGGATTAAAATCGCACCATTTATCGCAACACTGAGAAGACATGATTTCCTGGAAAAACGCACTCAACTCCTAATCTTAAATGCGTTTACCTTGTCTACTGTTAAATATGGAGCAATCTTTTGGAGCCAAACATCTAATCATAACATCGAGCTAATTGGGAGACTTGTGATTAAGGCGATAAAGGTTAAATTTAGGTTGCCGATCTTAACACCAACGGGCGACGTGTACACTCGATCAGGGTTGTTGAGCATCCAACAGATTGTTAATCTCGAAAGAGGCAAAATAATTTACCAAATTATCAACAGCGGGCTTAAATGGCCAGATATTCCTCGAACTGTTGGAGAGTTAACTAGCAGAGAAACAAGATCAACCAGGAACCTTTTAGTTTGTAAACCAAGAACGGATAGATTAAAGCTAGATCCAATACAACAGGCTATAGCCTTCTACAATACATTGCCAGATCCGTTAAAGAACTCAACCAATATCATGAGATTCAAAGAAAACTTAAAATTGCACATAAAAATTAACAACGCACAATGACGAATAACACCAGAGTTTTTTGTATACTTTTCTCTGGACACAAGTCAATGAAGACAGTAATAAGTTAGTAAGTGAGTCTTTCATATTGATAAGAATTGTGCTGTCCCTTATACCAACAAACTAGTTGTCTGGGAAGCACTATGACATACTTACTGGAGGGTAAAGATGGTGCACATGGACTGTGCACGCTGATAGAGCGATGGAGAGTGGAAGGAAGGAGGAAAAAAAAATTATGGCTTAAATGTTACAGTTTGTTTGTAGTTTTGTATAAATTTTGATAGAAGAGCATCAAACTTCTTATTTATACAATATTGGCTTATGCTATTTATACATCATTGGCTATATATGCTAGAATTTAGTCTTGGTCAATGTGATTTTGGAGATTTATTAGAGTTCGCTACAAGAAGTATAGTATTTACATTACTTTAAAACCGATAACTAGCCCTAGATAAATTCGTTTATTCTTGATGTATATCTGCTTTAACTAATTCTACCTTCAAGCCACAGACCATTCCTATATTTAAGCATTTTAACGATTAATGTCGACAAACTTGCAGTGCGAAATCAGCACAAACTTAAAGTTCATGACTGCCAAGGCATGCCACAACCGTAAATCTAGGCTTATTAAAACTGAAAGTCTCAAGTAAATCGAAAAATACCTGACTTGAATTTTGCGTACTGCACCGTTAGCATTATTCAACAAAAAGTAAAGTAAATCGAAAAATACCTCAAGTAAATCGAAAAATACCTGACTTGAATTTTGCGTACTGCACCGTTAGCATTATTCAACAAAAAGCGAATATCATTAAGCAATAATCTGCTATGCTCTAGCTTCGGCTAGCGACGAAAAATCTGGCCCAATATCGCCCAGCCATTATAAAACAGACCTCAACGTAATCGGCTTTTCCCCCGGCGCTCCATTCACTGCCTGGCTGGGTTACGAAAAACCAGTAGCGACGAGTGTAAGCACTCATTCGAACAGGTAAATTATTTCGTTTTACGTTGATCGAATTTTTGGTGCATACTAAACTATGATACTAAACGAGTTTCCACGATTCAGGAAACATACGGTGAGTTGGTTGCGATCTCTCTCACAACATTTTTATTCAAATTAGTGTATGAGAGGAAGCTAAAGAAATTAGCTGCAACAGAGTTAACTAGTTGGCAACGAAATCTAGAGTAAGAATCTGCTGTCCCGCCGATCGCTACGATTGGTCAGGTTCTACGACTTCACCACGTATGCAACTCAGCCTGGGGGCACAAAAAAGCACACAAAACGAAAATAAGCTAGTCACTAGCAGCTAAGCAAATACCAAGCAATTAGAAGGGCTGTTAGCGGCGCACAGACATATGGTTAGTGTGCAAGCGACAAAAAGTGAAATGATTTACCTGCTGTTGCTGGAGCTGCTGTTGCTGAAGCTGTTGAGCGGCACCCGTACCTCCACCGATAACACCAACACCAATACCACCCCCGCCGAAACCAACTGAACCACTTTGTGGGATCGCAGGTGGCAATGGCTGGCCGCCAGCATGCTGCCGATTATTTATCCTCGACATTATCGATTTTTAGGCGTGAAATTGAGACAATTTTCCGATCTATCTCAATGGCCTGCTTCTTCAGGCCAACACGCTCGATTTTTCCTATGATTTTTCTCCTGGTTTCTTTCGTTCTGCAACTTATGGCGGTCGTTCACATCCTGCTTTAAAACACAATTCAGCGGTCTGTTCGATGCAGGTCACGCAAACGGGGGTAACGAGTCGTGGAGCACACGATTCGGCGACACTTTGGGAGTGTTGGCGATTATTTTCTTCACCCGTGGCAAATCGATTTCTGCACTTCCACTTCTCGGCAACACAGCACCAATATCACATGAACGGCGGCTACTTAATGAGCACTCGATTGCGAAAAATGCATTCAGGGAGCCAAGGGGATGAGAAACACACCAAGAAATCAATACCACAGGTCACAGATGGGGCTTTTCAGCAAAATAAAACCAAAAAAAAATCAACTGATATCAATCGCAGCCTGAACGAAAACAACGAATAACCCGTGATTAAGCCAATTTACGAATGCACTGATAAGGCAAATGTTGTGTGCGATTACCGAAATAACAATCGTCAATTTTCTTAGCGAGGGAACGGAAAAATTCGTACGGAAAAACGGAAATATGGGAAAATTTTCTTCTGCCTATTGCGAACAGTGACTTTCTTTTTCCCCGATATTAAAACGACGACGAACGTCACGCACAAAATGCCAAGTTGACAACTTGATTACAGTCGCGTCTCGCTCTACAGCGTCTCTGTCTACTGTTCACGATATATGAAGATTTACACGTCAAAATATTCAGGGGGTTATAGTCGTTTTCTTCAGATGTATGCTGAACAGAGCGTATAACAGTTCGGTAACGTGTATACTGTTTTCCTACTCTTCTACCGGTTTATGTTTAAAAAAAAAGTCAAACTAGAAATCCACTCACCCACCACACTCACTACGAGATGAAAGTCGGAATGAATGAACGGAGCGACAGGATGATTTAGCGAAATTCTACTCACAATGTTCTCTTGTGGTTTGCTTGCTTGTCTCGCTCTAGTAAATTTATTTACACCACTTTTTCCAACCGTCGTACACTATGCAATTTGCGGGCAGTATAATTTGCACCGAAATTCACGAAATTAAACCATGAATTGATGTGATTCCAATTTGTTGACACTCAGACAATTTACCTGAATCAATTTTCCGAGATTTCACGCCCGAAAATTAAGCGCAATCACGAAAACCTGCACGAATCCAGACTGCCGTGTCAAGATGCCAACTTGGAACTTTCATTTTTCTGACGTTTCTCCCGTTCGTTTGTCGTGTGGTCTCGTAAACTGTCCTAAATCTTTCGAGAGCAGTATTTTCCCGCCAGGTGGATACGTTTGTGACAAAAATCGGCTGCTGTGGTGGAGGTGGAATGCCCATGGGACAATTTGACATTTGAATGCGAAGTTGTAATTTGTGACACTGACAATTCCGAGCTGACGTGTTTTCGTTTCGAAGACCGTACCAACGATTCACATAGATATCGTATACAGCGAACGTTTAGTCCGCGGACTAAACACCAAATTCCACCTAAATTTTTTAGTCCTCCTGGTGTATACACTCGCGGACCGACCTAAATTTAGGTCGGTCCACGATTTCAAGCGACCTGACCTAAATATAGGTCGTGGACTATATCGCTGTAAACACACGCGACCTAAACATTGATTTTTGCGCGACTATTAATAATGTATGTATGTTGAATATAAGCTCATAACATTCCCCTTTGACACAAAATCGTTGAAATAAACATGTTTGAGAGACAAATGAAACGATAAATACAGTGCATGAAGGAAAATTAAACTAAATGACAGCTGTCATATAAGAACGAGGACTAAATTCCACCTAAGCAAATTTTAGGTCAGATCGGTGTATACACTTGAGGACTAAGTTCATTTAGTCCGCGCTTTAGGTCAGGTCACTTTTGGTCCGACTGCTGTAAACCGCTCTATAGAAAGCGGTCATCGTCTCGTCACTGGGCCAGAGTCTGTAGAGTTTAGATTAGGTTTCGTGTTTTTTGTGACTTTGTACTGTGAAACGTCTACTAATCAAGTGTGAATTTTATGAAAGCACAATCACTGGAACACGGAGCACACAATAGACGAGTGAAATGGCACTGATGACTATGATTGCTCGTGTGATTGATGGTCTTCCACTTGTTGGAACCATGCAGGACGACGAACAGGTAACATTCTGATTGGATAGCTCGAGTCGAATAAGGATTCACAGTTCTCGCTAACATTTCAGTCTGGCCGAAGTATCCTGGAGTATCAGAATCAAGCCAAGATGCTGTTTCGTAAACTGGGCTCACATTCACCGCCTCGGTGCAGTATCGAAACCGGTCCTTATCTATTCCAGTAAGTTACTTGATAGTCATCTTAGAATTTAACAGCAAAAATGTAGAGATCCTTTTAACCGAAAACTACTATATTTCAGCTACCTAATTGAAAACGACGTATGCTATCTTGTGATGTGTGATAAGATGTACTCAAAACGATTGGCTTTCAATTATTTAGAGGATTTAGCACAGGAATTTCATCAGAATTACGGTCGCCGGGTGAATTCGGTGACGCGACCCTATGCATTTATCGAGTTCGACGTATACATTCAAAAAGCACGTAAACAGTTGACCGATCGTCGAAGAAACATAAATACAATCAATACACAATTACAGGATGTGCAGAGGATAATGGTAAGATGAGGGAATTGATTAGATTTTGGATGATTTTCTAAGATTGTTTCTGGTTGAGATTATGCAGAAATATTCTCATGTTTTAGTTCAATGTTTCTTAATATTTGGTTATATTTCAGGTGCAAAATATTGACGATGTGTTACAGCGAGGAACAGTGTTATCAGGTGAGTACATTTGGCGAAACCATAGATTGCTAGCGTTTTGTTAAGTTAATGTCGAAAAACCTTCATAAGGTTTCATGAGAACGATGCAGGAATATCTAAGATTCTTACTCCCTGAAAAAATCACTTGCTGACCAGAGATAACCTCTGCTATGACCTGTATGACCTTTCCCAATACCGTACAGTAGTTGCTTGCGATTCATAACGCTCCTCTGCGTTGCGCGCTCGCCACTCTGGCTCGATAATTTTCAAATTTTAAGGCAGTGACCCTTACTTTGCATTAGGACCTTAGACGATCGCCATGAGTGGACTCAGCGAGATTACAGTCCTTAAAGCCCTATAGCATGCTTTTCGGATGTGCTCCTCGTAAGTCGGCTTCGAGTCAAGAGTCAAACCGAGATACTTAGCTGCTTTTTAGTTTTGGAATAGTTCGGAGGCAACCGTCATGGGAATGACAGGGGCATCCATCTTTTCGGTAACATGAAAATATCAGTTCGCGTGATTACCAGCTGGGAACCATGGTTTTCCACCCAACCTCCAATCCTTTCATTACTTGGTTTAATTTCAACTGAGCGAAGTGGGGATTTCTGGAGGTAATGGCAGCTGCTACATCATCAGCGTAAGATACCAAGGGCATATCTTCTGGCATTTCAACGTGCAGTAGACCGTCGTATCGACCGCATTCCACAGGCATCTTGTGCTACTGTGACAGTAATATTTCTGCGGTCGTTTCCCTGGTTCCTTTCATATACTTATAAGGTAATGATTTTTCAGATAATCTGAAACCACGGCTACACTTGAATATTCTGCTCAAGATCCTCTAAAATATCTGTAACTCTCTCTGAATCAAAAACGCTCCGAACATCCAGCGTCACTTAAAAAGCGACTGGTCTAGCCTGATAACAAGCGGCTCGGCGCGATTTACTACCCCGATGGCCGCCGTCATCTCCATAACTAATTTTTGCCGTGTGTTCTCGCTTCGCATTCCCCACTTCTTTTTGAAGTTTCCAGCGACCACCAAAACATCCGAAAGATCTCATAGAGTATCTTCCGGTGCTTTCGTTTACCCGCGAAATACCCTAATTGGGTCGTTTGATGCCTCGTTTTCAGATACAAACATATCGATGACCGGGATCAAACCTATAGAGCTGCATAGGCCAAAGAATCTATGGTATACAGCAGGGGTGGGCAAACCTAATACTGGTATGATCGACATTAATTTTTTTAATTTATGCGCGATCGACTTCGAAAAATGGGTTAAATTAAAAACAATTAATAATTTAATTAAGGTCTTTATTGATATTAATATATTAAATATATTGTACTACTACTTTGTGCAATTTGCTTTATTAAAAAATATTTTGGATTAATTTTTGATGTATATGCGTAACTCTCCATTTCATCAAAAAGTATTAGTAGATCTTGTAGAAGTAGATCTCTGAAGTGATGAGTTAGGCTTGTAAGCACTGATGGACAATCGAATAGATGCCATTAAATGGTCATCAGTCAGAGGACTCCTAAGTTGCGATTCGATGTTTTTCATTTGAGAAAACGTTGCTTCACATAGATAAATGGAAGCAAAAAAAATGTCAAAATCCTCATTGCCGCCAATCTCAATAATAGATATTTTTTATGGTAATAAAACCAAAAAATTATTTTCATTTGCACGTGCTATTGCTAAAATTTCTAACTCTAGATCCGATGAATTCAATTGTAAGAAATGCTAATTTCTTTACCCACACTGGATCTTCCAATTGTTCATGTTTTTCTCCCAATGTGTCCAAAAATGCAATAATTTCAAGCGAAAGACTTAGAAATCTTTGCAAAAAGCTTCTTCAGCTAAGCCATCTAAAGCTTAGTAATGTTTTCGATTTCACGTTAAATTTTGATACGAATTTTCACGTAAAATTTATCTCGACGAAAATTTAGCTTGAAAATAAGCAAGAGTGTACTCACTTTTAAGCGTGAAAAACTTCTTGGAACATGCTTTCGCTTTGAAAATGCAGATAGCTTTGGCACTTGTCTCCAATCATTTCACGCCAATTTAGTATGTGCAGTTCATTCTTTAGACTAGTACTGAGTTAATGGTGAAGCTAAACTTTGACATGTCTCCATTATCTGGTCATTCTTTCGAGCGAAAATTCTGAAAATGGAGAAAAGCGGAGACACTTATCATTTCTGACGGATAAGATATCAAGAATTTCAATTTTGTTATTGAAAAGACGTTTACGCAATTCAATTTTCAAATTCAAACACCAAATGTCACTTTTTAGCTCCAAAGAATGAACTGCACAAACTAAATTGGCGTGAAAAGATTTTAATTTAAAATTTTATTTTATCTAAAATTGAGATTAGCCTTTGTTGCGCTGTGTGCGACAGTTTACTACCTCGGTAGCAGCGAGACGAATGCAAATGCAGGCAAGGTGTGTAGCGGGAAGCAAAAAAATAAAGTGTGTACTTTAGAACAGAGAGATTTAAGGAAATGAAACAACCGTATACGTATACGAGATTTAGTGAAGCAGTTTTACTAAAATGATATAAATCTATAAATTGCACAAATCGAGAGCATAGCTATCTCGGATTTTCCCTTTGGCTTCTCCGCTACCAAGGCTCTGCGAGCTTTTGTGTGAACTGAAACTGCGTGAACTGTCCGATTGGATCTATTAAGCCAAGGTCCATTCAAAAATGTACTGAATAAATCGTCTACTAAATTTTTAGTTCACATTTGAAATTAACCTAGTAAATTATTAAAAATGTCTGTGATCGACTGTCGAACTGTTTGCGATCGACCGGTCGATCGCGATCGACCGTTTGCCCACCCCTGGTATACAGTATATAATTTCTCCTTCAATATAGTTCGTTAGTCTTTCCAATTTGGGCTCGGGTTTGACATACTAGCTGCTTGAAAGAATCTTTCGCAGTGCAACATCTCTACGTATTCACTTGGAAGACTCTCATCTATGAAGCTTCATCTTCTGCGCTCCAAGTGTTTCTCTGAAAGCTTGGCACGCTTCTGACCGCAGAATGTGATTAGCTTTTCCTAGTTTGGCCTTCTCATTGCACAACAAGCAGAATGACGCAGCAGCGCATACTTTTGCGAGATAGATCTGGCCCTTTTTAGTCCTTTTTTGTGTGGTCGTAGCCATGCACGTGCAACAGCGACCACTTCGAGTGGCCTCCTTACTATTATTCGTATTTGCCCATCCTTAATTAGCTTCACAACTTTTGCGTCATCCAATTCTACTACGGCATTCCACTGCACCTTCGCATATCTCTCCCGAATCGCTGTCGCTACTTCTTCCTCAGTTGTAAGGCTGTCTAGGTCAAGAATCTCCATTGTGGCCTTGGAAATTAGTTTCTTAACCTCTCCGAGGACCCCAACCACCGTTTGAATAGCATACCACGATATCCTCGCATTTTGCGAGCGTTACTAGTATTCCACCGCCTGCCGACTTTCTTATTTGACGTGCCTGTGCCCTTACTTTGCTCGGGCTCCTGCGGATATGCTGAAGGACTTCCGCGTAAGTTTTCCCTGAGGTGGGCTCTATCATCACTGCTTCTTTCTTTTTTTTCTTAGCACTAGGCGCTTGTGTTCTCTTTCGCCTGGGTTTGCTTGTTTCGGACTGCAGTTTTAATGGCACTTCTTCAGGTGAGGATACGGGTATCTTTTAGCCACAGTTACCCAGGGGTTCTGATCAGTGGCTCCTGTTTCGGTTCGCGGTCTAGTCGTGCTTTCTCGATTCAGGTCAAATTCAGGTGTCCTTACCTATTTTGAGGCTCTAGCTTTCGCGGTGAGTGGAATTTCAGCTGGCTCTTTATTTACACGATCCTTGGACAAATTATTCTTTCGGCTCATTTCCAGGGGCCCTATTATGATTCAAATTCCGAAATCGGAATTCGTAAAATTTTCCGTCTCGCCAATGGTCGGTTTCGTATTATGATCTATTCCGAAATCGGAAATTAATTCCCATTTTAAACTGCAGACAGCTTCACTCGAATGGGTTAAATCGATTCCAGATTTCCAATATATTTCCAATCATGTGCCAAATACCTATTTAAATTTAAAAAAAACGGGACGGAGTTTCATTGTTTCTTGCTAACATTGACTCTATGGCAATTTATTTTGCTTTGCCTAAGTATGGTCAGTCGGAAATAACAAAAAATAAGGATTAAAATTTAATAAGTCGAAATAAGTCCAGCAGGTAAGGAGAATCTTATAAGAATGTAATATGACGAATTTTAAAATTGGTGGCAAAATTACGGTTTATAACACACGGTGTCTATCACCTACCCGAATTCCAGGTTTTACTTAATCATATCAATCGAACCGAAAAAACAAAGAAATTTGAAAATTAAAAATCCGCCAGAATCCGCCAAAAAATCCGACCACAAATGAGCTGTCGGATTAGACGACTCGCCTTCGGAATTTACAATCCGAAGTTGGCGGATTCCCATGCAAACAGCAAATCATAATACGAAAATACGATATCGTATGAATTCCGATTTCGGATTTTGATTCATAATAGGCCCCCAGCTCGACCTTTTTTCAATTCGTCCTGCAGACCTCAATTACATTGAGAGCTTCCTGAATTTGTTTTTCACATGTTGTGACATGTTCTTTTGAGCCTGAGATGCTGTTGTCATGACCTTGACAGTATGTCGACATTTCCTCAGTATCTCCTCGTCCTGATTTAAATTTGGTGTTGTAACTTCTCTTTGTACGTATCGTAACTTTTAGAGAAGTAACTACTGCCACGCATTGACTTCGTATGTATATTCTTTTGAACCAAAACCAGTTGCATGTGTGGAGTTTTCTCATCCACTTTTTTGGTGTTCGTTTCTTTCGTCACCACTAAAGAACTTTAGGTATCCGACAATTGGAACACTCTCGGTTCTGTTCTCAAAAATCTCTTGTCAGCAGGTGCCGTCCTTTGTGCCTTTGATCTTCCGACGAAGGGATCGATGTCCTTAATAACTGACGCATCACCGTTAAATACTGCTTGATTTTCGTCGTCATTTAACGAATTTATCATCATGTTTTATGGGCCCCCCTCACAGCCACTCTCTAAGCCCCGTTGGATAGTCGCCTTAATCATCCCGTGGTTATCTATGCAAGCAGAGAGGCTTCTCGTATGTTTCTCGCTTGTCCTTTCTTCAAACTCCTTCCTTAGAGTCACGCCGGCTATTGCTTGACGAGTGCTTCCTGTTCAAATCGCAACGAGGTATCATATCTGGCTTCACCGATTGAATCCGACCTCGCAGCTCGTTACGTGGCAACAGGTCTCAGGAAGTCTTCACTGTTCCGTTCGCGCGTGCAAATGCGTAATGACTTCTCTTCTCCTTTCGTCAGGATCCCTAGACTTCATAATGAATTGGGGCTTGGAACTCTGCCACAGTCGTTCTGTACCTTTAAAAGACATTTAAAAATATTTATTCTTGACCTGAGCATTGGGGCATTCGATTGTTGAATTGTATTTTCTTTTTGTAAACATAAATCTTTTTTTTTTAATCTTTTTCTTATTTCATTGCCAGAATTGGAATTTGTATTCTGTTACGATGATGTTTTTGTAAATAAATAAATAAGTAAAGGTTCGCAAAAGCCCTTATGGGAACATCTGTTCAAAACTTGATCAGAAATACAACCAAACTGAACCTATTCCTTCAACCCAATGGAGCAAGCTTCGAACGTACTCTGAAGTCTGCCAAGGTTTTAACGGGACGGAGGCGGCATCGATAGATGACACTCCGGATAGTTCAGTATACCACAACCACCAGTCCAAACGCATCAATTCAAAATCGTCTGTCAAAATTCTTGTCCTCATAAAGTATACCAGGCAGCGCCGTTGTAGATACACCATATCCATGTCACAGCACTGCTGGTGGCAGTGTCGCATTGTATCAATGACTGACTATAAAGAAAACAAACGGATAAGAGGAGGGAAAGATAGAAAAATAAGGTAGCGGATAGCAGGCACTCTCGGATGTACGGCTTACGCATTCTTGTAGTTGGATGCATTATCCGGAAGCCCAGGCGGGCAGTGCCCACAAAGTGCAAAAATCAACACAAATATTATACAGAATGTTTGGTACTCGGTGGCCATTTTTGTAAGGAGACATTCTTTGATATATTTTGAGCGAAAAATCGTTCTTCAGGGTGGTCCGGTTTTCAAAATCTACGGAGCTACAGGGTGGTCAAGAAAAGTTTTTCGGACCTATACCCTGACTCACTTAAATCGTTATATCTTGAAAACTAATAATCATAACGCAAAGTTTTATGGCTTGTTTTTTTATGCAATCAAATTACCTTTAATTTGATGTAACGTCCTAAATTGTTACGATTACTGATTCTGAGATATTTACTTCAACACAAAATTTTGGCCCTTCTACTTCGAAAATTTGGTGTTCAATGTCGTTTTTCTCAGAAAACCTCATTAAAATATGCCATTTTAATTTTATATGTTTATAGGCCATATTATTGCCTACAAAAGTTGGATACATACTTATGACTTAGGTTTTACCATTTTGCAAGTAGTAAGCGAAAACACATATCGCTTAAAAACTGAATATGCCATAAAGTGGCCCTCGCTTTCGATCTACACTTTTTGCTTGAACTGAAAGAATTCATTAAAGGTTTTTATGCTTTTTTTTTCAAAATTTTTGAGCTACAGTAAATGTTCAAAATGACCACCTTCATTTTGAATACACGCTAAAGCTCGTTTCGCAAGCGTTCTTTTCATATTCATACTTCTCAGTTGCTCCCTCACTTCTGTTGCAGCCGCATCGATCCTGGCATTTAGGTCTTCCAATTTTGATACTTTCGATGTGTAGACAAGGGCCTTCATCCGTCCCCATACAAAAAAATCCATAACTGTTAGATCAGGAGATCTCGCAGGCCAGTGTATTGGTCCATTTCTACCGATCCAGCGATTGGTATAATTGGAATTCAACCACTCTCTGACTGGTCGGCCATAGTGAGTTGGAGCACCATCGTGTTGGTAAAACATGGAAGTAAATCGTTGCAGCGGAATATCTTCCAATAAGTCCTGCAGATCATGTGTTAAAAAATGTAAGTAATTGGTACCATTTAAAGTAGGCGAGAGCCTAATAGGTCTAATAAAATCGTTACCAATCACTCCTGCGCATAAATTTACGCTGAACCTATGCTGAAACGATGAAGTCCTTCTCGTGTGTGGATTGCTCTCAGCCCACGTATCTAAATTGTGAAAGTTGTTGATACCGTCCCTGGTAAATAAGGGCTCATCCGTCCAGAGAATGGGGTTCAAAATATTTTCGTTGTCTAACTGTTTCTCATGTAGCCGTCCTTTTGGGCAAATCGATCGGTAGCAGCTCCTGCACTGGTGTGTGATGGTAAGGATGTAAACGGGCTGCTTTTAAAATACTCCAAACTTCCCACGTAGACACGTTAAACTGCAACGCCAATCGTCGAATACTGATTGATGAGTCAGTTTCGACTGCATGCAGTATTTCTTCATCGGTTATTGCAAGCGCAGGATCTGCGTTTACTCGGCTCGTCCTAACGCTGGCAGTTTCCCAAATCCTTGTGTAGAGTTGCTGAAACATCCTCCTTCCAGGAATCAGTCGGTGGGGATATCTCTGTTGATACAAAGATTGCGCCGCTTGTGAACTTAATTGTGAACGGCACTCTCCATATACGTACATAATATCTGCATATTCGTCATTAGTGTAGTGAGACATTTTGAATTTATGTTTGAAATTTTAGTGATATCTTCTAGTTCGAGTAATGTACCGAAACTCACAAAAATTTGAAAGTGGTTCTGTTTTTATAGGGTCTTAATTTTTTACGTATTCCATTAATAAAGGCCAAGAACTGTACCAAATTTTACCTTTAACCTCAGAGCCTTTAACATCCAAGTAGGTGCTTTAATTATGTTGAAACTAATTTTAATTTAGTTTATTTTATTGATAGTTTAAAAAGTAATTACTTAAGTACGAAAGTACAATTTAAACTTTTCTTTTCAACGAGGGCCACTTTACGGCATATTTACTTTTTAAGCGATATGTATTTTCGCTTACTACTTGCGAAATGGTAAAATCTAAGTCATAAATATGTATGCAATTTTTGTAGCCAACAATATGGCCTATAAAAATATAAAATTAAAATGGCATATTTTAATGAAGTTTTCTGGGAATAACGACATTGAACACAGAATTTTCGGGGTAGAAGTGCCAACATTTTGTGTTTTGAAGTAAATATCTCAAAATCAGTAACAGTTACAATGTAGAACGTTACATCAAATTAAAGGTAATTTGCATAAAAAACAAGCCACAAAACTTTGCGTTATGATTATTAGTTTTCAAGATATAACGATTTCAGTGAGTCAGGGTACAGGACCGAAACACTTTTATTGGCCACCCTGTAACTCCGCAGATTTTACAGGGTACAGGACCGAAACACTTTTATTGACCACCCTGTAGAACGATTTTTTGCTCAAAATATATCAAGGAATGCCTCCTTACAAAAGTGTCCACCGAGTACCAAACACCCTGTATATTCGTGAATTAGCATTGCAGACCCGGGAAAGTCACACCGGTGATCATTATTTGCTGCTTGATATCTGTCAGGTGGACTAGGTTTTTGGGTAGCATGAATATGGGATTTGATAAAATGTTGTGCAATTTTATGTAATCCACCTTAAAGCAGAGGAGTATTATGGATGGGTTTCCTTGGTTTTTGTCCGTGGCTGCTTATTCGTATGATTAGTCATTCAGACATCTAGTCGTAGTCAACGTTTACAGTCAGATGTACCAGTGGTGTCATCTTAAATCATAGTGACAACACAGCTAAACCGCATTCCACGCCTAAATTAATAGTTTTCCGAGGCCTTTTTACTACTGCGTCCTACCCCTATCCACCACCTGAGGACGCGTCCTGGAAAATTGCTAGTGCTAGTCTCAGGGTACAATAAGGAAATTGAGAGTTTTTTTTGCGCCGCTATAGCCTACAAAATGAAGTTTCCTTGCGCCAACTATCATGTAATTAGGTCGTTCAATCGGGGAAACGCGTTTTGATGGAGTGTACTTTTTCTAATAAAAAAAACATCTAAATTGTTGTAAAATTTTTTACCCAGCCCGCAAATTTGGAACATTTTGCACAATAATGTTTTAGTTTGCATTTATCTTTCTTAACAATTTTCAATTATCCATTAAATTTCTCACGAAATAAAATCATCAACGTTCTCTCTTTTTTTCTCTCCCATTTCAGAACTCGATACGAAAACACAAAATCTAACAATGATGTCGCAAAAATATAAAAAAGACGCAACATATTTAAATCGTAAGTCGATGTATGTTAAAGCCGCAGCTATCGGTATAGTTTTTATTGTATTCATTTTATATTTCTGGGTACTCTAGATTCATTTAGCTTCATTTCATTTAGTCCTTCTGACAATAAAATTGATGAATCCAAATTCATATTACAATTTAATTCCGAAAAACATCCCAAAATAGAAAGTCAAAACAAGACAAACTAACAACAAAAGATCAATCTGTAAACGAAACAAAATGTCAAGAAAAAACTCATCAAAATAGCGAAAAATAATTTGTTGAAAATATTCGAAAACCTCGAAAAACTCTGTATTTCGCATAGCATTATTTTTTAAAGCCAGAGAGCAAAGGAGAAAAGTTTAATTTAAAGACGAACGTATAGCAAAAAGTAATAAAAAAAAGTAAAATTATTACATAATAATTCAGATGAACCCAACAGGTGAAAGATTTAAAATAAAGTTTGAAAAAAACTGAGTGCCCTTCCTAGGTAATGGTCTGTATATGATAGAAAAAACAAACTAAATAGAAAACCTAATGTGAAAACAAACTATGTAAGCTTACACCACCACCAGCATCTTCAACAACACATTTTATCGTTGGTTGATTTTTTCTATTGTAGTCCTACTCAAGTTGTTTATGTGTTATATTTTGTATTAAAATGAGAAGAAGAAAAAGAAAAACGATGTGAGATGAAATCGAAATAAAGAAAGATGATGTATTTATAATATTGAAAAAAACTATGTATTTTATTTATGCATTCGATGCACAATTTTCACAGAATTTCAAAAATTTTTAAATAATTTCACTTAAGAATATCCATTTGCGTGCGACTTAAATCAAGTTTTCCCTTCAGTTTCTTTTCCACTTGAATCCGATTCGTCATCGTCTGAAGCATGCTCCTCGCTGAACAGCAAATTCCGTGGCTGTGCTTCGAGCTCGGCTTTACGTTTTTGACGTTTAACGCGTTTCTGAGCTTTTATATCATCCTTTTCCTTTTTGATCTCATCTTCGGTTTTGATTCGATCCACAGAAACTTTCCGGGTTTTGCGACCATACATTTTATTCAAACTTTCTTCGTATTTTTTCGATTCTTCAATGACATCTTCATCTGTTGAATATTTAGGGAGTTTCATAATGGTTCTCAACCTTCAGGTCCATAAAATTGTCCTACTCACCACTATCAATTATATCATACTCCTCTTCCGCGACATCATAGCAAACATGGACAACTGGAAACTCAACAATAATCTTACCAGCCAGATTCGCTCTCAAAGTCTTCTTACAGTCCAGCTCGTAGAAGCGACGACTGCATCGTTTGATCCCCTCGGCCTTGAGTAATATCTTCAAGCCTCCAACGCCTCGACTCTGATACACTTCCAAACACTTCTTCATCGGCACCTGCTCTTCCTTTCCCGCCTCCACGGTCTTCTCATCTTCACTGACCACGCGCAAATATTTATCCAGCAACTCGAACAACTTTCTATTTTCACAACATTTCTCATCGACATACTTCATTCTATTGGCATTCGCGAAAATCCACTCGATACGCCAATAAATCAAATCCTGTTTCCGATCGTAGTACGTCGTATTGGCTTTTTGACGTGCGAAATTCGGCAAAAGGAATCGGACAGTTGTTTTACGTTCGCGTGCTGCATTACATAGTTTCAATAAATTGGTCGGTAACATTTTATTGTATCTGGTGTACCGTTTGATTTTATCAGTTTTACGATCTTCAACGTAACGTGTACATTCCTCGAGAAAATAATAGTCATTCATAAAATCCATTTTGGTCATTTGTTTTAACGTTATGAACTTGGTACGATCACGAACTCCGTCACAGTTCAATTCTTTTTTGTGAATATTTATGCACTTGATGCAGCACGTTTTAACTTCGCACTTTGGACAGGTATATCTTGCTTCTGTATAATTGCATACTTCACATTTACCTAGCCTAATTTTTATTGGAAATTGATATTGATCTTTGTTATTTTATTTTGTTTGACAAAAAAGTTAGAGGTTTGTTAGTTTTTGTGACATTGATTTGTTTCGTTAATTATTTCTTACCTGGGAGATAAGGGACAGCCTGTGAACGATGATGCGGAATCGGTATCGCTTTCCATTTTGCACTGGCGCTTCATGGTTAAAATTGATGGAACAGAAATCTGTACAACAGTAAAGTTTACAGTTAGAATAATTTATCGATGTTTCTGTTAGGATAAATCGAACAAAAATGATTGCTATACTTCAATTTTATTTTATTTATAAATTAGATGTAGATTTATTTGTTTCCATATTGTGCATAGATAATTTTTGCTATCTACAAGTCAAAACATTAATGTTTTAAAGCACCTATCTTCGTCTCTCTACTTAATTGCTATGAACAGCCCCCTTGTATCTTTTTATATCAAAATATTAAATTAAACAATTTGTATTTTTTTTAACTTCGATTAAATCAAATCCATTAAATTCAAATAATTTGTGTCGCAACTGTTTAACCTTTCCGCTATAACTTTAGAAGTTAAGGTAAAATTGAATGAACTCTCCAAGGTTTATTCTGTGAATGCGGAATTTAGTTCTGATATAATTGAAAAATACTGAATTAAATTAAAACTGATAGCAGAAGTACACTACTGCCAAAATCTCTTTTATTTTTGTAAAGTAACTTCTTCTATCTTTTTTTTTCCTCCTTCCTTCCACTCTCTCCATCACTCTATCAGCGTGCACAGTCCATGTGCACCATCTTTACCCTCCAGTAAGTTTTTCATAGTGCTTCCCAGACAACTAGTTGTTGGTATAAGGGACAGCACAATTCTTATCAATATGATAGACTCACTTTTATTTACTTATTATTGTCTTCATTGACTTGTGTCCAGAGAAAAGTATACAAAAAACTCTGGTGTTATTCGTCATTGTGCATTGTTAATTTTTATGTGCAATTTTAGGTTTTCTTTGAATGTCACGATACTGCTTGAGCTCTTTAACGGATCTGGCAATGTATTGTAGAAAGCTATAGCCTGTTGTATTGGATCTAGCTTTAATCTATCTGTTCTTAGTTTACAAACTAAAAGGTTGCTGGCTGATCTTGTTTCTCTGCTAGTTAAGTCTCCAACAGTTCTAGGAATATCTGGCCATTTCAGCCCGTTGTTGATAATTTGGTAAATTATTTTGCCTCTTTCGAAATTAACAATCTGTTGGATGTTTAACTACCCTGATCGAGTGTACACGTCGCCCGTTGGTGTTAAGGTCGGCAACCTAAATATAAACTTTATCGTCTTAGTGACAAGTCTCCCTATTAGCTCGATGTTATGCTTAGTTGTTTGGCTCCACAAGATTGCTCCATATTTAACAGTAGACAAGATAAACGCATTTAACATTAGGAGTTGAGTGCGTTTTTTCCAGGAAATCATGTATTCTCAGTGTCGCGATAAATGGTGCGATTTTACTCCTGATGTAGTTGATGTGATGGGTCCAGGACATCTTTTCATCCAAAATCAATCCCAGGTATCTTATTGAATCGACCTTCTCCAGTTGAACTCCATCAATTTGAATGCATGGATTAATAGGGCGTTTATTTTTTTGCTGGAACATAATGTATTTAGTTTTGTGGACATTTATAACGAGTTTGCTCTGGCGCAGCCACTTCAAGTATTTATCCAAATCCATATTTACTGTACTTTGGATGGCTGTCTCATCTTTTCCAGCATATAACAGGAGCGTATCGTCAGCAAACAAAACTATATTACCAGAAAGCCTAAGATCTTGAACGCTGTTCACGTAGATAAGGAAAAGTATCGGCCCTAAGATCGATCCCTGTGGAATACCTTTGTTTATAGAAGATTCCTGACTGTTGTAACTTCCTTGTTTTGTGACTATTCTTTTATCCAACAGGTAATTTTTGATAACAGATTTAAATTTCATGCAAATCCCATACTCTTCCAGTCGCAGTAAAAAAATCTCGTGGTCAATGGTATCAAAAGCCTTTTTTATATCGACGAAAATGGCTGCCACGTAATTACCTTTATCCAGTGATTGATTTATAAACTGGACCGCGTCCAGGGTAGCTGATATAGTGCTGCTGTTCTCCTGAAAACCATACTGCATTGGAGCCAAAACTGATGTTTCTAAATATTACACTCAAAATATCAAACCTAAAAACCTAAAATTCAACAGGATGGATCAGAAACAATGTTGCCCATGAAGTTTTAGTTGCATATTCGCTTGCAATAAATAAGTTAATCGAGCGTCGCGAACGAACCTCAATCTAGTGAGGAGTGCTTTTCAATGTTCCTGGATATTGTAACTCAAGTTGTATTTTGACTTTTTCTGCCGATAGTTTTCACAAAACAGTTTTCTTTACCTAATTATTCTCTAAGTTTAGTTTGTGTTATGTTTCCAAACAATTAAATTCAATAATAAATTCAGTGGAAGATAGTGGAAAAGAAAAAAAGAATGTTTTCCCAGTGGCGCTTGAATCTCCCGAAAAGCAATAAGAACTCATTAATGGCTCATCATGTATTTAATGAGTTTGCCAGAGCAAAATCGTTATAAATGTCCACAAAACTAAATACATTATGTTCCAGCAAAAAAATAAACGCCCTATTAATCCATGCATTCAAATTGATGGAGTTCAACTGGAGAAGGTCGATTTAATAAAATACTTGGGATTGATTTTGGATGAAAAAATGTCCTGGACCCATCACATCAACTACATCAGGAGTAAAATCGCACCATTTATCGCAACACTAAGAAGACATGATTTCCTGGAAAAACGCAAGTAAAGTAAAGCAATCCCACGACAACCCTTGTACGGGTCTAGGGGTTGAAGCTGGTAGAGAGCTTCATTACAATTTTTTTAATCATTGTGGATACGAGTGTGGAGTGATTAGTTCCACGACTCACTTTACCCCTGATTTAAATCAGGTACCTAATCAGAGCTAGGTGAACTCAAAGCTTGGTGCGCGGACCCTCGTCCGAACCTGGATTCGAACCAGGGACCCCACACGCAAGAAGCCAGGAAAAACGCACTCAACTGCTAATCTTAAATGCGTTTATCTTGTCTACTGTTAAATATGGAGCAATCTTTTGGAGCCAAACATCTAAGCATAACATCGAGCTAATTGGGAGACTTGTCACTAAAGCGATAAAGGTTATATTTATGTTGCCGACCTTAACACCAACGGGCGAGGTGTACACTCGATCAGGGATGTTAAACATCCAACAGATTATTAATTTCGAAAGAGGCAAGATAATTTACCAAATTATCAACAACGGGCTAAAATGGCCAGATATTCCTCGAACTGTTGGGGAGTTAACTAGCAGAGAAACAAGATCAGCCAGCAAGCTTTTAATTTGTAAACCAAGAACGGATAGATTGAAGCTAGATCCAATACAACAGGCTATAGCTTTCTACAATACATTGCCAGGTCCGTTAAAGAGCTCAAGCAGTATCGTGACATTCAAAGAAAACTTAAAATTGCACATAAAATTAACAACGCACAATGACGAATAACACCAGAGTTTTTTGTATACTTTTCTCTGGACACAAGTCAATGAAGACAATAATAAGTTAATAAAAGTGAGTCTATCATATTGATAAGAATTGTGCTGTCCCTTATACCAACAAACTAGTTGTCTGGGAAGCACTATGAAATACTTACTGGAGGGTAAAGATGGTGCACATGGACTGTGCACGCTGGTAGAGTGATGGAGAGAGTGGAAGGAAGGAGGAAAAAAAAATAATTCCAGTCATTGGGCTTTTCCACACTTGTCTTCTTGAAGCACTCCCCAACCCGTTTTTTTGTTCAAGAGACGAAAGAATCAAGGGGAATTCTCTAATTTTTGTAGAGAATTCCCCCTGATTCTTGCGTCTCTTGCCCAGAAAATCGGTTTGAGGACTGCATCACGAATACAAGTGTGGAAAGGCCCATTGTCGGATATCGATAATGAGCATACATTTTAACACCTTTGCGCTTTCGTTTCTGTCTAATTCCTAATACAGCGTTTACACGATGTGTATTGCTGTTCATTAAAAAAAAAGTAATTAAAGGCGAACATAATATATCCTGTCCAAATATCGCCAAGAGACAAACAAAAGTATAAAAAAGAAACCAAATATATTGTATACTTCAAACTAGAAAAAAATTTGGCTGATCTACTTAAAATGTCCTCAGTCCGACATAAAAAGGTGCCATGAAGATAAATAAAATTATAACAGCAGCCTACGAAATGTCGAAACTGTTAAGCATTTCCTCCCGACGAAAAGCTTGATGTATGGAGGATTTTGCAATAAAACTGCTTGTCCGCTGAGCGATCCATAACACATAAAATGTGCCATATGTAATTGCAGCCACATAGCAAACAGCTTCCTACTGCCCAAACGTGCAGAATATCTAATTATAGAACAATAAATATAAAATAACGGAACAACGCCACAGTATTGGTTAAAGAGAGATAATAAACTGACACACATAAGAAAATATAAATAAGAAATATCACATTAGAAATATCATTACAGATATCACATGAGAAATATCATAAGAAAAGATAAAGGGGTAGCAATAACTTTTTTTTTTTGAAAAAAAATGTATTTCTGTCTCTAGAGTATAAGCATAAATTAAGCAAATCATTAATCCTGTGGCTGTTACATTAAATGGCTGTGGCCTTACTTCGATTGTCACTTATTTCAATGGCATCAAGCTTGTCTTCGAAAAAAAAAACTTCGCATGTGTTGCTCGCCTAGTGCCTGCCCTAGGCGAAACACAAACATTCGGGTGCTCGCTATTCCCGTAGTTTGTCGAACTTTCAACTCACATCAAATTAGACGAGCACTGTGTCGGATCCCCGCAGCTCGTTCGTCTTCCAGTTTTGGCGAACATTCGGCAATGCCCGAATGTTTAATTCACTGTGCTTGTCATTCCGCAAGCACCAAGGCAAATTGCTTGACTAGGTGTTCGGTATTTGACGAATAGGAGCTGTTTGACAAACACCGCATATCTAAAGCCGCCTTTAAGTAAGCTTAGTAAGAAGTATGTCCGCCGTTATTGTTTGTAACCTCCTCTAAACGGCTTGGCATTGAATTTATTAAGGTACAGATGGTTGCTTGATCGATATTCTTCCCCTTCTTGTTGATTGAATCCCTTAGCTCCTAAACGCTTGTATATTGGTGCCCATGGTGAAAAACTAGCTGGTAAGATAGACCACAGATTCTCGATTAGATTAAGATCCGGACTAAGTTCGGGACCTCAGAAAGTCTCGAGCGATGGATCGCCGCATTATCTTGCTGAAAAATTAGCTCAGCGCCAGCAATCTTCTCTTCGGACTCAATAAGCACCTCATCTAATAAATTAATATAGTATTCCGAGTCCATTTTTATCAAAACGAAGCAAATAGATGTGGTACCCCCATACGATAACGCTGCCCAAATTATGAGAGACTCTCCATCGAAATTTCGACGCTGACGTTTTCCTTTCGCAGAACCTTTATCCCGCCAGTATTTATGTGAACCGTTTGGGCCATCTAAATTAAACTTTTTTCGTCAGTAAGTACTATTTTGTTTCATTCTTCGTCCCAAAACCAGTACTTTTTGGCAAATTGCAGTCTAGCCAATTTATTTCGTAAGCGGAGGTTTCCCACATTTTTTGTCATATGTGAGGTCAAATCCCACTTCATTATTTGTTGGACTCTACGCACACCTACTTCTAAGTTCATTTGTCTTCTAATTTCGTTCGCACTAAGATGTTCTTCGATGGCAATCCCTCTGATCTCTCTTTTGTCTCTTTTAGACACCTTAGGTGGTCTTCCTGGCTGTTGCGTTAGAGTCGATGAATTCGAATTAGAAAGAAAATAAAAACAATTGGCTTTTTCAGTGAAAATACGTCTGGACTAAGACGGTTCCGAAGAAAGACTGACTAGATGTATTTATTTACTTGACAGATACAATAGTGGATAATATTGCCAGATGGGTAAACATAATGTGGGTCTAGTTGACACCAACACTGGTCGTTTAGTTTTACCGTAATCTTTCCCCATTTAAATGAAATTATCGATTACACAGTAGATCTTTTTAAACGTTTAGCGATTTAGACATACCTTGCTCATGAAAAACTGTAATTTTACCCTTTTCTTCTTCGCTTAATGATTTTTAAATAATATTTTAAATTGCAATAAAATTTGTACCATGCATTTAGAAAACAAGTATTCAGGCGTTAGGCACCTTTTACTAAAAAAAAATATTTTCTTATAAATATGTATTTCCTTTTTTTTATCTGGAACTCGTTACCTGTATAAAATATTGCAGAACATTGTAAACTGCTCTTAAAATTTCGACTATTATTATTATTATTATTTTTCTTCTTCGTCCAAGAGCGACACGACCGCAGCTGGATCAAGCTTCGTTTAAATTTTTATTCGATTGATGCTTTTAACTATCCTATGGCTGTTTTACTATGTCCTCGTAATATGTTTCTTCTCCTTTGAGGTACGTGAATCTTAGCTAGCTTTGTTCTAAATGTCATTAAATCTGACTATGTCGTTTAATATTTTTGACATACTAGTAATTTTTGAAATTTTGGCCAAATTATGAATTCATAATTTTTTAGAAAATTGTTTCTTCTTTTTTATAAATTTAAAGGAAAACCCGAAAATTCATTCTTTATATCGTTAAAGCGAAATTGTTGTAAGTTGAAAACGTTTTCGTGAAATATGGTAGATTCAATCGAAGGTTGAATGTATTTTGTCGGCCTAACAAAATATAGCACAAGGTTGAATAGCACTCCAGATAAAAAGGGATTTGGGAAAATATTAAGCATTGTAAAAAAGATAGGCCGAAGTGTGAAGATCGGCAAAGACGTGCTACGGCACTCTGAAGCAGGTAAGTTTGATGAATGTGACTAGTAATATTCTGCGCTTCTTTATGTCAAAGAGAAAATAATCCTTTATACTATTTTTCCATTTTAATTGAATTGTTTGAATTGTTATTTTTTAATTGTTAACTGAATTGTTATTTTTTCGTTCGATTGTTCTGCATGAAACTTCCTCTATACTCTATATAGCTCATTGCATAAAATTTGATTGAACTTCGCATATCATCTATTATTTTAGACGATAAAACGGTTAAACCACTTCAAAAGTTAACATGCTACCGAACGGGAAACTAGTATGCTGTGTTTTATTCAAGAAACGAAAATTACCCCTTGGTTGGTGGAGAACAAACTATTCGATGTCGACAACGCATCAGAACGAATCAAACGAAATTGAAACGTACAAGGTAATTTCACATTATTTCCTAATTTGAGCTCTCAAGTGTGAATAATTTGGATGGCTCAGTAAATTGTTTCCTACAAATGAAAAAAAAAAATCATTAAAATTCAGATTAAATTGGAAATTTTCTAAAATATTGATGCTACTAGCTAAGTAAAGCTTGTCGCACACTATTCCGTCACGACACGACACGACATAGAAAAATGTCGTACGACAGTCGGTAGACCAACGCACACTATACCGAACCGACCGACACATCAGTTTGTGAAAAGTATTCAGAAAATGCATTGTTTCACGCAATGGAAAATATGTACGAGTATTGTTAAAAATTAAAAAAATGATAATACTGAAATTAATTGTAATTTCTTCCCATTTATTTGTCTTCTTTTGTGTGTTTTCGTAACTTTTTGAGCTTATTTGATACAATAATTTCTACAGAGTGGCGTAAAAGTTTCTGCTCTTTGATATGAAAAATCAACCCGAATAAATTAATGGGAAAAAGCTATCTTTCCAAATTTTGAAACCCTCTTCTATTTTTCTTAAACCTACATAGCTTTAATTAATTCAGTGATGATACCAAAATAATGACTGTTGTTGTTTTAGAGTCGGTAAAAACAGGTACCAAAATTCAAAGAGGATTAATATATCGAACTTTTATAAAACCTGAAAAACTTTGGATTTCTTCAGCGGATCGAATTGATAATAATGGTAAATAGTCAACTTTATGTGAAAGTTTCGGAAAACGAGTTTCAGGCTGTATTGAAAACGAAAGAGGGCATAATTCATACTAATTATATATTATGTTGCTTCAAGTGTGTTAAATGTTGTACAGGAAATACTAAGGACAAAAACTTTTGCGCCACCCAGTAGTTTTTGGCCAAAATTTTACATCCATTACCAATTCGATATTTTATTTAATATCAAACTGCCTAACGACACCTGATGCTTATCATCGATTGTTCAGAAAATGCATTATGATCAATACAATGGAAAGTGTGTAATGTGAAGCATTTAAAAAATTAAAATTGAAATTTTCTCAGAAAACTCTTCTCATATATTGTCCTTCTTTTGTGATTTATTGTAATTTTTTGAACTTATTTCATACAGCTCTATCTATTTTCTGGGCAAAAAAATTTACTTCATCCATTTCCAATTCGTAATTTTTTTTTTAAATATTAAACTGCCGTACGACAACTGATGCTTATCATAAAATCTATGAAGTTATATGAAAGGCCGCACACTTAACCGACACGACACGCTACAATGACGTACATCATTTGTCGGATTGGATTGAATTCGAACATCCCAAACGACAAAATTTTTTTGCTGTCCTGTCGTGTCGTGACGTGTTGGTCAAGTGTGCGGGCGTTCATACAATTACATACAATTTATTCTGACAGATTTTTGTCGTGTCGTGTTGTGACGTGTCGTGTCGGAATAGTGTGCGATATGCTTTAGTCGATAGATCAAGTGGCTGTCAAACGAAAAGTACCAACCAACACAAATAGATACATAAGAGGCCCGCTGTGATAATACTCTTCCTCGTCAGCCATATAACACTCTTCCTCGTCAGCCATTGTAATGAGGAAACCGTTTCGTTTCTTTATTAACTTATACTATCCCTTTTAAATCGATAAAGGAAAGATCAGTCAAACCTGAGAGAACGGGGCTCTGATTGAGCCCATTCTTCTCTTTTCTAAAGCTGGGCATTGGTACATGAGATGAGGGACGAATTCATCCTCATCGTCTGAGCCACAGCTCCGACAGAAATTGTAACCAATGCCGGAGAGTACAGCGTTTTCTTGTCTTCTTAACATCCTCGAGGTATTTATGTCTGATATATGGTTTGACCGAACATATTGGTGTTTCTGTAGAGCAGGAAAAAAAAGTGTCAGGCATTGCCAATTCGTAGGCCACACAGCTAAGACGGATACTGCCTCGGATAAAGTTCTATCATTTCCAAACTCTGTTCCAGTCCATGGAGAAATGCAATGAAGCAAAATAAAGTTGTTGTAGCACTAATACTTTGGTAGGTAACCAAAGTATTAATACGTAATTATTAAAATTAATATTAATTCATATTAATATAAAAATGTAACAGTTTTGGACCATAACAAGGATCAAATTTAAAGATTTGGCATTCTAACTCAGGTCAATGGAGACTCCGTTCAATTTCGATAAGTCAAATCTCGAAGAACTTTGTACTTTTTTGTAAATAGTACTAGCTCCGCTTTACTGGAATTCACATCAAGCAGCATTCCCGACTCCAACGTGAAAGAATATCGAAGTGAGTGATTAATCCTCTCCGAAAGTATAGATACTTTCCTGCTATGGCTATGTCGTTCGCATAAGCAATCACTTTCCAGCCAGCATAGTCCAACTTCCGCAGAAGAGAATTAACTTAATGTAACAGCAGGGGAGAGAGGACACCATTTTGAGATGTCCCCCCCGTGCTGAATCACCAACGCAAGTGAGCATTCGACGCTCTGCTTTTGAGAAGCTGTTCGATAAAAGCTATTTTCCGTGTATCAAAACCCACCACCAAGAATGCTTCCATAATCGCATCTGACTTGATTTTGTTAAAAGTCCCCTCGATATATAGGAAGCAAGTAAGCATATATTTCCTTTCTAATTCGCTCTATGAGGAAGTGAAGAACAGTTTCAATAGACCCACTTCAATAGGGAGTTCGTAATATCAAGAAGTGATGCTAAGTTGATTACCTGCTCCACTCGAAGCGCTGTATATGTTGTGGGACTGTGTTTCCCCGGGAAATACGATACCCGGTAAAGTGTCGGTACTTGAATTAGTCCATATTTTCCAACAGGATTCTGGGTGTATCCTACAGAATTCGGAACCGAGCTTTAAACCTAACGGACACGATTAGACTCACTGATGCCCTCTATATTGCCACATTAGGATCTCCATTTGGATCTCTTCGCCTTACGAACGGCATACTGATTGCGTTTTATCTAGAGCTCTTAGATCCTCGACAGCTACGCATACTCGTTCACGGGGACTAACATCAACATTGAAACCTCAGTTGCAGCCTCAGCTGCAATCATTACAATTACTAATGTCGCCATCTGTTGTGCTCAACGCACAGGAGTGTCTGCAGCCTCGGAGCCGTGAGAAGTCGGATTCAGACTATATACCTGATATACGTGTTACACGTAATCGATCACAGCAACAGCAGCAACATCTTCAACCTTTATCTCTTCCACATCATGAACATGTTCATCTACAGCCCCAAGAAACTCATTTTGCTTCTCCTCAGCAGCTGCAACAATAGCATCTGGATACTTCATCACAGCCTGATATTTCTACACCTCATCTTCCTCAGGTTCAGGTCTCGCCTGTAACAAGTACTTCAACTTATTCGACTCTGCAAACATATAATCCAGCTCAGGAATATAGATTTAATGCGGATGGTCTTATTAGAGTTACTGCGCCTCCTCTGCAGCTGTTCTTATCTCGAGTCTCTGCTGATACATCTAAAAGCGACATTATTAAATATATACATCGAAGACTGGAAAGTTCCACGAGCGTGTTTTGCAAAAAACTAACTTCCAACGATCGTTTTTGGGATCATTTAAACTGAATCTTCCATCAACTCATAGTTTTGGTCACATTGACTTCTGGCCCACTGGTATTCTAATCAAGATCTTTGAACATCGTCGGCGTCCTGTAAATTTTCGGGAAGGTCGGACTCGAGCTACAGTAAACCAAGCAACTTAAATCGCACTGACAAGACTTTACATACAAATTATAATTTATATTACCAACATGCTCGCGGTCTTAGAATCAAACCGAGCTAAATAATAATCTTTTTGCCTTCTCTTCCTCCAATGATATTACATATATTTGTTCAACGGAAACTTGGCTCTCTGCTGAAATTTCCAGCGAAGAATTTCTTCCTTCACACTACGTATTCAGAAATGACGGGGATATGGGCTTAACCCAAAATGTGCACTCAGTGAATTCGTTGCACACTTTCCTGTTGAATGTGTAACAGTCCAAGTTCCCCTATCACATGCCACCTGCCAACTACTTGTCACTGTGTATATTTCTTGTAATGCTTCCGTATCCTCATATGTGTGTTTTCATAGTGAACTGTCCAATTATATTTTTACCAACTTTCCCCATTCTCCTGTGGTTATCTGTGGTGACTTTAACCTTCTGTTCAGCCAATGGGATATGACATCATTGACAATCGTGTTCAGAAATGCATATTCCATTGATCTCTCCTCTTTTCTCTCTTATTGTTCTATGTCATTTCAAATACTATCATTCGTCTTTTGGACCTTGCCCTCTCCCACATTCCCTCCAATGATATCTCTCCTCTTTTATCTCTCCTTACGTTGACCCTGATCCACATCATCTTCCACTCGCAATAAATCTCAAACTTGCTCATCCACTTCGAAAAAGAATATTTCTTCTCCGCGTTTCAATTTTTTCAAAGCTGATTATTTGCGAATTGCTTCAAAACTTGATGCTATTGATTGGTATACTTTCTTTGATGGGCTGAGCGTAGATGCTGGCTTTTCATCTTTTTACGCTTTAATTTCCAACTTAATATCTATCTACACTCTTACAACATATTATCGCAAATCATCTAGTCCACCTTGGTTCTCTGTTAATGTATATATTGCGCTTCGCAACAAAGGGCAGATACGTTTGGTACACTTGCGTAGTCTCTCTGATGATTCGCTTCGAAATTTCCGCAAATACCGAATAAAGGCGAGAAAAAAAACTATTGAAACAGCTAAGCGGAGATACTTTGCGCACATAGAGTCATCCTTCCTTACTAAGAATCTAAAATCTTGCTGGTCGTACATCGATTCCCTGAAAACTTCAAAACACTTACCGGATAGCTTTTTGTTTAACTGTTATGTCGCCTCTTTTCCCCCAAGACATTTATGAGTTGTTTGCTACTTTTTTCCCCTCAATCTTTGGATCATCAAACCCATCCAAACTTCCCAACAGCAACATCCAATCACTTTCAACTTTTCATTTTGCTTTCATTACGACCGTCTTATCTCAAATTGAAGCTTTAATATTCCTTTTAGACCCTACAGCCAGTAAGGGTCCTGTCTTCACATTTAAGTGTTCCTCTTTCTATTTTATTTAATCTAAGCTTGTCCACTGGTGTTTTTCCTTCTGTATAGAAAGTTGCAAACGTGTTTTCGAATGTTTTTATTGTGTACCATTTTTTTTCCCCTAGCTTGTAAAAATATTTTAATTTAAACCATTGTTTTTCCTTTTGAAGCTAGATTTATTTTAATTACTCGACATATATAGATATTTCGAGGGTAATCTGCCCTCTTCTTCAGTGTCTATAGGTCTGATAGTCGGTCAAATATTCCTTAATATGAAGTTAAGTCCTTTACTAACAAACCAATTCCTATCCAATTTGATTATACCCTCTCCAGTATTATGTTGCTGCATGTAGATCAACATAAGGACCTTGGCGTTATCTTTGATCCTCGTCTGAAATTTGATCTGCATGTTCAATTCATTTAATCGGAAGCGTCAAGAGTGGCAGGATTCGTTCTTCGTTGTTCCCATTGCTCCCTTAATATCTTAACTTTTGTCCGTCTCTTCACGTCGTTAATACGTACCATACTAGAATACTGCTCGCAAGTGTGGGCTCCTTATTTTGTGTAGTTGTCAGATGAAGTCAAGTCAGACCAACATAAGTTTACTTGTTGTCTTCTGTATAAGTTTAATTTCCCCTACTGTCCTTACAATGAACGACTAGAATAAACTCTCTGAGCCATGGCTTGATAGGGACCTTAGGCATTTACGGAATCGTAGGAACAAAATTTATAAGCGGATTAAAGTTAGTATTGACGTTAGTTCGGCTATTCAGGAAGAATATAATGAAATTGCTAAGCAGTTTTAACAAAGTCCCACGAGGCTTATGACAACTACATTAAGACTACCAGCGAAAATATAATCCGCACCCGAAAAAATTTTATAATTTTGTAAATGTGAAGCGAATGGTTATCCATCGTCGATGTTCTTTAATAATATCACTTCCTCTCCCAATGAGATTTGTGATTTATTCGCAGATAGTTTTCAGGCTGTTTTTAATGCATCAGACCCACCAAACTCACACATTTTTTACTCTCGTTCCGCTCCAACAGCTTTGGTCAGCCACTTAGAAATTTCACGTGATGATATACCTAAAGCTATTTCGGAACTCGACTGCAACAAAGGCCCCGGACCCGATCTAATTCCTCCAACTTTCTTGCGAAAGTGTGTAGAGCAGCTTGTAACTCCCTTGCATATTTTTTTCAACAGATCACTTTCGTCTGGAGTGTTTCCATCCTGTTGGAAACTTTCGTATGTCACACCCATCTTCAAAAATGGTGATAGACGCTGTATCGGAAATTAAAGGGGCATTGCCATTTTATCTTCAATTCCGAAACTTTTTGAAAAGATTGTCTGCGATAAACTTTCTCCACTTGTTGACTCCCGTCTGAACGAGCAACAACATGGTTTTAGAAAAGGTCGCTCAACTACCACGAATTTGACAGTCCTAATATCAGACGTTCTGTGTAAAATGAAGAAAGGATACCAAATTGACGCAGTCTATACAGACTTCAGTAAAGCTTTCGACAAAGCTGACCACCCTATCTTAATTTCAAAGCTTCTGAAATTTGAACTTGCCGGATCTTTGCATAGCTGGCTGACTTCTTACCTTCGTAATCGAACGCAATTGGTAAAATTTCAAAGAGTTATCGAAAAATATATCTGTTACCTCCGGTGTACCACAAGGTAGCCATCTTGGCCCACTCCTTTTTAATATATTTATTTCTGACCTATCTGACGTCCTATCAAATACACTTCATCTACTTTACGCCGACGATCTCAAAGTGTATCACATCATTAAATATAAATCCGATGCACTCTTTCTCCAATCTAAACTTAATTCACTTGATCATTGGTGCAATGAAAATATGCTCTCTCTCAACATTGCTAAGTGCCAGGTTATTAGTTTTTCGCGAAAATGCACGGTCTGACATTACACGTACTTCCTTGGCAATAATTTGTTAGCCCGAGTTGAAAACGTTGTTGACCTTGGTGTTCTCCGCCGCTCCACCCTGCACTATGATAAAATACTTTCCCGTGCAAACAAACAACTAGGGTTTATCAAAAGACGTGGGTCACAAGATCCTTATACATCCCACTTGTACGCCCCATTCTCGAATATGCCTCTATCTGTTGGAATCCGGCTTTTGAAACCCAAGTAACAGACTTGAGTCCATACAAAAAAAGTTCTTACTTTTCGCATTGAGAGAACTATACAATGCTTACGATTTTAATACCCTTCCTCCTTATGAGTTTCGACTGGGTTATCTAAACTGATTGACACTTGCATCCAGAAGAAAGATGATTTCGGCCTACTTCACATTCGAGCGCGCTATTGTGTAAGTTGTAATAAATGACATCAAAAACAAAGATTTTTTTGGCATTTCTAAGTATATATGAGTAAAAAACAATGGCACTAAAACTGTTAAAGAATATCCGCATACCACTACTTACGCAGCTAATGAACCGGTAAATAGATGATGCAGAATATTTAACATTATAAGTTTTCTGTATTCCCCAATGATCTCCAAATTCTCCTTCAAATCCTCCCTTTTCCAAGCCATTCATAACCCCTTATCTTAAGCTATATGTCAATGTTTTATTTGTTTGTTATTTATCAATTTGTTAATTATTTAATTTATTTAATTTTTCGTTTACACATATTTATTTCAAATATTTTCTTGTATTGTTTATACCTTGTTTGGTTAATAAATAATAAAAAAAAATTGAACCTTTCCCCAATGCACGTCCGCAGATTGTTACTTGATGCATGTTTCCTGTACAAAATTTATGTTGGCCTTTGTTCTATCAATATTCCTGTTTCCGAATTTGTGCAGGTATCTGATCGACCTATCAGGTCCCAGTCTTTTTCACCATCTCTTTTGCACGTAATACTTCATTTTTTTCATTCACCAATCCTGAGAATGCTAAGAGATCATCAGTTTGGTTCATTTTCCGTACCTATTCTTAGTTTTTAGGGGCATACTCTTCATACATTGTCAGAGCCTCCTCGCTTATAATTTAGCTTATGTTTCAACTTTCTTTTCTGTTATCTATTATTATCTTTCATCTAGGTATCTGTTATTTTTTATCTTCGCTATTTTAGGATTACTTACTATTTATTCATTTTCACTTTTATTATTCTATTATTAATATTGTTCTTCTGTTTCTATTTCTTAATCTACTTTATTGTATTACTTTCGTTGCTTATCATATTTGGATTATTGAATTTTCGTGCATATGATTTTTTATTTTTATGTATATGTATTTCTTTTCCATTTTATAATTGGATGTATATCTGTTAAATGAATTCCAAAAAATTAATACTTAAAGTCCTTCAATTTTGATTTATACAAAGACCAGTCATTAGATTTTTTAGGCTTATCAAACTTTTTCCTCTCTCTGCACTCAGAGTAGTGAGCTCTACATTCAACCTTTGGGGCTTTGAATTATATTTGCCTCTAGGTGAGTGACCTAGCAGTAGAAGTGAGAGCACCGGTAACTGTATTAACCATCAGATCCACATGACAGTTGATGCACCCTAGAGAAGGTTCCAGTAAGTATCGGACTAGGGATTATAGATCTGCACACTCTATAGTGTTCCTGTTAATAAAGGTTATCTGCTCTGTCAAGCTATGGCTACCCACATTAAAGGATATGTACCCGTGATCGGAGAGCAAACTCTCCTGGAAATCTTCGATCTATACAGAAGATGCGTGTAACGCACATTGACCAAGGTAACCTCAAGAATTTCCCTCCGATTAGCTCCGATTCATTGGGATCTATTGCAACATGCAACTAAATAATATTTTCAAAATCCCTCTTTTCTGAACTACGTTTTATGAACTACCAAATCTCCTGTCTAATTTTAGGAAGCTATCTCTACGATGAATTTACTCGCAAACAAACCCAAAGAGAATACCGACCCATATAATTTAAAAGAAACCTGGAAATATCTTTATCGATCAGGTCTAACAGCAAGAGATCTAGACACGCTGTCAGTGATCCATGTTGCTGGAACTAAGGGCAAGGTATACCGTCATTTTTAATCTTTATATCTATAGATTCATCTCTGATCCTGCTTTTGATATCCACACAGAGTTCAGCTTGTGCTATAAGCGAATCCGTTCTACGTTCGTACGGTTGCAAAACGGGTTTCTTCAGTTCTCCGCATTTTGTTTCAGTAACGGAACGCTATCATATCAACGGACGACCGATTACGGAACAATATTTTTCGAAAATGTTCTGGAAACTGTACAATACTCTGGAACGTTATAAAGAATATGCTGGTGATATGCCAACAACATTCAAATTTTTAACGATTTTGGGTTTTCATATATTTTTCGATTCGAATGTGGACGTTGCTATTATTGAGGCTGGTATCGGGGGATTATATGATAGTACGAATATTATTCGGTGAGTTGAATGGTTTTAAATCAAGGAGAGAGATGACGACGATATGATGTTGCTTTGTAGAAATTCTCAGACAATTGGTATAACATCGATAGGAATGGATCGCAGTGGTGTTTTGGGAAGAAATATTGAAGAAGTTGCAACACACACGGCTGGGATCATTAAACCTTATTCGAATGTTTTTATTGTGCCAATGGAGGAGAAATTGATGGAGATATTTGAAAGCAAAGCACAAGAAAAATCGGTGAATATCTCTTGACAAAAAAAGAAGAGTTATATAAGTTTTAGACACATTTTTTTACTCCAACACAGGCCAACTTTTTCGTTGTCCCGGATGTGTCCGAATACAGTTTCAGTAAACTGCCAACGAAAATACGTATTGACGACCAGTCACAAAATCAAAATTCATCGTTAGGTATTCAGTTGGCCTACGATTGGCTTCGGCGGCATCGTTCTAATAAAGTCAGTAGCGTAAGAGCCGGGATCGTGACAGATGCATCTCGTGAAGTTATCAAAGGCATCGATTCGTGCCGTTGGCCAGGTATGAGTCAAATTGCAAAATTAGGAAACAAGCTGATCTACATGAACGGTGCAGACAATCTGTCGAGCATAGGGGCATGCGGCCAATGGTTTCAACGGTCGACTGATTCGAGGTAGGTTCCCATCATTTTTCTGCTTCAAAAGCATCGATTTCATGTTTTTCATGTTCTTCCAGCAATCGATACAAATGTCTGATATTCAATCCAGCTCCGCACACCGATATCAAGAATTCCCTTCAATTTATAGCCAATAACATTAATTTCGATACAGCACTTTTCGTTCCGGATATTCACTATCACAATCAGGATCGTTATATGGACTGCGAAAGATCTTGGACAGCAAGCGTTCAGCAAATCGAAATGGCCGAGACATGTGCCAAATACTGGTCTAAGATCTCAAAGAGTCCCGCAACAAATGTCAAGCACTTCACATCCGTCCTTGATGCATTCCTGTTTTTAGATAAATTCTATCCGGATATTGAATTTGATATTCTTGTTACTGGTTCGATGTCGGTTATTGGAGCAACACGACGAGCTCTCGACAGATATAAAATTTTAACGCTATAAGAACAAACAACTCAAACTCTGGACAAATTAAGAGCACACTTGATTCAAATGGAACTTTTATTGAAGTGCTCAACTATTACGTAACGACGCATGTTATGTCGTGAAAACGAAAAGCAGATAAAATAATTGTTAAAGTGCGTAGAAACAACAAAAATGTTCCGATACGAATTAAAAAGCACAAAAATAGTAGTGATAGTTTTAACACGATGTGAGTGGTGTATTGCGAAATTGAGGATAATGTCCATTTCTATGTTTTCGTGTTCTGATTTGGTGTCCGAATCTAAATTGTGTTAAATTTGTTAAAATGTGCAAGATTTGAGAGAAATGAGAAAGTATCGAAGTAGTTTTATAAATGATAATACGAAAAGCAGTTATGAAAAAAGTTTGAAATACTTACGCACGACAAATTGTCTTTAGATTGGTGTTTGTTGTTGTTTGTAGATCAGATATGTGAAATACATAGATTTTACATGTAGTGAAGCCGAAATTTTTTCGAAATAAAAAAAATACTTAAGTCCTAAATCTTAGTTGTCTAAATGTGTTCTCATTGGCAGAAGAAAGAGTTGTCGCAAATGAATTTGAAGAGGGAAGCGTCGATTGCAGAGAAGCGTGCTTCTCGTTCTCTTGAAGGAGGCACTTGAAGAAAATATTGAATACATCCTCTATTTCCTTAGTGCAGTACTATTCCGCCCTGGCTTTCCCACTTCTGTGAATGTATGATACTTCTTAAAGTAGCTCTGATCTAATAGAAATCGACTCAGGTAGAAATTTATTTCACCGTGGTGACGACTAAAACGAGGCTTTATGGCCCTGATCAGCCTAGTTGCAACATGCTTCCGCTGTACTTGTTACCCAGCGTTCATCCCAAAGCACAAGCGTTCGCGTTTGAGTGGATGTGCTGAGCGAGATGAGGATTTCTGGGAGGTGATGGCAGTTGCTACGTCACCAGAGTCCAGCATTTCAAGGTGCAGGAGACCGTTATATGCAGCATTCCACAAGTCTGGAACGAGAACGGACACTTGTACTGCTCTGGCAGTCATATTTTTTGGACAGTTATAATTTTCAGATAACATCAGACCATACATTCCTCTACCTGAAAATGTCACTCAAGGGCTTCTAGCTTATCTGTCCACGTCGCTTTTCTAAAAGCGTTTCGGAACATGCAGCGTCTCTAGAAAAAACGTGGACCTGGCCCGATGGCATGTAGCCTCGGCAGACTCACTGCACTGATTACTTCGTGGATGGCACTTATTGTTGGGAGGCCACTACGGAGCCCAAGTTAATTTTTCGAAAGGCCCCCAGTCATCTGTATTGCTGCCTGTTTTATCGTGGTTTCAGCCCTTTCAGGAGTTTTCCCACCGTATAAAGCATACAAAACACTTTCCAACTTCATGAAAGGACACCTACCAAATTAATAGCACCGTTTATTGCCGATAGTCCTTCACAGCTTTCAGCGATTCCGCTGGGACGCTGTCAGAGCCAGGGGCCTTTTGGTCCTTCATTTTGAAAATTTCGCTGCAAAATGGTTCTTCATTGAACAAATGAATGCCTTCCTGATGGACCAAAATACCGATTTTGGCTCCCACGTGATGCACTGGGAACAACGAGTCCACCACATGTTTCAAAGTATCTGCCTCCATGTTTGGATCAAAACTCATGTGACTAAGCCTATCCGATACCAGTTTGTAGTCCCGCCCCATGGTTTGTGGTTTACTTTACCGCAAAGCACTTGCCACATTTGTTTTTTCCTCCTTTGTATAGCCTACTACTACTTCTTTGGTCCACTAATAAGACTGTCGCTTCTCCGGAAGTGGTCTCTGGCGTGGAATGTAGGCATCGTACGCTCACTTGATTCCACGCATGATGAAGTTCAACAACGTATATAGGCTTGCTTGATCTACCAGATCTGCTGCCATCAAGAGACTCCAAGAGTTTTTTCTTGTCTAGTTTGGAAATATTCCAGCCAAGTGTTTTTCGACTAGAATTCCACTGGTTTCAGCTTTCCTCCGGGAGCAGTTATGACTACATCCACAGTACTTCTCCATCAACCTCCAGTACTCGTCAGCGCAGAATAAACTTCCGCGATGAGATTTATGCCAGGACTCGAGTCTGTGAAAGTAGGTATTGATCTCCTGTTTATTACAACCATATTCAATCCAGTCAACATTTCCATAATGAATTTCCCATGTGTGTTCTGAAATGGGATTTTACACTCCAAAGTTGTAACATGCATACGTTGCAATATTCTGCCACAGATTTTGTAATTGTTTCTTTTGTAGCTCAATTCCTACTCTGATACATTTCTTCAGTTGATATAATTAATAGTATTAGAAATTCAACAGGCTAAAATTAGATAAAATTTGAAATGTATTTCTCTGTAATAATTTAAGTGTTATTAAAATTTATTTTATATAGAATAACACCTAGATTCTATGATCAAACTACACAGGCATCTATCGCGCCAATTTCAAATTCACGGTACCAAAAGCAACACTTTCTGCGCCTGCTTGCTACGTCATTCACTTTTCCAATAGACATAGCTATATCCACACTCAAAATCATATTAGTTTCGTAAGTCTGAAAAACCAACATTAAAAATGCTTTCAACGCAGTAGTTTTTACATATCAGGTTGTCAGTTGTAACAATATTCATTATCAATATTGTAAAATTGTTCGACTGTCAATTGTCTTCCAAAATTCAGTGTTCTAATGGAAAATATCTGATGTCGATGGAAATGGTGAAATAATCCCAGGTATGTTATATTTACATGTAACTTTGCTTTCGTTATCTTAGAACGAGTAAAACACTATCAATTTTCGTGACTTAGTGCTAAAATTTCAACGATTAATTTATTGGATAGTCGTCTTGAGTAGTATCTTTCGATACAAGTCACAATTGATTGGGTTACTTACGGCAGTAAATATAAACTATTTCACACATACACCATCTAGTCTAAACTAAAATATACAAATCTTTCAAATGACGCCTATTTTCACGCACTTTTTTAATCAAATTAGCTTTAAAACCGACAAATTGCCAAAGTATCTGAGTAGAATATCTACTTGATATGATATTTGTTTAGATAAAATTACCGAACTGTCAGATTTTTGTCATGGAATGCGATTGTCCACGTGCTCGTGATTGTTTTCTGTCTATCTCGTGTTTTCTTATTGAAATATCTGCAACAGACATAGGTAGCTTCGTAGAAGATATTTGTCACGGGATGGAACTTCCCCTCGGATGGAATTCCATTGAGTGAGAGATGATAAGTTAGTTGATGGATTCGAGTGTAGCTCGTATTGTAAAATACTTTTGAATTTTTTTTTGCATTTTGTGATGGTAGGGACTAGGGTTCATTAATTGTTTAGATGTTTTTTTTGAATTTTAATTTAAAATGACAAGAGTGTGGGAAACATCATCAAGATAGATGAAAATATTTTAATGTATAAGAATTGGTTGATTTTTTTTTATTACGACCTATAAAGAGTTTTAAAAGGAGGCACTCGACGAGGAATATTCTGGGAAGGGACTTGTAGGATGCAGAGGGGCATACTGTTAATCACAAGAAGGAATACTAAACTTATAGAATAACGAACGAGTGAATCATTGTTGCACGGATTCAACTGCATTCGATCAAGTGATGTGTAATGGGGGCACCATATTTGGTAACAGTATTGTAGAACACTAAGGACGGAGGCGAAAAACAGATATAAAGAGACGGAAAGGCTAACAAAAGGTATAGAGGATCTAATGATGAGCCGGAAAAACGAGATAGATGCCCTGGCAGTGATGTGTAATACATATATGCTGGTCGAATTTCAACCTACAATCAAAGATCGAGGTCCCGGAAACTATCAACAGCATTGAAAGGGAAGCCAAATACAGAGTGCGGCATAGTAGAAGATCTATTTTGTAAGTGATGAACATTTGATGACACTTCGTAATGTTCAGAGTAAAGGATTTCGCAAAGCACCAGTTAGCAAAAACATTCAAATCAATTTACGAGATGAAATAATCACTAGCGGATTCAATAACTCTAAAAATTTTAAGGTCATCAGCGTACGAAACGCAGGGTGAGTTAACGAGAGAAGGACGATCGTTACTAATCAAACGGAACAATGAAGGACCAAGAATGTACCCTTGTGATGCACCTGAGATAGGAAAAAGGCCGTGGAAGAGCAAATAATAACACAGGCGCAAGAAAAAAGGACAAGGGAGCCCAGCTAGATTTGACAGAAAAATATCATTATTCACAGAATTGAAAGCTTTAGCAAAGTCTGTGTATAGAACATCCGCTTTAGGCTAATTGATTGTGGAAGTAATGATGCCTGTAAACGACAGTACATTTTTTACCGTCAACTTTACCTTTAATTAATCCATGCTGTTCACTGTCTAGCAAGGGCTAGATGAATGGATACACTCTATTGTAAACTTTTCTTCCGAGGAGCTTACTAAAATGGGACGATAATTAGAGATGCAAAAAATATCACCAGCTATATGGGTGGGAATTATGTTGACGGATTTTCAAAGTGATGGAAACTTATCGGTTGTAATGTAAGATCAAAAACTATTGACCGATTAACGCAACGGGCTAAAGGTTCAGAATGCGATCAGCAGCGAAAGCCAGTGCTTGCATCAAGAGCTCTCAGTAATAATTTGGCTTCCAAAAGATTAGTAAAAAAAAGAAGACAGGGTGCAAGTATTGTGGGAAAATTGATTGACGCCGAAAAAAGACTGTAACTGTGGAGGTGAAAGATGAGAAAAATTGAGCAAAAATTTCATAGGAACCTTGTGGGGAGGAGACAGACGTACCGTGAAGATGCATAAACAGTAGAAATGCCAGAGGAACTAGAAAGGCTTTGGATTGCCGAATGCAATAGAAGCTTCAAAATGCTCAAAGAAAGCACGCATCGCATCATTGGGTACCTTTTGGGTTTTAGCAACAGCCCATAGCCTTTGAAACTTGAAAAGGGCATTAACCCTAGATTCACAAACATTCGTCTCATATACGCACAAAACACATATGTGTATCATTCATGTGTATGGATCACCGCACTTTATTATGTGTCGATTGCTTAGAATAACTATTGTTTATTTTCATTGCAGAAAATTAATGTTTAATAACCAACTTGAAAGATTTAAGGTGTGTTTTATTGCTCTTTGTATTCAATAAAACAAAAATCATCAATATATATGTTTGTCTGAGAGATGAATGTTTATGAATAGTGTTAAGTCCCATGGATGTTTAAAAATCTAGGATTAAGCGAACCAGACTTTTTCTATTTACTACACGTTGCATCTTTGGCTTTAAGAGTAATCGCGATATCGTCGGGGGAGCATGGGGGGTCGGAACTTCTTTTACAACGATAAGAAGGAGTATAACAGGGAATAAAGTTAGACAAAAATGAATAACATTTGTGGAGAGCATCATCCACACTTCATCCACTGAAGAAATGATACCAGTTACGAGGATTATAAAAAGTACCAGGTAAGGAATTAATTTGTTCCGGAAACGCACCTTATATCTCCTGGAGATGATTAGCCAGCATTAGAAGGAATACCAGATTGTCCAGAATGATTTTCAGCTTGCGACATTTGCTCCTGCACTGTTTCCATAGACGACGCAGCAGTGCCATCTTGTTTAGAACCAGTAGGTTCCAACTAATAGCTAGACGAGTAGATTACCTTTAGCTCGCAATTTGCATCGATTACGACTCGTTACTCCAATAGGAAGTTTACCATCATCCGACTTTCCAACGACGCGTTTACCTTCTCAGAAGAGAGAAGCACTTTCGACACGTCTTTAATAGTGTTGTGTTTTGCCGTTAAAACACCTTCCGTGGATTCGATATTCTTCATATTCGTGAAATAAAACAGTTTTCTTTATCAACACTAATTGCACTTTTATTCACACAAATATTTATAACACTCAATTCCGTACACTGATCGCACTATTATAATTTCGCGTTACAATTTAATTATCGCACTATAATTACTCGCACTTTTTCGCTTTTAATTAATCGCGCCCGGATATTTAATTCACTGCTTTTCACAGTAACAGCCTTTTTGCTGTCTTCGCTATCTACTGATTCCGAAGGCTCCTCGCGGCGATATTTATATCCGGTCTGATGAGATAAATTGTTGCCTACATCTAGGCCTTTCTAGAATTGTGTCTTGGGTTCTGGATCCGTCTTCGAAATGACTAATGGGAATTTCCGTCATCATGTGAGATATGACTCATGGTTTGGGGCTCTGGAATGTTCCGCTTTTTCTTTCTAGAGGACTTTGTCTGCGACTTGTTTACAAATTGCATGTACGAGACACATGTATCAGACATAAATTTCTCGCAGATTCTTTAACTGGTTTCTAGAGGATTATTTTACGTTTTATCTGATTGTTTTCGTTGTTTGAATACATGTATGAAATGTATGTCGAGTATTTCCTCGCCGTTTCTAGCTTTTTCTGGCGCCGATACAACTCGTTTGGAAGGTTAAAATACTTGTACATAGACTTAAAAGGTATGCAGCCACTGTTGGTTTTGTTCCAGTGAATGGGACTTTCAAAAGACTTTTTTTCATGCCACACAATTCTATTCAAATGTGCATTGATGAGATGATGGAAGATGGTAAATGAATTTGATTAGTAAACTGGTTAAAACTCGCCAATCAAGGGCAATCAACAATAAATCCTAATTCATTAATTCGAGAATAATTTGATTTTGATCAACACCGGATTAAACTGGTAACAATATCTGAATTAAATCAATCAATGCTATTTGAATACATTATCACATAACATATGGGAATGTATAAAGAGTAATTTTATGATAACAAATCACAGTGGACTTAAATTAGTGAAACAATTCCTTATTGTTGTATTATTATTATTATATATTAATTAGATCTTTTCGAAGCTTATACCCACCATGGTTACGTCTAAAGCTGGTAGTTTAAAACAACCAGGCCACATTCAGCTTACACATCTGATGATAATAGCCCTTATCAGCATTTTTGTGCCAAATACTAGCCAAAATTTACACTGTTTATCAATATCATTCAATATTCATATTTCCACCTTGTTAAATTCAACCCAAATTTTCATTCTTTCATATTATTCTCAATATATTTCTAGATACTCATAATATTCTTCTACAAATCTGTGCGCTTATCTCCTCAATTTTCCCTCTCAACTGTACGAATTTCGTAAATATAAGCAAAAAACCCGCTCATTCAACAAACACCGAATCATATTACAACAACATGATGTATAAAAGAATAGCTACTACTATTGCTCCGAAACTTGTATGCGCTTCGTATGGCGGCCTCAGTTTGCGTAGTCAGTTCATCATGTTCGAAACAGCAGCGGCATGTGCTCTTGGTCGTGTGTCAAAAAACCACTCGATGGCGAGATCGACGCACTCATCAGTCAGTGCAAATGACGTGAAATTTAGCGGGAAACTAGCTCAATCGGGTAGCTACAAGGTAATATAGAGACTATGGTCATGGATAGATCTTGAGTGATCTTGCCCTTGAAAAATTATTTTTACTGATTAATTGTTGGTAATTTCAGGATGCTATTCATGCACTGAACTCTCTCCAGTCCAACTCTCAGACCATACAGTTGGCAACAACGCGTCAGCTGAATCATCTTGAGGATACTTGGAAGTATCTGCGAAGATCGGGAATCGAACCAGATCAATTAGATAAATTGTCAGTGATACATGTTTCAGGGACAAAGGGAAAGGTCAGTTTTATTATTCATTCATTATTCCTAATCAATGTCTATGATTCATAATTGGGTCACTATGTTAGTTTGATAGCCTGAGAATAATCAGCTTATCTATTACTAAAACCCACCTCAATTTCGACTCTATACAATACTAATCAGAAAAGTATTATACTTTCTAATCACTCATATGATCTGTTTCGAAAACAAGATCACGTTAATCATGGTCTGTATAGTCTCTATTTGTATATTTTTGCCCAGCGACTCAATGCAAAAAT
This sequence comes from Nemotelus nigrinus, assembly GCA_947369275.1. Lineage (NCBI taxonomy): Eukaryota > Metazoa > Arthropoda > Insecta > Diptera > Stratiomyidae > Nemotelus > Nemotelus nigrinus. Next base: position 145,357,224 of record OX376373.1, read on the forward strand.
TAAGATCGCACACTCAATTATCTTGATTATAGCACTTAATCATCGAATTCAACCAGTTATTTAATGGCAATTTATATTGAAATAATTCATGAGGCATGGACGTCATTTGTCTTCAGCAATGAGCGCTAATTACCAAATATTTCCTCTTGAACTTGATACAAATTTACGAATATATTGAAAGCAAATTACTTTTGACTTATGAATTTAAATAACGAATAATCGCATACGACAGTGAATTGCTAATATTTTCTGTGCTTAATCGAGGAATTGCATTACGGAATGTTTTGAAATACGAGTATGATTGACGTGGTATTATGTTTATTGTTACAAATGATTGCGAGCAGTAAATATTTAAATAAATGTGACTGCATAAATGTCTGAAAATTCGAAGACATTTGCGTCTGTTTGCTGTTAGTTTTGATGTAATTTGTGATAACTTAGCAGTATGTATAGTTTTTTATATGAAATCTCGTGTTGCCCTTCTTGTAAGCAGCTTTAGACTTCTAAGCAAAAAAACCCAATCCTATTTAATAATTTGCATAAAGCGCATGCCATCAACTGCCTAATGTTTTTTAAACATGATTGTAATGAACTAAATATTTTCAATTATTGACTGTCTATCTTATTTACTATGACATTTTCGTCTACATAGTTAAACACTAATTTCCCAATTAATATTCATAATTTTTGCTTGTCCTGAATATTCGTGGGCTTAGAATCAAATTAGAGACAATAAAAATTTCTTCCATAGTATCTTCAAAAGATTTCATGAGCTTAACTGACACTTAGCTCAACTTTAGTATCTTTAGCAATGAAATTTTCCTTTGCATTGTGTTTTTGTTTAGACAGGATCGTGATCTTTTTCAGCTTCGCAAAACAGGTGATCTAGTTTACCCTAGATGATATTAACAGCAGTTAAATTCTTCCTATGTACCAGGCTTTTCGTGATTTTCATCCTCCCCTCCTGTTGAATGTGTAATAGTTCATATTTGTTTTCCTAACAACCTTTACCTAATAGTCCTCTCTGGATATGTTCATTGTAGCAGTTATTGTGCTGTTTATGGAAAAAAAATGGTTGAGCTATCTTACCTTTATGAGTTTTTTCCTTTTGATCCACTAATATTTAGTAGTGATTGGAATATGTCGGACCCAGTTTCAAATTGCATCAGGTCTAATCATCAGCTTTCCACAATACTTTCATCCTTCCTTTTCCTGAATTTTCTACTGCAGTTTAACACATGGCGTAATTTGAATGGCCGTATTCTCGACCTTATCACTGCTAATATTCCCTCTCTTGATATATTTGTATTCTCAATGGTCCAATACTATGTTTTAGTAGACCCTCACCACCTTCCTCACTCCTTTTATGCCCGCGGCAACCCCCTCCGAAGAGAAGAATCTCAGTTGCACCTCGGTACAATTTCCACAAGGCTAATTGCCTAGGAATGGCATCTGAATTTGAAAAAAAATAACTGGATTTCGTTCTTCCGTTTGTTGAATATTAATTATGCCCTTTCCAAATTTATCTCATATCTCCATCTATATCCTTATCTTACATCCTCGTAAATCTACAGATCTTCTTGGATTCGCTCAATAAGTTTTGAGGCAATCCAAGTGAAAAATGTTGCTCGGAAAAAGTTTCGAAAATCAAAAGGATTTGTGTGCTCCTTTCAATTGATGAAACAGCAAATTCCTTGTCCTTGAATGCTAGTAAATTTAAACAAATGACTTTTTCTCTCAAATCCTCTCCTGTTTTGTTATCTTTACCATTTTCCAACAACTCTGTCGCAGGTTAATCAATTCAGAGTTGGGTATGACTTTTGATCCATAATTAAAATTTAATCTTTATGTTGCGGAAGTCACCGCTAAAGCCTCCCGAGTCTCTGAACTAGTCCTTCGTTCTACTTCTAACTTTGTTGATATACACACATTTGTTTGTTTTTTTCTGATGTTAATTCGTTGTGGTCTCGAATATGCTTGCCAGATGTGATCTCGTTTCCAATAGCTTTCTGAGGTCATCCACTGTTTGCAGAGAAGGTGCACATTAGTTTCATGATGCTATTGTGGCCTTGAACATTTTTTCGAAAGTTACTCGTTTTTAGTCGCTGAACTTCAGCATTTTCTTAAAAAGGCCTGATGTCCTCCAGGATACTAAGACTGCCTTTTAGATTTCTTGATTTGGATCTGCTGACCTGTTATAGACTTACCGCCTGTTTTGTCGCTTCCTCTTAAATTTGTATGTGGAGCGGTTCACGATTTAGAAGGGCTCCCATCATTGCTGTCGAGATGGAGCTCCTTGCCCCTGTAATTAGCAGGCAAGCTATTCTTTGAAGTTTCCTGAGCCTGTTAACAGCCGTTTTTGTGTGGTTTTCATTCACCGCACTGCTCATTCATATAGGATGATAGATCTCACCATTTGTTTGTATGCCCAGAATGTTGGCCTTGGAGATAGTCCTTAAGTGCGTCGAAGTGTTTGCATTGTCGTCCAAAGTGCCTTAGTGGTCTTCAGTGTCATTTTGTTTAGATTATTGTCCCAGGTAACTTTCCTATCCAGGTGGATTCCTAGATAATTTACATCTTCCTGTCGACGCCCCTCTGCACCTCTAATTTTTAGGGCCCCTATATTGTTCTTTCTTTTGCTTGTGAATGGATCTATGTTGGTTTTTTGAAAATTTATAGATAGACCCACCTCCTCGCACCATTGTGCTGTTTGGTTTAAGGGTTTTTGCATTCTGGATATCAAATTATTCGAGTATAAGCCTCTTAATATCATCTTACTCTTGAGGGTCTAAAGAAGATCATCACCCAGTTAGGACCCAAGCATGGAGATAATACACATTTTCCTAGCGTTCGCCCTCACCTCAGGTTTGCTTACCTAGCTTCTTTGCTCTGAGGTGGATGGTGCAGCGAGTCGTGGCTTGCCTAGTCAAAGGATCCTTCTATGTCCATGAAAGCGCATAGTGCAAATTCTTTGCTATCCAACGGCTTTTCTATTATTTGTAACAGCTTATGTGTGGCTTGAGCAGCTTGAGTAGCCTACTGGGTAGATCACTGGCCTCTAGCGTGTGGGGTCTCTGGTTCAATTCCAGGTTCGGACGAGGGTCCGTGCACCAAGCTATGAGTTCACCTAGCTCTGATTAGGTACCTGATTCAAATCAAGGTCAAAGTGGACCTAATCACTCCACAATCATATTCACAATGATTGAAAAATTGTAATGAAGCTCTCTACCAGTTTCAACCCCTAGACCCGTACGAGGGTTGTCGTGGGATTACTTTACTTTATGTGTGGCGTATAAATTTAACTTGGCCTTTCTTCACTAAGAGGTATCTCTGTCTACATAGGCAGGATCATGGAGAAGCTATAGGAGGTGCCTCTGTCTATATAGCTTCTGCATGATCTTCAATATGAAGGTTGTGAGGCTGATTAACCTGTATGATTTTAGAAGATCAGTCGGTTTGTTGCCGCCCTTGGGAAGAAGTCTACCCGCACCAACTTCCACGATTCTGGCAAGAAGATGAAATTCAAGCTTGCTCTAAAAATGTGTACCAGGATGGTTTTCAGTTTCCTTGTGGCTCTTTGTAGAAGAGCTGGGATGATTTCATTTGGTCCTGGCGGTTTCAACGATTTGAAGGGGTTTATTGTCCATTCAACCGTTTCATATGAGATAATTTGTTTCACTCAGGGCGTTTGTCTTCTTCTTGTGGACGCTGGTTCGTGTGCAGTCAGCATTCATAGTCGTCATCCCTCCATCTGGAGTTCGAAGTAATCTTACATGCGGTGGCCTTTATACAGAGCTTTGTCCATCTTGCATTCTCTGGGGTGCTATTGAGACTTTCATAGAAGATACCCTAAGCCATTCGTTTGGATTTTCCTCGCTCTTGATTCCATACATTTCATCTATATCGTCAATAAACTGCAAATTTCACTTAACAATGTTCATGAATTTTTCACCATAATACTATAACCATTGACTTATAACTTTACTCATCATTTCAGGGTTCAACATGTGCACTGACTGAGTCAATTCTTCGTAGATTTGGTATCAAAACAGGCTTCTTCAGTTCACCACATCTAGTGTCCGTTACAGAACGAATACGAATCAATGGTCAACCAATTTCAGAGGAAAATTTCACCAAACATTTTTGGACCGTTTACAATCGTCTTAATTATCATAAGGATCATGAAAATGATATGCCAGCCTATTTTAAATTTCTAACAATTTTAAGTTTTCATGTATTCATGGCAGAAAGTGTTGATGTGGCGGTGTATGAGGTGGGAATCGGTGGTGAAAAAGATTGTACAAATATTTTAAGGTAAGATATGATTTTTTCTCTTTTATTAGATGTAGGAACTATCAAAAATCTTGATAAATTATTTTAAACTTTACTTAAAGTTTTTATTTTTATACTCAAAATGAGTCCGCTACAATACTAATTTTTATTATTCATTTTTATAAATTTTTATTATTCATAATCAAAAACTTCAATGCATTATTTCTCTGAGGCATATCATATCTATCACGTTATGAAAAATTCACATGTTGGTCCTAAATCAATATTCTACTAATCGACTGCACAAAATTGTTTTTATAATTAAGTGACGTAAGTGCTTATCAATTTTAAATCATGAATTTCAAATAATTTTTCTGATAAAAATTGTTTAAATAATAATTTTCTCTATGAATCTGTTTCATTCATGATAACACATACAAATATATTGATCATCTGATTGAAATATATTCATTTTAAGTCATCATCTGATGGCATCTCTGCAAATTAGAGTCTAGGAAGCGACAGAAATATTCTAATAGTATATAATGACTAGTGAAAATATGAGATAATTTATTTCGACTCGTGGTTTCAATGTGAAAGATTATCAAACATAACCAGTTCGTGTTGACTGAGAATTCTGGCACGACAGTTGAGGTGTGTAATTTCGATAGATTGTCGTGACGAGATCAAATAAAGAGGAGCTGTAGCCTTTGACTTTTTGAAGCCGATATTCAAGATTAATGAAAATAATATTATAGTCGGATGATGATTACTAGTATTTCTCCTAATAAGTTTCGTATTGCGTCAAAATGCAGTGAATGTAAATTCATATTATATATTACTAATCATGTTTAGAAAAGAATTCCCATAAAGTATAACTAATTTTTATAGCAGTTGTTACATGCTCTAATATGTTTTAAATATTTTTCATGTTTTTAAGAAGGCATAATTTTCCCAACTTGTCTTAGTACTTTGGCACGAAATTCAATTTCTAACTGTATTCATTCATTGAGGTTCTTTGCTATCGTTTAAATTTCTCAATTTTCTTTTTACTCTGTCTCAAAATTTTCAAAAAATCCTTCATCAAAAATAGAACATTTTATTTGCAAATTTTGAGAGGAGTGTTAATTTTTGCGCAAATATTGTGAAAAAAACCGTTATAAATTCTGTAAATTTTAGTGCAATTTTGAAATAACATTGAACATTTAAGCACCATCTGATTTCTTGCTCTCCCTCTTTTTTTCTTTACATCTAAATTCCTACTCTATTTCAGAACAACAAAAACAGTCGGTATCACATCTCTCGGGCTTGAGCATACGGCCCTCTTAGGAAATACACTAGGTGAAATCGCTCGCCAAAAAGCCGGTATTATTAAACCAAAGTCAAATGTCTATACAGTACAACAGCCAGATGGGTGTTTAGAAGTAATAGAACGAGTTGCACGTGAAAGAAATGTAAGTAATCCCATCGATTACAATTGAATTTTAAACGAAACTAACACTTGATATCATCTTTTTCAGGCTAAATTATTCATAGTTCCTGATTTTACTGATTATAAGTTTCCACGTCAACCACACCTACAAATCAAGAGCAAAGTACAACACTTGAATGCTTCCTTGGCCATGCAACTGGCCTACGACTGGTTAGAAGCAAATCGTATGTCACGACTGAATGGACTAGTTTTAAAACAAAGAAAATCTCGAATGATTGTTGATGTTAGCGATAAAGTTGTCGATGGATTAGAACAGTGTGTTTGGCAGGGACGATGTCAAGTTATACAGTTGGGAAATAAGAGGTAAATTGAAATTTGAATTTCTTTCGTTGAAAGTAGATGCACTGCATCATCTTATAGATATCCGAAATGATAGCTCAACTTCAAGTGGTCAGAAAGAGCATGATAACTAATTTTTTTACCGTCTTCGTTGTAGAAGAACAAAAAGGACATTTAGCAATTCAGAAATTTGCAAAGTTTGTATGCATTGCTTTGATGCATACATGTTAAAACAAATTATTAGTTTTACTAGTTCCAAATAACCTTTCTGAGTGGCAATTAAGAAAAATTTAAGAAAAAAAATCTAAGAAACATGCTGGCACCATTAGAAAAACGTCTATTCATATTTTATTTGCCCTATAAAGTAATGAAAACGAGATCTTAGCTCACCTATATTATATCTATAAAGAAACGTTTACTGGTTTGCATATATTTTGAAAAAATAACATCTAAAATAGATATTTAACAGGTTAATCCATATTAACCTGTTAACTGGGTATTACGAAATATTTCGTTTTGGGCATGATGACATTTTTCGTCATGCAAAATTTTAATCGCAAATAGGCATGATGAATTTTTTTTTGTCAGGAGAATTTTTAACCGTGAAGCAAGATCACGATATGGCACATTTGGAATTGGTTCATATCTGTGCATGTGCTAAAGCCGTCAAGTACAGGATGTTGGTGAATCATTGCAAAATAGTCCATAGCATGAATTATAGAAAGTAGTGAAAATGCAGCGATTTTTCTTAATATTATACTGACTGGCATAGTATTTCTTTGAAGCATGGCATTACTAGACATACAAACATTATTTAAATATAAGTAGTTTGCAAAATAATCAGTTAATAAGCATTTAATTATAGAGTATATGCTGCTAAATACAGAGCACTGGGGTACTCAAATTAAAAAGGGACTTTTGACTCTCCTAGAAAACTGGTCATTTAGGGATTGCTTGTAGGCGTGATCAGGTCATGTGCTTGTCGTGGTTTTTTCTTTTTTAGTTTATGAATGTTCATGATTTAAGCTGTATTTCTTTCGTTTGAAAAACCTTCTGTGTCTACTTTAACGCACCCATCGCTCACAAAGGCTGAAAAACTTTCAAAACGTCATCATAAACAAGCTGGAAACAATATTAGTCATCATTTCGCATACTTGTTATTATTTTCAAATTTCTTATTTCCATAGAAACACAGAGGTACCTTATAATTCACTAAAATCTCCATCGCTTGTTAATAATATTTTAATTTTCTAGTACTTATACGTGAATATATCCTGAAAATTTCAGCTCAAACGATTAACGCAACCATGAATGGAAATCAGTGATACTTTATATTGATAATTTGAATTACTTCGCACTACGAAGAAAAAAGTCCCTATTGTGAAACGAGTTAAGCAAAAGTTGATTCCCCAGTTAACAGGCTAATGCTTCATTCGAATCTTTTTTTTGCCTCCTTCCTTCCACTCGCTCCATCTGTCAATCAGTGTGCATCATCCTAGTACTGCCACACAATTGAAAATTAGTATAAGGGAAAGTAAAATAATGTAATTCTCGCTTCGCAAAAGAATGGCAAACAAAGGTTCAACTAATCAAAGCTTTCATAGTACTCAAGATGATACTGGCACATAATTAGTTGAAACTTCAGTCATTCTTGAAGAATCTCACTCCTACCAAAAATATTAACTATTCGCTGTAGACCAAAGTAAGAAAGTCAACAAACCTGCCATCAGCGAAGATTTACAGAGAACTACTAATGAAAGCTGGGCAAGAAGCGACGAAGCGTTTGCAGTTTACTAGCAAGTCTCCACAGCTCTCAATGCGATAACACAGAATCTACGTTCTGAATTCAATATCCATGACACATAGTCTATTAAAACTTTCATCCAATAAAGTTCAAAACATCATCGATAAAATCTTCTCCAGAAAATCTTCAGGCATACAGAAAATCCTCACCAATGACATGCTCAAACTGTTGCCACCGATCAGGTACACCGTGCTTTCGTATTTCTTCAATGCTATCTTGAAATCTTCAGAATCGGCAATTTCCCAGACGCATGAAAAACTGCCGTGATTATTATATTCCCTAAATCGAGCAAAGTTTCGTATCAATTAAAATCATACAGGTATATTAGTCTGCTATCTAGTGTCTCCAAAATACTAGAGAAAGTTTTATTTGAAAAAATGATCCCAATATTCGAGAATGCGAGCCAGATTCCTGAGGACCAATTGAAGTCCGAAGACAATATAGTACAATTCAGCAAGTTTATAGAATTTCGTCAGACATCCAAATAGCATTTAAAGATAGGAAGTACTAGTTTTAGAAATACTAGGAAGTAATTTTTCTAGATATAAGTCAATCCTTTAGCAAAGTCTGGCACCAAGGTTTCATCTACAAAATCAAGACTATGTTTCCAAAATGTTTTCATGAGGAAAGATGAAAGGATCTTTCTTAACTGATCGGACTGTCCAGATTGGATATGAAAGCTTTACAATTGCAAGCTTTAGTTCCAGCAAAAAGTGTTTTGGGACCTGTATTTTATACAATATTTACTCTTTCTGTAAGTGGCATAACTTATGGCTTAAAACTTTGATGAGCACCTCGTCTGTCAAACACAACCATTATTCGGTTAACCGAATAAAGAATCTTAAGTAACATTACCAGTGCTCATTGGTACTTTCGCAACGCTTACCTCCACAAAGAGCTACAAAACGAAAAGATTACACAAGAATTCAAAAACTGCAAACTAAAATACATTGCAACTCTTCCAATTTATTCAAAAGGAACTTAACTCATCGTAAATTAAACTGATTCACTAGGCCTTCTGTCATTTACGTAGAATAAATTACTTCGTGCTGCCACCTATTTTAATTTTCATACAGACTTCCAACCCTTTTATTCTTTTAAATTTTACTCTATAATTAAATTGAATAAACAAATTCCTTGCATATAAAATGAACACGTTCTCAATGTTCAAGATTTTTACAGCATTTTTTTAGTATGTAAGATTTGAAGTTAGCTATTAATAAAGTGTTAGTTAAAAAAATATGCATGCTTAAACGTGAATATTTTAATTTAAAGCAGATTTTTCCTTTAGAAGCTAGATATATTTTAATTTCTTAACAGATATCAATATTTCGAGAGTAATTGGCCCTCTTCTTCAGTAGCTATCGGTCTGATATTAAATCGGCTTTGAATTAAAATACCTTTTACATGCTAGGAAAAAAATTGGTTTACATAAAAAACAACTTAAAAAATGACATTAAATAAGCCTTGATACTTTTGAACTCCAACCTTTGATTGCATCGATACCAATATACCAACACTTTTATAAAAACACGCAAGTGTCAGTATTTAATTTAAAAAAAAACATTTTCCTTGAAAAGTCCAACTAACAACAAGATATGTATTAGTGAATAGCTAGAGCTTAAAGCAAACTAAGTAGTCTCTAGTAGTCTGGCATTCTTAAATTTCTAATTTTTAAAACAAAAGAAAATTCTAAAGTGTTTTCTATCCATCAATCAAATTCACATTTGACCAAGGCAATATTTCTATGGATGCATTATTCAATGTCTATAATAAATTCAAATATCTTTTCAGAATACATCTCGATGGAGCTCATACTAAAGAAAGCTTAGATGTTTGTGCCGAATGGTTTCTACGAGTCACAAAAGATAGGTAAAATCCTCTATCATTCCAGAAATTAACTAATTAAATAGCTACTCCCTCTCTTCTTCTTAATTTCAGTTCTAAACCAAAATGCCTACTTTTCAACGCAACAGGCGACCGCAACTCTGAGCAACTTATGAATGTCCTGGCGAAACAAATCAAATTCACTTCAGCCTTATTTGTACCGAATCTTGCCTATATTAGTGATGATGACGATGAAACTAGTGATGTTGCTTGTTGGGCTAGTGATCAACAAGTTCATCGGGCTCATGAACATTCTCGAATTTGGCCAAAATTACAAAATTCACCGGTAATTGCATCATTTTCATCCATTCTGGATGCATTTTTATTTCTCGATGAACAATACGGTGACCAGGAAGAAGCTGATGTTTTAATAACAGGATCATTGCAATTGATTGGTTCGTGTATGTTGGCATTGAAAAAATATGATTCGATTAAAAATAGATGATGATTTTAATGTAAAAGAGAAAAGTCAATAAGACGAAATTAATAAGCAAGATAGGTATCAATGATGATTCAGTGTTCAGCTCAAATGTGTGGTAAATGATATACAATATTTTTTTTCAAAAAATTATGTTAAATATTTTGTACTTCAAGTTGACTACTACACCGAGATTTTACCATTTTTATTAAATAACTTTAAAAAACTGAAAATCAGAATTATTTTCTTAGTATTTAGTGTGTGTCAGCCAGTGACGGCTCGTCAGGGGCGGCAGGGTCGGCCCGGCCGTAGCAAAATAATTGACTAATGACACCCCAAAATAATAAAGATAAATAATTAATATTAATAGCTAAGTACTACACATTGATTTCTCTCGCCCATATCTACCTCAGAAGAATCTTTAATTCGTCATCAACCGCGTCTACAAGCCCCGATTTAAATAGGAAAAAGATCGAAATAGTCGAGTCTAAACGGGTAAACAACCGGTTGCGTTTCGTCTGCTTTGATTTCAATGCTGCTTCAATTTTGATTTGTGTACGCGCAATGAACAATTTTCCCAGCATATACACCTTTCATACGACGGCCAGTCAACAGTCCTCAAAATCTACACTCAACATTCATATACTCAGGCATTCAATCATATGTATGTACATACGACTGCAATGCATCAACCATCGAAACGGCCGGCGGCCGTATCACATCCAGCAAGTACAAGGAAGAATCGAAGGCACGGCCGAAATTGCGGTCCATAGTAAACTGGCCGAGTCTAGCTACAGTCTAAGCAACTCAAAGCTTCTCAGGCAGCCTCCATTTTATGCTTCATTTCAATACAAGCTATTTAGTTAGGTGCTTTGTATCAAATTTCGTACTGATATACATACCGGGTAAAGCAAAAATGGCAAAAACTGCTTCAACTCTGCTTAAAAGTAACAGGCAGCGTACATGCTCCGTTATAGTACGCTAAAGTCAATGTTAGGATGCTTTATGTTTCTCAAGAGATGTAAAATAGCATTGTATGAAGAATGCCTAGTGTTTGGTAGGGTAATAAGACGATGGTAGTAGTAAAATAGAAAAAAAATATGCTTTTTGAATTGGTTTTGTGTTTTGATTAGGAGACTGTGGCTATTGTATAGAATTGATTTGTCACTGCAAAAACGGTTTTTTGAAAATGTGTTTTATTGATGAGATGGTAATGGAAAAACTGAAATAATGCAGGTAAAAAGATGCTACCGTAAATCATCTTTTTATAGACGAATTAATTCATAAGGAATATAATTTAATGAAAAAATATGACAAACTTAATCGAAAGGAAAGCTTGATAAATTGGTGCCTAGTATTTTATGATTAATGTTCGTGGTATATTCGTGTAGTCCGTAATGAACAATTTTTGGTGTGCGCTTTAATTTTGAAACCTAATCATCGATTTAGCTCGACAGGGAAATATAATTTAAAGTTTCAGTTGCAAGTTTGTTTTTAACCTAAAATGCATACAAGTTTGCATAAGGAATAATGTGCGATTATCATTAATAGCAGTGTTACGAAAATTAATTAAATATTAGTTATAATTTTTGTGCCGAAATAATCGAGGATATCGTGGTATTTCAAATAAAAGATTGAATATACAAAGTATTATTGCTTTGTACATCGTTTTGGGAAAAAAACCAACTTTGATTTGTTGTTTTCTCTTTGAAAAATACTATGACACTTTTAATTCCTATGAGGCCATGTAAGTAGTTACCGAAAATTTAATCTTATAAAAAATATAGTTTCCTTTTTGGCCGACCCAAATTTTTATGTTACGAGCCGTCACTGATGTCAGCTAAAAAATTCAGCCGTCAGTCAGCAGCTAAGCTAAACATTTACTTCAAAAATGCGCGAAACTAGATTATAGCTAATAGTCTCATAGCTTTTTATAACCATTCATTAAAGCACTCAGTGAGTAATTCAGACAAATTCAAAATAATCATATCAGAACAGGTTTATGCAGCAAAAAAATGGTATAACTGCAGTGAATATGCATAGCTGCCTTACTTCTATATATGAGTGTATGTTGCAAAAGGGTTTCTTTTTTTTGAGGTTCTGGTTTTTGAAATACCATTTTCGCCTCGTTAAAAAATGTTCATTTTGTCAAGCGGCTAGAAGCGAAACACATATGTTTTATATGTATTTATGTGTGTCCTGTTTTCAAGAGTCAAATCAAAATTCAATGTACTTTAAATGATAATCCGATTTAATCACCACCGTCCTTATTGTTCTATTTCATCAAGAAAATATTTATATCATTTTAAGTAAAACTCGCCAGGAATCCCAACCGAGAGCCAATGTGATGAAAGATTTAAATAATAAAATAAAAATAAATAGAAAAATTGTCAACTTACAAAGCTTTTCTTGCGATTTTCTTGTTAGTTTTTGTATGAAAACTATTATTTATTATGAGAAAATTGTATTATTTTATAAATTACGAATCTAACTGAGGTGCGGCAAACTGGTCGCGCTGAAGTCGAGGGTGTTTGCCTGCCATCGGTGATTTGTTAGTACTTCGAAAAGAATTCGATTTCGGTGTGGACGCCATTTGAAATGTTTCTTATTGATATGCTTATATTCTCAGTTGTCGCTTGAAACTATTCTGCGAAAGTGTTGAGAATTGCTGGGTTAGTGTAGTGCAGTTTAGCATAGCTGTGTGAAACTATTGTGGGGAAATAATGGCCAAGATGCATTGTTGGGAGAGTGAGAAAGTGTTGTCGAATTCACGACTGTAGGAAAAGGTCAATAATAAAAAATGACAAAATTCTATTATTACAATGTATTGAGAAAAGAGGGCGCTCGGGATGAAATGAACGGATTTTTTTCCATCGACTGAAAAATTTGAGAGTGTGCCGACGTGAAAAAACAATCACACCCTCAAGATATTCTTTCAAAATATTTTCTTTTTGGAACATTTAGAGTGTATTCCAGGTTAAGGCTTTATGACATGTTCGGGCAGTGCGAAAATTCCATCGCCAAGAAATACATAGGGTATGACTTTGGTCCTGTCAGGTAGAACTTAAGACATTGGCATATTTAATTGATTTTTGTCGAGGTCCTTGCTAAACTGACTGTTCCTGAACTAAAACACTATCAGGAATTTCACTTTGACAGCCAACATCGATGTATAGATAAAAGTATACTCTATATTAGCAACTACCATTAACACAATGCTAAATTATAATTATAAAATTTAAATAATTATAAAATTTGCTGTCAGAATAGAATGGACTTCGCAACAAAATAAACAGTTTAGAAATTCCCATGCCGTTTTTCAATATATTATATTCAATATATCTAGCTATCTAGCGAAAGGAAAAATCGATTTTTTTATTAAAATATTTTTTTTGAGCTAGGAAAAAATTGGTACACATTAAACACAATTAATAATGACTACCAGGTCAAAATCCAATTTTATTCAATTCGTAGATTATGAGACCCACAGTAACAGACTCGAGTCCATACAAAAGCAATTCTTACTTTTCGCATTGAGAGATCTATACAACCCTTACGATTTTAGCGCCCTTCCTCCCTATGAGTTTCGACTGGGTCACCTAAACTTATTGCCACTTGCATCCAGAAGAAAGATGATTTCGGCCTGCTTCACATTTGACGTCATTAGAGGCGTTATCAGAGTTGAGTTTCTCAATAATAAAATGGTGTTAAATAACCTTGTAAGGAGCACCAGGTCCTCTAGTTTTCTTAAGGAATATCCACATTCCACTACTTACGCAGCTAATGAGCCGATTAATAGATGCTGCAGGATATTCAATAGCATAAGTAATCTATATTCCCCAACGGTCTCAAAATTATCCTTCAAATCTTCCCTTTTCCAAGCCATCCGCAACTCCTTATGTTAAGCTATTTGTCAATGTTTTATATATTCGTTATTTATTTATTATTATTGATTTATTTGTTAATTATTTGATTTATTTAATTTTTTTTTTTCGTATTATTTTTATATACTCATGTTAAGTTTTCGATTTTCTATTTTGCTTTGTATTGTTTATGTAACTTATACCTTGCTTGGTTAATGAATAAAATAAATAAAATAAAATAAAAAAGCAATCGGTGGAATCTCTGAAGATATAAGATTTCTTAGATTATGTTTAAAAAAGAATGTGACTCCAAGAAGTCATATTATTAAATTTAGGTCCCATCTGTTAGGAGTAGGGAAACAAATTGCCCATCGTAAATAGGCTTTATAAGAGATTAGGGGAGCTCACACTCAAAGTTTATTCCTTGCATCTAAAAATGGCAAGTGAATCTTTAGGTAGAAAAGGAGATATTTTAGATATTGTAGGGAAAGCAAACAGGGCGTTTGAATGTGAGAAAGATAGAAAGAGGAAAATGCTCACAAAGAAACTGAAGGAGCTGACGAGAGGAAAGGATACCATGGAAAAGAAAAAGAATGCCGTAGAGACTATCCCCAACTATGTGGTGAATAAGTCCACGGTTCAATTCACAGGAGAGCAAATGAAGCTACTTAACCAAGGTCTGAATTTTGCTGTCAAGGAAAAAACATCCCCAACAGACGTCTTGGTAGTAGACATCGAAGCAGCGGTTAAAACCCTGCCCGAAGAGGAGAAAGCACAGATTAGAGGCAATGTGGCTAAACTCATCAGGAGGAAAAATCGTAAGAGGGGGAACACTGGGAAGGCACAAAGAGTGCTCAAAGAGTTGGCTGCTAAACCGGTCTTTTATACCAAAGCTGATAAAGGAAATGCCGTGTTCGTAATGGATAAAGACGAATATGACCGATTAGTTATGGAAAAACTCAACAACGGGGATTACCATGAGCTTAGGAAAGATCCCTTACCAGACTCTATCAAACGAGTTGAAAAAGTCTTGAAAGAGTGCAAAGGGACGATTGGAGAGGTGAACAAGCTGCGGGTCTCAAACCCATCATTGCCAAGAATTAGGTGCCTTCCAAAGATACATAAGGAAGGAAGTGAACTTAGGGAAATTGTCACCGCTACAAGCGCTCCAACAAGGAGAATCGCAAAGTGGATTGTAGACGAGTGTAGGGCCTTAGGGAAGATTAGCGATAGAACAGTTAAAAATCGAGACGAGGTAATAGGGCGGCTTGGAAGAGTGGCAACAATAGGGGAAGATGAGCTAGTTGTATCATTTGATGTCAAGGCTCTGTTCCCAAGCGTGCCAGTAAAACAAGCACTCACGTTCTTTGAGGACTGGCTATTAGAGAGGAATAGCTCACCGGAGGGGAGGAAGAGGACTAAAGACTTTTTGAAACTCGCTTCGGTTTGCATGAATGAAAGTTATTTTACTTTCAGGGGGAAATACTTCAAAGCGATGAAAGGTGTTGCAATGGGAAATCCTTTATCCTCACTTATTAGTGAGATATTTATGGATAGATTAGAGAAGAAACTTTATGAAGAAGGTTCGCTTCCTCGGGTTTGGCTGAGATATGTAGACGATATTCTAGCTATAGTTAAAAAAGATGCTTTGGGAGAAACGTTGGAGAAGTTGAACCAAGCACATAAGGACATCCAATTTTCAATGGAAATCGAAAAGAATGAGAAACTACCCTTCTTGGATTTAATGGTCATAAGGAAAGAAGGTCTTCTTAGATTTAATATCTACCGGAAGCCTACACGGTAATTAGTATAAGTCAATACTTTAAAAGTAAGCTCTATAAGTAACATACATAAGTTAGATTAAGATTAGACCGATAGACACTGAAGAAGAGAGCAGATTACTCTCGAAATATCGATATTTGTCACAAAATTCAATATATCTAGCTTCGAAAGGAAAAATCGGTTTTTTTATTAAAATGTTTTTTTTTTGAGCTAGGAAAAAATTGGTACACATTAAATACAATCACTTTATGACATGTTCGGGCAGTGCGAAAATTCAATCGCCAAGAAATACATAGGGTATAACTTTGGTGTTGTCAGGTAGAACTTAAGACATTGGCATATTTAATTGATTTTTGTCGAGGTCCTTGCTAAACTGACTGTTCCTGAACTAAAACACTATCAGGAATTTCACTTTGACAGCCAACATCGATGTATAGATAAAAGTATACTCTATATTAGCAACTACCATTAAAACAATGCTAAATTATAATTATAAAATTTAAATAATTGTAAAATTTGCTATCACAATAGAATGGACTTTGCAACAAAATAAACAGTTTGGAAATTCGCATGCCGTTTTTTTTAGAAATCTTAAACCATCCCTCTGTTGTATAAGGTACCAATACAGATATATAGATATGCTTTATTTATGGCTGGTCTTTAGTTTGTACAAATAACAAATGATATTTCCTCGATTTAGAGCTCAAACTACGTCTTTAAAGTAATTTAATAGTTTAAATTGGAGCTGATTTTATTTAAAATGAATTCATATTAAAGTAGTTGTCAACTTAGAAGGGAAAATTTACAAAAACCTTTGGGAACTTATTAACTACAACTAATTTACCTATAACTGCTTAAAATTAGGAATAGGTATAGTCAGAAATTAAAGATGTTATTAGTGGGTGATTCGATTTATGGCAGTTTCGCAGAAATTGATGTAGGTTCTTTTTAGCAGAATGATTTATATATTTGATTTTCCTAATTCGGTGGAGTTGCCTTGTAGAAAAGACACGCAATTTGTTTAAAATTATTTTTAAGCACTTGTTTTGTTGCGTTTGTAGTCTTTTCCTGTTTGTTTTGCCACAAGTATAACAGCAGGGGAGACATAAAGTAATATAGGCTGCATACTGAGGCTATAGATGAGCAGCTTATTCTCGGTTGACATGGTGCAGTTACGGTTAATAAGGGAATAGAGCTCGCATATTACCTTGGTAATTTTTGAACACGTATCATCGTATCGTATCGTATCCATATGAGGTTTATCGTATCGTATCGTATCCATATGAGGTTTGAATGTTAATTTCTTATCTAACCGGATGCCAAGGTATTTAATAGAGTCCGACCATTTTATTAGATTTTCTAGGATGTCGATGGTGGGGTTTGGAAGAAAGCGTCGCGTGCGCCTTTTTTGAAAAGAAAATAGCCTGGGTTTTTTGTTTATTGATTTAAGTTTTCCATTTGTTATAAAACTTTTCAAGTTAGGTGGTCATGGAGCCATCAGCATAGGTTGCTATATCCCATTCTGGAGTCGTTCGGGCATCCGAAGTGTAAAAATTATATAGAGTTGGGCTAAGAATGGCACCCTAAGGAACCCCGGCGGGAACGAACATGATGAGGAAAACATTTGCCCAACTTTCACCGAAAACTTTCTATTACTGAAAAAGGATTTAATTATTTTTACTAGGCAAGAAGGAAATGATTGCTTAGAGAGCTTGAATGTTAGTCCATTGTGCCATACCGAGTCAAAGGCTTTTTCTATATCATGCGCAATTAGACCGGTAGACTGATTGTTTTCGAATCCCATTTCAATATGCCAACAGACTCTATACAGCTGATGGTTTGTTGAGAGGTGCGGTTGAAATCCAAACTGGTAAGCTAGAATGTTGAGTGATATCACCTCCTCGAGTCTACATAGAATTACTTTCTCAAAAATTTTACTAAGAGATGAAAGTAAACTCTTCCGTCTAGAATTATGAGGATTCTTTCCAGGCTTAAGAATAGGAATGACGACTGGTTTCTGATTTTAAGGCATGAATTGAAAATGGAGCATAAATAAAAATTGCTTCTGTAGGTAGGTTTTTGTGAAGTAAGTTAGGGATTTTAACGAGACCGGGAGCTTTTTAATGTTTGAGTTTTTGGAAAATGCGCTTAACCTCAGATCGAGAGCATAAAATAGCAGATGCATCTGCGTCTCTGCTAATCAATTCATCTTTAACATTTTTAGCTTCAGCTACCAAGGTGGTTTCGCCTAGGGAGTCACCAGAAAGATAGGCTCGAAGGAAGTAGTCCCCTAACACGTCTGTTTTTTCTTGGTCAGTATACGCTGTACTATTAGTAGGGTCGTTGAGAAGGGGAATAAAATCGAGTATTTTTTTAAGGGGTCGATTTAATTTCCAAACGGTCGGAGAACTTTTTTCTTGGGTAGATATTACTTCATTCCACTTACGGTTTTGCACTTCTATGAATTTATTCCTGATTAACTGAGTGAAGCAATTTATTTGAGTATTGATGTCTGGGTTACGAGTTCGCTGCCATTTTTTTTAATTAGCTTATTAATTTCCACGTCTAATTCCGGAAAACGTATGGGTCTTGGGGAGACTTTTGGTGTGGTTTGATCTCTGGCTGTCAATATGGCCGATGAAAAAGATTCGACGATTAAATCGATTTCCTGGTAAGTTTGTGCAGTTTTATCGGAGTTTTAGAATCGCATAGCAAGAGTACGCCTGAATATTCTCTAATTGGTTTTGGTATATTGAAATCTAGTGAATTTTGGATTTCTGATATTAGCCGTAGTCTGCAATTTAAAACTAACGGACAAACGGCGTGAAGACAATACATTTAGCGTAATAGTAATTACCATTGCTCAGAATAATGTCCAAAGTAGAAGGTTTTCCAATAGGAGGGTGATAGGTAGGTTTAGAAGGTGAATGGACGAACACATTATTGTTCAAGAGAATACTGCCGATTTTGCTACCTTTGCAACAATTCCAATGACGATGTCTAGCATTCAAATCGCCGCAAATAATGAATTTTCTATTGAGCTTGGTTAAGAGTTGGATCTCAGATTTGAAATCTTTAAGTTTCTCTGCATTCAACTTGGTACCTGGAAAATAGACTACAACGAGTGTCGCACTGATGCCATAGCTATATTTTCAATGCATTTAGTTGGAAATGAAATGGTTTTAATGGAAAGTGACGAATCAGTTTATTTACAATTATCGCGACGCCACCACCAGTAGCATCCATCCTATCATTTCGAACAATCGTATAACTAGTGTTAGATAATTTGTCCTACCCCTTCAGCCAGGCTTCAGACACAAAAGTAATTTCAATATTATTAGTTTCTACATACTGAAAAAATTCTAATGATTTATATCTTATGCTTTGCGCATTTCTATATATCTATAAACAGCAGAACTCTAAAAGGGCCAATTTCGTAGGAGAATCGTATTTGAAACAGGACTCAGTTCATAAATCAGGCGCAGAAATGACGAATTGAAAAAATCTATTTAAAAATCATCTAAAAAACCATCACCTCAAGAAAGGAGTTTGCCTTCTCTGGCGTTACATTTGTTGCTGCGGCAGCAGATTAGCATTGCAACCCACCAGAAATTTCAGTCCCTCCAATTCGGCGTTGGATCAGGTTCTTCAGTTCCTGGTGTAGAGTAAGGAGTCAAAAGTAAGCTGAAGCGACAATCGTGCATTTTAGCCTGCCATTTTCCCGGTACTGAACGTCAACCATTCAAAGATTCCGGCTTGAAGACTGTCTGAGCGTGGTGGCATCAAGTATATTAGAAATTAGAACACAATTTCTAGGCCTTCATGCGTATATCTTGCTACTTCAAATCCAGGGTTCTTGTACAAGTATGCAATATAGGGGAAAGCTTACAGTTTAACCAATTTGTCGTTGCAAGTTGTCCTGAACAAATTTTATACATTCAATCATAGAAATGTATAGAAATGATATCTGCGGATCCCTTTGCAGGGACCCTTGCACAAAGTTCGCGTGACCTCAGGGAGAGAAGTACCACTGAATCTTTGCGTTTTGCTCTAGAAACTGAGTACGCCAAGTGCAGGTGGGTTTGTCAGTCTGGTTGCCATCTGCAGAGGTAAAATCGTTAGGATTCACTCTCATGTTGCTTGTCAGGCACTCTTGGTTTGATATCTTGTGATGTGAGGTGGTGGCTGCTATCGGAGTGAAGCGAAAATAGAAAGCGTTCTTTTTTCTCTGTTTTGCTAACGAATTTAGTGGATTCGACACTCCACTCTAGCTTGAACTCCGCGCTATCTGTATATACAAATTGTTCGATACCTTACGGTGAATAAATATTAAACGTAAGCTCACATTATAGCCAAGTATCAAAAAGAAGTACAAAATTTAGATTTCTTTGACTTTCACATACTTAAAAATAACTCTTTCAAATGGCCAAGACAATTTTTCTTCGAAAAAAAAACTTTCAATAAAAACCGTCAAACTTTCTTGATTAAGAACAAAAAACAGCTAAGAAAAATTATTTTTTCTTCAGTCAATCCTTCAATGAAAAGAACAAAACTTTTTCGACTACTGGATAACTTCTTCTCTCAAACACTCCTTTAGTTAGCTATAAGCAGTTTTTTTTTTCGATCTCTAGGTACATCATTAGCATGAAAGCCCCAAAAACTTTTTTCCCAAGCTAAACACATAATCTTTACCAAGAATCTTTCTTCACAACCTTTTCCTCACTCTTAAACATAAAATCCTAACCGATATCTATTACACTCAGCCGACTCAGGAAGAAGAGAACAGCATAAATCTGCAAAAGAGAACATATTCCAGCCATTATCTAGTTCATGTATCTCCTTCAAGTTACAACCACAATCTCTCAGCTCTCACTCTGCCGCATCCGTTCATTTTCATCCTGCGAAGCGTTAACAAGTGAAAAACTGGCGAACAGTTTTCAATAGCGAGCAAGTTCAGGCGGCATTTTGAACAAAAACCGTTCCAATTACGGACCGTGCAAAACGAAACCATTTCGTTTTTAACGTTTATCGAGTTTACCCAATCCAAAAAGGCTGCGGGGGGTTGCTAAGCGCTCGACCAATCAGAAAAGCTCGGCTAATGTACGTTGTCCCTCCCATCGCGAATTTCAGATATGGGGCGAGAGATTACAGTTGACTGTGTGAATGCAAAAGGGAGGATTACTGTTTCTGCATCGGGGGAGACAGGATGTTTGGTGGAATTCGGGGTGAAAGCAAGCTACTGTTGACGGCACCAAATGGCCAACCACATTCCGACCACTAAGATTCCGTTCAACTCTGCTGCAAATGAAACGGTGGTGTGTAAGTGGATGGGATCAGAAAGCATGGCATCCTGGTTAGGGGGTGGAAAGTTTGTTGGGTGAGTTTAGGATTAAATGAGAGCATGTGCTGTATAACATCGCAGGATGAAATTCGCCATGCTTGCATCAGGAAAAGATTTCACATAAAGTACAGCAACATCCACCTCCACGCAACCTATCCATAGCATGACTGAGCTCGCGGTGAGATTGTTTTGACTTCAGCCAGCCTGCCATCCACTCAACTACCCCTCATCGGCGCCACGGAATGATGTTGCACTCGGCTGAATAGTTGCTCGGAAAAATCCTTTTTAACTCGTTAAATCACTTCACGAAAATTCGTTTAACATCCTGTACGGTTAATCCAAGCATATTTTCATTTCATCATCAGCGGGAGCTATCATTTTGCTACATAGTTGCTGTTTCAAACGCGGCGTGTTCTTGTATCTGCACGGTATCCTGGAGTATACTACATATATGAGTATTTAGTGCGCGCGAAATCAAGTTAAAAAAATATTTTTTCCTGTGATTTGAGTTCAGTTGCAATCTAACGGTTGATTTGTAAAGGAGCAATAGCGGAAGTAGTGGATAGAAGTTGTGCTGTGGTAGCAGTTCAAATTCAAAGGATCAGATTAATGGATTAAGAAGACAGGATTGATTTTGTGTGATTGTGGGTGATGGTTTAAAAATTGAAAATCAGTGTGTGACAAGATATTAATAGTTTTGATTCAAGTTGTTGAAAAACGTGTGAGGGGAATTCGGAAAATGAATTGAATGGTGAAGAAGTATTTTAGGTTGGGAGAATTTTAGTGAAAGGTTGATTTGGTGACGTGTATTTGAAGAATGCAGGACACTTCGAAATCATTTTTAATCCGTGATCTGCTTGGGGATTTAATAAGCCGTCAGCAGGATAATGAAGGTATTATTAATGTTGGTTGTAATTAGAATTTTGTTAAAATTACACTTCGATTATTTTAAATTTGACTTCTGATGGTTGAATTTTATGCCGTTTCATAACATCTGTTGGCAACGAGTAAATTTGAATAAAAAATCAGAGTTTTAAGTAACAATAATATGCTGATCGAGCACAGAAGATTACCTTAGATTATTCGAATTCATCAATGAAAATTTAATAATATAAGTGTCTGTAAGATATATACGAAATAAAGTATTTGTTTCTTTTCTTTATTAGCTACGCAAATCAATTTAACTTAATCACGACCTTTCTTCTCTAATAAGCACGGGTCTTCTACTAATTTTTTATAGCATATGGCCTTATACGCCATTTGCTTAGTACCCTGAGCTATAAAATATAGCTTCCAGCGTTATACTATCTCAATTTATATAGCACATAGTTGTATGTGCGCACACACAGAGCATTATTTATGGTCGCGAACGATATGTAAATAGTATCCTGAGCTGTAAAATTTAGTTACAAGGGTTTAATTGCAATATGGACTTTTCTGCTATCCATTTAGTCTTGAATTCCATGAAACATAGTCCCAATTTCTTCGACTGCTATGAACATATACTCGGCACATATCATTCAAGTAGGCTAAATAGCAATAAAATTCTAATTAGTTCATGTCACCCCATGGGTAGAGCGTCGGCCCTTAAATTATAGGAGCACCGATTTGAATCGGGATTCGAGCAGGACTTATTTGTAATAATTTGAAAATTAGAATTTCTAACATCTACAAGTTGTTTAAAATGGAGACAGTTTCGGTTTTGCTTTTCTAGGGCTAGAATACAGGGCTTTACAAGCTACCCAGATACACAGCCTACTCGTAGAAATTTTATTTGCTATGCCATTATAGTGTATCAGGCGCTATATTTTATTGCAATCCCGAAATCAACGATGCTCATAGCGCCAGAAGTATATATATTAAGTCTTTAGGCGCTATACTTTTTTGCAGAGTAATATAAAATATGTTTTAGCCATTATTGCCATCTACTTGGCTTGGTGAAAAAGGTTTAACTCTTTTCAAGGTAGTCGATGAATATTATCCCCAAAAATGGACACCATAACCTTCCCAGCTGCCTGGATTGATTTTTATCGCCTTGGACCAGGTTCACCGACTGCCGTCCAGATGATGGTTTTGACTCTGGAGTGTAATGGTTTAATCAGGTTTCACCCACTGTAACACAATGATGCAAGAGTTTTTTTTATCACGATCAAACAACGCTCTTTTGCATATACAACTGTTCCTATAAAATAGTGTAAACATTGTCTTTCGATATCTTTACGGTGTCAGCTATCTTCTGTAACCCCATTTTACGATTGACTAAAACAATTTTGTGGTTTTTTTTCTATGTTTTGAGGTGTAACTCTTTGAGCGCTTAGAGCTTTCAGCAATAATAGTGCCTATACGAGCACGTTTAAAGTCAAGAAAACAACGCTTCGCGTTTGATTTTGATGGAGCAAAGTCCAGATAACAATTGCTAAGCCAAGTCTTTGTTGTGACGGTATTTTTACCCACCAAAACACAATGGTAAATCAGGACACGAAATTGTTTTAAATACATTGCTTTGAAAATAAAAAAGTTGATTCAATAAAATAGCTATCAAACATTGCTATCAAATCACAAACTACTAATCAAACTATCATGAAATTTAGACAAGTATCGTTTGATGGTTGGGGCTTCCTAAAAATAATATGGATTTGTCAGTAGTGGCGCTATCTATATATATGTATTTCAATCTCGAGACTTATTGATTGTTGTATTACTTCAAGGCACCTAAAATGGTTAGAATATCAAACTTGACGACGGTGGTTTTAGAACCGGAGCACTTCAACTGAACTGCCGGTTGTTATGGTATAGATAATGATGAAATTGCACAAGGGAAGTAAGAGTATCAACAGATTTTTTCGCACAAGGATTTAGTTAGGACAATAATATCTCTTGATTGAATCGATTGATAACCATTTTTTTGTGTTACAGAGCTCCGCTTTTCTGTAAGAATGAGGGATTAAATTCCGTAAAGGACAACGGGTATGGAGCGGTTGTGACCCTCTCTAATGGCTCTTTTTGCAACTAAGCATACATTTTCTATTGAAAGAGTCTTTGGAGTTCGGTAGCTAAAAAGTATGAAAAGATTATCTTCTTCAGTTACCAATCACAAACAGCTTTTATTCATAAATAATCATAATTCATATTGTTAAATACTCTAACAAAACCTCGTTTTAACAAACCTGACTCTCTCTACTTTTTCAAATCATTGACAACGTAACAACATTTTTATCTTTCAAAGCTTCATTTATATTAGGTGCGTTTTTGTTGCACTCTTTGGCAAGGTAAGTTAAGGTAAGTACATTGAACTGCGCGATTATTGTTGTGTTCAATGTACTTACCTAAACTAACCTTAATTTACCCTGCCCAAGAGTGTAAAAAACGCACCTATTTGAACTTAGGTCAATGACAAACACGGCGGTTCCAGCGAAGCGTTTCCCGAGAGGAAAACCGAGTCGGTTTAGTCGTGCGTTCATTTAGCATTGTGATGACACACACCGCGATTTGGACGCCTCTCGGTTTTGTAGTGCAAAACTAAGGCAATCCGCACACGGGTCGTTGAGCTATCGTCGTAGATGCGATATTTCCACGCTTGGTCGTCACAACCTATGTAAATCAATGGGTGACCGCTAACGGAGCGTTAGCCTATCGTGAAGAGTGAGAAGCGTAGTCGGTTCATTTTGAGTGCGTCTCAAGCGTTGTGCATTGCAGGCCTCAAGCTGAATAACTGGTCGTTTTTGCTAGTGCGATGGATGCTGGCAACGTACAATTCGTGGGGGAGGTAGGAAAATGCCTCGAATTGTATGATTTTACGAAGAATACTGACTTTTTCTTGACGACCCGTGTGTGGACATGAAACGAGGATGACGACAATCGTTTTCTGGCAAGCTTCACAAGTGTCAAACGCCTCTCTCACGCATCGCATGGCTAAAGACCCGTGTGCGGAGTGCCTAAACCGACTCGGTTTTCCTCTCGGGAAACGCTTCGCTGGAACCGCCGTGTTTGTCATTGGGCTTAGTTTACTCGTGTCTTGAAATTTTGATGTGTGATGAAGTGTAAAGTGTTTGTGGAGAGTTATGGATTTTATGTAGAAAGAAGGGTATTTATGTAAGTATATCCACAATACTCCCCTGCCAGCGTTTTACGCGGTATCACGAGGTGTAGGAGTGTGGCATCTTTGTGGTTCTACCAGCCAGAGAGATGTATGGTGCGAAAGATACTTCTTTCGCTGGACCTTTGCCCGGAGCTGAAGACAGCAATGGTTTGTTATGTGTTTTATGTATATGTTGCTGCTTTTCGAGAGGTTTGTCGACAGATTCCGTAGAGGATGACATCTAAGAGGACTTGAGCCTGTTATTGGAAACTTTGATGGATTTGTTCCTGATTTCGAGAGTAAAATAGTTTGTATGTCTGGCTAAGACTTTGAAAGGACCGTGATACGGTGCAAGAAGTGGTGTAACGATCAGAATTGACCCTAATAAAGACGTGAGAGCAAGAGTCAAGTTACCTGAAGATGAATATTTTCGGTGTTGTGTGGTGTTTTGCGTCAGCCGGCCGTAGTTTTGCATAGTTGCCGAAAGTTCGAAGGCAAAATTGGTTTGACTAATCCTCCTAGGATTTTCATGAAGAAAATCACTAGGAAGACGTTGGTTCTCTCCGTATAGGATTTCAGATTAGAGATTGTAATCAAAGAAGAATTAGAAGCAGTGTTCTGGTCCAGGACGCATCGTTGTGAGCCATGATAGCCGATTTTAGAGTACGATGTCATCTCTCAAGAAAACCGTTGGCCTGCGGGTGGTACGTTGTGGTACGACTCCGTTTGAAGCCCAAGAGTCGACCAAGCGCAGCGTGGAGCGCTGACTTGAATTGTCTGCCCTGGTCGGTGACAATATATTGGCGAACTCCAAACCGAGCAATTTAAGTGCTCAGTAGAGCAGAAGACCAGTCTTTGGTAGTAATGCTGGCCAAAGGAATTCCTTCAGGCCAACGTGCAAAACGGTCGTTTATGGTGAAAGTTTAACTGTATCCCTGTGAGTGGGCTAGGGGACCAACTATGTTGATGTGAATGACCTTAAAACGTTCGGAGACTGTAGGAAAGGTTTAAAAAAGTTTGCACTTATGTCTGGTTATCGTGCATTTTTGACAAGATATACCTTCTCGGGTCCAAGTGGCAACGCCCTTGTTCATAAGGCTAGAAGAATTTGGTTGAAATATGCTTTCGTGAAGCACGAATACCAGGTTGACCTATGTCGTGTCCGAATTGAACACTTTTTTCATGAACGTAAAAGTGATATAAAGGCGTATGGTTGGACCAAACACTTCATAATACATGTCGACGTTGGTGCCAAAGATTGGTTGTTTCTTGAGAATAAATGTTGAGTCCTTTAGAATCTTCTGAAATTCTGTGTCCGATTTTTGGGAGGATGCAAAGCCGAGAGTACTGGGAAGAATTATTTCTTGAAGACGAGAAAGTGTGACGGCAACAACGTTTTTTTAAACAAGAGACATACCGAATGTCAGAAGTGACCTTACTTATATAACTTAGATGTCTAAGTTGGCGAGGTGTGGCTTTTCTGGCTTTTGCTTGAAAACAAACGTCAGTGGTTTGTGATCGGTGTATAGTGTGAATCTCTGGGCCTCTTAAAACTATCTGAAGTAACAAATGCCCTGATAAACTGCTAAGATTTTGCGGTCGTATGCACTATTCTTTCTTTCTAAAAAAAACCAAGGTTTTGCCAAGAGCCTTGACATTTTTGCTCCAGAGTAGCCCCGATAGCGGTATCAGATGTGTCTATAAATAAACCAGTCTTGACTTGGTCGAAAGTTTTGCTAGTTTCTGTTAACCAGTCGATTGTTTTAGCACCATCTGTCTTGGAGCCGCAAAGATAAGCGTTGAGTGGTTATTACATCTCAGCTGGTGAAGGAAAAAATTAACTATAGAAATTGACCATCCCCAAAAATTTCCTTAGGTCTTAAACCGTCTTGAGGAGTTTAGCTGAAGAGATTGCTTCAAATCGATCTCCACCTCATGACCTTAGAATTCAACTGAAAGTCGAAGGAAATAACATTTCTCCAAGTTAATTATGAGACTATCATCCGCAAATCGTTTCGAAATTTGTTCTAAGTGAACGAAATGCTCATGTTCGGAGGTCGAAGCTACCAAAATATCGTCGGGGTAAATGAAACAGAGTCTCATTCCTTCATGGATAAACCGTTGGAACGATTGTGTCGCATTGCACAGCCCCAAAGTCATTCGGGTGAACTTTTATATTTTTATAATATTGAATAACTGGAATTTGAAGGTAGGCCTTAGTCAGGTCTATGGTGGAGAAAATAAATTTGTCATGTAGTTCATGACAGAAGTCTTGAATGATGGGGATCGGATATCTATCCGTGACGATTATGACGTTAATGCGTCTATAGTCATCGCAAAGACGCCATTCTCCATTAGCCTTACGAACCATGTGAAGTAGAGAGGATCACTTGCTGTTTGAAGGAAATCGAGTTCCTTTTTAACCGTCGCGAGCTTATCAGGTGCTAGTGTCGACACTATTGGAGGGCCAGTGGTCAAGACGTGGTGTGTAGCATTGTCTTTACAGAGTTGTGAGAGCTTTGTGTTGACCGTGGTAGTTTTATACTTTTTGAATAGGGCATGTATTCGCGGATCAGAGGATTGCTCAATTAAAACACTAAGTTTTGGAAGCTTATACGAAGTGTATGTGCCTTTAGTAGAAAACGAAGTTAGAGAATCCACAAATATAGCGTTTGCCAAGTCAATGACTAGCCCATAGTATTAGATGAAGTCTGTGCCTAAAATGGGTCTAGAGTCGTCGTCAATGATAAAGTCCCATGAGAACTCATGAAGGAGTCCTAGTTCCAGCTTGATCACTATTCGTCCATAAGTGTTTATGGTCGAATACCAGAAGGTGGAAGTCTTCCGGTTGCATGGGCAGCAAGCACCGAAATATCTGCGCCAGTGTCAACAAGATAGTGTCGTTTTGACAGGTTGTCGTGAATAATAACACGACGGTATTATGGTTCCGTGAGACCTGGAACGTGATCGTCATCGCAACTGCTCATAAAACAATTTAATAAGGGCGGCGACCGCTTCATTAGCATGGCCCCTTTTGACTGCTGGCGGAAAATGACGACTGTATTTACCTGAGGCTGTACAAAAACCTCAGCTATTTTGTCAGCCGTTCCCGTCAACTTGTCCAGGTTGGCTTCCGGAGAGCAGACTAAAATAGCCTGAGTTTGCTCAGGAAACGGTTGCAACCAGAGGGTTCTGAGCAGATCATTCCCAACTGTCAAGCCCCCAGCATCATAGGAAAGTTTATAATAATAATAGGAAATAGTTTAGTTTATAATAATAATAGTTTATAATAATCATAGGTGTAATAGGGAATTATTTAGCAGAAGATTCCAAATTTGGAAGAGAGTTCTGTTGCTTGTACTATTATTACTGACCAAGAGGGAGTATGTTGCATTACTGTCCGCCAGAACTGAAACTCGATTGTATCCTGAAAACCATTCTCTAGCTGGTAACCAAGCCAAGTCCTACTGGCGAATTTTTAGTTTTTTTTTCCTTCTTATAGACAGCCCAGTTTTCAGAGTTTTTTAAAAACCTGAATCGAAAACGACAACAGGTGAGTGTCATAAAATATCGTTTGCGGAATCTTAATTAAACTTATAGTTGTTTTGTATGTTTTCTTTAGTTTTCACTTATAATATAACAACTGGTTTTCAGTTATTTAAATAACATCTATATTGTTTTACTACTATTACATACTATATTGAGTGAAACAAGTTGTGCAGGACAAGTGTTGTTTTACTAGACTACATGTTGTTTAAGTACTAGACTACATATAGCCCAGTCATTTTAGCAATCAACCTCGGAATGAGAGATAATAAGCTGAATTTTTGTATATACCTTCATTTTGGGGTTCTCAAAGTCGCCTCAAAAGTCTCATAAAATCTCGTGTCTCCGTCGAAAGTTATTCAAGGTCAAAGGTGAGAAAAAACAGTTTTTTGCAATTATCTTGGTTTCTATTAACACCTAGATCGAAATTGTAGAACATGAAATTTGTGACAAATTTTATTTGAAGCATTTTTTCATGCGCTCAACCGTTTTTCCGATAGAGGCGGTAAGCGCGCAGCACTCAGCCATGTGTACTGTAATGCAAGGTCTACCGTGAATACCTGTGAATACTACCTTCATTATTTGTATTATTTATCAGTAAATACATTGTATTTAATAACATTTCACTCATATTTAATTTATTTTAATATATATACTTTACATATTTTTAATCTATCAATCTTTAATAATTTAAATAACAAAAGTATTACTTTTCTGTGTCATTGTCATCATCTTCGTTGCCTTGAATTGGTGTTTCCAGCCCTTCCTGAATTTCACGGTCAAAAGCACTCTCTTGCTCACAGTCACTTTGCAATGAAACAGCATTGAGGCAAGCTTGCCTATTACACTGGCCACAAGCTAAAAGTGCATTGCAGCCCCGATTTTCTACATCGGCACCGTGCACCACATCCATTCTTACAATTACAAAATAGAGTATTCAGTAATTCATCGGAAGCTGGTGGTAATATTGTTGTCATTGGCTCTAAGAACTTATTTTGGAGCATCCAACCCCATTCCTGGGGTTGGGTGGTAAATATAATTAAATGAAAATATTAAAAATAGGCAAAATGCTATTAAATACAATGTATTTAATGATAAACAATACAAATAATGAAGGTAGTATTTACAGGTATTCACGGTAGACCTTGCATTACAGTACACATGGCTGAGTGCTGCGCGCTTACCGCCTCTATCGGAAAAACGGTTGAGCGCATGAAAAAATGCTTCAAATAAAATTTGTCACAAATTTCATGTTCTACAATTTCGATCTAGGTGTTAATAGAAACCAAGATAATCGCAAAAAACTGTTTTTTCTCACCTTTGACCTTGAATAACTTTCGACGCAGACACGAGATTTTATGAGACTTTTCAGGCAACTTTGAGAATGAAGGTATATACAAAAATTCAGCTTATTATCTCCCATTCCGAGGTTGACCCCTTTTTTATGCTAAAATGACTGGGCCAATAACAATAGTTGCTATTGTTGGAAACGTAACAGTCAGTCTGACCTGAAGGTTTTTTTTATAGTCAATAATTAAAAATACTTTAGGTAAAATGACTGAGAGGATTAATGGTTTTTCTGTACGTATACTGTTCAAATCCGGGCGTAGACACTGGGCTTTGTTTTCGCCCAGCTATACCAAGCCAAAGTTTAGAATTTGAATAGAATTCGTATCGTTTCACACAGAGTGAAGCAAAAAAAAAACAAACTATAAAATGTAGACTTTCCAAATACCAACTTCTAAGATCTAGAAAGGATTGAGACAACTTTCTTTTATTCCATCCCACAACTAAGCATCTAATTGTCACTAAATAAAATCATTAGCAACTCTTTTATGTCTTAACAATGTCTCTTTAGAATTTCCATTCTTCCAACACAATCGCTCCCAACTGCGTCGTCTTCATCCACATAATAAAGTGTCTCACCGAAGAGATTTTTAGGTCAAGAATCACTCACTAAATGCATTTTTCATTCCTTCATCTTTTATATAACCTTATTTGCTTTACCCACTATAACAACAATACACAACTGCTTGCACTACACTAGACATCTGACACGGAACTTATCATTTTCTGTCACTTCTTCTTCGTCTTCAAGTTTCTCCGTTGCTGAGTGAAGTGGTTTCCTCAATTTCACACAATGTCTTAATTAAGTCGTTTTGAAGACACAAAATCTCACTCATAGAGTTTATTAAAACGACGGAAGTCGATTAAACAAAAAAGGCGACAAAAGCTTATCTCCGTGAAAAGTTTTATCCTTTTCACTATATACACATACTGATTCGTATGCAAAATGTCAGGTAGGGTGTGGATCTTTGCTGCATGCATACAAACCAGGAGCTGATATTGTTAAGTGCAAATGTGTTTTTGAGTTGAGTATTCATTGAGGAAATTTTTGAAAAATGTTGGCTGTTTGTGTGATTTTGTGGCCTTAAGATTATGCAAT
This sequence comes from Nemotelus nigrinus, assembly GCA_947369275.1. NCBI lineage: Eukaryota > Metazoa > Arthropoda > Insecta > Diptera > Stratiomyidae > Nemotelus > Nemotelus nigrinus. The sequence continues at coordinate 145,388,432 of OX376373.1, forward strand.
TTGTCTGGAAATAAAATTGATAGTGGCAATGGATAAGTGGTAATATGCTTCCAGGGCACCTGATCCGGAGAAGGACGTGTCGAGGTAGACGTGTACCGTACGAATGAATTAAGAAGCTCTTAAATGCAGGCTAAATTGTATTGAAGCAGTACGACCTAGTAAGAGGTAAAGGATATTCGATTTCTGTTAGTGTACAATAATAGCTATAGAAAACACGCACATGTGTGGAGTAAGATATTCTAAGAATTAAAGTCTTAACATTAGTTTGTTGTAGTAGAGATTGGAAAACTTCTTCGGGTTTCTTGAGAGAATTTTATCAAATATATTTCTCCAGAGCTGTTTTAAGTGATTTTTCCACGAAAATATGTCCTTTGGTCAGTATGTTTCTGCAATCCCTTAAAAACCCTCTAAAACTCATATCTAAGGCGCATACGTACTTTTAACAAACTACCTTCCACTGATACGCTCCTATACAATTTGTCACGTTCATAGCTTACGGCCAAGACATCAAATTGAAGGATCTACCACCAACAGCACCACCAACCTGCTCCAATACAATATCTCCTCCTAAGTGGCATATACATATAAGATTTATGGCGTAAAAACCTCGCACTCTACCAAGTACTCAAGCGTAAATTTTCTTTCCTAGCACAAACACCAAGCAACTTCATGCCTATGTGATGATGATGAATTCATTAGATGGATATCATCACATGGATGAGCGCAACGAAATAAAGATGATGATTTTTTATGCTGTCGCCTGGAGTCTGAAGTCCTTACTTGATCCATAAAACATTCGCCAGAAACTCCTACCTGAGCTAGTATGTGGTTAACAGCCTATATATAGCATGGCCACGATAGGTGACAATTTCATGGCGGTTCGTGCTGGAAACTGACGGCTGACTCGACAAGCCACTGAATGACTGACTGACTGTCTCATTTACAAGTCCTTGCGGGCGTAATTAATTAAAAAAATCTCAAGCGCGAAAATAATTTGTTTGGTTCATCTGTAGGTAATACGCGTACGAGCACTAATGGTTTTTAAATATCTGTGTTTTAACTGTAAATTGTATTGCCTGCGGGAATTAGATGATTTAATGGTAGACGGTTGGTTTTTGTAGAGCCTACTTGCTTTTTGTATGACAGTTTTTTTATTTTCTTTGTATGGTGAGTTAATGAGACACGTTTTGTGTTGATATGTTGGGTTAAAATTTAGTAATAGTGAAAGTTAACGGCGACATAGTGTAATTACCCTGAATTATTTTAGAATAGAATTGCATTGAAAATAGAATTTCGAGCGTTTCAAGGTAAAGTGTTTCGGAGGGAAATATGTGTTGACCCTGAGGGTAAAGAAGCTTCTTTGTGCGGTTATCAAGTGTTTGACAAGTAGTCGGCTTAGGTAAGAAATGCATCCACAAGAAGAGATGAACCCACAAGTAAAAACTGGCTGCATTCAGCTCGGATAAGGCAGTTACAGTTATTTTCAGTTTATAAAACGATTTTCGTTTTTTATGTTGAGCACAATTTTCGAGATGTTGCCTAGGTTTACGTGAATTTGACTGGTCCTAGAATGTATGAAATAAATTGATTTGATCGAATGGAAAGGACTTAACCTTCCATCCAATCGGGCATTGTGTGCTTTGTTTGACAATTCGAAAACGAAACTCGTAACTACTGCTGTGACTGCCGTTGGTGTTTTCTCGTTATTCTACTACCCTGACTTTTGAAGCCACACTCACACACCGAACGATTACTCCAAAATTTGCCGTCGACTTCCAGCTGATCTGCACTCAACCCTGGCTGAAACCCTAACTGGTGCATTTCAGTCAGTGTCGACCAGCTGCAACAAGTTGACGGCCTTGTTATCTCAGGATGCAGCTAATTTTCTTTTTTTATATTAAATCAGCTGCACCTAGGCAAATGAAGCTGGTAGCATTTGTATGCCCACTAGGGTCGAGGGATCTTTTTTCATTATATATTATATTTTTATATTTTATTATTATTTCGGTAGAAGATACATTTCATTATTCATTTCACTGATGCACACTACACAAAAACGCGTATGTTTATACGTGTGTGAATATTTTCCTCTTTCAAAATTTTAAAAAAGAATATTAGAAAAAAGCTTAGTCCCAAAGTGATCAGTGGCATTGTTAAGTGCAAAGTCGGAGAGCGAATTCAAAGATTTGGTGTGACTTCATCATACATCCAGTATATATATAGCACATTTAGAGAAAACTTAGCATGCTAATTATGAATTCTTAATGCTAATTATGAAACCACTTTTTATAACAAAATCTTCGACGCCGTTGAAAGATATGTACCTAAGATAAAGAAAAAGTTGTCTGAGCCATGGCTTGATAGGGAACTTAAGCATTTGCGAAATCGTAGGAACAAACTTTATAAGCGGATTAAAAACAATATCGACGTTAGTTCTGCTATTCAGGATGAATATAATGAAGTTGCTAAACAGTTTTCAGCAAAGTCTCACGAGGCTTATGCCAATTATATTAAGACAACCGGCGGAAATATAATCTGCGACCCGAAATTTTTTTATAATTTTGTAAATGTGAAGGTAAAAACTACTGGTTATCTTTCGTCGATGTTCTTTAATGATATCACTTCTTCCTCTCCTAATGAGATTTGTGATTTATTCGCAGATAGTTTCCAGAATACTTTTAATGCACCACACCCATCAAACTCACATCTCTCTTTCTCTCATTCTACTCCTACAGCTTTTGTCGGCCAATTTGAAATTACACGTGACGAAATACGTAAAGCTATTTTGGAACTCGACTGCAACAAAGGCCCTGGGCCCGATCTTCTTCCTCCAACTTACTTGCGCAAGTGTGTAGAGCCGTTTATAACTCCCTTTCATATTTCCTATCTTGCTGGAAACTTTCATATGTCACACCCATCTTCAAAAATGGTGATAGACGCTGTATCGGAAATTATAGGGGCATTGCCATCTTATCTTCAATCCCGAAACTTTTTGAAAAGATTGTCTACGATAAACTTTCTTCGCTTGTTGACTCCCGTCTGAATGAGCAACAACATGGTTTTAGAAAAGGTCGCGCAACTACCACAAATTTGACAGTTCTAATCTCAGACGTTCTGTGTAAAATGGAGAAAGGATACCAAATTGACGCAGTCTATACAGACTTTAGTAAAGCTTTTGACAAAGTTGAAAACCCTACCTTTATTCTAAAGCTCCAGAAATTCGGATTTGCCGGATCTTTGCTTAGTTGGCAGAATTCCTGCCTCCGAAATCGAACACAAATGGTAAAATTTCAAGGACTTTTATCGAAAAATATATCTGTTACCTCTGGTGGCCCACTTGTTTTTAATATATTCATTTCTGACCTATCTGACGTCCTAGCAAATATATCTGATCTACTTTATGCCGACGATCTCAAAGTCTATCACATCATTAAATCTAAATCCGATGCAGTCTTTCTCTAATCCAATCTTGATTCAAACAAGCACTCTCTCAATATTGCTAAGTGCCAAGTTATAAGTTTTTCCCGGAAATAAACCATCTCACATGACACGAACTTCCTCGGCAATAATTTGTTAACTCGAGTTGAAAACGTTGTTGACCTTGGTGTTATCTTGGATGAGAGACTTCGTTTCACCTTGCATTATGATAAAATACTTTCCCGTGCAAACAAACAGTTAAGCATAGTACTGAGTTCGATTTCACGTGAAATTTTCATACAAAATTTCACGTGAAATTGGTTTCGGCGAAAATTTAGCTTGAAAATAAGCAAGAGTTGTACTCTGTTCTTAGCATGAAATGTTGCTTCGAAGTTGCTTTCGCTTTGAAAATATAGATGGCATTGACACATGTCTCCAATCATTTCACGCCAATTTAGTTTGTGCAGTTCATTCTTTCGAGCTAAAAAGTGACATTTGGTGTTTCAATTTGAAAATTGAATTGTGCAAATGTCTTTCCAATAAGAAAATCGATTAAAAATTGAAATTCTTGACATTTTATCCGTCCGGAATGAACAGTGTCTCTGCTTTTCTCCATTGCCAAAATTTTTGCTCGAAAGAATGACCAGATAATGGAGACATGTCAAAATTTAGCTTCACGATTAACTATTGATAAATTCCTTTAGGCTTCATCAAAAGACGTGCGAAGGAATCTCGTAGCCTGTGGGTCACAAGATCCTTATACATCTCACTTGTACGCCTCATTCTCGAATATGCTTCCGTTTGCTGGAATCCCGCTTTTGAAACCCACAGTAACAGACTCGAGTCCATACAAAAGCAATTCTTACTTTTCGCATTGAGAGATCTATACAACCCTACCGATTTTAGTGCCCTTCCTCCTTATGAGTTTCGACTGGGTCACCTAAACTTATTGACACTTGCTTCCAGAAGAAAGATGATTTCGGCCTGCTTCACATTTGACGTCATTAGAGACGTTATCATAGCTGAGTTCCTCAATAGTAAAATTGTGTTAAATAACCTTGTAAGGAGCATCAGGTCCTCTCGTTTACTGAAGGAATATCCACATTCGACTACTTACGCAGCTAATGAGCCGATAAATAGATGCTGCAGGATATTCAATTGCATAAGTAATATGTATTCCCCAACGGTCTCAAAATTATCCTTCAAATCTCCCCTTTTCCAAGCCATCCGCAACCCGTTATTTTAAGCGATTTGTCAATGTTTTCGTCGTCGTCGTCGTCGTAGCACTACAGCCCCTCTCGGGCCTTGGCTTCTCGTAGGTGACGCCTCCAGTTGTCTCGGTCCAATGACCGCGTCCTCCAATTTCGAAATCCGAGCAGCTTTGCGCAGTCTTCGTCGACAGAGTCAGACCAGCGTTTTCTGGGTTTTCCCACTGGTCTTCGACCCTCGGCCCTTCCGTCGAATACCTTCTTAGGTACTCGATGCTCGTCCATTCGTTGGACGTGACCAGCCCATTGCAGCTTCCGCAGTTTCACCATTGTAGCAACCTCCGGCTCGTCAAAAACCTCGTACAACTCGTGGTTGTATCTTATCCGCCATTGGCCGCACTCTTGCTTAGCTCCAATTATACGCCTGAGGACCCGTCTTTCGAAGGCGTTCAACATATTTGCGGATGCTTGGGTAAGGGTCCAAGTTTCACATCCGTAGCACAACACAGGTCTGATGATTGATTTGTAGACTTGGAGCTTCGTCTTCCTGTGTATGCAGCTGGTCTTCAGTAGGGCCAGAACGGAGTAGAGAGTTTTATTAGCGAGCTGTATTCTCCGTTTAATTTCGTCAGTTTCACTGCCTTTCGTTGTCAATTTCGAGCCTAAGTATATAAATTCGTCTACATTCTCTAAATTATATTCGTCAAGTATTATATTTTGTCTAATGGAGGTCCTCTTTCTTGTTTGCGTCATGATTTTTGTTTTCGTCTGATTGATCTTCAGGCCTACTTCCTTGGCTTCCTGGTCAAGTTTCAACAGGAGCTCTTTGGCGGATGTGAAGGAACGGGACAAGATGTTAATGTCATCCGCGTAGGCCACTAACTGGTTCGACTTATACAGAAGCGTACCCCCTGTGTCGACAGGAATCTTCCTTATCACGTACTCAAGTGCTAGGTTGAACAGCAGAGGGGCCAACCCATCCCCTTGCTTTAGTCCGACATTTGTGTCAAAGGCGTCAGTCAGACTGTTGTTGATTCTGACTTGTGATGCTGTCGACGTCATCGTCATTTTGGTCAGCCGAACTAGTTTTGCTGGGATGCCGAAGTATAGCATTATTTTGTACAGTACGTTGCGGTCAATACTGTCATATGCTTGTTTAAAATCCACGAAAATCTGGTGGACGTCGATGTTAAATTCCCAGCATTTTTCAAGCACTTGTTTGACTGTGAAGAGCTGATCCGTAGTTGACCTACCAGACCTAAAGCCTCCTTGGTACTCCCCAAAGACCTTTTCAGCGTATACATTTATCTTATCCTTTAATATTTTCGTCAGTATCTTATAGGATGTACAAAGTAGCGATATGCCTCTGTAGTTTTCGCACCGAAGTTTGTCTCCTTTTTTGTGGATAGGGCATATGATGGATTTGCACCACTCCTGCGGTATTTTTTCTTGACCCCAGATGTTTTGGATCAATTTGTGGATGGCTTTTATAGGGCAGCTTCCACCGTATTTAATTAGCTCGACCGGAATCTCGTCAATGCCCGGCGCTTTGTTGTTTTTCTGGCTTTTTATGGCAGACTTGACTTCTTCCAGCGTTGGAGGTGCGATCGGGACTTCATCAGAGATGTCTATCGGCTCTGATATTATTGAGCCATGTGCAGGATTAAGGAGTTTTTTGAAATAGCAGGCCCATCTCTCCTTAATCTGGCTATCTTCGGCGATGATGTTGCCGATTTCGTCTTTACAGAGTGTCGTCTTGGGCTGATATCCGCGTCTTAAACATTTCACTACTTTGTAAGCTTGTCTAGTTTTATTGCTCGCTAGATTTTCGTCAATGCTCTTTAATTGCTCGTCATAATATTTTCGTTTCTTACACCTAATGATCTTATTTGCTACTCCTCGGAGGTTTTCATATTTTTCTTTCTTCGTCCTGGTGTTCCTTTCAAGGAACTGTTTATATGCCTGATTTTTCTTGTTAAGCGCATCCTGGCATTCGTTGTCGAACCAGTTGTTTCTTTTGCGCCGGGCTTCATACCCAACCACTTGTTCTGCAGCGGCTTTGATTGCTGTCTTCATCTCCATCCAGACCTCGTCAACCGGCCTCACTGTGTTATTTTGTAGGATGGGGGTAAGCTTAGTCTCAAGAGTTTTTGAGAAGTTTTCTGCTACTGACGCCGTTTGGAGCTTTCCGATGTCAAACTTACGCAGAGGACTCGTCTTCGTCACGTACGCCTTTGACATGCGACATCGATATTTGGATTTGACCAAGTAGTGGTCCGAGTCACAATTTGCTCCTCGAAACGTCCGAACGTCAAGTATGCTGGAAGCCCACCTCCGCTGAATAAGGACATGATCAATTTGGTTGAAGGTATTGCCATCTGGTGATGCCCATGTTCTTTTGTGGATGCGTCGATATATTCGTTATTTATTTATTGTTATTGATTTATTTGTTAATTATTTAATTTATTTGTTTAAGTAGCTTGTACCTTGCTTGGTTAATAAATAAATAAATTAGCATACATAGCTCATGCAGCGAAATATTCGCTCACATAGCACAGCTCAAGTGTCCAACACTACATTGAACTTCTTCATTCAAGAAAGCAAGTAAGAAACTTAGCTTAAGGTTTGTGCAGAGGTAAACTAAGCTAACAACCTAAGTTTAAAAAGTTAAAGTGAAAAAAAACTGATTGAAGATGTGAAAAACCATTAAGAATATGAAATTGTTTTTCATCAAATACTCTATGCTCGAAAAGCTTTAGAAGCGATGTACGTTGTCTATGATATAGTAGACAAGAAGGGAAAAAACGATCGCAAACTAATAGCTTCATTTAGAATACAACAACGCTGACAGTAACCAATGCATAATAAATTAGCAATCAATATTAATCGACCAGGAATAGGTTATTTTAAAAATTCCATATTAATTTATTTGAATTTTATGTTAAAGAATATCTATGATTTTTAATATTTGCTCTTATTGATAAATTCCCATTGTCATAAGACAGATCGTTCTGGTGAACAAGAAAACGTTAAAAACTTCCCTTTTCCTCTAAAAGCTTCCCTGTTTCGGATTCTTAAGGGGGCGGCTGGTCGTTACAATTTCCATACAAAGGTGTCAGTGCTAAGGTACCTTTTCCTCAGCTCCAGCAAAATATTTTTTAGTATTTTTGTTATCTGTAATGTAATTCACTCAACTACAATTTTACCGTTAAGTGTTTTAATTTAAAAAAAATTGTTGTTTTTTTATGATTAAAACTTTTTTTTAATTTTTAAAAATTATGTCACTGTTACATTTTCCTAAAAACCCGGCGGTACAATTTTAGTCCGTTTACCTGAGTAAACTCATCAACATTTTTCAAACCATTTCTGAGAAATTCCAATTTTCACAGCATGTATAGTAAACCGTTAAAACCTGGAAATTTAGTTTAGTTTAAATTTTTGCCACAAATCGCTTCCTTATCCTTAATCTTATCATCATTAATTGCATCAAAATTCTCTTCCATTATGGAGAGCCTCCACGCATCCTAGAAGTGGGCGAATACCGTGGGCCTTGACATCAACCCCGACAAGACGGATCTTCTACTCTTCACAAGGAAGTACAAAACTCCTGATTTAGACCCAATCTGGTTGGGCGGCACCAGGTTAAGTTTCAAGTCACAAACTAAGTACTTGGGTCTTATTCTGGACAGCAAGCTCACATCGAAGGTGAATTTACAGGGGAGAGTTAAGCGGGTAAGCAAAGCGATTTACGCCAGCAAGAGAGTGCTGGGTAAAACGTGGAGTGTAAGTCCTGCTCTAACGCACTATCTACTTGGCGACAACTAGGCCGATACTTATTTACAGATGCTTGGTCTGGTGGCCAGCAGTGAATAAAACCATCTTTGCTAGCATGGCGAACAGAGCTCAGCGGTTGGCGGCTCTCTGCACTACAGGTGCCTTTGCCTCGACTCCTTCGTCTGCTCTGAACGTCCTGCTTCATCTCGCTCCGCTTGATCTCTTTGTTAGAGGCACTACCGCAAAAGCTGCTGCCAGGCTTAAGGAATCAGGACACTTCGAGTCAAGATCTTTTGGCCACAACAGTATTGAGCAAGGATACACAGGAAGCACTGACTACTTGCTTCCCACTCTGTGGTTCGAGCGGAGATATCGGACGACTGTGGGAGATGGGCAAGAATGAAATCAGCAAAAGTGCGCAGCAGACCTTAACATCTACAATGACGGCTCTAAAACAGCATATTCTGTCGATGTAGCTATGGAAGCAGCTTTCAAGCTTCCAAACCACTGCAGTATTTTCCGGGCGCAGGTTTTTGCGATACGTAAAGCCACAAATCTGGTATATGCCAAATATACTACAAGTGAGGAAATAAATATCTTTACGGACAGTCAAGTGGCGGTAAAAGCACTGATGTCTCACACAGACAGATCGAAGTGTGTACTCGGCTGCATTCAGGCCCTGAACAGACTGGGTAACAGCAGAAGAGTCAGAATCATCTGGGTTCCCGGTCACAAAGCCATTGATGGAAATGAGAGGGCGGATTCATTAGCCAAGCTTGGTTCTAGTCTTCCCGTGTCAGGATCGGTAGACATCCCAACTCTTATCCAAACGATTAAGCATTCAATCGACTACAAAATGATGCAAGGTGCGACGTGCAGATGGAGTGCAACTCAGACCTGCAGGGTAACCAAAATCATGTGGGGGTTATACAATTTCACAGCGACTAAATGCCTTCTCGAATTAACGCGGACTGACTACAAACGGCTGGCCATTGTCTTGTCGCAGCACATGCTATGAAAATGGGACTCTTAACTAGTGATACCTGTCTAAGTGTGGCCTTGTGCCAGCTTGCCAGTACAACCTAACCTAACCTAGCCTAACCTAACCTAACCTGAAAATGAAAACGAAGGACAATTTTTCTTCAAATTCATCTTTAGAACCCTCCCATATTTAATTCCTCATTGTTTCAGGGTACATGAAACATATTTCATCGCATCTTGAAAGCTCCTTGTGCGATACCAAGCCACAAACCGCCACAAGTCAAGCAAGATTCTTGGTCAGAAATTTTGGCATCCAACAGTTAATGCATTACACATTTTTATGGACATCTAACTCATTATCTTACTTTTTGGGGTCTCACCCGAAAAAGCCTAGACACATTTAATTAAATTTGAAAAAAATCCGGCAATAATACTCGATTTTTTTCATATGCAGGTCGTGAAAAAATTGCCATGCAACAAACAGATTTCACAAGCAACCGCCTTTGAAATATTCGACCATCTTCAAATCTCAAAAGATCAACATATAAACCCTTGAATAATTGCATCAAAACAACATTTTCATAAATGTATTCATTAACACGAAATCCTCAGAACATAAAACATCAGAAACCATCAAAAAATCACGTAATTGCATCAATTGCAACAGCATTGTGCTGCACTATGAAAGCTCCAATTAACCATCTATAAAGAATATAAACGTAGAAATTCTAATTAAATTCATTCATTCAATCTCATTCTACCGTTTTCCCTAAATTGCATTGAAATTTCAACATCCAGTTATGATTAGGGATATCCATATGCATGAGTGATATGCAATTGGCAATTAGAATGTTATGAAACGGCAAATCTCAAGTTGATGTCGTGAATCGTGCGTAATTTATTCAAATTATCATCATTCACTTTGATAAGTGGAATGCATAAATGCAATATATATTATACGTGCAAATGCAAACAAACGACAAATATTTGCTGCATAGACATAAATAAGTCCATGCATGTCGTGCATAGATATCCATACATATGCACAATGAATTTTGGAGATTGAAGTAAAATGAATGATGAGAGTGGATTGAAGTGATTGCAGTACGTGAATTTGCCTAATTTCATACTGTAAAACAGATAAAACTGAATGTAAATCATTGATTATGTATGTAAATCATGATTAATTATATAATTTTGGTAATTAAATTGGTATTGAATTTCGGTCTAACATTTGGTACTAGCTAAATATAAATGATTTATATTTTTAAGTACAGTAAGTAATAAAATAAGCTCTCAAATTTCATGAAAAAAATTAAACAAATAGCTGAAGCTATATCGATATTATCAATGCTTTATATTTGAAATTGAAAGGAAGGTAATCCTACGATAACTCCCGTACGGGTCTAGGGGTTGAAGCTGGTAGAGAGCTTCATCACAAATTTACAATCAATGTGAATACGAGTGTGGATTGATTAGTTCCACGACTCACTTTACACCTGATTGACTCAGCTACTTATTCAGAGCTAGGTGAACTCAAAGCTTGATGCGTGGTTCCTCGTCCGAACTTGGATTCGAACCAGGGTCCCCACACACAAGAAGCCAGTCCTCTACCCACTAGGCTCCTCAAGTTTATTTGAAATTTACAATGAAAAAAGTGCCCCTAACGGATCTCTTAAAGAGTAAGCGCTCGTTCTAGTGGACTGATGCCGCTAATAACGCTTACTTGCAAATGGAGAGACTGTCCATTTTGGCACCAGTGTTCGCTAATATCGATTATAGAAAAGAGCATCCAACCGCTTTTAAGTTTGTTAAGCTTAACTCTGTGCAGCGTTACTGAATTGGCATGCTTGCCTACGGTACAAACCGTTAAGCCGCATTTCCAATGCTATCTTGGAGTGAAATGTGTTTGCGTACACTTTTGCTCTCATGCACTTTCACATATCTTCCTCTCTCTCTAATCAATCTCTAAAATCTGTAGTTGAACTCTAGAGTGGGACCTATTTCAACTCCAGCGTGAAGCTTTTCGGACATTTTCGAATTTTTAAATTCACTACTTTCCAATAGAAAGCGTTGCCGAAAGCTCTATTTATAATGAAGTGTAAAGTGTTGTTTTCCGCGTTAAAAAAAGATAATGTCATAAAAAATACAGTTGGACGAATGATTTGTGCATTGAAATCCATAATGAAACAAATTCATAACCTATCTGTGATAAGAATAGTTATTGAAAATTAAATTCAAATATATGTTACGACAGATGTCGTTGTACCTTCGAAATTCAAATTCGAATGATTTCATGTGTTGAAAATTGTGAGGTTGGAGTAGGCATTGCCGGCAAATGGACAAACCAAAGGCGTATGCGATTTCAATTTGCCTTTTTTCTCCTGGGGGTCAAGAATAAAATGCTGTATTTAAAAATGTTTAAATTTTGGCTCATTAACATTTTGAGTGAAATGTTATAATTATTACGTTCCATTAACGTTACAATAGTTTTTGATATTTTAAAGTGAAGCAAATACAGCCCTTGATAAAGACAATGATACTGCTGAAAATTAAATTCACGGAATAAATGAGAATAGTTTACCTTTAAAAAACACAATCAATAATACATCGATTGAAAAAAAATTGTTATACATGATTATTCTATGTTAGAATTTTATATTACTTTTATAAATCATAATAGTACATACCATAAACATATATTATTACGTACCTTTCGAAGAAAGTCAAATCTATCTGCTACATACCTACTTAATGTTCAGCATCTATGATAATTTGAAAATCTGCTAAAGTATTCCTTGCAAGCTTCAGCACATTACACATATCTAAATGGTAAATGATTCGACCTTTCCTGATCGCATTGTAATAAATTCCTTGGCCATGGTGTCATGTGTATCCCAATCAAGTAATCTGGGCATGGTTTGATTTTTTTTCATCCAAAGTAATTTGCATCATTGTCAGCTAGATGTTGGATTCAAACTGACGTAGTGTGCTTTTTGCTCAGCAAAAATACTGGAAATTAGTAAATGGCCAAGAGTAATTTTCCATGACATTAATACGCTCAGCTCAGTTACATCCATCTGCACATTCAACTCCAAACGTACTTTTACCTTCACCTAAACCTGTCCCAAAATCATTGCTTCGAAATAATTAAGAATGGCAGCACCAATTACTGTCCAAACATTTTGTACCTACAGAAATTCCTGATACAAAATCTCGCAGGGTAAGTTCAGTCGATATCGAACGATCAACAAGTAAAGAAATCTAAAAAGGGTAACTTTAGTTCATTACAGCTAATGCGTACGCAGATACATCACACTCTAAGCCAGCATTGGAAACGCGGCCTAGTTTTAAAAGTGAATTTATCGTATTTAAACTCCAAGCGAACATTCAAATTATTAATTTATATAACATCTAAATTTATTATTTATATAACATATGTATTACAAATTATTATATATTTTATACAAATTACTAGCTAATTTGATCGATTTAATCTTTGTTTTCAAGAAATCTATAAAAAATTCTGATTATATTAGTTTTTCATAAAATGCCCCCAAACTAGCAATGAGTGCTACAGCTTTGAGTTTTCAAAGCACAAAATGGCATCACAATTTTCGAATTTCGAAAATCCATCATTGCGAACAGACCAACTCTACTCTGAGATTCGGCGAAAGCTCACTCCAGCATTGGAAACGCGGCCTTAAGAAGATTATTGATTTGTGATTATGGTTCCCTTCTTGTCTATAAATCAGCATAGACAACGTATATCGTCTCTAAATCTTATCAAAGCAGAGAATAATTGATACGGGAAACTCGATCGTTTTGCGGAATAAGCCTCCGAAAGCAGAATCAAAGTGGAATTGTTTTAAGCTTAAGTATAATACTAACGAAAATAGTGTGAGCTGGTGTCTGATGAGAATCAGTGCATACTTTCGAAACCACTTTGTAAAAAAAAAAATTTTCAATAAAATTTTCAATTTTAATCATCCCGCAAAAACAATTCCAATAATTACGTAATTATTTCCAGTAATCATCATCGGATCGTTTTCGCCATACCGCATCGATGAATTCAACATTGCGATGTCATTATAAGTAACGATACTCGCTCCGTTTTGCATTACTCTACCCTTCACTGTGCATTGCTTTGTAATGCAGTAAAGTAGTTAGTAGATAAACCCACATGAATTTCTTTACCACAATGATTGTTTTTTGCATTATTTACACATTACATTGTAATCTATTATTTTGGAATTCCTAGGCATTAATGAAAGAGTGTATGTTAAAAGTCATCGATGCTTGTGGTCCTACTGGGGAGTGTCTTATCAATTTTATGTGTTATTATTGTAAAAACAGTTTTTGTTGTTGTGTGGAGTTTTGTTCAGCTTTAACACAAATGCACATTTTGGGTTGTGTGAGTTTGGCATCACTGGAATAAACATAAATATATCGATCTGTATGAGAAGGGCATTTTAATTTCTGCCGCTCCTATTTGAAAAGCACGGCTAGGACACCATTTCTGTTCGGGACTAAAAATCAAACCATTTTACTCAAGATTAAACTTGTAAGCGGTGTGTTTTATTTTGTGTCTCTGATTGTTTACAGTGCAATTAAATGATAAGTATTGAATACTATATCTATATATACAAAATGTCAAAACGGTCATATCCTAGTAGCTCTGAAAAAAGCTGCACATCAGAAAGAAGTATTTGATAAATTACCAAAATAAACATCATATTTTACGCCAGGAGATTCTATGAGTAGTATCTACATACTGTATCTAAATAATGAATCATATCAACAACAGATTGCGGGAACTCAGGGAACTTCACAATCTACTTGTTCTTCGCTAAGTCCTATCACTTCAGAAAAAGAGAATGAACTATATTGTACAGAAGGCGTCCGTTCCGTCGGAAAATATGCAATAACTTCACCAACAACTGTTTTATTTTAGGAAAAGCAGTCATTTGACTCAGAAAATATTTCACACGACTCTGCCGATTATTTCAAGAAAAATTTTTACCGAAAATCAGCGAAATTTGGATTTGTAAAGGGGCCCCCATATTTTCAAAATAAAGATTGTGGCTTTTCTGAAGCGTCCAAAACCTACAAATACAAAGAAGATGGGAAGTCAGTAATTAGGCATTTCAATAAAGCATTATTTAATCGTAAATTAAAGAACAATGTAAGTGTTGAAAGAAAATGTTTGCTGTATTCGCTTTGAAGAAATCTGTATTTTGTTTTTCTTGCTGCTAATTTAACTCTTCTGATGTAAACCGGTGTTCTCCGGTTGGATGTAATGAGTGAAAACATATTAATCACTATTTAAACAAAATAGCACTTATAACGCTGATAATTTATAAAGGTTTTTTTATTTAGAATATAGATAAAGAAGCAATGTAATTGAGGGAGACCCTAGAGTGCTCGCCTCAATGTCAGCTCTGAATATGAATCTTCTTATGGTCGCGTTACTCCTTTTATATCCTCTGCCCCATGCAGTGTGGTGAAGATGGGTGGTTTGGTGAGTTCGAGGTGGTGAGTTTGTGGTTTGAATCCACGGTGTTGATCATGGGGGTTCGAATATGGGGTGGTCGAAAATCGTGGTGCTATAGTCTCCCCTTCTGGCTCTGTAAGGCGTCTCGGCAAAGAGCCAGTTCACGTGAATCAAGATGATTCTGCCTGGGTGGCTTGTTTTCGAGGACGACCACGTCTACGTAGAGGAAGTATCGGCTGGCTCTCGACCATAAGCTGCTTATCGTTAGAGTTGTATGGGGTAAGCATCGATGTATGGTAGACTCCTAGCGGACAAGAAGGGTTTTCTCGTGTGGCTATCTCGTAGCTAGTAGGTCCCTTCCTGGATAATACAGCGTAAGGTCCATCTCGTTTTGGGTGAAACTTAGCCGTGCTTTTGCGGGTCATCTGGCTTCTACCGTGGGTGGTAACCCATACTAAATCGCCAGGTTGATATGTAGGATCTGGACGACGTTTGATGTCTGCATGCTTCTTTCTTCGTGTTTGTTGAATCTCTGTTGTCTCATGTGCGTCCTTCAATGCAGAGCTCATTTGCGATAGATATGGTGAAATTTCGGCAACAAAGTTATCTGATTGAGTAATGGCTGTTATGTCGTCGCTGACTTCTTTGGCAGTCCGTAGCTCTCGTCCGAAAGTAAGATATGCGGCAGAAAATCCGGTGCTTTGACATCGGGCTGAGTTTAAAGCGAAACGGATGGCTGGAAGAGCTTGGTCCCATGTGTCATGTGCGTTTCCTACGGCCATGCTTATTTGGAGCTTGAGATCGCGGTTCTTCCGTTCTGCAGGATTCGCTTCTGGATGGTAAACAGGTATGAGGGACTGCGTGATGTTGAAGCAATGCATGATATGCTGCATCACTGTGCTAATGAACTGGGTTCCATTATCGCTTACGATTCGCCTGGGCATCCCGAAGCGAAAAAATACTTCACTAACCAAGACTTGTCCGCATGTAACAGCTGTGGCATCGCTTAGTGCAAAAAGCTCCACCCATCTGCTAGCAAGATCTTCTACCAGCAGGATCCATTTGTTTCGTTGGGCCGTCTCGGGTAGCGGTCCGAAAAGATCGATAGCGAGCACCTCAAATCTTTGCGAGTTGGGATGGGTCTGAAGAAGTCCAGCAGGTTTCAGGTTTGCAGGTTTGTATCTCTGGCATTTTTGGCACGTCTTGGTGTACTCCATTACGTATCTTCGGAGTCCAGGCCAATAATACCGTGTTGCGATTCGATGGATCGTTCGTTCCACTCCATTATGTCCAGCGGTTGGTGCGTCGTGAAAAACTTTCATTACATCTTCGCGCTCGTGGGCTGGTACGACTAACTGGGCTTGCTCTGCATCGTTGTCGGGGGCATATCTATAGAGTATGCCTGAAGACATTAGGTATCCTTTTGACGTCCACCTAGTATAATCTTCGTTAGGACTGTCACTTTCGAAACAGTCGATGATCTTCCTTATGTCGGCGTCTTTCAGTTGTTCATCTCGAATTTGCTTAGAGGTTCGGTGAGGAATGTCCGTTGTGATACTAGCTAGGACCACTTCAGTTTGGAAATCTTTTGGAGGTCGTGATAAGGTATCTGCGAGGACATTCGATTTTCCTGGGGCGTACTTTATTTCAATGTCGTATGCCTGGAGGGTAAGTGCCCATCTTGCCAAACGACCGGTTGGTGACTTAAGAGACATCAGCCATTTGAGGGGTTGATGATCTGTAGTAATCGTCAACTTGCAGCCTTCGATATATCCTCGGAATTTGCCTACTGCCCACACAACGGCAAGAGCCTCCCGTTCGGTTGTGGTGTAATTCACTTCGGCTGGTGTGAGTAATCGACTTGCGTATTCGATTGGTCTTTCGTCTGCTCCCTCCCCTTGCAGTAAAGCTGCTCCCAACGCAAAACTGCTGGCATCCGTGCGCAGGATATATGGCAACGTACCATCTGCTTGACGTAAGATCGGCGCGGATGTGAGAAGTTGTTTCAATTCGTTGAAGCTAGATTCCTGTTCGTTGGTCCATTTCCAGTTGGCAGTTTTCTTCGTGAGTTGTGAAAGTGGTCGTGCTACTGTGGCAAAATTTGCTATAAATCGCCGATACCACGAACAAGTCTGCAAGAAAGTGATTAATTCCTTAAGATTTCGTGGAGCTGGCCGGTCACTGATTGCGGTTATCTTTGCTGGGTCGGTACTGATGCCATCCTTCGTTAAAAGATGACCTAGAAAACGTACAGTGCTGCAAAAGAATTGGCATTTCTTCTGATTTGCTCGTAGTTGATAACCACGCAAGGTGTGGAACACTGTCTGCAGATCGGCCAAATGTCCCTCAAAGCTTGAAGAGAGTATCAAAAGGTCGTCTAGGTAGGCGAACGTCTTGACACTGCTACACTTTGTTTGTACCCTTGTGATCATACGTTGAAAAGTAGCTGCTGCGTTTCGAAGTCCAAACGGCATCCTATTGAATCGATATATCCCAAAAGGCGTGATGAATGCTGTTTTGTCCTTATCCTCTTCGCGTACTTTTATTTGCCAATATCATGCGTGAAGGTCGATGGTCGTCATAAATTTTGTACTTCGTGCTGCATGAAGTAGATCATCGATCCTAGGCATAGGGTAGCTATCTGGAACGGTAACGTTATTAAGGCGTCGATAGTCTATACATACCCGTATGGTGCCATCCTTTTTTGCAATCATAACGACGGGAGACGCCCAGGCAGACTCACATTCTTCAATTATGCCTTCGTCTAGCATTTTGTCGATTTCGACCTGGAGGCGGTCTCGTTTTTGCTGAGAGAGCCTGTATGGTGGTGAAGCGATGGGCGTAGCGTCTTTAGCATCAATGCGATGCTCTTCAAACTTTGCTGGGGGACCCTTTGGTTCGAATACATCTCGGTTGGCGAATAAAAGTTTAGTAAGCTCTTCGTGCTGGTATTTATTCAGCTGAGTTGATTCTGTTGATGTGAGGGTGAGTTCTGCGATTTCGACATCCTCAAAAACTCGGGCCATCGTAATGAAGTTGGATGGTCGTTTCGGTGTATCTGGAATTGGACTGATAGGGCGTGGCATGGTGCGCTCCGGGGAGTTCAGTAGTTGCAAATAGTCTGGTATTGGACTATCTTGTTTCTTTGCTCGCTTGGGGCTGTTTAGTTGTGGGCTGCTAGTCGATGCGACTGCTGGTTCCACGATGCTTGCTTCTGGGTCTTCTTTCTGCAGTATGTCGAATTTTACTTTTGGTGTATCCCCGAAATACCATATTCGCTGTGGAATGTTGAGGACCATGTTTGCAGTTTCGATGAAGTCCACTCCCAATAACGTTCTGTTGTCTCGAGAGTCTGGCATTATTAAGAAGGTGATCGGAAATGAGCGCTCTTGCAGATTGACAGTTGCTTCCGTCAATAGTACATCGGCTGGTCGTCTAATACCATCTGCTAGGATGATATTCGTGGACTGCTTGTAGAACTCGCACCCTTTGTTGCTTAGTTGCTGATACAACTGGAAGCTAGCTACACTAACCCTAGCAGCTGTATCGATGAATCCATATCCGCAGGTACCGTTGACGGAAATTTGGATCACTGGTCGGTCTCGCAGCAACAAACTTTTACTGAGTCCTATGGAGCAAAAGTTCGCTGCTGGGAGTTTCTTCGGTTCGCTACAAGTTGGACAACGACTGCGTACAGTTCCCGGTCTTCCACAACCGTAGCAGGATACTTGTGTTGCAATTGCGGCACCATTTGCCACTCCTCTGGAAATACTTCTGTGGGCTTCCTCATTTGTTTGCTGCGACCTTTGACGCTTACGACAAACGTCTGCTGTGTGACCAAAGCTGTGGCAAAAGTCACATTTTGTTTGCTTCTTTCGGACATCTCTTGCTTGGTGTTCCTGGTGAGGCTCCGGTTGACATAACTTCTCTCGGCTGTTTTCCTCTATCACCCTGGCCTCCCTTAGAAGCTGAGCAAAAGATTGTACTCTACTTCTTTGGAGTTGGCTTCGAATCCTGATGTTAAGCAGACCAAAGATAAGGTCAAGCTGCAGTTCCTCGGATTTTGCGTTCTGCGGGAGTTGGGCCAGTAATGAACGCTTCTGGCATATGAAGACATCAGTTGGGGTGTTACCATCCTGGCGGCTGCTGAAAATCTCCATATAGAGCTGATACGCATGCTTGGCAGGTGCAAACGCGCTGCGCAACAAGTCTATGGTGTCGCTCCACGTGTGGACTTGGTCCCTTACACCTCTCCACCACGTTGAAGCGATGCCTGTGAGTAGCATCGGGAGTCCTCTGATGGCTGCTTCGTCGCTTATGTGCTCGGCCTCTTTGTAGATAGATGCCGCTGCGATGAATTCTTCGACCTTTTCTGGATCGCGTTCCCCGTTGAAATGTGCTGGGCAACTCCCAAAGTTGCCAGCTGGTGCTGGCTGCGTGTGACTGGTCGTCAGTGCTGCTATCAGCTGCTGAAGCTGCCCCTCCGTCATCTGTACAGTCATGTTTGACTTAGCCTGGCTTCTAGTGACAGGCGGTATAGTGGTGGTGGCAATGGCCTCTAGTTGGGCGCCAATTTATAACGCTGATAATTTATAAAGGTTTTTTTATTTAGAATATAGATAAAGAAGCAATGTAATTGAGGGAGACCCTAGAGTGCTCGCCTCAATGTCAGCTCTGAATCTGAATCTTCTTATGGTCGCGTTACTCCTTTTATATCCTCTGCCCCATGCAGTGTGGTGAAGATGGGTGGTTTGGTGAGTTCGAGGTGGTGAGTTTGTGGTTTGAATCCACGGTGTTGATCATGGGGGTTCGAATATGGGGTGGTCGAAAATCGTGGTGCTATACACTGCACATAGGCAATCTATGATGACTTATTTATTTATTTACATATTCAACAGATAAAAATCCAATAACTGAATATAGAAACATATAATATATACAAAGAATCTACTAATGAAGGAATGTAAAATAGAGAGCACAAAATAATAATAATAAAAAGAAAAAATATCATAAACAAAGTCAAGGTGAAAAAGAATAAATTCAAAATTAAGAAAAATGAGGAAAAAAAACTACAAATCCAATTATGAAATAGACAAAGAAAAAGAGAGAAAAAAAATGTAAGCATATATATATAGAACAAACAGAATATCGAAAGCAATTAAAAAAATCAAAATTAAAATTCATGTATCATAGAGCAAGGAAAAAAGATAAAAACGTATTAAATAGAAAAAGTAACGACTTTATCCTTTAAAATGGTTTTGAAACGTGACAAGGTCGGTGGCAGAGAACCTAGTCCGAGTGCATTATGCTGCCTAGGTATACGTAACAGCGGTGAAAAGTAGTACGTGTCAGTCCGCGCAAAAGGAACGTTAAACGTTAACGTGGATCTATTTGACCGATCCGTCACACGAACGGAAACCTGGTTGCAGAGATCAGATGGGACAAGTTCACGGTGCAGTTTGAACAGAAGGCATTCATCGAGAAAAAGTCTGCGAGATTTCAGGGATGGTATTTGCAGCATGGTAATAAGCCGTTCACACTACACTCTAAATCAAGTAGATTTAGAAGCTGTCA
This sequence comes from Nemotelus nigrinus, assembly GCA_947369275.1. Taxonomy (NCBI): domain Eukaryota; kingdom Metazoa; phylum Arthropoda; class Insecta; order Diptera; family Stratiomyidae; genus Nemotelus; species Nemotelus nigrinus. The sequence goes on from OX376373.1 coordinate 145,408,880, forward strand.
AAGTTAATCAGGTAAGCGTTCACACTACCCGACGTGATTTAGAATGAGGAGATTTAGAGAGAGAAATGTCATTCGAATTTAAGTGTACAATTTTTTTTTGCGTGAAAGTTGTTGAAAATGGTGCAGAAACATGCAAGAGCATTATCTATTCATTTTGTACAACTCAAATTTTCCGTTTTTGTTCAGTTTTCTTTATTTTAGACCGAAATTCGAATGACATTTCCTTCAAATCTACCGTGCCTCTCACGGATGGAATTCAGCGCCCTCTGAGAACAATTCAGCCGGGAAAAATTCACAATAGTACCTGATTTGTACTTGATTAACTCTAAATCTACTTGATTAACTCGGTCGGAAACCGAAAAAAATGTATGGGTAATCAGGTAGATTTAAGTTGATTTAGCTCTAAAGCGATCAGCTGATCGAAATCGCCTGATTTAGAGTCTAGTGTGAACGGGCTATAAGTCTCGCACTATACCTACAGTAAGCAAAATTGAATTTGTAAAGAAGAGAGCGGGTGAACCTGCGTTGTACAGATTCAACCGCATCAATCAAATATTGAAAATGTGGACACCAAATTTGACAGCAGTATTCGAGGGTACTGCGGACAAAGGAGACAAATAAGTGTACACAAGTAGAGATATCTGTAAAATATTTAGAAGATCTCAGTATAAAACCCGAAAGTCTGAACACTTTGGAGGTTATGTGCAAGATATATTTATCAAATAAAAGTTTCGAGTCAAAAATTACTCCGAGGTCTTTAAAATGTAAAACGACTTCGAGGGAGGCTCCAGAAACGTAGTAAGAAAATACTAGTGGGTAAGTTTTACGCGTGAATGACATTTGGCGACATTTTAAAACATTCAAAGTAAGATGATTTGCATTACACCAGTTGATAAGAGTGATCAGGTCATTCTGAAGCTGTATCGATTACTCTGAATATTTTTAGATCGTCTGCGTATAAAAGAGAAAAAGAGTTTAGTAGACCCGGGAGATCATTAATGAAAATTAAGAATAATAAGGGACCAAGGATCGAGCCCTGTGGAACACCTGAGGAGGGATAGAAGGGAGTAGACGAACAGGAGTTCACCGTAACAACACAAGTACGCTCGTGAATGTAGGTAGAAAACCAGGAAAGCAGCGGACCATGGAAACCATGTTTCTCTAATTTCAACAGAAGAAGCTCATGGTTGACAGAGTCAAACGCCTTGGAGAAATCTGTGTAAAGAACATCCACCTGTCTTTGCTGATCAATGGCGGAAGCAACAGTGTTGGCGAACGATAGCAAATTAATTACAGTAGATTTGCCTTTGACAAATCCATGTTGCTCGGTTGCGAGGAAAGGCACAAATAGAGGATATACTCTGTTGTAGACAACTCTTTCTAGTAGTTTACAGAAGCAAGGCAAAAGCGATATAGGGCGGTAATTCGAGATGCAAGCAGGGTCACCGGTTTTAAGTATAGGGAAAATATTGGCAGATTTCCATAAGAAAGGAAAAACGCCAGTTGCGATGCTGAGGTTAAATATTATCGACAAGGGTACACAAAGTGAAGAAGATAGTGACTTGGCTAGTATGTTAAGAATACCGTCAGAACCACAACTAGAGCTAGAATCGAGACAACTCATTAAGTTCTCAACTTCTAAAGGGTTTGTATGGAAAGAAGAGAGCACTTTCAGGCTATCACGATACGACGAAGGAGTTGAAAAAGAAACATGTGGAGGAGAAAGAGAGTTTTGCGGGGTTGAAAACGACGAAAAAAAACGAGCAAAGAGCTCACAGGTCTCTTCAGTTGTGGCAGCAGAATTTTTGCGAAGAAACATGCTTTGAGGGATAACGGGGGTTTTTTTTCAGGGAGTGAATGAATGACCAGAAGGGTTTAGAATTGTTGGAACAGATAGAAGCCTCAACTCTGGCAACGCAGGCTCACATGGCTTCTTTAGCGACCCTTTTGGCATGAGAGCGTAGTTTTTTGATTCAAGAAGATCAATAAGCAGTGAAGAACGTCTGTATTTGTTACGTGCAATATCCTTTGCCCTAAAGGCGGTAGCACTTTCAGTGAAAAACCATGGAGCATCATTAGTCCTTCTGGAACGACATGTGGGAGTAAAGCGAGGAATGAGGTTTGTGAGGAAGACGTAAAGTCTATGAAGAGCCTCGTTAACGTCTAAACAGCAAAGAAAAGCGTACCAATTAACATGGTTGATTTCGTTTGCCATTCCGGCGAAGTTGGTTTTAAAGAAATTGAACCGAGAATAGCAAGGGACTTTAGATCTAGAAGGAAAATTTAAAGAAAGTTCTAACAGTAAAGGAGGGTGATGGGGATCGGGAGGGACATACGGTAAAACAGCGGAATCTAAGTTAACGGAAGACATTGGAAGATTAGAAAAGATAAGATCTAGTATTTTTCTATTGGTATTAGGTAACGAGTTTAATTGAGAAAGGGAGCATAAAGAAATGAAGGAAGACAGGATTAAGGAAAGATTATTACTAGAAGTAATGGTTGAAAAGGATGTATTCCACTCGATTGAGGGCATATTGAAATCACCACATAACATTAAGTGGTCGGAAGGAAAACGACATAGAAGATAGGATGAGAGCTCAGAAAAGAAAAGTTCGTAGAGTGAAGAAGGGCTATTACAGGGGATATAGATTGAAGCAACCAATAACAATGAAGTAGGAGCTAGAGAAACACGCACTAAAATACATTCCACTGAAGAAGAAGTAGTAAAATCGCTGCAAACGGAGCAAGCGAGAGATTTGTGAATGCCCACGAGAACCCCTCCACCATCAGACTTACCAGAGACTAACCGGTCACGATCCTTGCGGAAAACAGTGTACTGTGGTAAGATCTCAGCATCAAAAATATCCTCGTTCAACTAGGTTTCCGTAAGGCATATAATATCATGAGATGATAAAGTAGAAGAAAGACTTACTTATGACCACGAAGTAAAGCAGTTACAGACTTACTATGTCAATATTAAAAAGAAGTGAATTACTGGAAAAGTGTACTTAAACGAGTTGTCCCAGTTCTAAAAATTTTGGTATCGAGAGAGCGTCCGTTCCGAGGTAATAATGAAATTCTTGGATCTCCCAACATTGGAAATTATTTAGTATGTGTCGGGCTATTTAGTGAATTTGATGAATTTCTTGCAGATCACCTAAAAAAAATTGGGAATCCTGATTATTTCTTATACATCAGCGAATGTTTGTAATGAGATTATTGAGGTAATGGGAAAACAGGTCCTAAGAAAATTATAAATGAAGTTAAATTAGCTAAATATTTTTCGATTAGCATTATCCCGATACTGACCAGTTAACTTTTATAATTCGATACGTGAAAGACCGTGCTCCAACCGAAAGGTTTCAAAGAGCATAAATCAGAATATTTAACCATCCTGAAATTTTTAGAGAATCATGGTATACAAATCAAGGATTGCAAAAAGTAAAGCTACGACAATGCTTCAAATATGTCAGGAAAGTATGCTGGTCTGCTGCAAGCGAATATTAGTACCATGTGCGGGCGGGACATTCTCTAAATTTGGTAGGTCTTCATGTCGCTGGGTGTGTACGAGTGGCAACAAGTTATTTTCAAATGGATCAGAAACCACAGAATTTTTTTTTTGAAAGAAAAGAGTTGCGAATGGAATGACTACATTTAACAGGCCACTTGAAAAGTGTTCAGACTAGTGAAAATGAAGAAACTAATAGTATTTCAGGAATATATCATGCTTTGAAAGAAGACAAAATTGAAGATACGTTTACAAATGTATAAATTGCATGGAGAATCTTTTTTAGCATGATGGTAACTAACTGCAGTGGAGAACGATCCTCTTTAAAATTGAAAAGAATTCAAAATGAATTAAGAAGTAAAATGCTTCAAGAAAGATTGACCAGTTTGTCGCTGATGTCTATAGAATGTGAAATGAGTATAAGAAGAGATAGACTTTGAAGGGGTGGTTAATGAGTTTCCTTGTCTAAAATCTAGAAAAGTACCCCTTCATTCAACATAGACTTTTTAATTAATAGCCTGCGTATAATGGTTGAAAAGTAACTTTTCCGGATTATAATTGCCTATTGATTTAATGTGACTTCGAGTATATAAAAATAACAGATAAATATATCTAGAATTTTGCCTACCTACTGCTGTTCTTTTCTATTGCCGGTTGTTAGTTTTTGAATGATATATATGACACCTTCAAGCAAGAAAAATATTTTTGAGGAAATATGCTGCCGAAGTTTTTAAAATAAATTCTATTTTATCAAAAAATTAAATTTCAAGGCAAAATTAGATTGCCCCCGAAGTTTCAAAATCACTGTTTCTTGCAAAGACTAAGCAGCATTTATCTCAGAGTTTTCTAGCTGAAATTTAGAATTTAGTTTATATTTCGCTTGTTACTGCTCCCCCATATCGACTTTCAGTTCATTTACAAGGAGCAATTAGTCGAGTCCTTCAACAACGACTTTATCTACCAATTAAATGCTCTACAAAAGATAAACATTCACGCATTAAACGATTCCCACCAGTCTCTCAATCAACATTTAATTTATCGTGTGTTGGATTCAAATCAATTCAATGAAAAAGGACCCGAAACGATTCACTTTTGACTTTGTCTTCAATCTTGTTATCGACCAGGCACTCTTGAAACATACGTGACTTTTCTCGGAAAATATTCATCTCTAATGGGCCATTTACATTTGCGTCCATGCGTCCACGCGTCCATGCGATCTAGCGTGTTTTGCTTACACGAGTCAATTTGATTTTGTTTATATAGGCGGGTCTAAAGCGAAGGAGGTGGAGTATGCTGATTCATGTACAATACATTTTAAAATGATTTCTTTCGCTCAGTGGCATGTGTGGATGATTCGTCGGTGATCATTTAAATATATGTTTTGTGGATGATTATTTTCTTATATAATGATGTGGATAATATATATTTTGCATCCTTACGTGCATGACTATTACGAAGACAAATTGAATGCATCTGAATATCTAGACACAAACATATATATGTAGGTATATATACTCATATGGATAAATACATACAACTTTCTGTTACCAATATATTTGTATGGAGCAAAAAAACATCATCATAAGCGTGTAAAATCCATCCACTTATCGCCTTAGCCCCGCCTTCAAAAAACTGGATTTGAGTTGACTTGACTCGTGTAATCTAAAAACGCTTGGACGCGCGGACGCATGGACGCTTGTCTAAATGGCCCATAAACGATCCGAATCAATTCGTATATTTTCGTACAACCATTATTGAACCAAACTTCCAACTTGCGACCAACAATCACTAAGCCAAAAAAAGAATCCTTTCACACAGTAAGATGTGTACATATGTTCCTCCCACTTGGTGAAATCTATTTTATTCTCCACACTCAAGTATAGATGGGATAAAAGAATCAAGTAGATTTCACTACTATCGGCCGGCACGTGAACCGAGTGGAAAATCGTCTCCGCAGGTTCGGAAAGGATTCAATCAGGAAACGATTCGACAGAGATCGGAAGGAAGCAGCACGTGAATTCTATCGGTAGGGATATCTTGAAAACGTCGTTTGCAACTCCATACGAGTTTTTGCACCATAACGTGCACGCATACGTCCAAGACGTGAATCGGAGCTTGAAACCAACCGCCAAACGAACAGAAAGCCCAGGAAAAACATCATTGGGAAAATTTCAAGTCAAGTACTCCGAGAAAAAATTCGATGAAAAATATGATGCATTATATGATTGTGTATTATAATGATGATATGAATTGAACGGAAGAAGAAGCAACTTGATTCAAGTTGTCGAGTGGACGACTCGAAGCATTTTCGTATCTAAAAGCAGGTCTGATGATATTTCACAGCGGGAATTTGATGAGCTCGAATTAGTGAGTTTCTTCGACGGTCGCAAAAGGAGTTTTCATTGAAATGAATGAAATGATTAAGGTCTTTTGTGTTTGTGCATTAGCGCAGCTATTTCGATGATTGGTGGGAGTTTGAAAATGACAAGTGGAGGGGGAGTAGGATGGTTGAAATCGTTATGAATGGTCGATTTGGGCCATTTAATTGGATTGCGAGATTATGCCCTGCGAGTAAATCATACTGATAGAAGGTAATTTGGAGATATCATTTTTAAGTATCAGAATGATTGCTTTTATAGTGGCAACAGCCTGCCAAAGATACGTTTTTGCCACGTACGAAAATCGTTCATATTACCCAAATGGGAAATGAAAAGGTACGTTGGCATTTGGTGGCAGGAACTATATTTTGTTAAGGACGGTGACAGTTTCAGGACGGTGCCGAACACGATTCAAAATCCAAATTGATACTCATTAGCCAATACTACACTAACACAATAAAAGATTGATTGGTTGTAACATTTCCTGTGTTTCAATATGTATTATACCAACACAATGTATTTGTGTGGCTATGACGAAAAATTAGCACAAGGTCAAAGTTGCATTTTGAAAATTTAAGTAGAATTCTTAAGAGAATATAATGAGGATGATGTTCCAAATTCCATAGCCAAAATGACCTACAAACTGAAATTCATCGTAAATATTCACATTATAGGACCAGAAATTGCAATGCGCCTGAGCAACCTGTTAAAATAAAAAAAAGATTTTGGCGAAAATATAACAAACTTAGATTTAATGTAAAATTTTTTTTATGTTTTTTAGTTTTTTTTTGTTCGCAGCAATACCGTATGTACGTCCCTGCACAAAATTTAGGTTATTTTTCCATAAGAGCACATTTTGTGTCTCTCAGTAAAATAAATTTTCCTTGGACCTTCATATTTCAGCCATAAAAAGATGGCCGAGTGCTGATCTGCCACTACAAAATCATTGTTACTTCATAGTTTTACTGCATAGTTCCCATAACCTGCACGAGTTTTCCAATCACGTAACAATTGCAACTATATGGTATCTATAACCACACATGTGAAAAAATGCCACTCTATGGTACCAAACATAACTTTATAGTCCCGAAGATCCACTATGATGTCTACTTTGACTCTATATTGACCCAACTGCAACTGTAAAGTGGCAATTGGAACTTTCTGCACAGTTTTCCTTCCGTTGTCGAACGAAGTGTTTGCGACGTGTAAATTTATTGTAAATATTGAAGAAAAAGTGCGATTAATTCATTTAAGGGGGCAGGTACACTTAGAATTTTGAAAAAATCGATTTTATTTTCTTTGCATTTTCAATCGGGCAATTCTTTATGGAGATAAATCACTTTGAATGAAGTCGTCTCTATTGCATAAAGCGTTTTTCGCATGCTTTAAAAACATTTTTCTCGAAACTATGTTTTCGAAGTCGCTATTGAAAACGGCTTTATCGATCAGCATGAAATTTTTCTCACTTATTTGATAAGTAATTATCCCCTGGAAGAACGAAGGATTTTTCGATTGGACTATATTTTTTTTCAATAACTGAAAATGTGAGTGAAATATTGGTCGAAAATACAATTTTGATTTCATCAACCGCCATTATTCAAAAAATCAAAATCTGCCATAGTCCTTCGTTCATCTGGAGCACTATATCATCAACTTATAATCTTCGACTTTTTTTTATTTCGGATGATCCAGTGACAAGCTACAGTGGTCACGGCAAAATATTTTTTTTTTTTTGGACCCCTCGAAAATTTACTCTATTTCGACTAATTTTCAACCTTTTGCCTTAAAAAAATTACAATAGTTTCTACAAATATATTTCTTTCAAGTAAAAAACGTTTGTTATTAATTACTTTAATATGTGTCTAAAAAAAATCCTAAAAAAGAGCTTTTTTTGGACGTCCCAAGTGTACATAGCCCCCTTAAAGTGCATGGGAATCTAATGAAAGATATGGCAAGAGGATACCACAATAAGAAAAGAACGTTTCTAAAACTTTCTAGTAGAAAACGCCACTCCTTATTGTAGTAACGAAAACTTTATAGGCTTTTTCAGGAGTAATTGCCACTAGGCTAAAACCCAACATTAAATCAGTACACTTAATTGTGTTTGATAAACGATATTGGGAACGTTTCTGCCACCAAAACGAAAACCATAAATTTGATCACTTGATGGTGGCCAAATGTAGTAGCAAAAACCAAGCAAACAAATAAATAAAACTACTTTAAAGTGAACAGGATTTTCACAAGTTTTTAAAACGTTTTCGCTACTATTTCTATACTATAACTGGAGTTTGAAATTTCGGATGATTATGGTTCCGATGTGAACGTTGCAACCACGTTGCAAATTGGTGCATTGAGTGGCTATTCACATTGTCGTGGCAAAATAAGTGGAAATAGCGTATCGATAACTGCGATCTGGTGGCAGTTCACTATTATCCAGTATTCGACACCAAAAGTGCTAATTGGGATATTAAGTAAATCACTTCGATTTTTTGATTTTAGATAACACTGTCAGGCCAGGTTTTACGCACCGCACGACGCCTTTTTTTCGAAGCGCCTTTGATCTACTGCCACCACGGGATAAATAATTAGTATTTTTGTGTACAATAATTCCTACATACTCTCAAAATATAGTTCTTTAATGTGTTATAAAAAATTAGTAATTATTTTCACTAAAAGCTGAGAAAAAAATCGCAGAAATTGGCTTTTCTTCGGTCTCGGAAACCATCTTGCCCCCTTAAATCCTTAATTTTTCAACGCAAAACGGCGGCGATGCAAGCGAATGAAAAAAAAACACATCGAAAACTGCCAACTTAACGCCTTTTCCGGGGAACTTGCAACGTTCAGAGAAACAAAAAAATCGATTATTTTTCAAAAAAAATTAGGTTTTAAACATTAATAAACAAATTATTTTTCCCAAATTACAAAAACATGTAGATTCAACGAGTAGATAATATTTTTTTGTGGATGTGGTATAAATTTGAGCCAGATTGGTTCAATACTTTTTGAGATATTATGTACAGAAGTTGAAAAAGTACTACTTTGAGAAAAACGCGTTTAAAGTTTGCGGTACATAATAATCATTGATTATTAGTTTTTATTATAACTTATTCGTAAGTCAGCGATTCCAGGTCCATACAACAACCCTTCAGCCTCCTCGTGCATATCATTTTGGTGCATTAGAAGGTCACGGCGAGCATTTCGGGCTTCTTTTGAGCTGAAAAGACTTCGACGGTTGTATCGTTCTATCCTGTCGTTGTCGGCTCTCTTGGCATAACTCAATAAGCTGGGGCTTATTTCGATACCTAAATCATTCGTTAGATGCAAGAGGAATGTATGGCCTTTGTTGAACATCCCAGCGGCTATGTGAGCTGATATTTCAACTATTTTGAAGCCGGCAATCTAACGGTTTCTACTACAAGGTTCATAAATACATTCCCCTTTGTATATTATAAAAATATACAAGTGTAAATGTACATCTGTATCTATATTTCCTTAAAATTTCAGATTTATAAGAACCGCCCATAGCGCCGATGAGAAAGTAGGCCAGGACGCGCGGCAGGTATGCTCGACCGATTGGGGAACGCCGCGCTGCTTATAACTGACTATAACTCGAGAACTAATACGAATATTGCTTCAAATTTTTTTTTTTTTGGTGTATTTTTAGAGCATTTGAAACAAGTTAATGTAATAAAAAAAATCGACTTCTTTTTAGCAGTTACATGTATTTCCCCCCTTAAGCATCCGTTGCTTATTTTATTGTAAATGCTTTGCTTATGCATACAAAATGGAAGCATCTGTTGGTGAAATATTTACGAAATTATCTGGTGCTGGCAATCATGTGTTAGCACCATAGCTGCTTCACGTTGTGTTTAACCCACCCTGTGAATTTCGTTTCGATTTAATGACTGCACTGGAAGTTATAGGAGTGAATAAAATTTTAGGGTTACCACCCTCAAAACTTTTTCAATTTTCAAAACTTAAATATTTGTAGTTAATTGTCATTGCAGGATCATTCCCATTTGGAAATTTTATGACAACATCGCTCGATAAAGAAATGTCAATAAATTACAAAATTCATCTTAGCTGGCAGCCCTTTCAGGATTTTTCAAGGAATTCTCTACAGAATTAGAAATAAAGCAGGGTCCATTTATTTCATTAGTTTCGTTTTGATTTCGTTACTGCATCGGAAGTTATAGCGAAAAAACCTTTATTTTCCTGAGCAAATTTACAATATTTAGGAGACGAAAATTGCCATAGCTGGCAGCCCTATACTAATTTTTCAACCAAATATCTATGTAATTTGTCTTGGAGTAAGGTCCACTTACTGCTTGAATTGTGTGCAAATCTGGCAGCTAAAGTGGACGCTATAGGCCAAAAACCAGTTTTTTTTTAAAATGATTTTTCAAAATCACTTCTATCAAATTTTCTTGTGCACCGCGAAATTTTCAAAATTTGAATTTGACATGGTTGATAAAGGTCAAAATTTATTAATAACTTGAATTTATTTTCAAAAATCAAAAATTTTTCAGGAGGGTAGATGATTTGGAGGATTTTGTTTCAGGATCCTGCTGCAGCTACAGGGTTGCCCGCACAATTTTGAAAGTCCATGTATGTTAAGTTTTAGTCTACATACATAGGCTCTGCAAATTTCACGATGATCCATTATTTTTGTTAGAAGTTATGACAAATCTAAATTTGAGAAAAATCCTTGCCCATTTTTAGACACTCCGCGCCCGTAAGCAAACACAAAACATACTGAGTTTTCATTTCTAATATTAACTTTTAGCGAAAATATACTCTGCATAGAAATATAAGGGTACCTGAAAATTCACTAAAATGCCCGTCGCCACCAAAGGGTTAAAGATATCATAATAATATAGATATCATAATAAAATATAAAATTAAAGATATCATAACTACCTGTTATATACATCTATGTTCTCCGAAAGTTTCATTTCAATCGGATCGGCCACTCCAGAGATTATCTCCCTTAATCATTTTGCTGATGTATATATATATATATATATATATATATATATATATATATATATATATATATATATATATATATATATATATATATATATATGTATATATATATTTATATGATGAATTTTCGGGGAAACGAGTTTAATACGAATTTTCTTCGAAAATCACTAAACTATGCTTTTCTTTTCCAGAATCTGAACTATCCGACAACAATACCGAAATCGATATCGAAGATCGTTCATCGCCTGAATCTAGTTTGATAAGCTATCACTCGCCGCTACAATATGCATCCAATCACAATGATATCTATTCGAACGGACAATCATCGACACCAAATCTACATTCATCGAACGATTTAAACGGTATCGGTCACCAGACATCGTCAGACTCATCGAAAAATGCCTTAGGAAAGACGGGACGCAAACCACGTCGAAGACGAACAGCTTTCACTCATGCCCAGCTAGCCTATCTTGAACGGAAATTCCGCTGTCAAAAGTACCTTTCCGTTGCAGATCGAAGTGATGTTGCAGACACGCTGAATTTATCCGAGACACAAGTGAAGACATGGTACCAGAACCGAAGGTACACAAAAATGGATCGAAATAATCTATAATCATTTAACTATTGTGACAAAAGATTCTTATTTAAATGTCAAGTTGATTCCGTAGAATAAATAATTCGAATTAGTATAACTTTCGTATTTATTCCAGAACTAAATGGAAACGACAAAATCAATTGCGACTCGAACAGCTACGACATCAAGCTTCGATCGAAAAGGAACTGATATCGAGTGAACATTCAGCGGCTGCACAAGCTGCAATGGGATGTTGCCCAACAACACTATCATCATTTTCCCCTAACCCATGTTCGTTTCTAACTTCAGCAGCGGCTGCTGCTCTATTTAGAAATGTTAGCTACGTTCATGGCTGTCCGCTTTAAGTTTTAGAACAATTTTCAATAAGTTTTGAGATTTTTCAAAATTAATTTATGTAAATACATTTAATTGATGATTTAAGTAAATACGTTTAGTAAGTTATAATCAAAAAAATATTGCATTATTGTTTATTTAAAATATTTATTGCATTTATTAAGCAATTTATGATGAAACTATCATCAATTTATTTTTATTTTGTAAATAAATTAACATATTTTGAGTGCAATATATTGTAGAAATCGAATTGAATGAACCAAATATAATTAATATGATTAAATAAATACATATAGTTCTAATGGCGCAAGTGATTTTATTTCGCTATAAATGGGTTTAACAGTTATGGATTCGGTAAATCTATTTTTGACATTTGAGAAAATAATCACCATTTTGGTTTGGGATTGATTCAAAGAGGTTTTCTTTTGTAGATTTGAGCCAATGCGCTGAGAAAAATACCAAATTATGCCTGAACTAGTCTCAAATGGATAAGAAACTAATGATGATTCCAAAATATACAGATCCTTCCAACTAATCTCGCATCGATTCATTATTTTGAAAACGAATAAAACTTCAGTTACAACCATTATTATTTTAAAATTCCACCATAAACCTGTCAAATAGACAAATCTTGTCACTTGTTGACAGATACATAGTTTTTTGATTAGCACTCATCGGCCATATTGTCAAAGACTTCAATACCTGCATGGCAAATGAAGGTCTAAAAGTGTCAAGTTTTAAGTCTTTTTTTTATAAACAGTTTTCTAGTCAAAGCAATTTTGTGGTTTTAATTTGTTTATTATAATTTGATTGGCATCAAAGCAAACTTGTGGTATTAATTCATTCTCGTAGTATTTTCCACTTCTTGAAAAGTTTTTGAAAATAAATTTGAAATGATCAAATTACATGGTACCAATGTCAATGAACCTCCTCTGGAGGCTGCAAAGCTAATGGTTTATTTTGAGAAGCACCGATTGTTGGAAGTCTGTCGAGTATGTTGATCTTTGTCTTTTTGTTGGTGAATGCTATTTGATATCTTGTAGCATCTGATGTTGGAACTCGGAATGAAGAGACCCGTTGATGTAAGACAGTTTATAAGCAAAAATTTAAAGAAGATTTCAAAACAAGTTAATACATCATATGCGTTTCTATTGGCTCCATCGATGTTTGGTTAGTATATTTTTTCGGGGATTTATATTAATACATTTTTGTTTAAAATCTGGAGTAATTGAAATATGTTAAGTAAGTATCACATCAACAGAGAGAGATCAGATTATTCAAGTAGCTGTTCTTTAATATCAAAACTATGCAGGAGGTTCAGTGATTTGATTCAAAATTAAATTGGGTTTTGATTGCATACACTTACTTGAGGATCCTTTTACAGCTATATGGAAAATGTTTACCTAAAATAGACAAATAAACGTGTACATAAAAAATAAAATTTAACATGAATTGCAAAAAATATGATAGTTAATTGTAAAAATAACTATTTTAAAAAGAAAATCAATATAAAATATTTCATCTAATACCGACTGTAAAACACATTGCAGCAGTTTCCATTCATTTTTTAGAGTAAAGGAAACCTCAGAATATTTCTATAATTTATACAAAATACCGACCAAATTCCTACAGATCTTTGTTTGTTTGATAACGGTAATAATAGACTTCGGTCGTTCATGAACGAAGGAAAAGAAATGTTTCCGTCGGTGATATGAACGAGTTACAGTACCATTTCATAGGTCCAACCAGTGATGAGTCTGCGTCCGTACGTGCGCATATGCGCCGAGGTAAACCGCGCAAAGCATATGCTGCACCCAAACATAACTTTCCGAACAGCCAGAAAAGTGGCATGCTTATTAAGCAACCTTTTGCTCAATTTTTGCTATGAGCTGTCAGTACGTAAAGTGGTGATGAGATACGACTTGACATACGTTCGCTTATGCGCTATATGGGCACTTATGTTCACTCCTGTTTGCGTATGTCAAAAAGTGCCCTTTTTGCTCTAAAATCGGTCGGTTTTGACAGACGATTATGTTCGCAGACTCATCTTTGGTTAGGGCTCATGTCTGAACGGCGCATCGTTTCAGGTTCGGACGTGTCACTATACCTCGAATTACATTTTTAACTACTCTTACCACCTTCATTCAGATCGGTGTTTCTACTTTTTCTACCTTCATTGCTCGGAACTGTTATGTTTTTTTGCAGATAGTGCTGATTGTATTTTGAATCCCATCCTTGCAGTAAGCGTACTTGCGCTCTACTTCCCTTTCTCTGGTGTGTTTAGCAAGTAGCAGATCTATCTATATCTAAACAACAAATAGACAATTGCTTGCTTTTAGACCTACTACTTCAGAATCATAGTGCTCGTAGATTTTTCGCTTTGTTCTATATATTTTAACATGGTGCGGGTATACAGCGGTCGGACCAAAAGTGACCTGACCTAAAGCGCGGACTAAATGAACTTAGCCCTCAGGTGTTTACACCAACCTGACCTAAAATTTGCTTAGGTCGAATTTAGTCTTCGTTCGTATATGACAGCTGTCATTTAGTTTAATTTTCGTTCATGCACTGTATTCATCGTTTCATTTGTCTCTCAAACATGTTTATTTCAATGATTTTGTGTCAAAGGGGAATGTTATGAGCTTATATTCAACATATAGCCCAGTGAAATCCGACATAAAAAAGGCGAAACTTCGGAAAAATTAGGGGAAAGCTGAATTTTGTTGTGAACTTTGGTACTGGCGTGTTGAACAAAATGTCAAAAGTCCCCATCGATCCGAGTGCTGCGTCACTTTTTATACGGGGTCAAAGTTCACCAAAAGTGACCTTTACTAAATATCTCAGTTACAGTCACGTCTTCAGAAAACCAAAGTATGATGAACTTGTAGCTTAAAAAATTTGCAACAAAAAAAGATTTGGCAACTTTTTTCTGTAACCATAACGGTTTTTGCGATATATTGATCTAAACATTTGTTACTAGCAGCATCCTCTTTCTCAACGGGATGTTGATACATATTATCCGATTTTGATTACGACTTGGCATGTTTGTGAGTTTGTTTTTCTATGTTTAAGAGGCGCATGAAAAAAACATGTTAACAAACGTATCTACCAGACTCCAGGGTAGGTGGAAAAGTGTGCTCCGAAAAGTTCCGACCACCCCCCGCCCCCCTTTGCCATAAAACTTGTAGGGACATCTGCTCACTACTCCCTTATCGGAAATAAACTGTATTGCTGCATCATGTATGGGATATTCCACGAAGAAGCAGGATAAAACAACAACATTGCAGGTGAAAATAGGTTTTGTAACATATCATTGCCCTAGGAGTATGAAAAAGCAAGATAATATCATGGCATAATTCTGTAAACGCTCATTCTTGACATTATAGGAACTCAACTTGCTGCAGATTATCCCCGAATAATCAGTTTTTTTACCAATCCTGTGCTTACTGCATAGCGCCAAAGGGCCATGACACGTTTCGAAACCAATTTGCAACTGAAATTACGTGACCTTGCCCTGATCATTCATGGGATAAAACGGTATAGAAAAAAAAACTAAAAAAATCGGTTATTTCGGGATGGCTCGTTTGCGGGGGCGGGTAGGGTGTGGGTACGGTGTGGATGTAGGGTTGGTCTTGCGATGTCAATCATAGGCAATTAACAGGATAAAAAGTGATCTTATCTTGTTTAACTGTGGGCAAAGAGTAGCCAACGATCTCATTTCTGAAGATTTAGGTTGGATGCTCATGGATACCATTTTATGGCAAAGGCGGAGGGGGGAACTTTTCGGAGCACATTTTCCCACCTACCCTGGAGTATGGTAGATAAGTTTATTTACATGTTTTTTTTTATACACCTCATAAACATAGAAAAACAAACTCACAAACATGCCAAGTCGTAGTCAAAATCGGATAATATCAACATCCCGTTGAGGAAGAGGATGCTGTTAGCAACAAATGTTTAGATCAATATATCTCAAAAACGGTTATGGTTACAGAAAAACATTGCAAAATCTTTTTTGTTGCAAATTTTTTAAGCTACAATTTCATCTTAAATTGTTTTGTAACCGTTACTGAGATATTTAGGAAAGGTCACTTTTGGTTACCTTTGACCCCGTATAAAAAGTGACGCAACACTCGGATCGATGGGGACTTTTGACATTTTGTTCAACACGCCAATACCAAGGTTCACACCAAAATTCAGCTTTCCCCTAATTTTTCCGAAGCACCATGTTAGATTTCCCCGGACTAATACATACATTATTAATAGTCGCGCAAAAATCAATGTTTAGGTCGGGTGTGTTTACAGCGGTATATAGTCAACGACCTATTTTAGGTCAGGTCGCTTGAAATCGTGGACCGACCTAAATTTAGGTCGGCCCGTGAGTTTTTACACCACGTGGACTAAAAAATTTAGGTGGAATTTGGTGTTTGGTCCGCGGACTAAACGTGCGGTGTATATTCTACCATGATAAGAGTGATGTTGGGGTGTCTGTCAATTTTTTCAAACAGTTTGAGAGACTTGTCACGTTTGAGAAACCATATTTGTAGATCTTTGTGTACCAGGGTACTCTAGATTTTGACCAATTTGTAGCTGTCATTTGTTAGTTTTGTGTGATGGGTAAAACATAGAGCTTCCATAGGTGATGGTTGGTATAATGATATGCTTATAGATAAGGCTCTGTTCTTAAAATGAGTTTTTTGTTGTGGGCACTATCGAGATGTCTGCAGTGTTTAGTGTATACAATAGTGGAGAACCTTGCTGGACTCCAGTTTCTATTAGCCGTGTGCTGGAGAAGTGGTCGTATATTTGGAGGGAAAAAGTTCTGCCCTCAAAGAATGGTCCAACTAGTTGTATTAGGGGTTTCGGAATATGAGATGCATGCATTTTTACAGTAAGGCCTTGATGCCAGACTTTGTCATATCCCACGGCAGCGTTAAACATAATAAGACTCGACGACTTTTTTGATTGAATTTGGTGGTAATCTGTTGAGCCATCCAAACCAATTGCAGCTTGTTGTAGTGGTAGACTTGGAAACCAGATTGTTTTTCTGAGAGAATGGATTTGTTGGCGACTACTTTTTGGAGTCGTGCAAGTATTATGCGTTTGATTAGTTTTTCGATCAAGGATAGGAGACTGATTGGTCTTCAATTTTGAGGAAATGTGAGATCCTTTGAGAGAGATTTGGAAACTTTTTGTAAGGCAGATCGCATTAGCAACATCTGTTATTTTTTGGATTTTATTGTCTGGTTAGTAGTGTTGTGTTACTCATACAAGATGCATGACAAATGTCCTATACACAGCTACAAAATGTCACATCACCTCAAGCTTCAAATTCTTACCACCTCATTTTTTTGTCATATTGATGTGCTTTGCTCAACTTTGAAGCGATTGACTTGAGATACTTGAGGCGCGCCGATTGTAGTACCTGGGACAACATAATTTTATGAATACATCGGAGTTTAGTTTGAGTTTGATTTGTACCACCTCATTTTTGTCACATTGAGGTGCTTTGGTTAATTTTGAAGCGATTGACTTGAGACGCTTGAGGCGCAGCGATTGTAATACTCGATGGAAAATGTATGTACGCGAGATTAGTTTGAGTTTGATTTGTACCACCTCATTTTTGTCATATTGGGGTGCTTCGGTTAATTTTGAAGCGATTCACTTGTGATACTTGAGGCACAGCGATTGCTGTGCAAGGCGAAAATTTATGCGTCTGAGTTTAGTTTTGAGTTTGATTTGCACGATACTTAAAGAAAAATTTGGTGGTAATTAACTACCATTTTTGGGAAATTGTTTAGTCGATTAGTAACAGTACTGCTCTCTTTAGCATAAACGTTCTATCTACATTTTTGTTTCATTTTTGAGTTAACGCCGAATTCAAAAACTAGATACTCTATTACATTATTCTCCAAAATATGAAAATCCTATATTTTGCGGAAGTATGCTAAAATCAATAAAAAAATAAAAAAATTCCCCATCTTTAAAAAAAACGTAACCAGTACTTAGCATAAATGTTCTATCCTACTGTAGATAGAACACGGTGGCGGCGGCGTAATGGTATGGCTGCCAGCGGTGCTGGAAACTTATAGATAATTGAAGGAATGCAACATGACACTTCATTTGAAGTATGACATTGTACCACCTCAAATTTGAAAATGAGTAACTCATACAAATACATAGCAATATGATTGTCCGACCCAATACTACTGGTTAGTGTCTGAGGCAATTATTCATTATTGTGTCAAGTCCTACTTTTAATGAACCGTGCTACCAGTTGTTTGATCTCTGCTATTCTCTTCATGCTCTACGAATCTCTTCATCGCTTTGATGCGTTGTGGCTAGAAGATTTATAGCTACTTCCTCAGTCTCTTCGTCCTGATCGTAATCCTCTGCCTTTTTTGGGCTTTCTTTGAATTCCAGATCTCATGTGTCTTTGTTGGGCTTTCTTTGAATTGCAGATCTTACGTGTCTGTGAAATTTTCGGCTTTTCACTGGGGTCTTGGTTTGCTGGTATAAGATTGTTCTTCTGCGTGAAGTATTTGGTAAACCTATAAAAAATTTTGTCAGCCGTTCTCTGTAAAAAGTTTTCCCTACTGTTACAAATGAGATATGGTGGCTGATGTTATTTATCAGTAGTTTTGCTCCACTTTTTAAACTAGAGTCACCTGTGCACCTAGTTCTTCTCCGAATTTGGTTTTCTTTCTGACTGAGGTTTTTAATGTCCCTTGGGAGCTCGTAAGGGTTGTAGCCATCAATCCGACTTTCAGTGGTGAGTTCTTCTTTCGGCAGGATCATTTTTGCTGATAGGATTTCAATCGCCCTATTGACATACCCTGCAGTTTCATGTAATAACTGCAAAGTTACGTTTGCCTTTGCGTTCTTGCCAATTAGTTTCCTCTTGAATTTCAGGGGATCGTCATTATAGACGTCTTCTATCATAAATAGCACTGGCTTATGATCAGATGAGAGCTCATCTAGTACTGTAGGGCACATACTGTGCTGGAAATTTACTGAGAGACCTATGTCCAGGGCGTGGTTTTGGCTGAATTCAAATGAGCCTGGATATTTGTATACAGAGATCACCATGGACACAAAAGACTGAGTGTGACCTTTAATTGTTGTTGTTTCTATTTGGACTAGGTTGGGAATGTGATGGTGGTTAATATTTCTTCTCACCGTGATAGCGGTGCCCCTCCTCTGCCAGACAGTTGATCGTTTTTTTATAAGGTGCCATTAAAAAACAAAGATGGTCTGCAAGTTTCAGGACTATTTCCTGAATAAGGACTATGTTGGCCTTGTATTCAATAAGGAATACATCAGTTCTTCCGTTTTATTGTTTATGGAATTCGCATTACACGTGAGAATAGAAACACAGCAAGAAAAATTTATAGCGAATGCTATTTGGTGGGGAGTTTTGAGAGCTGGGAATGTAGAAAATATTATAAGCACAATTTTTGCCATCATATTAGTCATCAAAAATTTAAATTGTTCTTGCATGTTGGAGAAAATATGGTTTGAATACTCTGCATGCAGAATCTAGTTAGAGTGTTGTAAGCTTTTGTTGGCTTAGCATCAGGGATAGCAGCAGATATTCGCTCCTTAGCGGTCTGTCCAAATGATTTTCTCATATTTTTTGAATGTTTAGGGCAACCTCCATACAAACTCAGCCTTTTCTTCTTTCTGCTTGGTACATTGCGTTGCGAGTGGCTTTGAAGTTCATCACATTTGATGCATCTAGGCATGACAATTGTCTGCATGGATGGCCTAATTGCTGGCAATTATGGCATTACGAGTGCCCAGCATGTGATTTTCCGCTTCCACTTTGTCAATAAGACGGCACATTGCCTTAATGCTATAAATGTCCGTGTCTTGTTCAGGAAGAAGGACTTTAACAAGTTTATAGGAGCCATTCCTCAGTTTGAAGAAGAGCACCTCAAACATCTTCTTTTATTTCGGGCAGGTTGAGTCTATGCAAACCCCTGATGAAAATATTTAGATTCTTTTCTAGGCAACAGATAGGTGGGATATATCTTCCTTACCGTCAGTATTCTGGTCAGTTATCTATGATCTTAGGGAGTCCATTTTTCGGGGTCAGAAGAACGGAAAACTCTTTTTCAAAATGTCTCCGGCTCTATTCTCTGCCTCCATTGGCGTATTTTAGCCATCGTCTGCAAGTGATGTGGTAAGGATAGGCTACTGTTTTCTTCCGCACTTCGTCAGTACTGCCGATGGCAGGTTGCTACTCACTCCAAACAGTTGGTGCACCAGCTCCTGATTTTATCTAAGCAACTCGGGGCTCTACTTTCTCTGTTTCGAGAGTTCCTTCTCGTTCCTTTCAGTTGTTGCAGCATCTCTGCCATCTAATGGTTGATGTAGCTTATCTGAGCCGAAAGTTCAAAAATAGGTCTACCCATGACTGAAATCTTTTCCCCCTCCTCGCATGACTCGTTGTCAGAACTGCGATTCGATTTATTTAATTTCAAAAAATTAAACCAAGAAGAATTACCTAATCTTTCCGTTCGAATAGCCCGAAAGTTTGAAAGTCGATACATTTCCTACGGTACATTCGCTATATATTTCTTCAAACCTATTTTTTAAAATTATCTTTGATTTCCTTCTTTACTATGAGCAACAACAAGTGAAATCAGAGCAAATTAGGGGTTCGAGCGCCTATCGAAAGTCGATAGATTGAATTTTATACACTTGCCAGAAAAAGTATCCGTACATGCAAGACACCAAAGTTGTTGTTGGACTAAAAAGGAGATGACCACTTAATTTGACTGATTATATAGTTTGACTAATTTGCCACTCTTCTGTCCAGTATGTGGTGAAAACATTTGATACAACTGGTTCGATTGTGTCAAATTCTCGTCGTGGTCGACCCTCCACACTGACTGAACGCGAAAAAAGACCCGTATTGCAGTCAGTTAAAAAGAATCCTCGAGTAACTGCTTCTCAAATTAGTAAAAATATAGAAGACTCTTTTGGCAAGGTTCTCCACGAGGATACCATACGAAAAATACTGAAGAAAGATGGATATCGCTCTCGTATAGCACGTAAGAAACCATACATTTCGGAAGTGAACAGGAAGAAACGTGTGGATTTCGCAAATGAATTTATAAACAAGCCTCCAGAGTTTTGGAAACATGTCCTGTTCTCGGACGAAAGGAAATTTTGCATATTTGGCATTAAAGGCAGAAAGTTAGTGTGGCGGAAGAGCGGTACTGCCCTCGAAAAAGAAAATCTGATACCTACTGTCAAACATGGTGGAGGTGGTGTTATGCTCTGGGGGTGTATGGCGGCAGAAGGAGCTGGCCAAATTGTGTTTATCGAATCAACTATGGATCAATACGCTTATCTTAATATTTTGAAGGCGAATATGAAGCAAAGCGTTCAGCAGTTGGGACTTGGTGACGATTTCTGGTTCCAGCAGGATAATGATCCCAAGCACACAACACACAATGTGAAGCTTTGGTTGCTCTACAACACAAAACATCAGTTGCGTACGCCACCCCAATCCCCAGACCTTAATCCCATTGAACATTTGTGGGATTTGTTGGAGCGCAGGATCCGTCAGCACAGCATAACTTCAAAGGAAATGCTGAAAAATGTCATCGTCAATGAATGGGGCAAAATTACCAGGCAGGATACAGCCAAATTGGTCCACTCCATGCCACATCGACTGAGGGAGGTCCTCAAGCGAAAAGGCTATCCGACAAGCTATTAAGCCCTGATATATAATAAAAATATTTGAATATTTTAAATTCGTATTGTCATGTACGGATACTTTTTCTGGTTCGTATAAGTGAAATTTTTTGTTTTTGTTTTGTAAAATCTAGTTTCTAAAGGAATATCAAATAAAAATTTTATAGATAAGGTAGTTTGATTACTGAATAAATTTTATTGCTTAAATATTAAAATGTAGCAGTTCTTTTTACCACGAATTTTCTAATATTTTGCTTTATTTTGATCGTGTACGGATACTTTTTCTGGCAAGTGTATATATATTTTACTTTGTATACTGTGTTTTTTTGTTTAAATTATTATTTATGCAAGTATATAATTTTTTTCTGATTTCCACCATGTTTAATTGCTTCATTTCAGTATCTACTTTACTTTTTTCATTTTAGATCAAGAAGCATTATCACACTACATGCATAAAACTTTCAATATTCCAACGATAGTCTACAATAAAGTGGTTAGTATTGCAACCAAAGATAAGTAACTATTTTGTTCATATTCTCGAAATTTCCAAATTCACCTTTTAAAATTCGGCTTCAAAATAAAGTTTTTTTTTTTACATAACAGCGCCAAGGATGCGATGGTGAGAAAATTTTAAAGAAATTGAAAAAGTTTCTCAAAGCAAACCATTTGGATGATAAGAATATAATATTTGTTAGTAAGTCAAATTCACATAAAATTCAGTCAATATTATTAGTTATCGATACGAAAACTTTGCAAAACTATATGCCCAAACTATATCGAATCACAAATATAACAACTCTTCTTTTAGATTTCCCTTCAAATCGCAACGATTGCCTTCAATTTCGCAAAGAACATATCAATCCGACATACGTTTACGAAATCAAACCCACATTCCAGATACCATTCAAAACTCAACATATGTTCGAAGAAGAACAAACTCCTTTTGTTGAACGAACCAAGCAAATGAAGAAATTTTATGAAGATGCTTATCGTGTCATTAATTATGGTACCAAAATGGATCAAGGTGCTAATCTTCGATACGATGAAGGTGTATCGTATTTGAAATCGATTAAACAAATCGGCAATAATATTGTGAGAACTTTGCGAGGCACTGAAATAAAACAAGATGAATTGGATGTTGGAAAATTTCTACCCCGGGTTGTTATAATTGGAAGAAAAGGTTCGGGTCGAAGGACTCAAGCAAAAGCTGTTGCGAATTTATTTGGAGTGGTTTATAGTGAGTATTGTCTTTTATTACGAAAATATAATGTTAATCGATTATACCAATCTACTCGCTCGATTTTCCACCAAATCAAACAAAATATTTTGAAAAATCTGCACAAGGTCCTACAAGACTAAATTGGTTTAGTTTTTTAAATTGGTTTAGTTTTTTTCGTGGACTTGATCCTGACCGTACTGCGCTCTACTTCTACCACAAGCTTCATCAACTTATACTTGCTAACACCCCTATATGTCTGGCTAATAACTCTCATGATGCTCCAAGGCTTACCGCTAATGTCTTGCGTGCTTTGAATACTAAAAACGCTGCTCGCCTGAAGTATTTGCAGTCGGGGTCTGAAAGGGATTATGCCGTTTACTCTCGTTTGCGAGCTGCTGCTAAAAAAGAAACTAAAATTGCAATGCGCAACTACTTTTCTGATATTGAATCGTCACTTAGATCAGATGGTCCAAAGAGGTTTTGGTCATATGTGCGAAGTTTAAAATCTTCTTCCTCTATACCTGATTTTGCTTCTTTTAATAATTCTAGTGCTTCTACTCCGCAAGGAATATGTAATCTATTTGCCGACTTTTTTTCCTCTGTATACTCTAATTTGTCTTCTCATATCTCCAGCGTTCCTCCTTTTCACTTTCCCACTTGCCTATCGGTACTTGAGACCAATTCTTTTGAAGTCCAATCTATTATATCTACATTTGACTCCAGCTCTTCTCTTGGCCCTGATGGAATTCCCAACTTTTTCGTTAAAAAACATGCTTCTTCTCTTTGTGTTCCCTTGTCCATTATTTTTAACATTAGTCTGTGTAATGGTATTTTCCCAGCTTCTTGGAAAGTGTCAAGCATTTTTCCTATCCACAAGTCTGGTGATCTAAACCTTGTCACTAACTATCGCCCGATCTCTATCATTCCTTGTTTTTCTAAAATCTGTGAGCGTTTAGTTTTTAATCGTGTCTATGATTCTCTTCGTCATGTTTTTCCTGCTCAACAGCATGGTTTCGTGAAAGGCCGAAGTACTACCACTAACCTTGTAGAGTTTTCTCATTTTGTTGCTTCTGCTTTAGATAATCACCACCAAGTAGATGTCATATACACTGACTTCTCTAAGGCCTTTGACTCAGTCAACCATGAGCTCTTTTTTCTAAAATTAGAGCATTATGGTATATCGGAGCCCCTTCTCTCGTGGCTCTCATCATTTGTATTTGATCGTATTTGTTACGTCTCTCTCCGTGGCTCCTTGTGCTCTCCTATTTTTCCTACCTCCGGTGTACCTCAGGGATCTATTCTTGGGCCTTTACTATTTAACATCTTCGTCAATTATCTTCCTACTGTGTTTGAATCTCCTTGTCTAATGTACGCTGATGACCTGAAAGTTTTTCGTGTTATCAATGCTCCTTCCGATCATATTGCTCTTCGATTTGAATCGTCTTGCTTCCTGGTGTGACCGTAATTACTTGTCCTTGAATATCTCCAAATGTTACTCAATGTCTTATACATTGATGCCTTGTCCTTCTGAGTTTATTTACTCAATCTGTGAAATCACCCTTTTAGGTGTGGATCATTTTACTGATCTCGGTGTTACCTTCGATCGGAAGTTAAAGTTCGATATTCATATTCGTACCATCACTCGAAAGGCGTCCCGGATCGCTGATTTTGTTACACGTGTATAACACAATTCCTTCAACATTTCCACTTGTGTGCGTCTTTTTCTTTCCCTTGTTCCTTCAATCCTTGAGTATTGCTCTGTAGTGTGGAGTCCTCGTTTCTGTTATTTATCTGAGGCGGTTGAATTTGTCCAGCGTAGGTTTACTCGCTGCCTTATTTTCAAGTACAACCTACCATATCGTCCTTACAGTGAACGTTTATCAGCCCTTAATATTCCTCGACTTGACCAGCGCAGAATTTACCTCGATGAATGCTTTCTTTTTAAAGTTTATTGCGGCTATTTATCTTCATCTTTGAGGTGTTTTTTTACGCCACGCCATCAAGACAGACCTAGCAGGGCAATTTCAATGTTCAATGTGCCTTTTGCACGTACTGACGTTTTTTTTCATTCGCCTGTTTTGCGTTTACTGAGGACGCATAATAATCTTCAGCTTGGTTCTCTCCCTCAGTCAATTACAATTTTCAAAAGTTTAGTTCGTAGTGCACTCTTTTCGCCTACTTAATCATTTTATTTACACATCCTTTTTTTCCTTATTTTTACTTACTTTATTTTTACTTTTTAAATTTTTTACTTCTATTCTTATCCTGTGTTTTTGTAATTTGCTGTTTTATTATTATATCCTAGTCCTTTTTTTCGCTATTTTTACTTTACTTTTACTTGTTGTGTTTTTAATTTTTAATTTTAATTTACTTATTAATTCTTTATAATATTTTTATTTTTATTCATTTTGTAATTAGGCATCTTGCCTGTTAAATGAATCATTTTGAATAAATTACAAATTACAAATTACAAAGACTGTCAATCACTTTCAATTTTTCAGTCGATGTTGAGCAGCTTATTTTTGAAAACATTACTTCTGAAACGCCGTTGTGCGAAACTTTACGAGCTGTTGCTAAACATCGTGAGTATTCAGAGGCAGTCATCAGCAATATCGTCTATAAACGACTTCTTGACGTTGATTGTATGAAACATGGTTGGGTTCTTGTGGGATATCCGACTGATTTGAGCGGTTTTAAACGAATGGATAGTTTTATCGTGCCACCGAATAAGTAAGCTATTGTTTGATTGGATAGAGATTTGTGTGCGAAATTCATTTCATTCAATATAATGTTTTTACGATTTCAATTGAAAATAAATATGTGTGAAATTTTTTACAAGCTATAAAACACTGATTTTCATCCTAGAATTGTATTTCTACACTGTCGAGAACGTTTAGCTTTGAGACGACTAGCGAAACGGTGGGAAAAACATTTACCTCTTCAAATGATGACAGACAAAAGGCACGACGTTGAGGAATGCGATGAAGAAATCGAAAAGCAGGAAATTCGAAAGCGTTTGGAAAAACTTGCTTTGCAAGAGGTAAATATTTCATCTTCAAGATACTAAACAGGAAGGCAAAAAGAAACCAAATTATTTTACTTTAACCTTCTTCCTGCTTTACGTTTCTCCTTATCACTTCCAAATGCAAATTTTCGAAAATAGTGAATCGTAAAAGCGTTTATTTTTTTTCATTTTTAGTTGAAGTATTTCAATGAAAATAAAAAAGGCATTCTAAATTATTTGGCATCGAAGAAGGAAACAATTCATGTCGATGGCAATCACAGCAGAAATACAGTTACAACAAATATATGCTCCTGCATTGAACAACAACGGAATGAATTCGGTATTCGGATGAAAAAAACATGTGAGATATAATCATTAAATCAAATGATTAGTATAGTATTTTGTTTCAAAAATTCAGCTAATAATATTAAATGATACGAATTTTATTTATTATTAATCGTCAGAAGCGTAATAATCAAAATTATCTATCCATCTAACCAACTGAATTTTCATTCGCAAATGTACCCATTCCCCACTCTCTTTCTTTTTAGTGAAACATTTATCCGCACACCCTACAAATTACCTACGTACAAAGCCTATTGTCTACATTCTATCCCAATACTCGCACCTCATGAAATCCATCCGGCAAACCAATTTAATAGTCCTTCAGGCAAAATGACTGGCTCATAGTACTACAAATAGTAGAATCCGAATTCGTTTTGAACAGATTGTAAATTGTCCGCTAACCAAAATGCTAAGTGATTCTTTACGTGCCGAAAATAACGAAAAGTTATCCAATGACAAATTGTGGAACGAGTGAGCTGCTAACCGGGAAGTCTCAACTCTGGCTACAGCGACAAATTGTTGCTCAACAATTTGTCCGTGTGATTCCTTCTGTTTTGTCACGAGAGTCTATACTACTGAATTGCCCGGAAGCATTTTGTTACACGCGACTACTTCCCCTTGGTTTTGTGGGCGAGAGTCTCTCGGTTGAGTGTTTTTCAATAATGACACAACGTGCATACATAAGTTTTAGGACAAAACATTTGACGGTGATTTTCAAGGGGTCGTTTGTTTGTTTTCCAGTTGAGCAATTTCATTCAGATCTAACACTGTATTTGGTAATGTCTACGGTACTGCTATAGGGGAATGTTTAAATTGGACTGCTAAATAGTTGACAGGAATAATATTTCATCATTTATGTGGGATCTATAGCAGAGTTTCATTGGTGGTGATGATGGTGATAATGATGATGCCGATGATGACAGAGGGTGGAATTTAAGCTTGAGTAGCCTGAAGGTGGTGAGCAGAATAAGAAGATTGTTTATATGTGTAATTTATGGAAATTGACGGCATTCAGGAGTTAATAGTTGTATAACGAGATACTTTTTGATTGCGATGACTCTTTGAAGTGAGATCGACACTAATCGGGGAGAGATGTTGCGGCAAAAATAAGTTTAGTAGAGGGTGTGGAAGAAATGATTTAGTTGTTAGCTATGCCATTGCTTTGGTTGAAAAGATTTGGAAGAAAATTTCGGAAATGCATTTTTAACGATCAATCAATGTAAGCGGAAAAACAATCAATCATTGTTTTTTTCAAAACAATCATTGTTTTTTCATAAAATATTTTTTTTTCATGGAAACTTTTAAACCGCACAGTATTATTTCTAAATTAATTCTTCTTCCCAAAAAAAGAATAGCATTTTTCTTTTGAATTATGATTAATATTAACTTTGACATCATTGATATCATTAAAAAAAAATATTTTGTGTTTTTGAGGGCTCTTAGTTTGGGATTCATCGAGAAAAATATGACACAATCAGCTCCTTATGTAGACTTTTAGGTACAGAGGAACAGCTACGGTAGATTTAAAAGCCTTGTGCTGTTCGAAAAAAGCTATTCGTATTGGCTGAAATTTGTTACCAGTATTTATGCTGAAAAAATGAACTTGAGTGCTACTGCGCTAATTGTTGAAGCATTGATAGCGCCATAACCGGATGCTGCCCTATGGAGCAACCTGTTGCTTGTGGCTGGGAGTTGAATTTTGACTGTAGGTGGCGACAGTAATAAAACACTCGTCCACAAAGACAACTGATGCTAATGAATTTGTTTTTATTGAACATCTTTGTGGACGATTAGCTGCTTAAATGGTGTTTGTGGGAGAGGAGCTAAATGTTGTGAACTTCGATCGAACAGGCAAAGTGAGCGGAAAAAGAGTTAACTTAGCTCAGCTGGTGGCTTTGCCGAAAGTGTTGAATAAAAAACACAAGGGAGAGTGATGTGCTTGAAGAAGTTTTGGAGATCGGCTTCAATGTTGTTGGCGATAGGTGCGAGAGATTGTGCTGTTTTCGATTGTCCGACATTGAGCTCAAAGTGTGGTAGGGACAGACGACGATTGAAGATTACGCCCGAATTGCTTGCATTTCGACAAGGGTATTTTAATCATCGATTTGCTGGATGTATTTTTATCCACGAATTAGGAAAAATGTTAGTGGGCTCAGATGATCTTGTATACAGCAAATTTATTTTTGAGTCGCAAGTAAAGAAGCAGAAGCAAAGTCATAGCAGACGTGTTCGTTATAACTCCCAAAAACTATGAAATCTTTGAAAGTTTTTTTTTTAAAATAAGAGATTAAATTCAATAACTAAAACAAGAAGAGCTGATTTTTTTTACTATTCACATATGTTTCTTTTTTGAATTGCCGAACGTCCTAGTTATTAATTTTGCTGAGAATGAGTGTTTTTTCATATAATTTGAACTATGTACAAGATAATCAATTTAGTTTGATTTGAAATTTAGTTCAGTTTTTACAACCGTCGATCGTCATCCGGACCCGCTTATACCTTTGTTTTTTTTTATCGCTTTTCAATATCATCTGCATAGAGGGTCTCTGCACGAAAAGTAATCAGACAGAATTTTTCGCGTCCAGACAGGTGCTGGAGGGTTTGGCGAGGAAAGAGAGCCAGTTGAGGACGATCAACGCTCAGGATCAGGACGATTTTGAATGACCAAAAACGACGAAAACTTGGTGAAAGTGAAAAACCTTTCGAACTCTGACCGCGGATTGAGTGTGCGGATGATATCTGAATACTTAAATTTGTCAATAACTACTTTGCTCGAAACCGAAAATTGCGAAATTGGTGCCGAAAGTGTTGACCGATTAACAAAAGACAGATGTGTCAGAAACTCCTTGATTGTGATCATTATGATCTAAACTTTCTAGGCAATGTTATCACTGAGAATGGAGAAGGATTTTTGAGTATAATCTGGAGGCAAAGCGCGACCGCTTTGAATGGCATACCTTCGCCTCAACTTGCTTCCAAAAGGCCCATATGAGCAAGTCAAAAGAGTTTGGCAGTAAAATTAAGTGGTTCTGCAAGAAATGCGAAACAACACTGCGCAAAAGTCGTGAAGACAGAATTACGCTGTAGGTGGAAAAAAAAACCATGAGCTCTCAAAAACAATTAATTGCAAAATTGAGCAAATTACGAAAACAAGTGTTAAGCCTATTCCTATTCCCTCATATGCAAATGTCACCAGGGCAAAGCCAAATAGTGCGATAAAAATGAAAGAAATTTAAAAAGGCATAATCATTAAGCCAAAAAATGAACAAGATGCTGCTAGTACGATGAGTGACATTAAAAAAAATCAACCCTGTAAAATTGAAAAAAACCCTAGCGCATCAGAACCGCTGGAAACACTAATGTTCGAGGAACAGTAGAGGATTTGTACAGATTTTGAGTGTGTATTCTACCACTACTTACTTTTCCTACTTAAAACTAATACACCCTAAGTAATAATAGAATCTAAGCTTATTTTAATTTCGGTGACTTCATCGAATTTTCCAGCGATAGAAAGGTGTTTTGGGGTTGTCATCCAAAAAATGTGCAGATTGTAGAAAATTTAAACATTGTTTATTTATTTTCATTGCAAATGTTTGCGATGAAAATACTTAATGCAAGCATTTATTGGAACGAAAATAACAAAAAGGCCTAGTGCTGGCAGCCCTTTGCTAGTACCGTAGCAAAAAACATGTCGCATCTGCCTTACGTTGACTTCAACGTTATCCTGCTGTGCAAATTTCATATTGACCCAATGACTGTATTGGAAGTTATAGGGATGCAAAGAAATTTAGGGTTACCATTCGCAAAAGTTTTCAAATTTTCTAGATCTTAATATTTGGTGTTTATTTTCACTATAAAATCATTACGATTTGAAAATTCTATGATAAAATCGCTTATTAAAGGTATGCCAAAAAATACAAAAACGACCATAGCTAGCAATCCTATCATTATTTTGAAATTAAATTTCTCCTGAATTTTGCTTAAAATAAATTTAATTTGCCATTTGAATTTCGTTATGATTCAATGACTGTACTGGAAGCTATAGGCCAAAGAGCTTTATTTTCCTCAGAAATTTTTAAATTTAAAACACCAAAATTACCATAGCTGGCAGCTCCATCCGAATTTTTCAACCAAATTTCTACCAAACGTGGCTACTGTGTGAATTTCGTCAAAATCGAATGGCTGAATCAGAATTTATAGGGCCAAAAGCAGTTATTTTTCTTAGTGATTTTTCAAAATGGCACCATTGGCACAAAATTGCCTTTATGTCAAAATCACTTCTATTGGACCTGGTCCTATTTAAGACCAATACATTCTGTATATTTCAATTAATTCTGATTATTGGATCGTGAGTTTCCGTGAACAGAAATTTTTGATGCTAATAATATAGGTTAATTGGGAAAGGGTTAATAGGCGTGCCCGTTATAAAATTTCAAATTTTCACATTGGCTGTGTAGACAAAGCATAAGATTTATATATGATCGGCTTTTTTGTTCACCAAAAGCTACACAAATTTACAACTAAATAATCCCACTATGTTCTGAAAGTTTCATAATGATTGAATAGCTCTGTCAAAAGTTATCGCAATATAAAAATTTTTAAATTTTCCCGTTCTCTTTTTAGGCAACTAGCGCACACATGGGGTTGAAAAATTCCAAAACACTATCCGATTCGCATTTAAAACACGTTCGAAATTTATTATGCTACCTTAATTTTTGCAAATATTATTTGTGTACGGAAAAATAGGTAAATTAAAAATATAACTAAAATGGCCACCGGCGCCAAAGGGTTAAAGATAATTGACATTTAGTGAAACCTGGACCTATTCTGCAAATACACCAATGTATCCTTAAAGTTTCAGCTCAATAGGATGGCGCGTTCTCGAGAAATAGTAACTGAATTTTTTTGATGATATATATATATATATATATATATATATATATGTATGTATATATGGAAATATGAATTGTTGGCCGAATCGATTTTAATACTTATGTTCTTCGAACATTAGTAAAAAGTGCAGTTTCAATACTTTCCTGACAGACCTTATTGGCAAGAATCTGGCTGAATTTGTTGACGATAGCATCTCTTGTTAACGAGCTAAAGTCTCCAATTGTTTTTCCCGCGCCAGGTTGAAGAAGAAGCAGGGTAAACCATCTCTTTATTGGAGCCCACCGCCTTGTTGGTGCCCATAGACCATCCCCTTGTTGGTGCCCATAGACAATCCCCTTGTTGGAGCCCATTGTAGTTATTGAACGGTCTGGCTAGGAATCCGGCTGTTTTGCCTACACAATCGTATCAGTTTATTTAGGATGCCGAATTCTCCCATAGATTTATAAAGTTCTCCTGGCTTTTTCTTCTTTTAAATTTTGTTTGGGTGTTATTTTCAGATGCGTCACACAGCTTATGTCATTTCTCGTCCCTCAAAATAGCCTCGACACCAGTCACTAGCTTTAATATTACGCGAGAGTAACGAGTCAGGCTAAAATGTTGCTGTGATGGCGGCTGCTCACAACTGTTCAGCAACAACCACTTTAACAAAATTTGAGCATTCTGTGAAAATATGAATTTGTTTGAAAAATTGCTCCAACAAAAAAAACCGGTGAAACAACAAGTTGCAGAAAATCAATACAAATAGTGTAGTTTTAAACCAAATCCTAGAAATAAACTAGAGGAATATGAATCAAACTTGGTTATCCTTTTCGAAATAACACTACACGATCAAAATTTATTTGACTGGTTGATAATGTTGCACGGTATAAATGTGCAGCACAGCACTCATTTTACTGACCACATTAGGTATTGTCTGCGGTTTGAAGTTAGCCGAGATGAAGTTAGCTGAGTGTATACAAAAGCAGAGTGGTTAATTTCAAAACTTAATTTACCCCTGATTTGTTTTAGAAATCTATTCACAGCTAGGTCAACTGACAGCCCGCTTTGGGATAATCGTTAAATGTGACCGCACATACACAAGCAGCAAGTACACTACTCACGCTACAACACAAGCTTGTTAGCTACTAAACAGTTGCATTAACATTTTTAGACACTTTTCTCAGCTCCGTCTTCGAATTCACTATTTCTCACTAGTCATGGAATTTTTCTCGCAACTGGTGCTGATTCCTTACGTTGATATATCCATCAGTTTAAAACCTCATGATTCAAAGTGGACTGTGACTGGCCATTTTTGCTCATCTCAAATCTCTTTGTTCAGAATCTCAATGGCACTTTGGTGTTTTTTCCATGATATTCCGAATGCTATCAAATCCACGTCCTGCTAACCACACTACGAATCATCCAATTTTCGCAATTATGAGCTCCATATTACTAATTTCTTTGAAATCATCCTTTTATCTTCTAACTTTACTACTCTATCTCCAGCATTATTTTTCTACCATTAAAAACTCATATTGTGCTACTTATACCCCACTTTATTCAAAAAAAAAACCGTTTCAAAATAAAATATCCTTATGAAAAAGGACGATAAATAAAAAAGCAAAACAAGCGCTAATTAATAGGCAAGCTCCATGTTGTACCTTGTTATAACTTTGAGTTTTCTCTGACGCTGATGTCTGGCTTCCTAAAGAACATCATCTGATCCTTGATTCTCTATTTCTCTCTCTACTTCATTCCCCCGCTCCTTGTATCAACTTTGCCGAGGCTAAAACCTTGCAGCCACAAATCATCGAACAACAACGAATCATCATCATCGCTCCAAGGACTAGAGGCATGTACCAGCAACTCATAGACTAACCAGCACGATAACCGAGTACCTAGAGGAAAATAAATGATGGAAAAAAACCATAGCATCGGTGCTGTAACATAAAAGGACTCATCATGAAAATCTAAAGGCCGGAAAATCAGAGTTTTTCTTCTGAATTTATTTTCTGAATCGAACTTTTATTTTCTCGCTGCACAAATGAATAGAAGGCTTGTAATGATGATTTTTCCTCTCAATGATTTTTGTTTCGTTTCTCGATGTTTACTTGTTATCTATAGAAAGATAGATAGGTATGTATTTAGGTATTTGATTACGCGCCCATCAGTTTTTCATACCGGTTTGTTCGCAATTTTTCTGAATATTACCGAGATCGGTGCATACGTACGTATTATTGCCAAGACTTCTCTTCTGTTTCCATATTATCCTAGCGAGGAGTTTAAGTTGCATGAAGCCAGTCTGAAAATGTTTTCTAGTTCAAGTACATACGGTTGGTTTTAACGGGAAATTCACCAGGATATTACTAGTAGTTTTTGTTTTTGCTTTTGTAGGTTTTTGTTGTGAATATGAAAAAAAACGCGATAAAAAAGCGGAATGAAAGCAACGGAAAAGATAAGAGCCGTTATTCTAACGATGAATCGTATCAATCGATGATGATGATGATGATGAAGACTCAGTACGAGAACGAGCAATTTTCATACTGATTCGTTTGCATTATCCCTGGCCTTTGGAAATTTTTCTTAAATGAATGGGAAAATTTGTTTTTTCAATGTTTATGTAGTGCTGGGAACTGCATTCCGGGTGATTGAGTTCTGGGCATTTCGATGTAATTGAATTTCGATGTAATTTTAGTCCACGTGAATTGAGTCTAGATAGTAATTTATTTAATTTATGTAATTTAGAGATAAATGTATATCAACGTTTAAATTACGTATTTATTTTATTATTTATTTTCCATAAAGTGAAGTCATACAGACCTATTAGTCTTTTGTCATGTGTCTCCAAAGTTTTCGAGAAAGTTCTGTTGAAAAAGCTACTACCAATACTAGAAGATGAAAAAAAAAATCCAGAACCACAATTTGGGTTTCGAAGACATCACAGCACCATTCAACAGGTCCATCGAATCGTGTCAGACATTAAAATAGCATTCGAAGACAAAAAGTACTGCTCAGCAATCTTTTTAGACGTAGCTCAAGCCTTCGATAAAGTCTGGCATAAAGGGTTGATCTTCAAAATTGAATCAATGCTTCCGAAAAACTTCCAAAACACATTCCAGGTGAAATACAAAAGCTATTCTACCGCTAAGCATCGTGTGCATGCTGGTGTACCTCAAGGAAGTGTTTTGGGACCGGTACTTTACATTATACTCACATCTGATCTCCCAATATGCAACAAAACAACGGCAGCTACTTTTGCGAACGACGTTACCATACTATGCACTGATTCAGATTCAGTTACGGCATCACTGCATTGCAAGGCCACTGAAAAAAACCAGTGAGTGACTCTCTCTGTGGGAACCCCCTCCCAGTCTTATTTACATCCAAGGTGACATAATACACAAACCACGAACTTCAGTCTCTAATTACCATTCCGCAAATTGGGATTTTTTCCAGCAAGTTATGAACAGCAGAGTCAGCCTTAAAGAGGTTTTGACTAGATAAGTTAAGTTCGAGTGCACATCTTGATAACCAATTAAATTGAATTGAAATTGTTTTTGCGCGATGATTAAAATTGAAAAAACATTTTTTTTATTTACATAGAACATTTTTATTTGACAAAGTGGTTTCGAAAGTATGCACTGATTCTCATCAGATACCAGCACACAGTGCATACTTGACTGGTGTGACCACTTGCAGTTGGAAATCATTAATTTTTATTTATGCTAGTTGTGACAAATTTTAACATCTCCGACTTATATCCATCGAACTAATTTACTCATAAAGGTTATTGATTTGTGATCATTGTTCCTTTTTTGATGAGAATCAGTGCATACTTTCGAAACCACTTTGTCAAATAAAAATGTTCTACGTAAATAAAAAAAAACCCTAGTGCATCAGAACCAATAGAAACACTAATGTTCGAAACGAAAAAACAAAAAGGCCTAGTGCTGGCAGCCCTTTGCTAGCACCGAAGCCAAAAATATGTCGCATTTGTCTTACGTTGAAGTCAACCTGCTCTGCGATATTTGTATTGATCCGATGACTGCATTGTAAGTTATGGGGATGCAAAGAAATTTAGGGTTACCATTCGCAAAAGTTTTCAAATTTTCTAGATCTTAATATTTGGTGTTTATTTTCACTATAAGATTATTACGATTTGAAAATTCTAGATCAAATCGCTTACTAAAGATATGCCAAAAAATACAAAAACGACCATAGCTGGCAGCCTTATCAATGTTTTGAAATTCAATTTCTATTGAATATTGTCTACAATAAGTTTTATTTGCCATTTGAATTTCGTTATGATTCAATGACTGTACTGGAAGCTATAGGGCAAAGAGCTTTATTTTCCTCAGGAATTTTTCAAATTGAAGACACCGAAATTACCATAGCTGGCAGCTCCAACCGAATTTTTCAACCAAATTTCTACTAAACGTGTTTTAAAGCAAGGTTCAACTACTGTGTCAAAATCGAATGACTGAATCAGAATTTACAGGGCTAAAAGTAATTATCTTTTTTAGTGATGTTTCAAAATGGCAGTACTGGTACAAAATTGCCCGCATTTCAAAATCACTTCTATGATCCTACTAAAGACCAATATATTCTCTAAATTTCAATGAATTCTGATTATCGGATCGTGAGTTTCCGTGAACAGAAGTTTTTGACGCTAAAAATATAGGTTAATTGGGAAAGGGTTAATAAGCGTGCCCGTTGTAAAATTTCAAATTTTTTACTTTGACTGTGTAGACAAAGCATAAGATTTACATATGAGTAAGTTTTTTTCCAAGAAACGACATTTTTTCCGGAGAGTCAATGATTTGAAGGTTTTCAGTGTTGCCAACATGCTCATCAAAAGCTACACGAATTTATAAATAAATAACACCAATATGTTCTGAAAGGTTCATAATGATCGAATAGTTCTGTCAAAAGTTATCGCAATTAAAAAATTTTCAAATATAGCGCACACATGGGGTTAAAAAATTCCAAAATACTAACCGATTCACATTTAAAACACGTTCGAAATTCATTCCGCTACCTTAAATTTTGCAAAAATTATTTGTGTATATTAAAAATATCATTAAAATGGCCGCCTGCACCAAAGGGTTAAAGATAATTGACATTCGGTGAGACCTGGATCTATTCTGCATATACACCAATGTATCCTGAAAGTTTCAGCTCAATCGGTTGGCGCGTTTCCGAGAAATAGTCACTGAATTTTTTTGATGTATATATATATATATATATATATATATATATATATATATATATATATATATATATATATACATATATATATATATATATATATATATATATATATATATATATATATATATATATATATATATATATATATATAGGGTGGCCCAAAAATTTCTCCCTACCTATTTCAGTAAACGCATTATGCATTACCCGTTGCAAAAATTTATCCCTTCTCAGTTTATCAAAAACCCTAACCGGAGGTCAAATATCAACTCTTCAGCTATCGTCAGAATTATATTGTGCTTAGCTACGGCAGTGTTAACATCAATAATAGCTGTGCAAAGCGATATAGTGCATTTCCAGGAAAAAAAAAATTAACAGCATTTTCCGTATAGTCACACTCAGAAAAATTTCGCAATTTAATATTTAATAGAATCAAATTTAAATCAAAAATTGAAACACTTTTAAATAAAAAACGAATGTAATTTGAATTAAATAATCCCCCACATTCAATAAAAATGATTCCACTTTATTATACAAATGTTATTTTCATATCATAATTTTCATCATTGAATGTAAAACAAAACATTTTGTGCTAAACAAGACCACTTTGATACAGCGTTATTGAAATGAAGGCAGATTATTTGAATTAAAAAGAAACGTATATGACGCCAAATCATATTTGAAAATATTTGATTCATATCTATTTTTTTTATTTATACAACGATATTTTCCTGAGTGCGCGTACAGAGACGTACCCTTTATAAAGCTAATTTGTATTACCCAGGTAATTAAGAGTCTTTCTGCGAACCTACCTGAAAAATCATTATTTTTTCAAAGTCTATCCTAGAGGACTATTGTGCTTCTTCACTATGGCTTCGAATAGGATACAAACAACGATTCAAATTCAAACTCTTGGCGAAATAGGAAAATCCGTTTCCGAAATATCAAGGACACCAGCGACATTGTCGCTGCATTGTGGTTCACCAAATTCAACTACCGCATTCACGCCTCACCTTGCGGCGCCGCTGCGACAATGCCGCTGTTATGTGTTTACAGCAATACACGGAGATTTCACTTGCGGTTTTTTAGCTAAAATATGAATAAAACGTTAGTTTTTTGTGCGTGGATGCGTTGTATTAATAATATTTAGTCATAACTTTCATTTTGTATTATTCAATTGTATCGCGACAGTAAATCGACACGAAACATCACATAACCTAACAACAACTGATAAACATTTCGTAGCGAATTTTTCACATTATACCGCACGCACCGCACTAATTTATATTTTAGCAATTCACTAGCACTGTTTCGTAGATCTCACTTTATTTTCACATCACTCGCTTTAGCACAACCTGTACAATTCACATTTTCCCGCGGACTTCCCATAAGACTGCGTGTTTTTCGCGACATTTTGTCCTGGTACTGTGACGTCATCATTCTGCATGACGGCCCGTACTTCTAGAAGGCATTGATTACAAATACCCAATGACACTCATTAAAATCATACAAAGCTTCTTAGCCAACAGGAAATTTACTGTAGCCATTAATGCAGAACTATCATCGCATTATCTCCTAACAGCAGGGGTACCCCAGGGTTCTGTGCTAAGCCCTGCATTATACAATATTTACACTAGTGATATCCTCTGTGTACCATGTGTGAGCTTGCCCTCTTTGCCGATGACAATGACTTATGCACATCAGATATAGACCCAAAAAGTATCTTAGAAAAACTCGAACAGGGCCTAAACAAGTTAGAAAAATATTATTCTACCTGGAAAATTAAAGTTAATAGTACCAATTCACATGCAATATTCTTTAACAAACGAAGAGCCCCGAAATATTTGCTTCACAGACCAATACGACTACATAGTGAAAATATTACTATTAGGGATACTGTGATATATCTAGGTTTCAGTTTTGATAAGAAGCTTATCTTCAAAGCCCACATTCTAGATCAAAAGCACATAAATTGTAATTTAATAAAATCTCGGTATCCATTAATTAATAGGAATTCCCTGCTTAGCTTAGAAAATAAATTGATTATGTATAAAATAATTTTTCAGCCAATGCTGCTATATGCTTCTCCTGTATTAGTTACTGCAGCAAAAACCAATCTGCTGTAGTATCAAAGTACTAAAACTAACAAAACAAAGTACTAAAACTAATTTTTAGCCTCCCTTCATGGCCCCAACGGGAATCGAGGTAATGTATTCTGGGGGAATGTATGAATCAAACAATGCTGGTAATGCAAATGTAATGTGCTAGAAAGCTATTTTCCAGCAATTATACGATATACTCGTATACATGACTTGGAGCATGGGGAATCCTGCAAGGGAGAAAGCACATATGTTATAAGTCCATGACTCGCCAATGAACATCACTCGCAGAAATAAGGGGAAAAGAACTTGCGAGCATATATCGGCTATGGGTAGTCTGCTATATAAAGCGAAAAGATGAAAATTTCGGAGCATTTCAAAGCATCACAGGTAAGTTAAATATATGAAAAACAAGAGTACCAATTCTTCCTAGTAGCAAAGCGCATGCGCTATTGGAATTTCCAATGAGGGTCACAATCACACAGCATGCAAAAACCACACATGCAGAGATACGATCGGCCGCCGGCCAAAACTTTAATTCGTATTCACCGTAGATTACGGAAATGCAAGAATACGATGTCGTACTTTCCAAAAAGTTTTTATACATAAAGCTATAAAGCTAAAAGCATAAGTTTCCCCTTGTATAAATCTTCCCAACCTAGGACATGCAATTTTAAAAAGAAAACAACATGCAATGGTCCGGTAATGCTTCCACGCATTACCAGTCATCTGCATAAGATCTCCGGGTTAGATTACATACACGACAGATGCAACAAGCTACTTATCAATTTCAAAAATTCATGCTCTTTACTAAACAATCTAATTATTAATAATTTATACAGCTAACGATCTAACAGAAGTTAAACCTCGAATAGAATCAGGTTTCTTTTTAAGTTAGTATATTAAATTAGTACTTAGGTATAGTTTTGAGTTTTATCTTAATTAATTTACGAGATTTTTTGTATTTTTAAATTTTTCCTCCACGCCGAGAATTCTATATCAAACACAAAATCTCACTGGCAAGTACATAAAAATAAACAGAGTTCCAAAGACTAGCTAATTAAGTCTGATCTCTCAATAGCAATCATTATGTATCTCATCTTAATATTGTATTGTCCTTTTATGACAAACAAATTAATGGAATTGATTGAATTGATGTGTATTTTTAATGAGAGATATTTGCTTTCACATTTTTGCATGAGATATCGTATACCACTGTTTTCCCATGACTTCGAACTCTCTTCAGCGCTAAGGTTGCCATTATGATTTTGAAAACTAAAAAACTACAATCCACCAAATAAATCATCATACTTCATAGGATCAGATGCTTTCATCAACCCTCACATATTTCTTTCACTATCATTCAAACACAAAAAACACGTGTTCTTTGTACCTTGTATTGTAAAGTGATTTGTTAATGCACTTGTTCATCGAAATCTAACCACTAATCTTTTAGATACTGTCTTCAAATTATGTAACAAAGCTCTGTCTAATAAATAATCATCTCTTACAAGTGCAATTTATCGATTCATTCATGTTTTGAATATGACGTGATCCCCTAAAAACATTTCGTACACGTTTCGTGTTTGCATAGTATTTATACATGTATCCGAAACGAACCCTCTTTTTCACTCAAATGTTGCCTTCTTGCCGAGTGTATTCATGGGATTTTGAAATGTTGAATAAGGAGGGGCTGTATATTTGCTACGAAAATTATAGGGCTAATCAATTGACTGTAAATTTACTGTAAGTACTTTGATTTGTGTGGTAATTTGCAATCTGTACTTTTTGACTTAATACAGCACTCAAGTGATTGAATATGGGATTGATTGTGAGTATATTTGTTTTTTTTTTTTTTTTTTTTTTTTGGTTGATGTAGAATACAATTTGGTTTCTTTTTTCGAAGGATAAGAGAATCTAATTTTGTATCGCGCACGATGTGATAAGATAATGCTGATCTTGTATTATTATAAGTATTGAAGATAGCGAGATTGTATTCATGTTTTAGTCAGATTGATATAATATCTGATCCAAAGTTTATTCAATCAAAATCTAGCAGACAATCAACATAATTGAAACTAATTAACTGAAAAAATTAATCAAAAATTACTATAAGCTACATCAGGGCTGATATAGCTTATAGTAATTTTCCTGATATTTCAAAATTGAGAGGTAAAAGGAATAGTCCGCTGAAAGTGATGTCTTGTGTCAGCAAGAATATTGTGATTAAGACATATTCGCCAAACAGCTTTTCCGAATGATGCGTACATATGTAGTTGAAGAACAATGAGGCAATGCTTGTATTAAGACAAGGAAGGAAAAAATGATCTTTGAAGAATAGCCAATAGAATAATTAGCAGTAAGAATCGACTTATGAAGTAAATGCAGAAGATATCTTGAAATTGATTACGTCTCGGTTTGGCTTTTCATCTAGCATTTTATCCTGCGTTAAACTGACGTCCTACAACTTACCGGACAAAGCTATTGCTTCGATCAAAGTCGTTAGATAAATTAGGTTTTGGCCAGCTAGAATACTCGTTAAAGTGTTTAAACTAAGTCTACGGAAAAGTTTTCAGAGCAGCGTCAAACAAATATTATATGCCTAACCAGTAAATGTTCTTCGTTTTGTATTTATTACCCGAATGTCCGCGGTTTGAGAACCAAACTTAATGAACTTTTGTTTGTGAGTACTTTAGATACTCATCATATTATCTGATTCAGGGAATCATGGCTTACCGACAATATTCCGAACATAGACTTCCTACCGTGTTACTTCGTTTTCCGGAGAGATCGTGATCGCGTTGCTTCTTGCTAAGCTAAGCTTTTATTTAATGAGTGTATTGTTGTACGTATTATCCTTTCTCCAACTTCCGATTTACTGGTCTGCTGTATTTATATCCCTTTTAATTCGTCTGCCGCCACATACGAACATTTTATCGCTGAGCTTTCTAGCTTCATTTTAACTCGATATCCTTCATGTCCCCTCCTAATTTTTGGTGACTTCAACATGCTTACTGTGGAGTTGGATTCCAATATCCGCAGCTTACTAACCTACAATCACCTCTCTGTTGCGACTTCTTCCTTTCTGTCCCTTTGTTCTCAAATTAATTTCCTTCACAATAACAACAACAAAATCTTCGATTTAGTTCTTACTGGAATTCCTTTAGTTTCCCTTTCTTTCTCTCCTGCTCCTTTATCATATGTGCGACCTAATCCTCATCATCCTCCACTGCTAGTTGATATTGACTTTAAGGCAATGAATAAATGTCCTTTTATTCAGCGTTATAACTTCTAAAATGGCCACTGAAATCAGTCATATCATTTGGTATTCATTTTTCAAATGATTGGCTATTGATTGTGCATTGTCCAAGTTCTACTTTTTCTGTTCAAATCTTATCTTTCGCTTTACTCCCATCAAACAACATCTCAAACCTTCCTTGGTTCACATTGAAAGTCTCTGGTACTCTAAAAGCTAAGGAAAAAGCTCTTGAAAAGTTGAAGAAGACGGGTTCGTCTGAGTCTGACGGCGTCTGATGGTTTGTGTTGATGCCAAAAGAGTACTCGAGCAGGCAATTCGTGATTACTTCTTAAGCATCTACGCTTCAATATGTTCGAATCAACCAAAATTCGTTTGGTCCTATATTCTTTCCCTCAAGTCCACTTTTTCAGTTATTGCTTAAAATTCTCAGGCTATTTGCGATTTATTTGCTACTTCCCCCCTTCTTCTTTAAAAAAAACCCATTAAATACCTCTATAACTTCTGTTATTCTCCTCTCTTTTCCGCGTTTAGTACCAATCCTTTGGAAGTTGAAACTCTTCTGCTTACCTGAGATTCTAATGCTAGATTCGGTCCTGACGGTATTCCCAATATGTTTGTCTAATCCCTCTGATCATCTCTCTGTGTTCCTTTAGCTATCCTTTTCAGCATTAGCTTTACATGTGCTGTGTTTCCTTCTTTATGGAAATCCGCCAATATTTTCCAAATCTTCAAATTTGGTGATCCATCTGTCGTTTCAAATTCGTCGTCGTCGTAGCACTACAGCTCCTCTCGGGCCTTGGCTTCTCGCAGGTGACGCCTCCAGTTGTCTCGGTCCAATGACCGCGTCCTCCGATCTCGAAAACCGAGCAGATTTGCGCAGTCTTCGTCGGCAGAGTCAGACCAGCGTTTTCTGGGTTTTCCGTTGAATACCTTCTTAGGTACTCGATGCTCGTCCATTCGTTGCACGTGACCAGCCCATTGCAGCTTCCGCAGTTTCACCATTGTAGCAACCTCCGGCTCATCAAAAACCTCGTACAACTCGTGGTTGTACCTTATCCGCCATTGGCCGCACTCTTGTTTAGCTCCAATTATACGCCTGAGGACCCGTCTTTCGAAGGCGTTCAACAAATTTGCGGATGCTTGGGTAAGGGTCTAAGTTTCACATCCGTAGCACAACACAGGTCTGATTATTGATTTGTAGACTTAGAGCTTCGTCTTCCTGTGTATGCAGCTGGTCTTCAGTAGGGCCAGAACGGAGTAGAAAGTTTTATTACCGAGCTGTATTTTCCGTTTAGTTTCATCAGGTTCACTGTCTTTTGTTGTCAATTTCGAGCCTCACTCAGAAAAATATGTTTCCGAAAATCAAAGAAAATATTTACTTGTTTACGAGATGTGAAATCTTCCACAAATCAAATAAACTTTTATTTGATATCAGTAATTTGTATAGATATCATTGAAAAATTTCTTACATTCAACGGAATACAATTTTTACTTTACCTTATTTCAAGTAAGTAATTTTCCTCAAATCTTGTAAATTATGTTTATGAATTTAGTAAATTATATCTACACTGCGAATATGTTTTTCTATGTTTCAACAACAACCACGCTTCAGTATTCGATGAAAAAATTGATAGTTTTTCTGACTTCTATCAACATTTCCTCTACACAAATAAAGGGTCGATGGCTTAGCTCGCTAACGTGTCAATCCAAAGCAGCGATCTACCGCTCGTGGGTTCGAATTCCGCCGGGTTCATGGTTGACTTTGTTCGTCTTCAGTTGTCCTAGCTCCATTGATTAAGTGTCACATTATAGCTTAAAGTGGCGACTAGGCATAAATAATACTAGCGCTTCAGAAAATAAGAAAAAAATGTGGCAATGTGACACAAAAAAAGGAAAAAATGGAATTTTTTTTTCACTCCCTTCAAAGTGAGCTACTCTTATGATATGAACGGAGGGAGAGTTTGTTGGAATATATAGTACATTTGTCTGTACACTATAGCATATACTATATGGTACGCGAGCTCAAGCTCGAGCTCGCTGTGTTAGCTGTGTAACGCGCGAGAGTGAGTGTGGATCAGATAACCACTAGCGGTGTCGAGACTATACGGAGCTCTCAAATCGCTCACTTGGTTCCAAGCCGTCGTACTATACACATGGTGTACATGGCGTTATACAATAGAGTAGCTGTACTTACAGTCAATAAAGTTATCCACATTTATTAATCCTCTACCTCTTTTCATTCTTCCAAACATGGTAGCAGAGCGTAGTTTGTGTTTTTCTCTATCTCGCATATCTACCTTTTTAAGTGATATGAGGGATATATAAGTGAAAAGTGAGGTTAAATCCACGTGGTGTAAAAATTTTACAAGTGGAAAAATATAAGCAACAGTAGAAGCAAGAAGTATACGACTAACAAAGAAGAGAAAAAGTTTTTGAGAAAATTCGAAAAAAAAATAGTGTGATGCACACGGATTAAAAAGTGAATCTGAAACACGTGGTCTAGTGCAAGCAGAGAGCATTTGAGTTTATGGACAACGGTGAGACATCGGAAGAAGTAAAAATAAAAAAACAAGAATCCGAACACGAAGGAACGTTCGAGAATATAGAAAAAGTTGAAGAAAACTCTGAAGTTGAAGAGAAATTCGAAGTACAAGTAGAAGAAATGGAGAAGAAAGAATTTTCTATACCTCGACGGAGAGGATTACAGTATGTGGAAAAAAAGAATAGAATTGTTCTTGAGATTAAAGAAATGCCATGAAGTGATAACCAGAGTAAAAGATGAGACAAAGGATAAAGAAGCATGGGACGAAAATGACCTAAAAGCAATGAACATAATTTATAACTCGATTTCGAATAAACAATTGGAGTTTGTGTGTGAAGAAACCACAGCTTTTGCAATAATGAAGAAACTAGATAGCAGGTATTTGAAGGAGTCGACGGCTTTGCAAATAGTGTGCAGAAACAGACTTGAAAAAATGAGATTATGTAAGTACAGTGATACAGCGTCATTTTTCAGTGATTTTGAAAAATCAGTTAATGAGTTGAAAAGCGCAGGTGCTAAAATAAGTGAGAAAGAAAAATTGAACTACATGCTCAACACGTTGCCGGAATCGTATAGTTATATAGGCG
The DNA here is from genome assembly GCA_947369275.1 of Nemotelus nigrinus. Lineage (NCBI taxonomy): Eukaryota > Metazoa > Arthropoda > Insecta > Diptera > Stratiomyidae > Nemotelus > Nemotelus nigrinus. The sequence goes on from OX376373.1 coordinate 145,453,526, forward strand.
ATTTAATTGATACACTAAAAGAAGAAGATCAAACGGCAGACTATGTAAAAAATAAAATAAAATTAGCCGAAATGAAAAATCAAAACGATCATGTTGAAGTAAGATCGAATGCTTTCGCAGCGAAAAAGGGAAGCTGCTTTAAATGTGGAAAAACCGGGCATTTCGCAAGAGAGTGCCAAAATGGCGGCCAAACGGAACACAGCGGCACAACATGGCGAGGTTCAACACGTGGCCGAGGCCGCAGCAGCAGAGGAAGAAGAGGCAACTACACCAGAGGGCGCGGAAACTTCCGCCATCACCAGCAACAGCAGCAAGGGGCCAGCACTACACGCGAGCAGAGCAGCACTGAAGCCAACGCCTGGATAGCAACGGTACACGCGGCGAAGTACGACAGGTTAGGTAATGAAATTCAGTGGCTATTAGATAGCGGGTGCTCCGATCACATTATAAATGATGAGAGTTATTTCGAAAAATGTATAGAATTAAAGAAACCTATAAATATTTATCTCGGTGATAATAGGTCAGTAAAAGCTACAAAAATTGGAAATGTTGTAAGTTATTTTGATGCATTTGGTAAAAAGAATAAAGTAAATATGAGTAACGTATTTTATGCAAAAGAAATGAATATGAATCTGATTAGTTTTGGTAAACTAACTGATAATAATAAAACAATTATCTCGAAAAACAATATTGCAAAAATTATTGATGAGAAAAATAAATTAGTAGCTGTAGCATATAAAGAAAATCGTACATACAAGATCACGAGTCAGTTGAAATTCAAAGAAAATATTGTAAACAGTGCCGAATGTAACAATAATAACATGAGTTTGAAAGAAAAATGGCATAGAATTTTAGGACATGTAAACTTTAGCTATTTGAATACACTGTGTAAACAACAGTTGTTAGACGGTATTCCAAATGAACTTGAATCAGAATGTATGAAGTGCAAAACTTGTATTGAAAGTAAAATGCACAATCTCCCATTCAATAATAATAGAACAAAGGCGAATGATATTTTAGAAATTATACACACGGATGTATGCGGTAGTTTTAAAACCGCTGGTTTAAATGGAGAAAAATATTTTGTGTCGTTTATTGACGATTATAGTAAAATAGCTAGAGTTTACTGTATTAAAACAAAAGATGAAGTTTTTAATTGCATTGTTCAGTATATTAATGAAACTGAAAATTTAACGGGGAAAAAAGTAAAGAAAATTCGATGCGATAATGGCAAGGAATATTTAAATAATCGATTTTACAAATTTGCTAAAGAGAAGGGTATCTTCATAAATAATTGCCCAGCATATGTACACGAATTAAATGGTACAGCGGAAAGATTCAATAGAGCAATCATGGACATGGCCCGTTGTTTGTTAGCCGAAGCACAAGTAGATAAAAAATATTGGCCCGAAATTATATGCGCAGCAACGTATTTAAAAAATCGTACATTAACAAACACAATCGAAAGAAAAACTCCGTATGAAATATTTTTTAAAAAAAGGCCAAATGTAGAACACTTAAAATTGTACGGGAGTAAAGTTTTTGTAAGAAAACCAGAACAAAAAAGATCATCCAAATGGGATAAAAAAGCTGAAATGGGAATTTTACTAGGTTACAGTGATGTAGGTTATAGAGTCTTGTTAAATGGTAAAGTAATAGTCTCTAGACATGTTGAGGTTATCGAATCGTATGAAGATTGTATTGGTCTTGATGATGATGACAAAACCTTTTCTTCCCGTACTCTGACTCTCGAGTCGAGTAAGAGAAGTGAACTCGATTCAGAAAAAGAAAGTGATCTCGAAGATAATGTTTTTGAGAGTGCAGATGAGAGTGGAAAATCAGAAAACATTGTAAAGAAAAATGAGAATGTAAATTTAAAGTCAAATACTCCACGCAGATCTACACGCAAGAGAAAAAGTCCAATAAGATACCCAAACAATACATCAAATAATGTTTATGTTAATTATTGTAGAATAGATACACCTTGTACTTTTGAGGAGGCGTCAAAAAGCGTTGACAGTAAAAATTGGATAATAGCTATGGATAAAGAAATCGAATGTATAAATAAAAATAAAACTTGGAAATTAGTTGATAAAGTAAAAGGTAAAAAAGTTTTAGACGTTAAGTGGGTATATACGAGAAAAGCAGACGATAGATATAAGGCTAGGTTAGTTGTACGAGGCTTTCAACAAACTGATGTCATTGAGGACATATACGCTCCAGTAGCAAAGAACCAAACTTTAAAAATTCTATTTTCTTACTGTTGCCAAAACGGCCTAAAAATTGAACAAATGGATGTAGAGACTGCTTTCCTAAATGGAAAAATAAACTCGGAGGTATATGTTCATCAACCAAAAGGCTACGAAAATGGAACAAATAAAGTCTATAAATTGTCAAAAGCATTGTATGGATTGAGAGAAAGTCCGAGAGACTGGTATGAGTGTTTTGATGAATATATTACAAAATTTGGCTTTGAACGAAGTAATGTAGATCTCTGCTTATATACAAAAAAGGGAAAAGAGAATGATGTAATTTATATTTTGATTTATGTAGATGATTTGTTAATTTGTAGTAAAAGCAAAGAAAAGATACAAAGTATTAAGAATCTCTTGTCAGATAAATTCAAAATGAAAGACTTAGGAGAAATTAAAGAGTATCTCGGAATAAATATAAATTATAACTATAGAAATAATAAACTCACTTTAAGCCAAACGAAATATATAGAGTCACTAGCCGATAAATATCAAATTCAAAACAGTAGATTATACAGTACTCCTATGGAGACAAACCTGAAACTTGAGAAGGCTGAAAATTGTGAGTCAAACATAAAGTATAGAAACTTGATAGGTGCTTTGTTATATATAAGTTCAAGCACTCGACCAGATATAAGTTATAGCGTAAATTACCTTAGTAGATATCAAAATAGTTATAGTGAAGCGCATTGGAAATATGCACTGCGAATTTTGAAATACTTGTATTTAACAAAAGAATTAAAATTACATTATAAAAGGAATAAAAATTGCGATATTATAAATTGTTACGTTGATGCCGATTGGGCAGGCGATAATATTGATCGAAAATCTACGTCAGGTTATGTAATAAATATGTATGGAAATGTAATTGATTGGAAATCAAGAAAACAAAAATGTATAACCAAAGCTTCGACATATGCAGAGTATGTAGCGTTATCTGAGGTAGTAAGCGAGATAAAATATATACGAGAATTAGTAACAATATTCGACATAGACATAAGTGAACCTATAAAGATTTATGAGGATAATTCGGGAGCAATAAATATTGCTAATAATGGTAACTTTACGAAGAATTCGAAACATATAGAAATACATTATCACTACGTACATGAAAGTGTAAAAGAAAATTTAATTGAAGTATGTAAAGTTGATTCGAATGAGAATAGAGCTGATATATTTACAAAAGCATTATGTAAAGAAAAATTCGTAAAGTTCAGAGAACTATTAAATGTAATAATATAGAGTACAGTACAAATGTAAGGAGGCGTGTTGGAATATATAGTACATTTGTCTGTACACTATAGCATATACTATATGGTACGCGAGCTCAAGCTCGAGCTCGCTGTGTTAGCTGTGTAACGCGCGAGAGTGAGTGTGGATCAGATAACCACTAGCGGTGTCGAGACTATACGGAGCTCTCAAATCGCTCACTTGGTTCCAAGCCGTCGTACTATACACATGGTGTACATGGCGTTATACAATAGAGTAGCTGTACTTACAGTCAATAAAGTTATCCACATTTATTAATCCTCTACCTCTTTTCATTCTTCCAAACAGAGTTTTTGCGTGCCAACAACATGCGATGCTTTCAAAGCGGTCCCCCATCTAAGTAGTAACCGCGCCCAGCACTGCTTAACATCGGTGATCGTACGTGAACCGATTTATGCCAGATGCCAGATGCTCTTGAAACTATACCAAATTTTACTCAGGGCAAGTGCAATATCAGTGCTTGAAATGAATAAATTCCTTTCTTTCGATTGAGTAAATATTTCTTGAAACTATACCAAGTTTTACTCAGAGCAAGTTCAATATTTTTTCTTTGAAATGAAGAAATTTCTTTCTTTGGATTGAGTAAATATTTCTTTGGCGCAGAATCATTACCAATTTTCTTCGATAATGTGTTCATTTTTCTTCAAAAAATAGAAGTATTTTTCTCAGTGTTAGTATATAAATTCGTCCACATTCTCTAAATTATATTCGTTCAGAATTATATTTCATCTAATGGAGGTCTTCTTTCTTGTTTGCGTCATGATTTTTGTTTTCGTCTGATTGATCTTCAGGCCTACTTCTTTGGCTTCCTGGTCAAGTTTCGACAGGAGTTCTTTGGCGAATGTGAAGGAACGTGACGAGATGTTAATGTCATCCGCGTAGGCCACTAATTGGTTCAACTTATACAGAAGCATACCCCCTATGTGGACAGGAATCTTCCTTATTACGTACTCTAGTGCTAGGTTGAACAGCAGAGGAGCCAACCCATCGCCTTGCTTTAGTCCGACATTTGTGTCAAAGGCGTCAGTCAGGCTGTTGTTGATTCTGACTTGTGATGTTATCGACGTCATCATCATTTTGGTCAGTCAGACTAGTTTTGCCCGGATGCAGATGTATAGCATTATTTTGTACAGTACGTTTCGGTCAATACTGTCATATGCTTGTTTAAAATCCACGAAAATTTGGTGGACGTCGATGTTAAATTCCTAGCATTTTTCGAGCACTTGTTTGACTGTGAAGAGCTAATCTGTAATTGATCGACCAGACCTAAAACCTCCTGGATACTCCCCAAAGACATTTTCAGCGTATACATTTATTTTATTTTCTTTAATATTTTCGTCAGTATCTTATAGGGCGTACAGAGTAGCGATATGCCTCTGTAATTTTCGCACCGAAGTTTGTCTCCTTTTTTGTGGATAGGGCATATGATGGATTTGCACCACTCCTGCGGTATTTTTTCTTGACCCCAGATGTGCTGGATCAATTTGTGGATGGCTTTTATAGGGCAGCTTCCACCGTATTTGATTCAAATTATCGTCCTATAATCCTTCCTCTGCTGTTTTAGTAAACTCCTTGAACGTCTTGTTTCTAATAGATTTTATCAGTCTCTACAACCTTTACTTGCTTCTGAGCAGCATGGTTTCGTAGTACGACTACTACGTACTACGTGCGACTACGACTACTACGTAATACTATGACTAATCTTATAATGATCACTAATTTTACTGCTTCTGCCTTCGATCATCAACGTCAAGTTGATATTTCGAAGGATTTTGATCCTGTGAACCATAACGCAATAAACTTAATGGGCTTGGTTTTTTTGATTCGTTCCTCTCCTGGGTTTCTTCCTATTTTCATAGTCGTCTTTGCAGTTTAAACGGTTCCATTTCTTCGCTTATATTTCCCACATCCGAGTTCTTCAAAGATCTATCCTAGGTCCGTTACTTGTTATCTTGTTTGTCAATAACTTTCCTTCTGTTATCAACTCCGCCTGTCTTTTATATGCGGATGACTTAAAATTATACAGAGCAATCAAGTCTGCAGGCGATTATCACCAATTACAAGCTGATTTGTTTGCTCTTAATCACTGGTGCCAAAAAAACTTCATTCCACTAAACATTTTGAAGTATCATCAGATGTCATTCATTCACATAAAAATGCTCCACATATGTACTCTTATTCCTTGTCTGGTGTTTCCCAATCTGTTGTCCAGCATTTTAAAGAACTTGATGTGGTGTTTGATTTTTAATTGGAATTTGATGTTCATTTCATGAGTATCACTGCTAGTGGTTCCACGATGGCTGTCTTTGTCTTGCATTCTTCGTATATGTTTACCGTCATATCCACATGTATTCATTTATTTATCTCCTAAGTACGCAGTATTCTGGAGTACACGGGCTAAATCGATGTTTTTTTAAATTCAGCACCCCCTATTTTCCCTACTCCTCTCGTCTTTCCATTCTTCATACGTCCTGGATCCTCGACAAGTGTTTTCTTTTCAAATTTTGCCAAGGTTTGTTTTGGTCAGATCTTCGTTCCCAGATAACCAGACGTGAATCTAGTCGTCCTCGTCAATTATCGGAGGTTTTTTCTAATCAGTTTGCACGTATTTCATTCACCTTTGCTGCGTCTTCCTTGAACGCACAATGCTCTTAAGCTTAGCTCTCGCCCGCAATCTTTTTTAGAATTCAAAAGTGTATTGAAAATGTTATCTTGATTTGCATAGTTGTAATTTTTGTCGTTAGTTTTAAATTACTTGATTTTTTGGTAAAACTAGACTACGTGCCCTCCATAAACGTTAGATAATTTTACCGATTGATTTCTGGCTGGTATTTTTGTTTTTTTGTTCAGGAAGTTTTTTATTTGTTTGTCCGTTTATCGTCAGTGTGTTGTGTTCTTTTAGTTATTTTGCAATTTTCGATTCCTGCTCGTCATCGGGTGATAGCAGGGGCACAGCCTTAAAGAAGATTACTCAAAAACATATAGTGTTGTGTACAACAAGTGACAAACGTCAAACTGACAATGTCAGCCATCTATTGTACTTATCGATAGCAGCGACAACTCCTCCAAGCGGTCCAAACGAAAACCCGTATAAAAACAATTAAATAAATAATGTTTTTGAGTTTGAACCGGTCCATACATTCACGCATTCTACAAAATTTTTAGCTATAAATAGGAGAAAAATTGAATAAAATTGAATAATGACAGTCTGTGTTTGGTAGGCCAATCCTCTCGGCGACCATAACAGACGAGTTAGCAAAAAATTTATTTGATTTATAAAATAAATTTTCGCTGGTTCACTTGTCCCATGCCAACAAAGCGGCGCTTAAATTCGCCTAGTTAGCATTGCGGTAAAGTAACCACAGAAATAAAACTATTCATAATAACTCATTTCAATAGAAGCTAGACGAGAGGACAACACGATGATGAGAAACAAGCAACCAAACAAAAAAACACCCCTGAAAACAAACACACAACCAAAAAAACACAATCATATTAGCCGAATATCTATCGGTGAAATTGCGACTTTGGGCGACACGTAGTCGAGTTTACCCCAAAGATTCAAACCACGCACTAGCACTTGTAAGGCTGCTGACGGAAGCATCATAAGCGGGTCAGACCAGGTGAAGGAAATATGGACGTCCTACTTCTAGTAATTACTAAACGGGACTCTTAATAGTCCCCACACTATAAATCGTCATTGTTATTCAAATCATGCGATGATAATGCTGATTTTATATTTCTTTAACACGACAGCTGTGTAAGCGCACAAATCAAATCATACATCATCCAGCCAGCGATAACTGTATTGCATCATATCTTAGCAAGTATATCTAGCAAGCAAAAGCGAAAATCAAGTAAAGCTAGCCGGTAGAAAATGCACATATGCGGCAAAACTGAGTTGGCTGACTCTAGGCTACAATCGACGCCACTCAAATTTTCTCAGATAGTCTCCATTCTTTACAGTTACGTTCGCCGGTGGAACATGCTAACCATCCAGGAGAAGGTAGCACGCTTGGATATAATCAAAGATGGCAAGGAATCGTGGATGTTGCCCGCCATTACAACTTGAAAGAGCCTACAGTTGGTTTCAACCGTAGAGGTGAAAAGAAAATCCGTGCAACAACTACTATCTCTTTTCGATTATATTGTTCCTTTTCTGGATTCTAACAGTCAACGAAATACTGGAGAATATTAGGGCCAGTAGCCTTGAGGTGGTGGCGTACGCCGAAGACATTATGGTACTTGTGAAAGATGCGTTCCCACACACTTTGTCGGACATTATGCTATTGGCGCTGGAACATATCCACATCTGGGCCAGAAAAGCTTGGTTTAGAGCAACTTTTCACAAGAAAACACAAGGTGTCGGCTATTGCCACACCTAGTTTCAACGGAAAAACTTTGAAACTTGTTGATAGTGTTAAATTTTTGGGCCTTATACTAGACAGGAAACTGAACTTGGGGACTAATGTGAAGCACCGTTTAGATAACGCTTGCGCAGTACTTTTCGCGTGCCGATCTGCCTACTCGAATACCTGGGGTCTCAGATATTGGAGTATATATTCACATGTGTGGAAGGCAACACCAAGGAGCTCCTGTAGCTACCGCACGGTCTCGGAAGAGGCTGTGATGGTTGTATCGGGAGTAATCCCGATCGATCTGCTAGCGCGAGAACGCAAGGAAGGGTACCTCTTTCGCTCAGAGCTGGACAGAACGGAGGCTTTGACGCACGCGCGTGCACTGACCCTCCAACTTTGGCAACAACGATGGAGTGAAAGTGATAAAGGACGCTGGACGGATAAGCTAATTGGTCTTATTGAGCCTTGGCTTAACCGGAGCCACGGAGAGGTAAACTTTTACCTTTGTCAATTTTTGACAGGACACGGTTACTTCAGGAAATACCTGAACAGAATGGGTAAGGTGGTCACACCGTACTGCCGGTTCTGTGTGACTGAGCTCGATGATGCTCAGCATACATTCTTTATGTGCAGTCGCTTCGCAAGTTTGAGGCGTACCATTGAGTCCACGATCGGCCAGGTAGCGCCTGAGACGATCGTGGATGCAATGCTGCGAAACGAGGAGAACTGGCGCGTAGCCTCAACATACGTTGAGAAAGTGCTGCGCATAAAGCGGGAGGAGGGTTGTCTTACCGACCCATAAGCTGTGGTAGTTCTTGAAGTCCGTGGTTACCAATGGGTGAGTCAGCACGACCGGGTCGAAGCAGTGCTTAGGCGGGTCCCGATTCGGAACTTCGTGGGCTTGTAGATGGGCCTTTTTTTAGTGAGTCAAACCTCACATACCCCGTGGTGAAAGATCACCCGGGGATCTGGCAAGCAGATTTTTTTTTGGCCATCTACACTAGCGAAAAAAAAAACACCAAGGAGCTAAGAAAACAGCAACGTCGGGTTGGAAATGGTTCTGGGACTGATGCCCATGAATCGATTCATCTTTAGAAGCGTAAACTTAGCGGCAATACGCACTAAAAGTTCCAGCATGTGGAATGCTCTAAATCAGTGGGGCCACAGTGGCATTCGTACAGATAGCCGCAGAAGTTTCGGGCTTATTGCTGAAGACACGGACTACATGAGCAAAATAATACATCTTGACAGGGTTTTCCAGGTCAAGATACCCACAAGAACAGATTGGAAGAAAAGGGAGCTACCGCCGATGGTGGCGTCTGTATTTAGACGGACAGATCAAAGGCGGACACAAGAGTTGGCTCTGACGTCATTTCTATAGATTTGAAGCTTCACTTGTATTGTTGACCATGCTAAAGTCGTTCAGTCTGAAGTTTATGCTATACGCATGGCAGTTGACGGCTTAACGGCTTAAACGATATCAACATCATCATCGGAACATAAACCAAACCAACGATGATTTGCGTCGACACCAGGGCAGCTATTCTTGCTCTTGCGTCTTACAGATGTTCTTCAAAAACGGTTAATGCTTGCATAGTTTTTGTCACTGGAAAGGCAAGGCATATTCCTATCCGGATTCTGTGGGTACCAGGGCACAGTGGGGTCAGCTTGCTTACAGGGCATTGCCTTACCGCATAACATGCGAAAAAAATGGTAATGACCTCCAGCAATTCATGCAAGAGGTGCGAAATCTGGCTCTAAATAATAAACGGCTCCAGATTTTTGGTTTTTACCACTGTCAAGAGTTAGCAGAGATGACTAGTACAGTCACTTAAGTCAGCTGATTCAGTTCTGCGAAGTGGTCACTTGGCGGCTCTAACAAGCCAGCGGAGAGTGGCAAATGGGCCCAAACTGACGGCCTAATGCCTGCCGCAAAGCTGGCAACCCTTTTTACAGCCTAACCTAACCTATGCAGTCTGAACATAAAATTTCCTAGTGCAAACCCAAATGCTCTGAACTTCATAAATGAATTCTTACAGTATTAATACGTGATAGTCAAATAATGACCAATTTATAATTTAATATTGATTGTAATTTTTAAAAACTCACATACTGATATCACATGCGTGTTGAATATGCATCGAACCAGCAAGAAAGTCCTGCTGATTTCAAATCTCCATCCAATATTAACAGTTTTCACTGAATTCTTTCGGCACCTGCATCAAGAAAGCCAAAGCTGTACAAACATATTGATCTGCTAAGGATTTTCGAACTTTCTTGCATTGACACTGCCATTATGTTAATGATTCATTCAGTAACACTCTGATCGGCATCAATCAAATAAATAATTCTGCTTTGAAATAAATAAACAAATTACCACAAAAACAATTTTTTCTACATCATGTTGCCCACACTAGTTTAAAACATTTAATCAAAACACTCATCTTCGGCTTCCAACTAAAAATAATTTTATATAACTTCAAAATATCATCTCAGTATAAATTTCATCGAATCAAACATATGCACTGATCCATTTCCCAATAAATATGTCTATCTTCATCGGAATGAAGAAAGCAACTCATTAAAAAATCAAACAAAAACCAGATTATTTATTCAATAAGAAAAAATATCTCCATCAACATATGGCTGGATATCATCTCCAAGCCATATGTGTCATTCATACCTTGCCTCATTATTAAATGGAATCGTGCTGGATATTTTAATTTTCCATCTGACCTAAATGCATTTCGGTTAACTAAGATCACTTGCACGTAAAATATGTAAATAAACAAAAATCGACCAAATTATATTCACATCAACTTCAACAAAATCACTGACAGTCATCAGCAACATCATCATCTGCAGCAACATAGTTGAAGCTATCACCATTGACAGTACTCTCATCATCAGCATCACTTCTGCATATCATTTTCAATTTAATTGAAGTATAAAATTCAAAATCCTATAGAGTCTAACGACTGAAAAAAGAGCATGTCGCATTAACTTGTAAAAACCTCGATTTTATGCATAGTACCGAACACCGAAGTCAGTAAGTATTTCCACGGAAGCAGTCAAGACGCGCACCAAAATAACATAAGCAGTCTCTCACTCTCACTACGTATGCACTCCCTGGCTGACTTCTTCACATTTTCACATCGATGAATGATTATGTGCCCGTGTGTCGTGTACCTACTCGTACATAAATCTGGTGAATTAAAATCTTTCTTCGCTACCATCATTACGGCTTCGAAAATGTTATTCACCCGCAATCAACAGACACAATCTTTCCGCCCCTGTGAAATAAGGAGCGGTCTATTAAGGCGTACTCGAGGCAGAATCATTACAGTGGATACCGAGCTAGGAAATACGAAGCGCTGTGTGTGGGGATCGTATACATACCTCAAAATAAACTTCTCCGGTTAACGTAAGGTTTACTGCCTGTTACCAGGACTAATACTGAAAGCCGGAATCGGTATGGTTCCTAGTCATCGTCGTTTCTGCGCTGTGTGACCTTTCTTCCGCCTCCTTGGAGGTGGATAGCATGGAGCTGAGATCGTGGAGTATGATATCGTTGTAAAAGGGGGCAAGTCTTTAGAATCTTGACGGCAAGCATTGATGCGATTTTGAATGGAAATCTTAATATTTCGTATTCATGACAAACACTTGTATAATGATGGCCTTTTCATGTGAATGCATAATTAAAATTTTTCCTGGGCTGTGCGAGTGTTTTTTTGCATGTCTTAAATTGTCGGTAGAGTGAAAATTTGCAGAGAAAAAAATTGTGCATTTTATTTGCGTAGGCATGATGCGAGTTTTCTCGCAAATTGAAAACAATCTTGATCATTAAATCGAGAATTTTCATTCTAAAGCCTTAACCCTTTCGTATGGTTGTATAGCAGTTTTAGCAGCAGCGATTTTTTGCAAGTAACATTTTTTTAGAGCCAAGTTTTTAGTATTGAATCATTGTAGCATATTTGGAACTCAATCTAGCACGTTTTAACGGTTAGTGGTGTTTTGATGGAATAGTGCAAATATATTTAGCAGTGGCGTGGCGTTCATGGAAGCAAGGGAAGCATTGCTTCCCTTACATTTTACTGATATATATTTTAAATTAATTTATTTAAAAATCACGAGAAAAATCTTGGACAGGAATTTTCTAAGAAAATTTTCCCAAAAACTCACAGTGAACATCTTGCACGGCTAAGGTGGTAACACCACCGAATGAAAATATTGAGAGAACAAGACGGGTGGAAGCAACTACAAAATTGCTTCTACGAGCATTAATTTCACTTCATGTAGACTGCATTGTGACGTCATTCAAAAAAATATGCTTGTACTGGCTGTTTGGAAGCAATGCAGAAATTGCTTCTTAGGGGAAATTCTCGTCTCAAGCGAGAAACTGAGAGAGAAGCCGCGTACGTATGGTTGCTGTGGAACTTATTGTGATGTTCCCCATATAATTTGCTTGTGCGTATTTTTTTTTTTTTTGAATGAGAACCCAGTAGGACCACAAGCATCGATGACTTTTACCATGCAATCTTTCATTGATGCCTATGAATTCCAAAATAATGCATGACAATATCATGTGTAAACAATCGTTCTGGTACAAAAATTCATGTGTGTTTACCTACTAACTACTTTCCTGCATGAAAAAGTCATACACAGTGAAGGGTAGAGTCATGCAAAACGGAGCGAGTATCGCTACTTATAATGACATCGCAATGTTAAATTCATCGATGCGGTATGACGAGAAAGATCCGATAATGATGACTGGTAATAATTACGTAATGATTACCAGTCATCATTATCGGATCTTTTTCGTCATACCGCATCGATGAATTTAACATTGCGATGTCATTATAAGTAGCGATACTGGCTCCGTTTTGCATGACTCTACCCTTCACTGTGCATGACTTTTTCATGCAGGAAAGTAGTTAGTAGATAAACACACATGAATTTTTGTACCAGAATGATTGTTTACACATGATATTGTCATGCATTATTTTGGAATTCATAGGCATTAATGAAAGAGTGCATGGTAAAAGTCATCGATGCTTGTGGTCCTACTGGGAATGTTTGCTGCAGTACCTACACACTATGTGAATTTTTGAATGAATTCGAACTACGAGATGCTTTAAGGGTTGCCAGAGACTGCTTGAATGTAGTTCGGTAGTGAAATTTGTGCTATATTTTACATAGAAATTTGGTGAAGGTATTTTTAATTGGTGAAGGTAATTATTTCACCAATAGTTTAGAGTATTGTTGTAATTAAATTGATTTGAATTGTTTAGAATTGAGTGCGTAGAATTACTTTAAGGAATCGCATGATTTTTTAATTTTAAACTTAAAATAGTGAGAGTGCAATCAAAAGGTTAATGTATTTATTTGTTCCGTAAATAGCATGGATTATAATTATAATAATCACAGAGAAAATATTTTTGAATATTCTATCAACAATAAATCAGAAAATAGTTTAAAACAATTTTATAAATCAGTTTTTTTAGTTCTAACATTGCAAGTAATGAATGCAAAAGAGAATGTTACAAGAGCGCCCGCAGAGCGCAGTTTTTCTTCATTAAAAAGGATTAAAACTTATCTCAGGAATAGGACAGATGAACAGTGACTAAGTGACTTGGCAATATTTTCCATAGAATAGGTTTTCTTAAAATAATGTTTGAGCGAGTAAAGTTTTCAAGACGTCATAGATGAGTTTGCAAAAAAAACAAAGGCAAATTGCATTAAATTTAAAATAGAAGTATGCATGAATTTTCTTTTCAAATTTGATTTATAATAGATTTTTTTTTCAGCTGTCACTTCATTTATTTTAAATTTACTAGATTTTTTTTTAAATATAAATATATATGTTATTCGTTATGGGAATGTTGTTACTTTACTGTTATTTTTTATAAGTACTAGAATATTGAAATTTTCTTTATGCGTAAAAACATTTAATTTGCATAATCACTGTGGTTGTTATTGTTGCCGTAGCTATATTTGCAAATGCTTTATTTACATAGCTTGCTGTTGCAACATCGCTAATTTATATGTTTGCCAATATTTAATTTTTGCAAATATATATTTAATGAAAAAATGATTATATATTGGTAGCATGCGAATTAGTACTGATAACAATACAGTATAAGTACTCTCACGTCCATGCTCGAATTCATGGAAGCTTTTGTATTTGCAATGTTAAAAGTAGCTAACAAGAGGGGTTCCATTAATACGTAACAAATTTGAAGAAAACATAACCAAAGTCAGTCATCGAAATGAACTAATTGCTTCCCTAAGGTAAACTATCACGCCAAGCCACTGATATTTAGCAGTGGAAATTTTATACAAAATTCTCCTTGAAGTTCTTCATTCAAAAAAATGCACTGTTATCATTTTTCGTAGAACGCACTTGCTGCGAAACGTGACTCGGTCGACCCATCGTCAATGCAACAATTTAGTTTAAGTCAAGTCCTGAAGCGTTCCGCGTACCGATTCCGCCAGCAAAAGGGTGTTCCTATCTTATCTAAATCCTATCTCTCTGCTGCGGAAAACAGCACTAAAACAAGGACAACACACATATAAGGGTGTGGGAACACCTAATACACAACAGAAATACACATCCACAAACACTTGACACTTCAAACAAACACCAAAATGAACAAACACCAAGTAGGCTAAGATAGTTGTGATTTTTGATGTTTGTAGCATGTAAGTTGAGTATACTTTTAATCTTCTAGAATAGGCGCGTTTTATTATACATCCAGAGTAGTGCAGGATATCGATTTGCACACGAAACAACAACAACATTCAGAGTACAAACACTTGTGAATTCAGTGGAGTTCGTACTCGTGCTCTCTGTGGAACGTATTTCGAAAAGTCATATCAACTGGAATAGTTGGAATTTTCAAAAATTTCCATGTCACCCTGGCAACCAGGATTAATAGTCATACATTTGAAAACGGCGTTGGTTATATGACAGCTCAAATTCTGAAATGACAACTGTCTGACAGAAAAAAACTCGCGTGCTACTCTGGATCGTTTTATTATGCATCCAGGATACATACTACACTCTGGATGAAAATAAAACGCAGCTAATAAACAATAAAAATATTTTTGTATCAATTATTTAACTTTATTTATTATTAGGAAGAAATGTACACTTCCTAAATTGGTGACTCCGCGACGTTCGTGCATGTTATTTAAAACAGATTATAAATAACTCTTTTATTTTTTATATACGATGGAACGCAATATAGAGCTGCGGCCTCCCCTGCAGTCCAGGCGGGCTATGCAGTAACTCCGGCCACAGCGTCATACGGTACCCAACGAGCCCGATACGATCAAGCTTATCAGACTGCAGCGACGCAGGGACAGTTTGGAAGTGCAGCTGCGAATCCGGGCCCTACAGCAACGTACGATTATGGTTACAATACACTGAAAGAAAAATCTTGGTAAAATCAACAATTTTCCTTAGTTATTTTTGCGTCAACTACGGGCTATAGTTAAAACAACCATAAAAAATAGTTGATTACTTTTATGCACCATGATGCGTGGTTGATAAACAACGTCCGTGGGACAAAAAAAATAATTAACCACAAACAATGGTATTCCAACCATATACATAGTACGACATAGTAAATGACTATAGTATGTAGTGTGGAATTATGTTTGTTGAATTTAACATAAATTTAACGCGCACAATGACTGCGGCCGAATTTGCCGCTGCGGCAGAATTTGCCAAAATTCTAATTTTGCCGCACCGCTAGCGGTGATACCTACCAGAGGTTGGCATCACCATTAGGTTGAATGGTCTAATAGACAAGCGATGGCTGATGTGTATTGTGATAAGCCAACCTAATCCTCGTACAACAGGATTTAGCAATACAAAAGAAAAAAAAATGAATTTGGTTGGTGTCTTGGTTGCATTGACAGCGACATTGTCGCTGCATTGTGATTTACCAAATTCAACCAATTCAAACGGCGTCATACAACGTAATATAAAGGCTTCACAGCATAACATGAATATAAATTATATCGAACAGCAAACCGAACACAATTTTGCCATGTAGCAAATGAAACTTCTAGGATAGAATAGGAGTATGAGTATGAGGAGTATGAAAAATCAACAGTTTTCCTTAGTTGTTTTTGGATCAACTAGGGCTATAGTTAAAACAACCATAAGAAAATGGTTGATTACTTTTATGCACCATGACGCGTGGTTGATAAACAAAAAAAAATTTCATTCGGAGCATGAAAAACGTCCAAATGTTGAAATCATAGAAGAAATCGTAGAAATCGTAGAATAATTCCAAAGACGTTGCTCACTGAATTACGTTTGTTGAAATCAACTATTGCGAAGTAGTTTAAGTACCATAAAAACTGTTGATAATTCGAAACGTTGAAGTTTTGAGTGAATTGATGAATATTTTTCTATTGATGAACTATTTTTCGTGGTTATGAAACAATCAAAACAATTCATTTCATGAACGTTGCAATATTTTTTGTATAATCAGAGCCAACTACTTTTATATTGTTAAATTAACTATTGTTGAATTAACTATTAACTATTTATAAAATAACTATTTTCCGTAGTTCGTTTAACGATTTTGAATGAATCGTTGCAATACTATTAAAAATAGTTGAACCAACCAAGAGTTTTTCTTTCAGTGTATAATGTTGCCAAAACGTATTGCCAGCAAGTTGGAATTTGATCCCTCTGATCCCGCATATCCTTCAACAGCAGCCGTAACTATGCAGTCAACCACTCCACTTCCGCAACCAATGATGCAAGACAACATAAACCCACAGCATCCGACGTCCTCGGACTAGGCATCATCTTCAAATCAAGACGAGCGTTATGGTAACAGCTTCGTCGATTTCAAACAATTCGACTCGCAGTATAACTATACAGAAGATGACTTTACTCCGCGTTTCTATAGGCCGCCGTACAACAGTCAGGTGCCCAACCTACCGAACGGCGACTACAATTTTTCCAGCGCAGCCGAGCCGAAAATGTTATTCACCCGCAATCAACAGACATAATCTTTCCGCCCCTGTGAAATAAGGAGCGGTCTATTAAGGCGTACTCGAGGCAGACCTTACAACAGCAACAGCTGCTGCAAAAACCACCATCAAAAAAAAATATACTGTTGTGAAAAAGACGTTCTTTATCAACTAATCCATAGAAGAACTGAGCATCTAAAGCAACGATGTATTTCGGGGCGTTTCGTGAAGAAATACACACTACCTCGCGGATACAATCCAGCAAACTTTGACTCATGATGGTGCGCTGACGGTAAGATGCACCAACTTCATAGCATATTCCTGAAATCGCAGAGCAAGTCTTTCCCGTAAACCTAATATCTGTTACATATAAGGATTGTGAAATTTACAACATAGTGAAAATTGTTGTGTTAGGTACAGAATTTAAAAAAATAAAAACACTTGGAGAACAGCCCCAACACAATATTTTTAGCAGACACATCACACATCCGCCATCGGTAGCGGTAACCACCAGCCCCAAGACTTGGCCATCGACCATCTCGGCAGCGCTGCTGGCGACTGCCTAAGCCCCGAGAGCTGGCCATCTCGGCACGCGCTATACGGGACCATCTCGGTCCTGTACAGGCAGTCGCCATGGCCATTTTAACAACCGCGACCGATGGCGGCAGCCACTAGGCAGCGCTACTGGCGACTGCCTCAACCTTGAAAACACACTGATTACGGGCCCCGAGAGCTGGCCATCGACCATCTCGGCACGTGCCCTTACAGGCAGTCGCCAGGGCTAACACTCCAAGCTACTTCACCTCCTCGACCTCAGCGTCATCCTGACACTTGGGGGGAGTAGTGTGGGAACACCTAATACACAACAGAAATACATCCACAATCAACAACTTGACACTTCAAACAAACACCAAAATTCACAAACACCAAGTAGGCTAAGATAGTTGTAATTTTTGATGTTTGTAGCATGTAAGTTGAGTATACTTTTAATCGGGTTGGGTACAAAATCCCGCATTACAAAATCCTGTATTACAAAATTCCGTATTACAAAATCCCGTATTACAAAATCTCGTATTATAAAATCCCGTAATACAAAATCCCGATTTGCCTCGCCGCGCCTGATTCTATATTATGCAAAACTACGGGATTTTTCCTTCAGCTCTTTTTTTATTGTAGCTAAAACGACGAGAGCTAAAATTAGTGGAGCAGAATCAGAGAAGAAAAATTTGGCAAGGTATCAAAATTAAAAAAAAATTATTAGAAAAAAGTCTGAAACTGAAACAATCAGTTATTTGAGAAGAATCGCGTACAATATGTCTTTATGTTGAAATTTATACCTAAATAAAAACTTAAATCACTATGTTTTTGTTATTTCATTATATGAATAGGTTTCATTGCACGAGATTTTGACTTTCGGGATTTTGTTTTTCGGGATTTTGAATTTCAGGATTTTGAGTTTCGGGATTTTTAAGTACAGGATTTTGTATTTCGGGATTTTGGAATACGGGAATTTCGAAATATACGGGATTTTGTTAATTCGGGATTTTGTGATTCGGGATTTTGATACGATCCCCTTTTAATCTTCTAGAGTAAACAATAAACATATTTTTATATCACTTATTGAACTTTATTTTTTATTAGGAAGAAATAACGCTTCCTAAAGGGAAAGAAAACCTGCTTAGAATATGATTACTGTACTTATCACAATGCGGTTGGGTTGTCTTTTCAGCAGATATTCATATTCTAAAATCAACCAAAAACATGAAAATTCTGGGCTCTTGGCTTCAACTGCAAGGCGTTTGCAGCGCAAAGTCATAATCCACTTGCAAAAGACAACAGCAGCAACGAAAATGTGCACATCAAAATGACAGGCAAAAATGTCAACAATAGTTAATATGCCACTTAGCGACAGTAGCGACTACCCCTCCAACGTACGTAGTATGAAACTAAAACTAAATAAAATATTTTAATGGAGACCAGATTCATACAATTGAAGATTCAAGTGAAGTTTTATTGGTACATAAGAACCTTGAAAGATCAAGTAAAAAATAAGCCAAACACAGAATTTCATTTCTATTTCAATTTCCAAAAATTTCCTTTCCACAGCACTTTCACACCCGTAGTTTTTGAATTAAATTTCTATAAAATCTTCAAATCACAAACAAAACTGTTGCACTTCAAACTCAGCAATACCTGCATTCATTATTTTCGTATTTTTCACCTCAAACCATCATCTTGGAATAAAACTTCTTTAAATATTTTCAAAACCACCTCCAATGAGCCAACCACAATCTTCAGTCAGTTATCACCCAGCACAGCTTAAGCAAACGTTGCACAATCCAAGGCATCAGCCCAACATCTCCATATTCAACAAAGAACAGCTCATTTATACGACAAAAGACAGACAATTTAGACATAGAAAGGCAATTTATGTGATTTACACCCAATGCTGATATGAAGTTTTAATTTTTTTCTTTTCACAATAATTTTAATCAAATATTTTTTATTGAAATATTTTATCAAAATAATTTTAATCTAACATTTTTTGTATTATAATAATTTCTCTGATCATTGCTGACAACAGAAAATGCATTTGCAGTCGCCCCAAGCCACCCGGCAACAATCGTGGGGACGACCCAGATTCTGAGATCTCACCCAGCTATTCCCCGATTCTACCCTCAAAAAATTCAAGATCAAATAGACGTGCCCTACACCCTGTCTCGAATATCCTTAGAATAGAAAATTCTTAACAATGTCCCACTTCTTTGTCTCCAAAATCCTTCAGGTTTTATGAGTAAGGTGTACCCTGAGTCTTGCTTGATAGGATCATAATCGATCATGAGAAAACAAGGCGATAAGCTGGTAGATCCATGTGAAAGACAGAACACGATTTCAGATACTTCTCGTCCCTTATTGCGTTCAGTGTGAATACGTTTGTTCACTCCGAAGCACTCGTTGTGGAGAGTGAAGCATTGATGCATTCTTAAAGATCAGGAAGTTTACACGCTCAAGATATTCCACAACCACTTCTGCCGTGGCTCTTGCCCCAGGTTTAGCTACACCAATTTCAAGCAGTGGTCCAGAAGCATAGACTGCTGGGTATTCCCAGTATTCGAGCGAGAATACGGACCCATGCAATCTATGAAAAGTCACATAGATCCTCCTGGTCCTCCCACAGGAGGCCGCAGTGTAGAATTTGGAGGATTGATCAATTTTAAAGAATCAGTCTGGCTTCTAATTCCGCCGATTGAATGTGAATGCTTCTCAAAAGATAGGGTCATCATCAACCAACCAATTATCAGTTCTATCTTATGTGAATACTTTTTTTTACATGGCAGGTACGCATGCAAATATCGGCAAATTCATTTATTTTATCACTTGCTAGATCCAATAGAGGAGAGAAACAAACTTGGAGTAAAGAGTGAGCGTCGAAAGTTAAATCCAGTCAAAAAAGCACAGAGGGTTTGCCTAGTTTCCACCTCTAGTAGCTACGGCAAGACCAAGCTGGTCACTGACCTATGTGGTCAAGTATCATACATTATGGCAAAACGTGGTGCTGTTTTATTTTGCAGTACAAATAGTAATGGTTTCGCACTGGTCCCTAACCAAATCATAAAAATTAATTAAAAAATTACAAAAACGATGAAATTTTTAAACAACTACTACCAATAAATGATTGGTGTAAAAAGTTCTTCTTTCTATCGGATGCAAGAAATATAGCTGCTTTTAATATATTTCACTGTTATTTCGGTGTTTTTTTTTTCATATTTTCCTTTCAAGCCTGATGGATTGCTAAATTTTCGATTTTTGATAGACGAAAAATTGAACGAAATATAATTTCGTAAAACGACTAACTCATCATAACATCTTATTAATATTTCGCACGATTTTATTACGCACATAAACTATTGACCTTTTCATTTCCGTCACGACTAATACCCCAGCAGAACTTTTCATTCTTCTCAACAGAACATCTACTAGTAATACTATTTTCACGCTACTACTTCTAGAAAATTTAATGCAAGTCAACTGAAAACCGTTACGAGCCCAACAGCCAAATCAAATTCAAGTTAGAAAATAATTATGAAGAGGAAATAGAATATTTTTTTGCATAAAGATCTACACTGCGAACATATGAATATGCATGTTTTTTTTAAGTTTTATATAGATAGACAAGAAGATGTGAATGCGTCTGAAAAATAATGGTCCAGCAAGAATTGGCCCAGATACCACAACTTCACCCAAACTTGATATTCATTTGATTTTTTTATGCATTCCACCTATATAGGTCGTATCAAACGTGTATGTCTTCTTCTTCTCAACACAGCTGGTGACGACAATTTTCCGCATCATCATCGTCATCCTCATCTTAATCGTGATCACTAATAACAATAATTTGTCGACATGCAACCAAGTCAGATTTCCATTCCAACTCAGCAACATACAAGTGACACGTTAATTTTCTACTATCTTATTTTGCTGATAAAACTCTGTGTGGCAAGTACACGATCACGTCGATTTTTTTGCGTCAGTATAACAAAGTAAGAAAGTCGGCTGAATGAACTCTCGCAACGGCTCTACCGTCATAACATTGAACAGAAATTGGTTGGGAACCTAATTTCCCAATGCTATGCACACCTCAGTCCATTCGCTCTACTCCATGATAGATTTTTTCACATACTATACATATATTAGCTGGACACATTTGAATATACAAGTTCATATTCAAACCAGCGATGATTACCATTGGAGAAGTTGTATCTCGCAACATAAATATGACAACGTGACATAACAGCTTGGCATACTGGATCATAGTTGTTCGTATGTACATATTTATAAATTTCAGGCTAAATATAGTCAGAGTGTCGTGCATGGAAAAATGCAACCTGGAATCCAGTCGATTCGAGGCAGTTCGAATCAAGCTTGAACGACCGCCCGTTGACTTGAGCGAACAAGTCAAAGAAATTCAAGTTGAAGACGTTCAGCCTGAAAGTTGTAAGCCCGGTAAGTACGAAGCAATTGCGCGGAGCGTCGTCCAAGTCTGTGTAGTTGTCTCGTTGCTTCTTTAACCTTCTTGCTTCTTACGGTTCTCGATTTGAAATTTCTTGTGCGCAGGTAAATGGCATGGGAAAACTAATGTGGAAGGAAGCTCACGAAGAAACATCATGAAAACTGGCAGTTTGATGGATTTTGTGTGAAAAAGATGGAATGGCTAACTAAGCATTAATGGGTGTTTTGAATAGAAAGTATCTGAGTTGTTTGGCTAGCTGGCTTGGCAGTGGCGTGGTTGGATTTTTTATGATTCAAATAAGTATTGAAAAATGAATATTTCCTTTGTCGGGAATCTACGGTTTCCGTGGAAAGATGTAATTTTGCGAAATAGCTGGAAGTAAATTGAAATTGTCAAATATGTTTTTCAATATTTCGCTTTGAAACGTTTAACATTCTACGAAAATTTTAGAAGTAATGTTTCTTTCCTTTTCGGAAAATTTCATTAATTATAACATCGCAAAGCACTTGGTGAATGAATAAATCAATAAATTTGTAACATTGAGTATAAAATATGTCATTAACAACAAATTAGCATATATTTTTAGGTCTGCAGGCTTCGTTAAAGTATGAGGGAGATCCGAGCAACAAGTTACTAAGCACTGACGTATAAAATCATTTCAGTTGGCATCGCGAAAAGTTCCCCGACAGCTGTGTTGCTGCATTCATCGTATAACTAGGGGTGTGTTCAATGTGCATGCTATAGCTGCTATTAGCTGCTAATTTAGCAGCTCTGGCTGTCCAATGTCACGAAATAGCTACTTTCTGATGCTTGCTATTTGACAGTCGGACTGTCCAAGATTCCGGAATAGCTGCTAAGGTAGCAGCTATTCGCTGCTCGTAGTCTGGAGGATAGCTAGAAAGTAGCTAAGGCAAAATGGCCGTGCGTACACAGCTGACATGCAGTTTAAACGCCATTTTCAATTGGAAATTGAAATGAAAAGAAGTTTTTGCGCTTTTGTGACACAGGAGATGAGGAATAAATTTGAAAATAGTGACAGCATAAATTACATACGGGCTTTTAAACACTTAAACTCAACTCAAGTTTTAAGTTGGCTTGTACACAGCGCAGCTCATCTTGAGTTTTTAGAAGGCGATCATGAAGCGTAAAAGGCCGGGTGCACTGATTCCTGTCTTATCAAGTTTTCAAGGATTATTTTTTGCTCTTTTTCTCATATATGGCGTCAAAAGCCGGAAATAAGTGATACATTTTAAATATGTTAGGAAAATTTTAATGGATTGTGCAGCTGTATGTTGAAAACTCTTAAATTTCATACAGTTTCCAAAGTGCGGTAATTGTCCAGAATTGGGGCTCCAGACAGAAATCACTCCAAAAATTTTTTCATCGATTTCCGGTCATTTCTGAAGGTTCAATAATTATATTTCAGGCGGGGGAGACACATTTTTTTTCATTCCAACATACATTATAGGGTATATGGTGTATATATAGCTATTTATTCGGTAAGTTTATAGTACAACTCGGTCACCTCCGATTTTTTTCAAATTTAAATATGTTTTTTCTGCCATCATACTGAACAAGAATATATATATATGTTGGGCGACAAACTGTTTACATTTTTTTTGATGGTCTTAGAGTAATATTGCGATATTATCACATAATATAAAGCCAAAATAAGATGAACTAAAGAATTTGCCAAAGTAAACAAACTGTCCACGTATGCCTACATAAAAAAAACAACAATGCTTCTTCTGAGAATTTTCATTGTTATTGAGTGCATTTGCACTAAACACTATTTTTCAATTTCTCGAAAAATTAATTTGTATACATCGGCAACGTTACCTTTCCTCTTCTCTCCTCTAAACCCATCCTAGATGATAATATCTAATGTTATTATGTACAATGATTGGAAAGCGAAAAAAAAATTTTTTAATGCACGTTAGAAAATAATTAATTTTCTTTTTGGAAAATTCAAAAAATTGTTGTTTTTTTATTTATAAATTTATAGAAAACTGTCTCCCCCACCTTCTAATATCTAATTCTATCATGTAGAATGACTGGATATCGACGAAAAAATTTTTGGAGCGATTTTTGTCTGGAGCCCCAATTCTGGACAATTACCCAAAGTGCAATGGAAGTATTGAACTGATCCACGAAAATGCAAAAATTACAATAAAAAAATTGAAACAAAATTATTTTTGAATTTCCTGTGTAAAGGCTGACCTTCGTAGCAGCTCTTGGCTGTCCAATATCCATAGCTGCTTCACCTAGCTACTGCGAATTTTGACACTTGCTAAAGTGATGCTATGATATGCTTTTGGAGCAGCTATAGCATGCACATTGAACACACCCTAGGTATACGAAAAATAACTATGCAGCATTTTAGCAAAGTTCGTAACCATTGGATACTAATGAAATTTGAATTACATTGAGGATGTGGTACAGGGTAGTACAAGGATATTTTCTACGTACAGAGAGTATAGTCCGAGGCTCTACTGAAAAAAAGTTACGAGCAGTTGAAATTAGGCTGGGTGGTGGCGAAAAAAAACCCTTGTGTTTGCAAAATATAAGCTAGTCCGATTGCGTATTCTAGACTAGGCTATCTATGAAATCAGTAAAATTGACGAGCTGAATTGATGAAATTGATAGAGGAGTCAATAAAAACGACATTACCGAGCAAGTAAAATGCATTTATTTCTGGATATTTGCCAAACAATCTTTGGGTGATATTTGTAATATTAAAAAAAAGTGTTTTTAATTTATTTGTTTTTTGAGTAGACTGCAAAAAATCCAACAAATAAGTTGATGTAAAGAAGTAGAGTCACAAAAATGGCGACTTCTGCATTATAAGCCCGATTTTTCTTCTGCCATTCATCTACATATAGAAATTAGTACTAAAATTCAATGAACAATGCTACAAATATAGTCAAAATATCTGTCTTATTAGTTCAAGGAATTTTCAAACAAATTTTTTTTTTACAAAAACCAAAGAAGTCTATTGTCCATGCGTTATTTCGTGAAAAAAGAGAGAGTCAAAGTGAGATGCTCGAAGAAAGTCGACGTGTTGTTCTGCAGTGTTCGAACTAATGCAGTTCGAACTAATGCAGTGGGTAAAGTATAGAGTGCCAATACTGTGGGAAGAAGAAAATACTGCGGGAGAAGTAGAGAGTGTGGCTCTAAGAGAACTGAGAGGCTGAATGTGAACTAAGAAAGTAAAACTTAAATAGTGAAGCACAGAGAAAAAACATTAAGTCATGAGAAACAGAATTGTGACAAATAGTAAAGGTAGAGTGAGGTACGTGCACAGAACGATAGAGAGTATCCTCTTAAAGGTGAGGCTCTGCTCAACAATAAATCTTAGCCAGACTTTCGCTTTTTTGCGAATTCGAACTGTCCGGAAGGGTGGTTTATCTAACTAACCGTAGAAGAAAAATGTAACGCATAATTCACAAACATACCGGTGTGATATTCGGTCGGCGTAGTACCGATGGCAGATGAAAGAGCGATTCTAGAATCAGATTCTGAAAAAAGCTTCAGACGAGAGCGGAGAAAAAATACAATACAAATAGCCAAACTCGTATGAAGAGTTGAACTTCTAAACGAAAACATAACGAAAATGATGCAACAAATGGACACGTGGACAGAGCTCGCTGCACAGCGAAAGAAAAATGCTAAGCTGATGTCAAAAAACCACGAGCTGATAGATTTATTCATCAGCTCAAACAAACAACAACTAAAACGAAAACTGGCGACACCACCGACCTCATCATTGACCGCAGACGAGAAGAAAATGAAAAATCGAGGTATTTCTCCAGTGATATAGAACACAGTCAAATGGACAAGGAGGCTCAGGATCCGCTTCTGACGACCAGTGAAACTCAGGCTGAGGAACAGTATCGCGCACTGCTACCTCCAAAATCACAAGTACCTATGAAACCGCTAGTGAATCAGGAGGCACAAAAGACAACAACAACAGAACAACAGCAACGAAGACTAAATTTTGTCATCAAAGGACAAAAATTTGGGGAGATGTGCTTCGAACTAAGAAGTTACGGCAGCCCATTGCCAGTGGCCAGTGCAGCGGTGCCCTGCGAATCGCCTGCAGCTGTGATGGTTGTGTCGGGAGCAATCCCAATCGATCTGCTAACGTGAGAACGCAAGGAAGGATACCTCTTTCGCTCAGAGCTGGACAGAACTGAGACTTTGACGAACGCGCGTATGCTAACCCTCCAACTTTGGCAACAACGTTGGAGTGAAAGTGCTAAAGGACGCTGAACGGCTAAGTTAATTGGTCTTATTGAACCTTGGCTTAACTGGAGCCACAGAGAGATAAACTTTTGCCTTTGTCAATTCTTGACCAGGAAATACCTGAACAGAATGGGTAAGTACTGCCGGTACTGTGTGACTGAACTCGATGATGCTCAGCAAACATTCTTATGTGCAGTCGCTTCGTAAGTTTGAGGCACACCATTGAGTTGACGATCGGCCTGGCAACGCCTGAGACGATAGTGGATGCAATGCTGCGAAACGAGAAGAAGTGGCGCGCAGTCTCATTATACACTGCACATAAAGTGAAAGAAGCATTGTTTGAACAACCAATAAGCTGTGGTAGGTTTTGAAGTCCGTGGTTGCCAATAGATGAGTCAGCGAGTCAAAGTAGTGTTTAGACGGGTCGCGACTTGGAACTTCGTTGATTTGTAGATGGTCATTATTTTAGTGAGTCAAACCTCACATATCCCGTGGTGTCCCCAGGGGGAAAATAAGCGCTGGTTGAACTATATATGTTCTTCTGGTTCACCCTCTCTGGTAGATTCGTGTGGTGAGTATTCCTGATTTTCGTTAAAAGGGGTGGCATTTCACACGTTCCCCAGCTGGCGTATAGAGGGCTACGTTTGCTCTCGAAAATAGCTTCAGGGGGCTAGCCACTCTCTTCACCTCTCCATGGTCAGAGAAGGCCTGACAGGAAATCGTGGCAGATCTTGGGATATGAATTATGTGGACAAAGCTATTGATGTGGCAAAAGTAACTGATATATGTATTTGAGAAACTTCTGTAACGAAGAATCGGGAAAGATGGCCCATAATATTGCAATGACCGAATTAATGATAGATGAACATAAATGCGATCATTTTTGTTGAATTGAAAAGTTGAAAAAGCAGGATGTATGCCAAATTCAATAGAATGCAAAACGTACTGTTTGATTATGAATAGTTTGAAGACGATTCGATTGGTTGAAAACTCAACGAAATTTGGTGAAACAAGTAGGATCAAGTTGAGCCTTAGCAACTTGAATTTGAAAGTAGTAGCATTAAAACGGGAACGATTGGAGATGGAAGCCGAGTTCGGTGTGGGAGCCGTGTTCCCACTCACGCACTGGAATTAGGCATTAATGGCTCTGATGGTAGTGATAGACGAAGGAAGAAGAATTTAGAATGACTGAAATTTTGAACGATATTGAAGGCGCAAATGCTAATGAAAATGACGAAGGAAACAGATGAAATGTTTGAAGTGATGGCGTTGTGGAATTGCAGGCTTTCCTGGCTTGCTTCCAGTCCCGAAACATTACCGTGATCAAATGTTACTGAGCCATATGAATTATAGGCCTTCATGTCTTCATATGAGTTGATAAGCTTCATCCGGAAGATGGTGTTGGGGAATTCACAATGATGAACCCTTCTAACGGGAGTCGGTACGGCGGGGGCAGGTGTAGCCCGCCGTCATTGAGGTTGGCCCCCATTGTGGGAGCATCGGCGGGGCTGTGGTTTATAGGCTATTCAGTATGGATTCGTTATCTGCAATGACCAGAAATCGTTTCTGCACCTGACGTTTGCTAAGGAGTAATGTAACCAAAGCGCTTTCTCCGCCTGGAACCAGGAATATGGACTACCAATAGGTGCGCATTTAGCCATTAATGAATTTGGAAATCACGGGTCAGACTAAGAATGGTAATACTGACAATATGTCAATATGCTGACGACCGTGCAGTATCATGGTTCCCGTCCTAATGGTAGACCCTCTGATTAAGCTTCAGTGCAGGAGCAGAGGTTAAACAAATAGAGTCGTAATACCCCGTGGTGATGGGTCTCCCGCGGATTTAGTAAGCAAATTTTTTTTCGGCCATTTACTCTAGGGAAAAAAATATCCCAAAAATGCCTAATACGAAAATCCAATCTGATATTACATATATATTGATATGACATATACAGTAGAGACTCGTTGATTCGGACTAATTAAAACAGGGCCGAATCGAAATATCGCGAAATTCGGATTACTGATATCGTCCATTTTTCCATTGGTTTAAAGGCAGTCTTACAAAAAAAACATTTACATTATTTATTTGTGGCAAAGCAAAACAAACAACTTATTTTTAGAATTAAAATATATAAAAATTCGCAATTCTTATTTTCTGAAGAACTCAGTTATTTTAGTTTGTGTAAAAACACTTTTCGCTTGCCTAATAACGGCTTCTTCTTTAAGATGCTTCAGTGTAAGAATGTGCTCTAGTTGAATATCGTTTTCTTCAGCACATTGCAATCCCACAGAGAAACATTTGATTGCATTGTCATGTTTAATTTTTGATACTGGTGAAGATTCCGCATCGTCACTTTCGCTGCCACTTGTAACTTCTGCAATCAAATTTTCTTCAATGAGTGTATTTTCAGTTTCTACGGCCCACTGAAATATTTAGTGTTACGTAGGTTGTTCTATGCCTATAACAGTTAACATTGCTGAAATGTCACCATAACATTCTTGAGTTTGCTGCCACTGTTGACGCAATACACTAAGTGGAACCAGATCTTCCGATTCGTATGCTAGGGTATCCAAATCTTCTGAGAAGATTTTGTTCCAACACTTTTCTAAGGAAATCCTCGGAACCTTGCTCCAAGAGTTGTGCAGCAGGCACACTGCATCTTTGCTTTTCAGGCATTTATGAACATCGTGCATTTGACCATCCATTAAGGATCAAATGTGAGCTAGAAGACTCTTTCTGTATTGTAATTTGGTCAACTTAATGGCGTTTTGGTCCATCGGCTGCAGTAAGGCAGTGCAATTTGGTGGAAGAAACAGTGTGAAAATATCACCATTTTCGTCAACTAGATCTTCTTCCTTGCAATGGCATGGAGCGTTGTCGATTAACAAAAACGCCTTCTTCGGAAGATTTTCACTTGTTGAAAATGACCTTACGTGCTTCACAAAAGAGTGTTGGAACCATGTTTTGAAAATTCCAGACGTCATCCAGGCGTTGGAGCTGTAAGTGTATTCCACAGGCAAAGTAGCATTTTTGAATGCTCTGGGGTTCTTGGCTTTTCCGATTACTAAGAGTGGAAGCTTGTGCGTGCCATTCCCATCAGTGCAAGCCAAAGTTTCCTTAGAGTGAACTTCCGGGCGCCAAAGTTTCCTTAGAGTGAATTAACGTTTTATCTGGCAAAATGTTTCAAAACAGTCCTGACTCATCAGCATTATAAATCTGAATAGGAAGTAGACCTTTACTTCGAATTATTTCAGATAATTTTCTAATGAAAGGAATGACAGCGGATGCATCAGTTGTTAGCTTCTCGCCACAGATTTTCAGATGTCATAATCCATGCCTTTTTTTGAAGTTAAGAAGCCAACCCCTACTTGCTACAAAAGTGTCTTTATTATAATGCTTTTGAAATAACTGTCGGCCTTTCTCTGCCAAAAATTTCATACGATATTGGCACGTGTCTTTTTCTTTGCTGGATAAACCAAGAATATAACTCAGTTTCCATTTCGGGATACTCCGCTCTTTTCAATGTTTTCCGTATTCCTGGTCCTACATAACATTTTTTCATGAACCTAAAATTAATTTTAAAAAATCGTGAGTTAGACCTAAATAAATTTTTTCCTAACCCTTCAATTTTGGCTCTATTTTGCTTGATGTCCGAGATCGTAGATGCTCCCACGCCGTATTCGCGAGCTAATTGCTTCCCACTTATATTGCGCTTTAGTTTATCTAGTATAGCGGCTTTTTGCTCTATGCGTAAAGTAATGTGTTTACGTTTGTTCATTTTATTTTAAATAAAACTCACGCACAAATGGATTAAACCAATAGCCACAGATAAATAAACCATAGAGAAAAGAAACAAACGTTACAGTAAAATAATGTCAGGCGATGTAACCGTTGACTTTCCTAGTATTGACTAGAAGTTTATTTTTCGCATTTAATAAGCGTGTAGTAGCATCCGGATTAACAAAATCACACCATTCGGACTATAAAGTACATAATGATAGGGTGAATATTAATCCGGACTACTGCATAATTCGGACTAGCGCGATTCGAATTATCGAGTCTGTACTGTATATGATATCCTGTTATTACATATATATGATATCAGATATAAACGATGTCTGATATTACATACATATATGTGACATCAAATTGGATTTTTAATAATGAAGACATAATTTTGTTTCCACTATTATTTCTTCTAAAAAATTTTGAAGCAATTTATTGTAATTTTCTTTCAAATCAATAAAGCAATTACAATTAGGGACACGATGAAAGTACTGATATTAGTACGGTATCGATACTTTCGTTTGATACCAAGTAAAATTTTACTTGGATCGAAACTGTTCGATATTTTACTCATATCAATACTTTGATGGTAGTATCGTATCGACATGTGACTGAAAAATTTTTATATGGAAATCGACCCATATTTCTAAACTGAGCTACGAATTATGTCTTCGTACAGTAGCTTTTTGAAACTCAAGTGATATAAAACAATAAATTGTTGCAAGAAATTTAAAAAAGTTTTAAGACAGATTTATTCATTAAAGATTTTTATTTAATTTAGAAACAAAAACTAATCCATTTAAATTATTCATTACAAAGCTATTAACTAAAAATAAAGCAAAGTCGACAATTTGCCTGCAATAAAGTCTTCGTACACTTACGAAACCGTTTATGAAAATCTTAAAAACTATAGATACTTTTTTTGTATTATTTAGTTGGGTAGCCTTTATTTTTAATCACGGTTTTAAGGCAGAGTGGCATCAATTCTACAAGTATTTTTGCATAGCTTGGCTCTATTTTCACCCATTTCTGCTAAAGAGCCTGTTTCAACTTAGATTTTGAGCTAATTGGATGAGTCCTGATCCTTTTTTCTAGCATGTTCCGCATGTGCTCAATGGGATTGAGGTCAGGACTTTGCGGCGATGTTTTAAGCAAATGTAGAATTTCGTACGCCAAGAACATCCTTTTAAAGTGTGGAAATAGCCAGGGGTGTCTTACAACACAAAAAACACCATGAAAACTGTAAAGCACTGTGGCGGCGGCGATATGGTATGGGGCTGTATGGCTGCCAGCGGCGTTGGAAACATAGAAATAATTGAAGGAAACATGGATCATCGGGCATATATTGCAATTCTCAAGGGAAATTTGCAGCCAAGTGCTGACAAATTGAGTGAATCGAATGGATTTTTACTTTCAACAAGATAATGATCCTAAGTGCATGCTCACAACACTAGAATGTTCTTGGCGTACAAAATTCTACATTTGCTTAAAACACCGCCACAAAGTCCTGACCTCAATCCCGTTGAGCACATGCGGAACATGCTGGAAAAAAGGATTAGGACTCATCATATTAGCTCAAAACCTAAGTTGAAACAGGCTCTTTAGCAGAAATGGACGAAAATAGAGCCAAGCTATGCAAAAATACTTGTAGAATTGATGCAACACTGTCTTAAAACCGTGATTAAAAACAAAGGCTACCCAATTAAATATTAACAAAAAATGTATCTATAGTTTTTAAGATTTTTCATAAACTGTTTCGTTAGTGTACGAAGACTTTATTGGAGACATATTGTCGACTTTGTTTAATTTTTAGTTAATAACTTTGTAATGAATAACTGAAATGGATCTGTTTTTGTCTCTAAATTAAATAAAAATGTTTAATGAATAAATCTGCATTAAAACTTTTTCAAATTTCTTGCAACAATTTATTGTTTTTTATCACTTGCGTTTCAAATAGCTGCTGTACGGGGACAGTATTGGTACACTGTAATTAGTATCAACTTTCATATCCTAATGTCCTCTCAATGGACGAATAACAATGATATTAAATTAGTTTCAAAAGTGATATATGTATGTGTAAAAAGACACATTTTTGACTTGAGAGTGCAACAATCCTCGTGAACAATATCTGGTCTTCTGTACGCATCCTCATCATATCACTGTTTTTTATCATCGCTTATCTCCTCTTGAAAATTAACTTTTATCTAGTTTAATTTAGTTTAATAAATTTATTACTTTAATGTTTCTAATCCGACTCAAGGAATGCTGTTTGCTTGCTCCCGTCTTGAGCGAGCAAACAAAACGAAATCTGATAGAATAGTTGCGATTAGCTCCACACGTCGGCTGAGTTGCGCTTTTGAGCCTCTATTTTCTTGATAAACCGTTGTGCTTCGGCCTATGACTTATTTCCTTTGCTGGATGCTGACTTTGAGCAGAATAATTCTTACATCGATTGCCATATTTTTGACGTCGCTGTGAGAACGGAATTAATGAGTAATGGAAAGGGATAATCAAGTGAAGCAAACGTACCCGCCCATGTGTTCTCACCAATAAATAACCTTCCGAATTAGATCTGAATGTGTGACGTAACTTTTGTTTGCTTGATCCCGAGAACAAAGTCGCGGAACGGCACTAGACCAGTTCCCGGCCCTATCATTATAATTGAAATCTCTGGCTTCTTTGGAAGTCTAAACTGACTGACTATAGTAAGTATCATTTGATATTTACTCATATCAGTACTGTCGCAATGAGTACGGGACTTATATCAATACTTGGTTCTGATACTACTTTAAAGTAAAAGTATCGATACTTTCTTTCGATATCGTGTCCCTAATTACAATAGCTCCCTAATGTCAGACACCTTTGTTCTGCACCAAATCTACAAATATCAAATTCAAATACAATTATGCTTGTATATTCCAAGTAACTTGCTATATATCACACTTTAAAACCCAACTGATCCCTACGAGAGCAACCAAGCGAAATAGGTCTGGGAAACTCGTATCATTATAGCTTTGTTACCTTTTCCCATTATTATACCCTAGCAATCATGAG
The DNA here is from genome assembly GCA_947369275.1 of Nemotelus nigrinus. NCBI lineage: Eukaryota > Metazoa > Arthropoda > Insecta > Diptera > Stratiomyidae > Nemotelus > Nemotelus nigrinus. Next base: position 145,486,502 of record OX376373.1, read on the forward strand.
CCATTCGTGTCTTACCAGAAACGCTCACTGCAACGCTAGCTCAGTCTAGAGTTAAATGCGCGAATCCTCTACATTAGACTGCGTTAGCTAGGGAACATACGTACTGCGAGATCGTATGCAACATTAACGTGAACAACCATAGCAACAACCTTACCATCTTCAGCAGCAGTAATAAGAAGCCAACTAATCCCAGCAAGGTGATGGCCGCACCGTACAACAACGATGTTTGTGATACCGCGAACGAAAAGATCGAAGAAGGAGAAGTTTCGTTTCGAGAGACAGTTCAGCTATTGGAAAGTGCATGAAGAGTTGATCGTCAGTTAAAGAATTTCAGTCGGTCGTTCAACAGCAATTTGAGTTTAAAGTCTTCAAACACAAGCAACATCGATATCAGTGAACTAAAGCTTAACTAGTACTAGATAAATCGATAACACAAAAAAAAGATACGGAAGAGATATATTATTAATTCATGTGAAATAGCTAATTACATAATTCTGCTTAAACAATAAAATTACGAATTCGAAGCATTGTAAATTGCGGAAAATCATTTCAAATGTTATAATTCGCATAATTGATAAGCCCCGAAACGGCAAAGAAACTTTTAAAAAAAAAATTGCAATAATACTGTACGTGTGGTTCGTCGACTCACCGCTTCGTACTGGTTCGAGTGGATTTCACAGAAATTATTAAGGATTACCCTCGATATCGTTGCACAGATATATTTCAACTTCAACCGCACAAATAATTGGTAAGACTATTAACGATTTGATCTACATTTTTTCGCCGTTTTTCGTTCGCATCATATGTATATTCATATATGTGTGTATCTGGAATAGCGGGACCAGCATGCATATTGCACTCACTTAGAATTGCCAAATATTTTTACGGAAAACGATAATCTAAATTTAGTTTAGCGATTTTTTCGGCTAATAACGTTTTTTTTTCATTTCGTCGTGAGTTCTCTGTGGGGAGTTTCATGCTGCAATCTCGGTTAAGTGGTTGTTTGTTGTCTAATACTACAAACTCGCTCGTGGAATACTTTTATATATCAGGTGTGTGGATATTGGGTTTCTCGTTTTAATCAAATTTTACCGTTACGTAGATATTTACACGTCGTCGTCTTCGTCTTGATGACCGCGAAGAAGAGCCTGTATTTGTATCTATTTAGTCGACCGGTAGGTATGACAGTTGAATGGTTGGTCTGTCGTTTGTTCTGATGTGATCTGATCTCACTGACAAGGTTCATCGAACCTATAAGCATCAGCTCAACACTATTGTGAATACGCTTGTTGTCAATATGTGTCATGTTGTACGTTCTTGAGGAACTTATAATAGTTACGAATGAATAATCGCAGTTTGTATCTTTTACACGTCAATTATCCAACGTCTGGCAAGATCATCTTTATAGTCTGGCATTAATTTCTAGCTTTCTTTCCTTCTTCTTTTCTTATGTTTCCATTCCCATCTTCAGTTCAACATCTGACGCTACTTTAGCGAAAACTCATATCATTCTAGCTAATCATCGATCGTATCTACAATGATTTCAAATAGTAGCTGCACAGACTGCGTTAAGTCTTATTGTTCGTACTTACAAAAGTCGAGTTAATCCGCATATATCGTAGGGAAGATATGACTAGGTTACAAAACCTCATCAAAACATAATAAGAGCGAAATAAAACCTCACATAAAACATCGACCGACTGAAACGAAAAAATATAAACCTAAAACGGGTACTGGTTTCAGTCGAAACGAGAAATGCATTTTCAGATTTGATCAAGTCAAGCTTGACTTTTTATGGGTAAAGACATTTCTTGATCTGCAGGCGAGAGTGTGAAAATAATACTATTGTTGTGTTTCTGAGTCAATAAAAGCAAGTATACCCATATATTCAGCGAACATACTCGAACTCGCTTCAAACCTACATGAATCTAATGCACATCATGATCACCAATCATACAGGATGTAGTGTATCTATCTATTCAAGTTGTTAAGCTGTTTGTTGACTTTTACGGTTGATTAGTGAAATTTCATAGCACGGTGAAATGGTATCTCATCATTCGATATGTTTTTGTCCGTTCTTTCGAAAACAAGATATTTTTTTTTCATCATTAATTTATTTGAATTTTATCCGGAAAGTTTTCTTCGTCGTGATAATGCAGTTTTTCGCAGCACAAAGAAGAAATGATAGTTTAGCTGTTATTATTATTTTGTGTTGTTCACACTCACTTTGAAAAAGATCGTAAATAGTTGTTAGATGCTTCGAGATTAGATGATTGCTAAATGAGATTTTCGAAAGTGTTCCTTTTGCGATTTTCGTTTGTTTTCAAATATTATAGATTACTTGAACGATTTTCGTAAAAGAGAAATGAAATGCTTAAATGTAAGCTATTAATCGCATATGATGATTTTTTTGGGCGTAGGATGAATGTTAATTAAGATTTATGATTACATACAACGAGCAGGAAATTACTTGTTAGATCTTCGAATAATCGTTCCGTTAATAGCAGCTAGCCAACAGTTTCGTTCGATTTTATAGGACCGTTAGTTGACTTTCCAAAATTGTTTTGATCTTTTTTTCGGGTAAATTAAGTTTCAGTTAGACTCGGATGATTTCGAGATTTTTCATCTGTTTAATTTCAGTATTAGATTCTTTTTTCAAGTAGCGTTGATTTGTTCATAGTTTAAAACACTCAAACTGTATTTCGATTCATTCTAAATGCACATTATTGTGCTACAATTAGTCTGGGTGCTGTTTTTTTCGCGATAAAGAGGTATTGTTCTCCAGAAAGATTCTAACTTTGCAGCCAATGAACAATTTTGAATCTTAAAAATAAATGCATTTTCAGTTTGATTGTAATTATGAGCTATTAATTTAGCTGAGCTAATAGTAAAATTTTCCAGTTACAATCAATTATGTGGGTAAATTGACATGCAATTTTCTTTAACACATCTTCGGTTCGAAAACGGATCTGTGGTTATCGATAAAGTAATCGTTATAGCTACTTTGGACTAATGAAAAATGTGTCAGAACATTGATAACTTAAGCGTGAAGTGTCTGCAACATTTGGTTTAGTAGGGGTATTGCGAATTTTTGCATGACAATTGATGCGTTCAATGCCGGTATTTAGGTCGGTGTCTCGAATAAAATCCAAAATATTATCGGGCACATGTTGCCATATTCGCATAACATTGAGTTTGTTGCTGGTATTTTTGATGGTTTTTAGGATGTAAATCGGACGCAAACATAAAAAATGTATGGAAAAATCTTGATTTTTTTAATTTCTCACAGCAAAACTAATGAAATTGTCGCGTTTGTAGTGTATATCTGATATTCATATTGCACTGATTTACATTGTGAGAGAAACGTTAGAGTTCAGACAAGATTCACATGCTGCATAGCATTCTAAGTTGGAGATTTTCGTGATATTTAATATCTTAGGGAAATAATAAAACAAGCATATATGCCCATTTTCAAACTCATTGATCAATTTCAATTTTTCCTAAAAGTATAAAATGCACTACCAATGGGGAAACTTAATGTATGTACATATGTATGTCCGTCAGCAGGATTGTTTTTAGAAATCATTCGAAAAGTTTTTTTTGGGAACCTGCATTATAGAGTTTTAGCAGAATATAAATGTAATTCATGGAATTTCCTTCAGCTTTGGCTGTTTCGTCGGAATTTCCTTCATTTTATGAACTGCTGGTGGGCCATAGTGTAGACTCGTATTTCAGAAAATCATTGAAGGAGCCACTGATCAGGTACACTCAAAAAAAATTTGGTTGAATTTTACCCTTATAATAGTAGGAAACTGGTTTCCTACTATTAAAGATGTAAATTTACAAAAGTGCGTAAAAAGAGTATTTTACGTACGACCAAATCGTGTAATTTTACCCTAAAAAATGATGCAATTTTATGGCTTTGGTGCAAAGGTGAATAGCAAACTAGTAAATTTACACTCTTTTTGCTTCAATTTACAAAAAGCTGTGTATTATTCAGCTGATAGGACGTAAAAGCAAAAAATACACATTGAATGTGTAAAAAAAAAATTGAGAATCGTTATTTTAAACGAAAAAATGAATATATTTCCTAGTATCAAAGTATTAATTATAGACCCACTTTTTAGAGTGTATGGAGGACCAAGGAAACCAAACAAAATTGTTCCTGAGTGACTATAACTGAGTGAGTAGTAGTCTGACTAAATTTCGTGTCCTAAAATGCAAGAATACGATACAGGCGGCTGGAGAACATCCGTCGTTCTCGTGTCATTTTGTAAGAGAGGTCAATCATGACCCCTGAGGCCATTTTGACTAGTTCGAGCACAGACATTTTAACAGTCTTCAAACTTCATGGAATTATAGCCCCTCATTAGACGCGACGAATCAAACGGAGTAGGCAATCAACTGACCCCGGTTTTTTAACTACTGATTGAGGTACTATAAACTACTTCATCCGTTTAAATCTCCGGGCTATGATTGCGTTCTTCTAGTGCAACAGCAGTCTATAGAAGTATCACTGTCAGAGTGATATAAAAGGTTTTCCATTAAGAACACCCCATTTATCTTTTTAAATAAAACAAAAATGATTTCAGATATGAACAAATTTTTTATTGCATTTTAAAGCCATAATTTTTATTGTATTTTAATGACAGTACATATGAAACACAGCATCATTCAAATGACCATCCCGGAAGCATTTGCAACTGTGGATCCGCTGAACTCCATTTTCCATGACTTTCCGACACAGTGTCGACGATATTCTAGCGAGTTCACATTCAATACTGAGCATCTCTAAAGTTTGCGGATGATTGGCATAAACCAACAACTTGACTTAACTCCAAAGAAAAAAATCTTACGGGATCAAGTCACACAAGTAAGGCGAACAGTTGACAGGACCACTTTTTGAAATGATTCGATTCTCAAAACAGCTGCACCATCGCAATCTTATTGAAACTACTTACCAACCAGGTTTTTTTCTAATTTCCGTGAAAAATACCCGGTTAACATGGCACGCTAGCGCTCACCAGGGGCCGTGACTGGAATGCATAGATCATTAAAACAAATACGGACCAGCATGAAAATCGCAACAAAGCAGTCAATGTTTGCGGATACAATGGCATTTCGTGAAAGACGTCGGGATGTTCACCTGACCAAATTCGGCAATTTTGCTTATTGACGAATCCGTTAAGCCAAAAATGTGCTTCGTCACTCAGTATGATTTTACGGTAAAAATTAGGATCGGCAGCGAGTAGTTTAGTGCGCATTCACTGAAGTCACGTCACCGTTGGTGATCTTGGGATCTAAATGGCGAAATTTCAACTGTTCGAACGTCAAAAAAATTTGACAAAAATGTTATCGCATCGCAGGGAAATTTCAGTAGAAAATTGGCGCGGCTCTAATGGGAAACCCGATATAATGCGTGATTGCGCATCTTCTATGCTCCCAACAGGTAAACAAAAGTTGTGTTTATACTTAAAGCACGAACATTTTTACATGTTAAGTCAAACCTTGGCACCTCAACTTCGCCAGTTGGATGAGCTCCGTCATTTGAGTCACCATAACCATTGGATCTCCACAAATGAGGAGGGGAGTGATATCCCACAGGGAACTTCCGTGCTCGGTGAGCACATTTCTGGAATGGATGAAAAAAATGAAGCTAACTAAAGTTCAGTTGATCCGGTCAGCCGTGGACCTCTTCGAGGGAACAGCCCTAATTTGGTTATCCACAAATCTATCGATCTGCCAGAGTTAGAGGTAGCTAGTAAAAGAGCTGCGGTCCGATTTTTTCCGCGCAAATTATGACGATCGCCAAATAAGAATCATAAGAGTGTACGTGTTGGCAATGGGGGGCGGTAGTTCCATCGATTAAGCGAGCTGCCTCCACAGGAGAACAACCTTAAGGTTTACGTGAAAATCCCTCGACAGGAGAACAACCTTAAGGTTTACTTAAACATATCGTGCTTCTCTGCAAGACTTAACTCGCACGAATGTAGAAACAGTCGATTTTGGAACTGGTTAAGATAGGGCGAATCTTGGGGAGCAACGAAGACTTCCGTGCAGTCCTCTGCTCTTCCGCTTCTTGGAAGAACATCCAAGTTACTGGAATCTAACTTGGCCTCACGGACTAGCCATTTATGTTATCTGCTTCACAGATCCCATGGAGATAACCCTAATTATTTGGAAGTAATGAATAGTCAAACATTTCTTGCCCTAATTTATTTGTGAGCTTCAACGCCGGGGATTTTCGTACAAGTTTGGGAGTTGATTAAGAGGCTCGGTACTGAGCTGTAGCGGGGAAATCAGATGGCGGTTCAATTAAGTTTCACCCAGTGCTACTGCTACTGTAACTCTCAGTAGTCACAGTACAGGACCATCCGGAATAGTATACGAGATGTGGCCAATAAATAATGAGAATTGCTTTTTTTTTTGTGTTTCAAGTGGCAGCACTGACGCAATGATTGAGACATGTGTTTAAAGATTACAATATACCGGTTTCAAATCGATTCCTATTGTATTTTGGTGACCGTGTTTTTTTGAAATTGGTGTGTTTTAGCGATCTGTTTTGAAAATTGAGTGATCCAAATTTCGTACAAAAAACAGTGGTGAAGTTTTTGGTTAAATCAGGTGAAAAGCCAGCAGAAATCTTCAGAAAACTTCGTGCAGTGTATAGGAGTGACTCTTTATCACAAGCGATTGTGTTTGAGTGGGCCCGGCGATTCAAAGAAGGGAAGGAATCGGTAGAGGCCGATCCGCGCGAGGCACCCCAATCGTGACAGCCACAAACGCGAATATCGAGCGTTTAAGAACATTAATTTCTTCTGATCGGCGGTTAACACTCAGGTTGCTGTCGTGCGAGCTAGGTATAAAAAAAGGAAGCATTCAAATAATCCTAAAAGGAAAATTGCACATTCGTAAGCTGTGTGCAATTATGATTCCCAAAAATTTGTCAGCTGATCAGAAGCAGCAGCGTCTCGAAATTCGCAGTGATTTGGTAAAGCGGATTGACAATGAGGGGCCTTGTTGGCAGACAAAAGGCAGAGCATGCAGTGGACAAAAACTCGAATGTCAAAATCAAGAATCAAATCAATGATCTTTCGATATCGAAGGCTTGATCCATAAAGAGTTCGTTCCAGTAGGTTCAGAATGTTAGCTCAGTTCTCTACATTAGCGTAATGGAGCGTCTGAGGCAGAGAATCTTCAGAGTTCGCCCCATTTTGGCTCAACAAAGATAGAATTCGCACCACGACAATGCCTCATGTCATTATTTATTGGCTGTGTGTGAGTTTCTGACCAAAAAACAAATCCATGTACTACCCCATCCACCTTACAGCCCTGATCTCACTCCTTGGAACTTTTTTTTTGTTCCCCAAACTGAAAAACGATCTCGAAGAGCATCATTTTGAGGACGTACTGGCCATTCAAACGGCTACTACCGACGTTTTGAAGAGCTTTACTTCTGAGGACTATGTCAAATGTTTCGACAGCTGGGAGAAACGCACTGAAAGAAAAATCTTGGTAAAACCAACAATTTTCCTTAGTTGTTTTTGCGTCAACTACGGGCTATAGTTAAAACAACCATAAAAAAATAGTTGATTACTTTTATGCACCATGACGCGTGGTTGATAAACAACGTCCGTGGTGCAAAAAAAGTAAGCAACCACAAACAATGGTATTCCAACCATTGTTTGTGGTTGCTTACTTTTTTTTCCATACATATACGAAATATAGGCAGGGGAGGCGTGAATGCCGCAGTTGAATTTGGTGAATCACAATGCACCGACAATGCCGCTGTCAATGCAACCAAGGCACCAACCAAATTCATTTTTTTTTCTTTTGTATTGCTAAATGCTGTTCTGCGAGGATTAGGTTGGCTTATCACAATACACATCAGCCATCTCTTGTCTATTCCACCAGACCATTCAACCTAATTCAAACAGATTTAATTCAACCTAAAGGTGATGCCAACCTATGGTAGGTATCACCGCTAGCGGTGCGGCAAAATTAGATATTTGGCAAATTCTGCCGCTGCCGCAAATTCGGCCGCAGCTATTGTGCGCGTTACCATACAAAACAGTGCATTCTAATTTTTTGACTGCGCTTTGCCGCAGCCCAATGCTATGCCACAGCGGAAAACGCTGTATTGTGAACAAAATAGCGTCGTACAAGGTAATATAAAGGCTTCACTGCATAACATGCATATGAATTATATCGAACAGCAAACCGAACACAATTTTGCCATGTATCATATGAAACTTCTATGATAGAATAGGAGCATGAGTATGAGGAGTATGAAAAATCAATAGTTTGCCTTAGTTGTTTTTGCATCAACTAGGGCTATAGTTAAAACAACCATAAGAAAATCGTTGATTACTTTTATGCACCATGACGCGTAGTTGATAAACAATTTCATTCGGAGCATGAAAAACGTCCAAATGTTGAAACCATTCTACTTTGCGTAGAATAATTCCAAAGACTTTGCTCACTGAATTACGTTTGTTGAAATCAACTATTGCAAAGTAGTTTAAGTACCATAAAAACTGTTGATAATTCGAAACGTTGAAGTTTTGAGTGAATTGATGAATATTTTCTATTTATCAACTAATTTTCGTGGTTATGAAACAATTCAAACAGTTGATTTCATGAACGTTGCGATATTTTTTGTATAACCAGAGCCAACTACTTTTATATCGTTAAATTAACTATATTAACATAGTAAAAATAACTATTTTCCTTAGTTCATTTAACGATTTCGAATGAATCGTTGCAATACTATTAAGGGGTTACATGGGTTTCAGAGAATAAAAAAAACGCCATTTTTAAATGTTTCAAAAATAAAAAATAATGTATTAAATTATTATAAATTATTGTTAACAACTAAAGTAACTCTTGAACTATATGTAAAAAAAAATTTAGACAAAAATATTGATAATATGCCCTCTGGCAGCTATTTTACGAAATGGCTCGAAAAATGCGGTGCCAACGATATCTTGAGCTGGATTCATCTGAAACAAAAAAATCAAATTGTTTCTGGTAGAGTATGAGTTTGACTTGTACTTGAACGAAGGATTTGTAAAAATATTGAAATCTGAACTTTTGGCAACGTCACGAGTAAAAAATTTAATTTTTGACCCAAAAATTCAATAAATAATGCCATGTGTATTAAATTCCAATGAACGAAACACAATATCCTTCGTTCAAGTACAAGAAAATACTATTTCAAAGAAGTGTGCAAAATTTGGTTAAGATTGGTGCATTAGTTTTTGAGTTATCGTTGGCACCGACTTGAAATATACCGTTTCGAGAAAAACGCGTTTAAAGTAAGTAAAGTTTAAAGTAAGAATACAACAATTTTTTTTTTGAACTTACATAGAATCATCGATACCAGGCCCATACAATAATTGCCCTTCTTCATTCGTTATGTCCAAAGCCTGTACAGAATAATATATCTAAACTCAGTATTTCATTACCCTTCCATTATTATTTTCCCTCCTCGATAGAAAAGAAAGTGAAAGAAGTTGCGTGAAATGAGAAATATTACTTACACAGGTGGGATAGATCAAAGTGGGGAAATCGCTCTCCCTTCTAATATATAGCTCGGATCGACTTCAAATTTTCAGAGAGTACTTTCGATGAGTTGTTCTTTAAGAAAAAACAAAGAAAAAAAAATCGATTTCTTCATCATTCCAAACCCATGTAACCCCTTAAAAATAGTTGAATCAACCAAGAGTTTTTCTTTCAGTGTGACCAAATTCGGCAATTTTGCTTATTGACGAATCCGTTAAGCCAAAAATGTGCTTCGTCACTCAGTATGATTTTACGGTAAAAATTAGTATCGGCAGCGAGTAGTTTAGTGCGCATTCACTGAAGTCACGTTACCGTTGGTGATCTTGGGATCTAAATAGCGAACCTGCAACTGTTCGAACGTCAAAAAAATTTGACAAAAATGTTACCGCATCGCAGGGAAGTTTCAGCAGAAAATTGGCGCAGCTCTAATGGGAAACCCGATATAATGCGTGCTTGCGCATCTTCTATGCTCCCAACAGGTAAACAAAAGTTGTGTTTATACTTAAAGAACGAACATTTTTACATGTTAAGTCAAACCTTGGCACCTCAACTTCGCCAGTTGGATGAGCTCCGTCATTTGAGTCACCATAACCATTGGATCTCCACAAATGAGGAGGGGAGTGATATCCCACAGGGAACTTCCGTGCTCAGTTAGTACATTTCTGGAATGGATGAAAAAAATGAAGCTAACTAAAGTTCAGTTGATCCGGTCAGCCGTGGACCTCTTCGAGGGAACAGCCCTAATTTGGTTATCTACAAATCTATCGATCTGCCAGAGTTAGGGGTAGCTAGTAAAAGAGCTGCGTCCGATTTTTTCCGCGCGAATTATGACGATCGCCAAATAAGAATGATAAGAGTGTACGTGTTGGCAATGGGGGGCAGTAGTTCCATCGATTAAGCGAGCTGCCTCCACAGGAGAACACCCTTAAGGTTTACGTGAAAATCCCTCGACAGGAGAACAACCTTAAGGTTTACTTAAAAATATCGTGCTTCTCTGCAAGACTGAAGAAACAGTCGATTTTGGAATTGGTTATGATAGGGCGAACCTTGGGGTGCAACAAAGACCTGCTCTTCCGCTTCCTAGAAGAACATTCAAGTTACTGGAATCTAACTTGACCTCACGGACTAGCCATTTATGTCATTTGCTTCATAGGTCCCATGGGGATAACCGTCCTGATTTGGAAGTAATGAATAGTCAAACATTTCTTGCCTAATTTATTTGTGAGCTTCTACGCCGGGGATTTTCGTACAAGTTTGCGAGTTGATTAAGAGGTTCGGTACTGAGCTGTAGCGAGGAAATCAGATGGCGGCTCAATTAAGTTCCACCCAGTGCTACTGCTACTGTAATCCTCAGTAGTCATAGTACACGACCATCCGGAATAGTATACGAGGTGTGGCCAATAAATAACGAGAATTGTTTTTTTATGTTTCAGGTGGCAACACTGATGCAATGATTGCGAAATGTGAATGAAGGTTACAATATACTAGCTTACCGTACAAAGTTTCAAATCGATTCCTATTGTATTTTGGTGACCGTGTTTTTTTGAAATTGGTGTATTTTAGCGATCTGTTTTGAAAATTGAGTGATCAAAATTTCGAACAAAAAACAGTGGTGAAGTTTTTGGTTAAATCAGGTGATAAATCAACAGAATTCTTCAGAAAACTTCGTGCAGTGTATAGGAGTGACTTTTTATCACAAGCGATTGTGTTTGAGTGGGCTCGGCGATTCAAAGAAGGGAAGGAATCGGTAGAGGCCGATCCGCGAGAGGGCACCCCAATCGTGACAACCATAAACGCGAATATCGACCGTTTAAGAACATTAATTTCTTTTGATCAGCGGTTAGCCCTCAAGATGCTGTCGTGTGAGCTAGGTATAAAAAAGGAAGCATTCAAACAATCCTAAATGAAAATTTGCACATGCGTAAGCTGTGTGCAATAATGGTTCCAAAAAATTGGTCAGTTGATCGGAAGCAGCCGCGTCTCGAAATTCGCAGTGATTTGGTAGAGCGGATTGACAATGAGGGGCGAGGTTGGATGGAGTGAGTTGTCACAGGAGATGAGTCTTGGGTGTTTCATTATGATCCTGAGACGAAAAGGCAGAGCATGCAGTGGACAAAAACTCGAATGTCAAAATCAAGAATCCAATCAATGATCTTTTTTTTCGATATCGATGGCTTGATCCATAAAGAGTTCGTTCCAGTGGTTCAGAATGTTAGCTCAGTTTTCTACATTAGCGTAATGGAGCGTCTGAGGCAGAGAATCTTCAGAGTTCGCCCCATTTTGGCTCAACAAAGATAGAATTCGCACCACGACAATGCCTCATGTCATTATTTATTGGCTGTGTGTGAGTTTCTGACCAAAAAACAAATCCATGTACTACCCCATCCACCTTACAGCCCTGATCTCACTGCTTGGAACTTTTTTTTTGTTCCCCAAACTAAAAAACGATCTCGAAGAGCATCATTTTGAGGACGAACTGGCCATTCAAACGGCTACTACGGACGTTTTGAAGAGCTTTACTTCTGAGGACTATGTCAAATGTTTCGACAGCTGGGAGAAACGCTGGCGTAAGTGTGTTACTCTTGATGGAGCTTACTGTGAAGGAGAATACAGCTGTTGTGATGATTTTTCGATAAATATACTTTTTAATCATACACTCAGAAAAATGTCATTTAATAGAATCAAATTTAAATCAAAAGTTGAAACACTTTTAAATAAAAAACGAATTTTATTTGATTTCCACTTTATTATAAACATTTTATTTTCATATCAAAATTTTTCATCATTGAATAAAAAATAAAACATTAAAACAAACAAGACACACTTTGATACAGCGTTATTGAAATGAGGTGAGATTAATTGAATTAAAAAGAAACGTATATAGCGCCAATTCATATTAGAAATTTTTTCATTCAAACAATTTCAAATATGATTTGGCGCCATATAGTGGTGAAATTTTTTTGAGTGTAGATTCTCGTTATTTATTTGCCACACCTCATATTAACATGATCGGCAAACAGAATCTATTGACACTGTATTATATCTGTTTCCATGCCATCAGCAAAAACCAAATGCTTTTAGAGCTATAGCCATAATAATTTCCATCAGCTTATTCATATCTTTATCCACAAAATTACATTTATTTCAACGACTGAATGTCAATTCTAAGTGATTACAAGTGACCTAAAAAAATTTAGCAAACTTTTACCCAAAATTCTCTTTTACACTTACAAACAATCGAAATATACACTATCATCAAATCACAAAAAATCTACCAAATTGTTTTCTTTTTATTCAATTAAACTAAACGAGACCGCGTTCAACAAGTTTCCATTCTACTTACCACAAACCAGTATAACCATTGCTCATTCTTCCTACTTTTCAAGCACGTGACAGCATTTATGCCATCATAAATCACATTAAAGAAATTTCTCTCTTATTATTAATCTATTAAGAACTAACTTGCCTAAGCTCAACTAACCAACAAAACACATATATCATTTCCAAGTGTTTTACCTGCTTTCCGCCTTCACGTTGCCTTACTTGCGCTCCACATAAACTAGGGGCATTGTTCAAGCGTATCTGTTTCTCTAAAAAGAAAAGAAATGTTCTTTTCACGTCATAAAATAAATTATCCAGTGTGTACACACCATTAACCCTCAACTTTTCCCTCTGGATTACCACCGATATCTTTCGTATCAACTTTCTGAACAATCTGATATCTTAATATCCATTCATTTCGCCCCCTCCGCCCCTTTGCAGCTTCCCAAACTACAATATAATTACCGTGACATTAAATTGCAAGATAGTGATTAAAAACTTTACGCCGAGAAAAAGATGAAATCGCACAGTAGAAGCAACAGAAATGTATCTTTTACAATCGCAATCATCGAAAATCTGGAAACGATTCAGTCGAGCTGATATTAGTAGCCCGCCATTAAACATAGTTCCCAGCCATTAAAATCTTTCACTAAAAATCATTTGGTGATTCATCCGCTCAAATAGTCGGTAGTAGGTTTAAAAGTGCAAAAAAAAAAACGATGACAGCCTCAAGACAACATTAACGACAATTTTCACAGAAATTGAAACAAAAGAAAGTGGGACGGTGGTATTTTCAGTTTCAGAAAAGTTTTAATCGTTTTTTTTTTTTGGGAATTTCGATCGTCACTAGACATGGAATGTAATTTAAGATTTTTCCGGTTTTATATTGAATAAGTATCTTAATTTCGGAATGAAGGGATTTACTTTCATTGCCTTCGTTGTTTATTGACGTGTTTGATAGCCAATTTATTCGGATTGAGCTCGAAATTTGTTCATTTACCGATTGAACTACGTCACCCCGTAACCATGTATGGCGTTAATTCATGCACATCTAACCTATATTTCCCGATGAAAATAAGAGAGAACGAAATTCATACACGTTGCTTGAGCGCGTGCTGCATGAAAGCCTCTCAAGACTATATCTGAAAATACACAAACCGTAATTGATTGTAGTATAAATGAGATCATAAAAAAAACAGTACACTCTAAATAGGTTTGTTAAGAGTGTATTAGCATTAACGTTATCCGCGAAACGGGGTATGTTATGCAAACCGTGCAAGTATGTTGGTACGCATACGTTTTGTTTACGAACGAGAGTACTATTCGCAGATCAGAAGCACCAATGTGTGGTCAAAGTCAGAGCAGCTGCTATACAGCAAGTGGGTCTTGCAGAGTGAGCAACCAATTAACAGCTAAGCTCAAGGTGAAACGGTAAACAAGCAAAACGGAAGATATGTGACAGCGGCAAGTGTGTAAGAACCACTACTTTACATTATTACGAGCAGGAATGCGGTCTTCATAATTTCTTTGGCGACACTTGACCATGTTACTGTTAACTGAGCTACGCAAGCGCACCCGTATAACATACATGGTAATGCGATCGAGTTAGAGTTCTTGTATGTGCAACTAGAGATGACGAGTCAACAAACTAATGAGGTGGATCAATGCGAACGAAAAATTATTATGATTTTTTGTTCGGAACCTGTTCGCGAAAAAAAACGGAGCAAAATAAAATATTACAACAAAACAAGATATTCTTTTTCGTTCTCACGAGAGCGTTGTCGCGACCACTCGGTTTATGAGAATGAAAGATACTTTGAATAATTCTGTGGGTCATTCGATTGTGCGGACCCATTGGTCGGATTTCAGTTCATTCACCTTGAATTGCCTTGACCCATTATCAAAATAGCTTGCTCGACGGCACGCCAGTTAGCCGAACTATTCCAAGCGGTGTTATGGGGTATTGTGAACGGGAACAAGTCCGTTGAGTCCATAATACATAAAATATTTAAGATTTGATATTTATAACAGAGCCATGTTGGCGTCCTCATCGTCGTGGTCGTTGTGAAAGCTGCTCGAGAGTCTTGAGTGTTTCAACCAAGCCAATAGACCTGGTTTGTTTGCTTGTTTGCAGTCATATGTTGCTTACATATTTGGAGAACACTCGTTCCAACAGCGCTGTAAAGAATCAATATTTTTATTTTCAATCTTGTTGTTGGCATGAAATCGTAGTGATTTCACCAATGAAACGGTTTAATTTGATTGGTTTAGTGTAGAGTGTGGAAAATTCTGAAAATTAATTTTCGATTTGGCATAGATACGTGAACATGAGTAATTTGTGTTATGGTTGTTTGTTCCGATATTTGTTATTGAAATATGAATGGGTGAGATGTTATGATTACTAGGTAGCCTCTTAATAGTTTCCTGGTAAATAAGTGAAAGTTGGAATTATCGTATTCGATATTTTCAGATGGAAATGTATCGTGTCGAAAAATGGTTTAATTTAAAGACTTTGAAGGTTGAAAGTTACATTTGAACATCTTTACTGCTATATGAAAAATGATAGTACTGAAAAATGTGTATTTTTTTATTTATTTATTCCCGTTTTAAGAGCGAGCCCAATTGCAAAAACAGAATGAAAAAAAACAGATAATTCATTAAATAATTCATAATATTACATTAAGATAACTCAAAATCAAAAAGAGGTGAAATACGATAGCAATACAATACAAAACAAAGAATAATATAATTAACATCAAAAGGAAAAACTGAAATAATGACAGAAGAAATAGTGAAAGACAATAATGCAAAGAAGCATAATGAAAAGTTATAAAGAAATGAAAATTATGAGAAGTTTCAAGAATTAAGGTTATGATCTGCCACCTAAAACGAGAGAAGGTTAGTGGTCAAGAACCGAGCTATAGTTCATTGTGTCTCCTGGGGATACGCAATAATGGCAAAAGAACGTCAGTTCGCGCAAACGGTATAAAGAAAACTGACGAAGATCTATCTGAGCGATTAGTCACGCGAAACAATAGCTTCGAGCCAAGGTCAGATAGCATAGGATAAGTGGAGGAGCCTGAAGAGCAGGCACTCATCAAGGAACACTGGACAAGACTTTAAAGAGGGAATTTGGAGAAACGATCACTATAGGTACCAGTGTGGCCAGATTGGGCTATTTACCGCCAATTGGGCTACCTAAAATTTGAATTCGCGGGACGTTTTTTCATTTCGCGGGTTGGCGGTTTTTGGGCTATCTATTTTTATGAAAAACTATATTTGGGCTATACAGTAAAACCTACCAATCGGGACACTGTATGATCGAACCAGCTGAACAATTGAACTATAACATCACCGCACATACTATTTCTTGAAGAAAATTTACTTTGTAATCGCAAAAAAATTTGCTTGGTAGTACTTGCAAATCGGATCAAAAACGGGGTTAAGACCAGCATGTAAAACTGTGCAAAAATGAATTTTCCAGAAAAATATTATCTATTCAAGGTCAAGAAAATTTTTCGTATAATTTCTGCATAACTTTCTACTGAAAAAATATTTTACGTGTAGAATTCGGTACGTTATAAATAACTTGAATTTTAATGGTATTCTGATAATTATAAAATATTGATTTATTTGAGCATTGTTATATGTTTTCCCTTTAAGCAAGTATGAATACAATTCATTTGATAATTATAATGTAAATCTTTCAACGTTTGTTCAGGCAACGTCAAAACAACTGAAATACAGCGATACAACGATCTAAGTGTTCGCAATAAGTTAAAAGTAATACTATTATCCTACAAACGATTGCTCATCCAAAGTAAAACTGCCGGTAGCTTTAAAATTAGTAAGAGTCAGGTGCATCGTATTTAAAAAACAATAACCAACTAAAACGGAAATTAAATAAAGTTTGAAAATTTTGAAGACACTGGGAGAAAGCGGTTGAAATTAAATTTACCATACTACCAGATAGATAAATTGTTGTATTAATGGTCTTCTAAGATTCACTCCAAAAATTTGCCAATATCTGTTGATTTAGACACAGTTCAGGCATTTCAGTCACAGCTAAGAATGTTATGTGATGGCTATGATGCATCAAATATCTATAATCTTGATGAGACAGGAGTATTTTTAGAGCGACACCTCAAAAACCACTACGTCTTAAATAGACAAAATGTACATATGGAAAACCTTAAAAGAAACGCGTGGCAGTTACAATGGAAGCTGCATAGGAAAAATTGAAAGATCAAGATCGTTGGGAAGAATTGACATAAAGCGAAGTTTGGGCACAACTTGGCGAGCTAACACAAAATCTTAGATGACGGGTGCTATTCTTAAAGAAACACAAAACCGAAACGTCACCATCTTTTTTGATAAAGCTAGATGTGATAGCATAGATAATCTGGAAGACATCAAGCTACAATTTTTTCCACCTATTTGCACTTCTTATTTAAAGCCCTTGGATCAGAGGATTATACCAAACATAAAACTAAATTACTGCACTTATATGATAATCCTAATATTGTGAGCTCTGGAAAATACTGAGCCCTCTTCAGACCCAATAAAATTAGCTTCTATATTTGAAGCTCTCTGCTGGTTGCGATCAGTTTGCAATAAAGTGTCTCCACTTACAATTACAAAGGTGTTTTTGGAAATGTGAGTTCCCTCGAAATCTGAGGGTCGAAAGCTGAATCGTGATGAGAGTTCAAATTCAAAGTGATTAGAATTCAAATATTCCAGCAGACATTCAAAATTTGGCAGGATACGATCAATTTACGACCACAAACGAATCTCTCCCGAAAGATTGAGTAGATGTTTTTTTTTAAAAAGGATGATGATGTCTTTTTTAATTTTAAGCCGAAGAAGCCATAACAGCTTTTGTTGATTCCGATAGTGAATTCAAATCGCAGTCATTCAAAGCACACTTCAATTTTTTTCGCGAAACGTCGCTTGGAGACACGCAAGTGAAATTGTTTAATGTATATCTCCTTTTGAAAGTATTTAAACGTCTAAACATAATGTTAATAGCTGATCGTCTAATCGAAACAATAATTTATTTCAAAATTTTGTTCATAGTTTATATTTACATTTTAAATAAAAATAAAATATTTACATTTTAAATAAAATATTCAGCCTTTCTTGCCATTGAGGCTGTTTCTTATACTAATTGAATTTTTGTGTCACCCAAATTTGCAAGTTGTTTTTGCAAGCTTTTATTTTCTGTGTGAACATTCTAGGACTTTTCTAAAATGTCCACACAGTTCCTGTAATTTATTCACATTTTTCCCTTTTCAAATACGTTTTGAATAAAATTTTATTTGTATATGGTATCGAAAATTTTCACTGTTTCAAACGACTTCTGTGCTACAATTAGAGCATTTATGTTACTTCGTACGAATTTTACGGATTTAAATATTTGAGTTTAATCAGCTTAAATGAATTAATTTAGTTATAAATCTCGTGTGGCGGTTTTTGGGCTACAAATAAGAAATCTTGGCTATTTTGGGCTAATATAATTTGAAATTGGTTTATATTTTGTCGCAAATATCTGGCCACACTGATAGGTACTTAGGATAAGGCATGTGAAACATAAATAATAACGAACATGTAAATCTAAACTGCACGCGCACTACGGCATCATTTAAATAAATAAGGTAGGAAGACCAGTATTCGAGGATGCAACGCACAATGACAAGAACAGGTGGATGGAAGTAGTGATGTTAGTAAAACGAGAGGAAGCCCTGACGACGAAGCCGGACAAACGTGAGGCCTTGACATTTATGTATGCGATGTGTTTATCAAATATAAGCTTAAGTAAGGTCATTAAAATCTTCGACAGCCGCAAGAAATGATCTGGATCCGCAAGGAGTAGAAAAACATTAGACGATACATTTTACAAGCATATGACATTAGGTAACATTTAGATTCATTCAGAGTTAGAAAGTTCCTTGAGCACCACTCACTCAAAGCACAAAGATCATGCTGCCACTGATGACAATCATCAAGCGAATCAATCACTCTGCACATCTTAAAGTCATCAGCAAATAGAAGACAGGGAGAATGGATAACGGAAATCGTTGATAAATACCAGGAATAACAGAGGACCTAGTACTGAGCCTTGAGGAACCACAGAAAGAGAGTAGTATGGAGAAGAAGAACGTGAATTCATAGAAACAAGACAGCTACGACCAGAAACATTGGATGAGAACTTGGAAATACCCCATAACCTTGTATTTTTAAAGGAAGGCGCTTGTGGTCAGCAGAGTCGAAACTTGCTTCTCCTGGTCTAAGGCGGAAGCGCCAAGTTAATTAAGAGGGTAGAGGTGGAAGAACTACCTTTTACAAACCCATGCTGCTCAGAAGTAAATAAAGGATGAAAAATAGGAAGTAGCCTATTGTAAACAACTCTTTCGAGTACTTTACTAAAACAAGAAGGGAGTAAAATAGGACGGTGATTGGATATACAACTTGGGCCACTGGATTTATGCATCGGGAAAATATGAGCAGACTTTTAGTAGGAAGGAAAGGAGCAAGAGGAGAAGCTAGGATGGAAGATAATAGACAAATGAACAGATAGGGACGACGAAAGAGATTTGGCGAACAGGATCAGAATGCCATCAGAATCACCACTGACATGAACATCAAGACATTGTAGTAAGGACTCAACATCTACGGGGTTGGTTTGGATACAGGAGATGGATGATGGAGGAAAATGCGGGAATTCATAAGACGCAATCGGGTTATTTTCGGAAAAGAAAGAGGAAAAGCAAACTGTAAAGAGATCATAAATCTTCTGAGGGCTAGCAGCA
Organism: Nemotelus nigrinus; assembly: GCA_947369275.1. Lineage (NCBI taxonomy): Eukaryota > Metazoa > Arthropoda > Insecta > Diptera > Stratiomyidae > Nemotelus > Nemotelus nigrinus. The sequence goes on from OX376373.1 coordinate 145,506,196, forward strand.
ATGGCACTTTTAGCGAACATAAAATCGGGGAAACGGTGCGAATTTTTCAAGGAGTAAACATAAGACCAAAAGGGCTTGTGTTAGTTAGGATGAATAGACGATTCGATGTTATTGAAATAATCACGCATAGCTTGTTTGACGGCAGTTTTTGGCAGCTGATCGAAGCTTTGAGAATTCGAGGTAGTCAATCTGACAAGCCGAAGCACCGAACTTAGTACGAGCTGCATCTTTTGTCGTGAGGGTAGTCGCCACATTATGCCGGAATCAAAGAGCATCATTTGATTTGCGGGGACAACTGAACGGAGTGAAACGGGAGATGAGGCTGCAGAGGAAACTATGAAATCGGCGCGCGCGCTCATCAACAGTTAGTCCGCGGCAAAAGGTGTACCAATTAGTTGAGTTGATTTCATTCGCCATCTTAACAAAGTCCGCTTTATGGTAGTTAAAACGCGAGGGACGAGAGGGAGTTTTAATAGACGCAAAGGCAACATAAATTTCTGTAGAAAGTGGAGGATGGTGTAGGTCAAGTGAGACGTAGGGCATGTCATCAGCTTGGACTGTAATGTTGTGTGAGGGATTATTTGAAAGAACAAAGTCAAGAGCTTGAGTGTTGATATTAGGAACAGTGTTCAATTGAGACAGTGAGCATAAGGAGAGGAAGGAAGTGGTGATTATGAAAATATTAGTAAAGGAGAGTTTGGAATAAAAGTTACCATTTCACACTATGCTCTGCAAGTTGAAGTCGCCATATATTAAAAATGAAGCAAAGAGGAAACAAATGTTGAGTAAACCGGATAGCTCGACAAAAATCGGTCGTAAATACTAACAGAGGAATTACATGGAACATAAACCAAACAATAAATATTTTAAAGGGAGTAAGGGTGACACGAACAACAATACATTCAACAGGAAGAGAAGGATGAAAGTCATGACAGAGTGTTCCTTGAAGAGACTTGTGCATAGCAGCTAAAACCTCATTGCCGTCTTTTTTCATTGACGAAGTACGATCACGATCGCAACGAATAACAGCATGAAAAGAGAAGATCTCGTTATTATAAATATCTACAGTTAACCACATTTCGGTAAGGCAAATAATTTGATCAGAAGAAAAAGAAGAAAAAAGATTAAACATGTGTAGCTTGGTCCTTAAACCACAAACATTCTGGTAATACTCGTTAAGTTTGCTGCTGAGTCTAGTTTCAAAAACTGCGCTATGCATTTGAGTGAAACTTTTTCCGAGGCTTCGGAATAAACACCTTAACTAAGGCGCCAGGAGGTCAGAAATTGATTTGGAGAGCCGTTTCTGAGGCAGGAGACAGTGTGATTCAAAACGAGACGATTGTTTGATTTCGTACTCGTAGCGAAAGAACACGGCCCAGCCTACCCGAGAGCTACGATTTAATGTCCTCAGTCGTTGTGCCTCTCACAATCGTTGATAGAGAAACGGTGTGTGGATGATTCAAAGAGCTGGAAGCAGAGGATGTAAGACCATGGTGATTAGGCGCAGCAAATTGCTAGCTTGCAGGATTAGGAACCACCTGACTGAATTGTTGAGAAAGGCCTGGCCTGCGAATTATCCTGATGAAGCTGCTTTTGCTGATGTTGAAGCGGTGATTGCAGTAGAAGGTTTGCAGGGGTTATTGGTTCAGTTGAAATTAATGTTTCTGACGTTCTACACTAGTTTGAGATTTGTCTTACTGATCAGCTGTTTGTAACCTGAGAACATGCATTGTATATAATTGTTCAATTTATTTCAATCTAACGGAAAAGTGTTGGTTGTAATTTTTCACATATGAGAATGACAATAGGTGCGTTTTATTTTACATCCAGAGTAGTGCAGAATATCGATTTGCACACGAAACAACAACAACATCCAGAGTACGAACACTTGTGAATTCTGTGGAGTTCGTACTCGTGCTCTCTGTGGAACGTATTTCGAAAAGTCATGTCAACTGGAATATATGGAATTTTCAAAAATTTCCATGTCACCCTGGCAACCAGGATAAAGAGTCATACATTTGAAAACGGCGTTGGTTATATGACAGTTCAAATTTTGAAATGACAACTTTCTGACAGAAAAAACTCGCGTGCTACTCTGGATCGTTTTATTATGCATCCAGGATACCTACTACACTCTGGATGAAAATAAAACGCAGCTAATAATTGTGTTGTGTACATCAGATTTCCCATTTGGGAATTACTGAGACAGCCTCTCCGTGTGGCGCCTGTGACGTCTATTTCCTCCTTTTCTCAAACTCCGCTCAAACTCCGTTGACAACAATTTTGTTGCCTGATACGGTCACCTCCACCCATCAAGTGGTGACAGGCATGCCATATCCCGTACAGTTCAGGGCAAAAGTTCACATTTGAATAATTATGGGGGAAATAATTATTTGTATGTTAATGTAGAGAATTTTTCTTGACAGCCATTATACACAAGGCTCATACGATATTTTCTTAAGTTTTATTACATTGCTTTTTTCAAATTTGGACGCTTCAGTTTCAACTTTTCGGACTTGTCTACCAAATCCTGAATTTAAAATTCAACACAGCCAATTCAATAGAACATTTTTAAATACACTTCTATAAAATAATTCTAAGGTTCACGTCCCTCTACAATCAGCTGTGGAATTGAGGTCTGAATTTGGCAAAGGTTCAATTGACAGTGGTTTTACTGTTTAAAAATAATAAACCAAAGTCAAAGTAAAAACAAAATTTGCGAAGAAGCTGTAAGTAGACGCTGCTGCCAAAACAGTAAACAATTCGACCTGACACCGTACGCGTCGTGATTGCTTTGAAGCCTTATCGTAGCGTTAGCTTTGCCACGCGGTCCCCAAACATGGATAGAACAAATTAAAAATATAAAAGCCAAGCTAGCTTCGCCTAACCTAAACAGCCAGAATCAGCAGAATTTTATAGTTAGGCACTTGTTCATAAAAAATTCAGGGAATGAATTCAAATCAATAGTTTGAATTTTCAAATTTTTTTTATCATTTATTACAACTACTCGAGGTGATAACTTCAAATCTGTCAATTATTAAACGGTCTTATGACAGGAGGATTCTGCAATATAACATAATCAAAACATATCTCCCGGAATATTCGACAAATTTAACGTAAAACACTTTGTTTTATGTATAAAACTGAAACCTCGTTTTAGAGCTGAAATGTTTTTATCATTCATCTTTCATGATGGGAGTGAAAAATTCCATGGTAGTTTCTGTAAGCGAATGTATACAGAACTCTGGAATTGAGTATAAAGGAAAAATGATTACTAAAAATTCTCTCAAAGCTGGTTTTTGACTTTGATAAGCAACATTCAACTGAGCTGAGATGTACCCAAAGCTATTTGATTTTATTGCCTTTGAGTGTAAGAATATGGCTGAGTGCTTAAGGAAATGTATTTTTGTTTCCTAGAAAAACGACGCGTATTTGTAAGGATTATCTCCTGTTTATTTTATTTTTATGCATTTCAACATTAATTTACACTAAGTGCTGTATTTTGCAATGAATAGCAATTACTGAAAACATGGTATACTTGAAGTATCATTAGAAAAAAAATTTTTGAAATAGACCAATTTGATATTTTCAACTAATTATATAGGATCGGATTTTTTTTAAATTTTATTATATTATATATTAAAGGCATAAATCAGATTTAGTAAGAACATCAACAGCATTTTTGAACATCAAATAGAATTTTGCCTCGCAACATTACGTCTGCTTTCCACAATTGCTTGATTGGATGATTTCCTCAAGTCAGTTTGAGAAGCTCTTAAATGGGATAATCATTCTATTTCGTTAATCGTTATTTGAGTTGTGGTATTTTATGTTCCCTTTTATGTGCTCAAATTTTTTTTAACGAATGCAATAAATTTTACAAAATGTGATAAATTACATCAATTTGTGCATAAAATTTCGTTTTAACGTCTACATCGCAGTTTGCAAGAGACTTCGCCGTAGACTGGTGGAAAAGAAAATCATTTTCAGGGGCCACAACCAAATAGTAAATTTCATCAGTACCAAACACGACACACACATTGAAATTTTGTATTTTGTTGCTTAAATTCATTTATGCAGCTTGCACATGATTACAGCTGGAACGTTTTCAGGAAATCAATTTGCACTATCCATAAAATTAAGAATCAATATTAAATTTTTTCAGCTTCATATAAAATAATTGCCACTTTACATTATTCTTAGCTACTTGAAACATTTAATTTTCTCCAACACAGCACGTCAATCTAATTCCTACAACATAAAAAATGCAATAACTAATTCCTCTCAAAATCATTTTAGATCTCTCTATAAAAAACCCATCACAATGGACTGGAAACTGCTAGTCATTTTCATCATCTCTATTGCAATACACAATGTATGTACACATCCGGGTATTCGAACACCACCGACCGAACTATTGGAGAAATTTATGAATGAATCAGAAATATCGCCAATAACTGCAAATTCAACCAGTACAACAGCAACAACAACCACAAAATCATCGGCGGCAATAACAGCGACAACTACAACCACTACGACCACTATCAAACCACTCCTCAACGATGGCAGGTATTTAATCAAACCACATCAACCTAATCAATCCATTCAAATTCGAAATAACGCTTACAATAATAATGAAACTGGTGTAGATATAGAAATGGTTACTAATTATAATTACGATAACAGTAGTAATAACTCACCATTGCTTGTAACATCATTGCCAACATTACATCGAATTAACATTTACGATGAATACCGAAATTCCAGTAACTATATATTAAATGAGTTTTTGCGAAAGAGTATTTTACATTTGCTAAGTGATTCAGTTGAAAGTCGAAAAATGATAGCGAGGGCAGGAAATGATGAAAATTTAAAGGTAGATCTAAATGAATCGAATGAAGAGCCGCCGAACAAACGTGATGACCTGCAAACCTTGCAGAATATAGAAAAGCTAATCGAGGGCTACCAAAAATATGGTACTTTTGACCCTGCTGTACAAACAGCACAGTATGGCTCGTTTGACGACAAATTGGATCTACCTGCAAGTAGCTCGCCTATGCAATACTATATACAATCATTTGGTTCTCCTCCAAACACGGCTGCCATAATTCACCCATACTTTCAACATAGCCCCACCAATGGCTATCTCGGCGGATATAAGATTCCTTCAACGGTTTTGACTGATTCAAATTTGACGTCGATTATTGTGAAGAACAAATACAAAAAACCACAACCATCATATGATCCATCCGATCCAGACCCGTACTATGAAGGTGTTCCTGATGCTGTCAGACCTATTCTCACCTTTGCATCCCGGAACGAAACTACCAAAAACGATCAAGTGCAAAATGACCATCAAAACAATGAAGCTCAGACCTCTTGTCCCGGTGTGAAAGTCAACATCAACGACAAGGTCAGTCTCAATTTACGGCCCGAGGCCGGACCTTGTGGCAACGTCAAACTGAATGTCAACAATGAAAATCAAAATTTCATACCAACTCTACCACCACCCCCGAAAAGCGAAACAATTTTAATTTCCGGTCATACACATTCAACGGGAAACAAGGGAAAACGCAAACGAAAACGGAAACGCAAACGTAAAAAGCCTGCAATGCACTTTCATACACCCGTCGCAACACAATCTGTTCCCATTGTTGCACAGATTCCAGCTGTTTTTGAACCACCAGCAACTCATCCTACCGTTCACGTGCGCAGGAAGAAGAAAAAACCGTTCAAGTTGAAGAAGAAAAAAAAGAAGAAGCTACGCAAAATATCAAAATGGCTTGTCAAATTGAAGGCTTTCGGTGCAGTTTTCGCTAAAGTCATCCTGTTTTTCTCCGTTATAAATCCGATTTCGTTTAGTTTTTGGACAATGCTGTTTTCACCGCTAGCAGTTTTGATTGCTGGCGGTGCTTTGTTGGCTATGGTTTTGTACCCGTTCAGTGCAACGTTATTGTCGGCAGCGAAAGGTTCGGGTGGACATAGGGGCCCGATTGTAATACACAAACATCGACGTAGACCGTATAAATGGCGACGTGTTGAAAATGAAGGATTTAGACCATGGCATCGACCTGGCTATCATATGCCTATGGTTATGCGACCAAGAGGTCAGCATGTTAGTTCGATGTTGGATGGTATTGAAGAGTTTTTATGGGAATCGATCAAAAAGTTCAAACATTTGATTTGATTGAATGGGAATGAGTTTATTTGTGCCTTGAAACATGTGCCATTAATGCACTGATATAAGATCGAGTTGCACAGATGAATCACTGGCTATTGTATTAATTTCAGGTTGAAAAGTGTAGAAATATATGTTTGACTGTAGATATTGATATAGCTATAGATAAGTCTAACAAAACTAATTGTTTTAGAGGTTTTTAGATAATTAGAAAATAGGTTGTTTATTTATAACATTTTTTATTTATAAAAGTTGTACAAAATCGGCGCAAAAAGTCGGTAAACTTAGTATAATAATCAATATGACTATATAGCCATTAATGTTGTATAGGATGCTTAACTAATTTAAGTAATATTGTCATCGTTGTAATTTCATTAAGTACAATTAACTAATTTTAGATAATCGATTATATTAACTCCACGCTTTAAAAAACTGCTGCTTAAATAATTGATGGTACTTATGATTTAAACTTACACTAACACCCACCTTAATATTTGCATTTTCTTGTTTATAACTTTTTTGGTTAATCTTAATGAAACTACCTACCAAAACATAACTAACCTAATTCACAGAATTCGTATCTGACCCCTTGCTTGGCATCGCTTTATTTATTCGGTCAAAAAATAAGTTAAGTATTCCAATTACACTCGGAATCAACATTTATTTGCTTTTGTCAGAAACCTACTTCTTTAAAAACCCAATAATGTTGACCGGTCTTCTCCCATATCCTTACATCCATAGTCGTACTTCTTTTGTAACTGTCAATTCCTGTTCTTCAATTACCTTTTTATCCCTCATAGGTATTCTGCAATGGTCTATCATCAGGTCTTTTCTGTTTACTATTCATTAATGATCTCTCTTTTCTCATGCGTTCTCCTTGCCTTGTTTATACTGATAGTTTTAAAATGTTCCGAATGATTGAGTCATAAAAAAATTATTTTAGTACTTGACATACTTGGTGTCTTTTGCAATGCTCAGAGCATTGGCAGCTCTGAAAATTGCCAAGTGTCATTTGAAAGCAAACCATTTCCTTTGGTGTCCTTCTATTTTCTTTTCAGCTCCCTTCTTAATTTTGTTGATTATTTTGAAAGCATTGACGAAATGTTCGATCCAAAGCATAAATTATATGTAATTGCCAACGCCTTCTCTTGAATTATTGAAAGAGTACCCGCTGTTTAAACTTTTCTATAATATTTTTGCATATGGTTTTTGGTGATCCTCTACGATTTCTAACTGGTCTTGCTCCTAGAGATCTTCTTCTTCTTTCTCGGACTTTCTACTTGAAGGTAGATAGTAATAAGGCTCTCTGGGTCTTCTAGCTGGTGGTCCATATCCAGGCTCTGCGGGTCTTCTTCTTAGTGGACCATTTTCAGGCTCCTCGGGCTTTCTATTTCTTACGGCAATCAAGTCTCACATGTTCTTCTTCTCCACAATTCCAGCATTGCATTGTCGATTCTCTGGCTGACTTTTTTAGGCACCGACATTCGTCGTTTACTTAATAAATTTTCACGTTTCTTTGAGATATTCGTTGTATCGGTTCGTAAGTTAAAGCATAGGCCAAAAAACCCTTTCGTGTCCACTTATCAGCCAGACGAAGAATCTGTTGAAGTTCTTCAACATGCAATGACTGGATCCTTGGCCGTTTCTTTTCGATGCTCCGTATCTGACATAGGATAGGATTAAAGTGTCAGACGCTCAATATTCTGAGCCAGCTGTTGTAACGTTTCTTCTGGCTTCGCGTTCTTCGATATACCTTCGATATACCTTTTTCAAGTGATTCTCACCGTACCGCATACCTAGAGCATTTGTGAGGCTGGAATAATTAGAGTAATTTTCAACTGGTATGGCTGGAAGAAATTTTAAATGCAGCTTCTCTTACGGTCACCATTAGTATAGTCGCACGCTGCCGATCATTCCAACTGCATTCTGCAACAACTTCAAGCTACTTGTTGCATATGGTCCAATTGGCTTACTCATTGGCGCCTTCAGCCTCACAGCTTTGAACAGCTCCAGATCTAAGTTAAGAATATCGATTTCTTCCTCAGTATTACGAATTGCTGCCTAGCTTCCACAGCTTGGGTGTTTAAATTATTTGCTGCTCATAATGTTTATGGTTATTAGAGCTTGATATTTCATGTCCATAGCTCTTTGCCCGTTTCTTCATCTAGGAAAATTTCCGGATCGATACCTTCGACTCTTAAAACCTCCTTTAGTCGTGATGGTTTATTTTCTATTTCATCATCATCATATTTTCTGTTTCATCACGTTTCCGTCATTGCATTTTCACTCCACCAACGTTAACACATTTACTAACTTTGACATTATTTTTTTAAGTCCACACTATTTCACACGAAACTCGCTGGCATTCACAAAATTAACTACGTCCCCAAATTTCTCAATCCTTAGTTACCTTTTCCGGTTGTCCACGTTTTTAAGAGATTAACAGTTTCAAAAATCAATTGCTAACTTGTAATTGATTAACGAACTCTAAAGGATCCCACTTCTGACACCAATTGTTGTTTTTCTCTTGAAAGATAACACTTTCGTGGGCTCGTGATTCCTTACGTTTACAAATACAAGCAGTTTGTTCTTTTATTTATTTCTTTATTATTTGACAATTGCAAATCGTTCTAGTACACAAAACTTTCAAACTAACATAAAACACTTTCCTTTCACAACTCAAATAAAACAATTCCGCTGTTTATTGCTTGACATATTTTTTAGTGTCTCCCTGTCTTCCTTACTTCGTCGAAAGATTATTCACAGTCCCCTGCCGAGTTTCTAGACAATTATAGATCGAATATTTATTTTTATTCTGTGTCAAAATGTTCTGATCGATTTCTTCTTATTTGTTCGGATAGATGTGTCCCGATCTGTATCTTCCATCGGTGTAGGTGCTAAGGGCTACTGTGTACATTTCTGCCCATCTCCTATGATCGCTTGATATCTTCTTTTGAACCCAAGAGAGGGAACCAAGTAGTCAGTGCATATTTCGTGTCCTTGCACAATACTGCTTCGACCAAAGGTTTTTTACTCGAAGTGTCCCGATTCTTTAACGTGACAATAGCTTTTGCGACAGTGCCTCCAACAAAGAGGTAAAGCAGGAAGTTTAACGCAGACGAAGAAATTTTGGTTAAGACACCTGTAGAACAGTGCACCTGAGTTCTCAGAGAATTTTGTTGCCATCACATCTTTTGAATACAAACATGTCCCTATATTTTTATTTTAAAGCCGCTTTTTCTTTTAGAAGCTAGGTATATTTAAATTTTTTGACATGTATCGATATTTCGAAAGTAATCTGCCATCTTCTTCAGTTTCTATCGGTTTATTTATTTATTCATTTTCAAAGAATTTCGTCTAATACAGACTAGTAGTATTTACAGATTTAAAACTTACAACAAATCAGTCAAAATGGACTGTTTTTGGCTAAGCTCTTTTTCGAAGAAGGTAAAGATAAATTAAAATCAAATTGATGGTAATCATCGTTGAAATTTCTTTTGATGGACGAAACGGGCTCATTAAAGGCGTAGTTGGTCCGATAGGCAGGGACAGATAAAATGTTGACTTGTCTCATTCTGTGACCCTTGGTATTGAGGCCAAATAAACCTAAAAGGTTTTCACATGAAATGTTACCCATGAGGATCTTAGCAGCAAAGATAGTTTTGAAATTTTCACGTCTCTTGTTAAGTGTATTCATGGCCAGTAAGTTAAGTCGATTAATGTAAGGAGGCAAGCGAAGAGGATCTGACCAAGCAAATTCACGCAAATCTTAATGTAACTTAATGTAATCTTAATGTAACTATAGTTAAATATCAGCTAAGCACATCCCTGAATGTGGCCACGCAACCTCTGTAAGCTATTGAAACTGTGAAGTTCTTAAACTATGGATTAATATTTTTGATCAAACAGGATCAGACAATGTCTTGTAAGCCAATATATCCATATTAATATCTCCTTGAATATTCCCTTCTATAGTTGTAAGGTTTTCCCCTTTAATTTTTGATTTTGCTCCAGCTGTAATAGTTTGGTGCTAAGCTTTCATTTAATTTTTGGTTTGGCGTCATTTGTAATAAATAGTTCGACGTACAACTCCCCGATTTGGCTTCTGTATCAAATGACCATCTTTCAAGGAGTCTCATGTCATGGCTAGCAAGTATAGTAATCTAGCTGAAAATGTCGCTGAAAATAGTCCAAAATTTGTGTCCATCTCACCGAGTTAAAAACACAATAGGTCTAGCCCGTGGCTTTTGCACTTATTATATAGCACTTATTAGAATAGCACTTATACTAGAATAGCGCTAATTGTTGAGTGACCACTGCGGAACTCGTGTTGGTTTTACGAGATGTTACCAACTCTTCGTATAGCCAACTTTAACCGAGGCTTTAGTAACTCTTCTTCAGTTCCCTCGCAGCATCATGCATGCAGAGAACCGTTTACGTTGATAGTGCTTTAAGGTCTCCCTATCTTTTTGAAATCAGAGCGAGTAGCTCCTCTTCAGTGATACTACCCTGGCAGATTGTTTGATCGTTTTTCGTTCTCACGTCGTGCGCTGAAAACGAAGAGCGGATCAGGGTTCATGCTGCCGATCCTACCAGATACTATTTTGTAGGTCCTCATGGGTTCCGGTCCAATTCTTCGCAGAGTGGTTACCACGGTTTACCACGTTGTCCCAGTTTTTGTTGCCTGTTTGTGAATCGCGGCAAGTTGCGGCGCTTCTGTAGACCTTTGCCTGCTCTTGAGAGGTCTTCGGCCAACAATAAGCTCTTTCGTGTGCGTGGTTGTGAATTTCGAAGTGGCATCGCATGTTCGCCAAATTAAGCCCATGGTGAAATTCACCAGCGTACTTATTCCCCCGGAGTCCGTTGCTACTCTTGTTTGGTTTGATCTGACCTTTCGGACAAAGCTACTGTCAAGTGACTCTGCTCAGCTCTCTTCTGTCCAACTTCCAAATAGTCCTCCCATGTATTTGCTGGATAGAGTTATTCTTCCTTAGATAGCCAAAAGGTGATATAGCTGTGGTCACATCCAGTGTACACCTCCATCATCCTCCAGTCCTCTGAAACAAGAGTTATATCGGGAATGAACTCGCCGAAGCCTGGTCTACGATAGATTGGAGTCGAGCCCTTGTTCATCACGACTATACTCAGCCTGGACGCTTTATTACCTTGCCAGTTTATGTTCTTTAGCTTGCACAGGGCATGGAGTTTCGGTAGTTTCCTTTGCTTTCAAAATTCAAGGCTGCGGCTTTCTTGTGCTTTCAAGGCTGCGGCTCCCCCATTTTCCTCAGCTCTAGATCAGTCTTCTTCTGGTTTCTTCGACAAGCTTCTATAACTTCTAGAGCCGTTTGAAGTTCAAGAAGGTCGCCTTTCACCTGCGGCGACACAGTCTTTTGCACTTGGGATGCACTGTATCACAAACTTGAAAGTTATAGTCATGGGACCGTTTCCGCTGATTTTGCTCCTTCTCAATAGAACAAATGGTTCCGTACGATTGATCTTCATGATCCTTTGAGTGTAATGGAACCACACCTATGACACGTCTTACTAAATTAAATGGCTCTTTTGCAATATTTTCTATATTATACTATCAATTTGTCCAACAATTTTTTCTAAAAACTTGACCATGTTATCTTAACAAATCTGTAAGAAACACGTTTTCTTTTAAGAATAATTTATAATTTTAAATTTGTCTATTTTGTACTCTTTTATCTGAAAAATAATCAAACACATTTTCATTCCCTTTGCTTAACAAAAATATATTCATTACATTTTCAAAAAAAAAGGTATTTCTCTGTATTTTTATGTGAATTTGAGTATTTGAAAAACATATAGGAAATACAAATATAAATGTTTCTACACAAAATTATTTTATTACTGGGGCTCTTTTCTTTCTGTAGCAACTTCGTCATCAAAAATACATTTTTTTTTATTAAAATAAAACTTGAGGTTTATTTCCGCACTACACTCTTTGTCTAAATAAATAAATATACAAATACTATACTTATCTATCGCAGATTCAGTGTAATCTCAGCAACTTCGCTCGTCTTTTATTCTGTTTTTATTTGTTGCAATTATTAATTATAGATTGATTGATATTTTCTTTCTCCTCTCTATTATCTGTTCAACAATATTCAACTTTTTGAAGTGTAAATAATTTTTTCCATCTGCTTTTAGTTACTTACAAATTGAAAAAAGTGAGAGGATTATTTACCCGAAAATTATTTTTAAATCTAGGCTAAGATGATAATGTAACGAATATTATTTAACTAGCTAATATAATCAAAATATTATTTAATATTATCTAACCAACTAATCTTAACAATAACTAATATTATTAACAAAAATTCAATTCATGTTAAAATGTCCAAATAATTGTTCATATTACTCTAACTATAATCTAATATCATACATAACCTGTACGAATGATATAATAACAAGTTGCTTTTAACTTTACTATATATTGCTTCTAACATATGGTGGACAATAAAAAAAAAAGTTTTAAATAAAATGTAACATTTCAATGTTGTAATCATGCGTTTTATTTCGAAACGGGAAACATATTTGTACATTATGTGCAAAAATAATCATTTAAATAGACATAAGGTAAAGGTTAAAAATATCACTAAATAACAATTGTTCCTACTCATACTTTTAACATTTTCTTTATTTGAATGCAAGAAAAATCCACACACCATTCTAACACGAGTCAATATTTTTCAGAGATTTTCCGAAATCGCATAGCAGCTTCAACACAAACGCATCCCAAACAAACAAACGCAATTCAACACGCTCGGCACAATCAGCTAATAAACTAGATACCTTATTATCTTCATCATCATCTTCACCCAAACCCCACCGATTATCGTCACGCTATGAAAGCGACACCTATCACCAAGGAGTCGCTGTACCTTTGACTCAGGAAGAACTTGAAAAAGAAATGAGTGCTGCAGCTGTCAGTTCGTTCCCGTCGTCGACATCACGTGAAGGTCTCTCAACATGGATTCTTTTAAGCGGTACTGCAACAACACCGCAACCATCCAAACGGCCGATGCTATCGCCAGCAATGACATCAGCCATAGCTTCACCACTATCTTTAATGGCAGCCAATCAAAGAAAAGAAGACAAAATTGCGAAAATCGAGAAAATCGAACCAATAACACCACGTCCAATGTCATCTTCCACACCGAAAACTCCTAATAAGTCGAAACCGAAGCCACAACCAGTAAAGAATGCAAAGAAACCGAATGAAGTTCAACGAGTTGAAAATGTGAATTTAGTTCGAAAGAAGAAACCTGTGCAAGAAAATCGCCCGAACTTGCAAAACAAACAGACTGCATTGCAAGCTAAAAAGAAGTTGACCACAACTACAACTCCTAAAACAAAAACAACTACCACTACCACTCCTGTTCCCGAAGAAGAACTAGCAACCTCATCAGAAATGTCAGTTTCGTCGACAACTGCCGAAACCACAACATTCTTGATTCTCGAGCCAAAGGATGCTGACTTTGATATGCCACAGGATCGATCGCCTGGTTCGACAACCAAGAAACCAAAGAGGAAGAATTCGAATAAAAAGAACAAGAAGAAGAACACTGGTTTGAACTCTAAGACTGAAATCGCTGAAAAGAAGCCACTCAACTCCAACAAAGACAAGCCACTAACCACAAAAATCTACAATTACCTAGCTCGTGAAATCATGCCAACAGTCGGTGTAGGACTCGTAGGGCTAGCTCTGACTGCTGGATTAGCCACTTATTTCTTGGGAACTCCATTCGGTGCACTTCGTAGATCTTATGACATTGCCGATCGAAAGGATGATACATTCTACTACAATAACAACAACGAGGAATACGCGGCTGGCACGGATGGACAGTCTGAAGAAGAGGTGTTTGGTAAAGTTATCGCTGGCATGCCTGTCAACTCACCTTATCGAAACAGCATCCAATATTCAATCTACCGCCCAGCACCAAACCAATACCAACCGAAATATGCGCGTCAGCCACAGCAATATCAATCTCAACAGGCGCAACAGAACATTCGTTACCGAACTAATGACCCGAGCTACTACAATCAGCCCCAGCAACATATTCAGCAACAAATACAGCAACCACTGCAACAAAGCATCTACACGAACCCCAAACCGTATGAGTCCTCCAGCTCTCAACAATACTTCCGCTACAACGCTAATGACGCAAACGCATACAGAACCAACTCCCAGAGTGTCCCTGAAACACAAAAAACCTTCTCGAGCAGTTACTCGATGTCGGTCGCAGATAACGATATGTCCATTTCAAATGATCCCAGCGTCAAAATCAAAATCGTCACTCCAGCAACAACCACAACTGAAGTCGAACCAATCACTGACCCGTCAGTTTCGATCCTGGACAATGACGTTCTTCTTCAGAGAAGATCTCAGTTCGTAGTAGGATCATCGGGCAGCGTATCCACTGAAAATCCATCTCCAAATGAATTACCCAATCTCGAAACCATTCCAGAGCACGGACCACGTCGAAGGCGCAGACGTGACGCTCCATTCAAAATCGATCTTTCGAGTAAGATCAATGAAAACGAGAACGAAGTGGACGGAGCCGTCCCCAAAGATCCCCATCCGGAAATCATCAAAAAAGAAGCATGGAAACCGGTCGTAGAAATCACTAGTGCTTCAAATAAAATCGAGAAAAAACCAGAAGCGACAATTCCCACTACAACTACCACCACCACATCCACTATATACCCAAGTCTGGACAGTATTGAAGACATGGATTCCGCAACTGATGACTGGCTAATGGAAACATCCAGCACCGAAAACCCAAACAAGCAACAACCATTGGCACAAACCATATTCAATTTGGTTCGAAGCATTTTCGAATTAAAGGTACGAACCGGACTGAGTTTCCTTCAAAATACAACCGAAACATTCGGGAAATATTTGAAAAATGTTGAGAAACGTATTGAAGAATCGAAAGTATTCACACGACATCGAAGACCGTCACTATTCTAAAAAAAAAAATAAACATAAAGATCATTGAATCTATCTTCGATGATCTAAACTAATTTATTATCTTCAAAATGCTATTCTACCTCTCAATTGACTTTTGCAAGATTAATCGAAGAAGGAAAAAAACACAAAACTCATCAGAAATACACATCTGAGAATGTTTCTAAACATTTTTTGTTGTGTGTATTTGACAGCGCATCATCTCCATGATGAATTCATATTGTACAAGTTGAATACTTGGTTTTTTCTTATATATATTTGATGTTTCTCATCAAAACTTGGCCCATCTTAGATACGAAACGATTTGAAAAGTTTGAATCTACTACTAACAGAAGAGGAGAATGGAAAAAATCGTTTGAAATTGGATTTCGATTTATAGAAATGGTTTTTTTTAGAGACTGTGAAATTGGACAATTGCATTTTTTTTAGGACTGTGGCCGACTTTTGATTAAGGAGTACATTGCTTTCCATTTCCGTAGTTTTTTTTTATTTTGCTAGTTAGTTGGTTTGAATATCATAAAAGAAGGAAAACTTTTTTTTTAGAAAAAAAATAGGATTTTAATATTTATTTTACCCAATAGCTATGTAAGAAGTGAGATTATTGTATTGTATTTTACTGTATTTGTATCTTCTGTATAAACAATTTAATTTTATTTAAAAAAAGGAGAATTTTGAATGAATTTAAAGTATATGAGTGAAAGTTTTTGGCTGAAGCAAGTCGAAAGTTGAGTGTTTAAGGTTTTTAATTCAGCTGAATGAAAATCATAAAACAGGTTCTTATTTTTGATTACTGTTTACTGACAAACGTTGAAATTGGGCATATACTATGGAAACGCAAGTGTTTGTATGTGCATCTTTTGAACCTAAAAATAATTATAGATTAGGTTGTGTTAAGTGGTTGTCAATCGGATTATTTTGCCGAAAGCCACACAACGCTTTTTTAGAGGCCCACTGTTGTACGATAGATGTGCATTCCCATAACCACTGTACTCTGGGACCATTTAACTCCTTTGATGGACGATACACTATCCCTTAGTTCGATAAGGGACACACCAATCGGGTCTAAGGGAAAGAATGGAATTCTCTTCAAAGGCAGGCAATTTTCTTCCTCGCGAAGACGTGTTGCTAAAAACGGACTCATCCTCCTTCTCTGAGGTACAGCTGCGACAGAAATCCTTGAATCTTACACCCAGCCGCGGTGCGTACGTCCTTATGAACTGACCAATGAAAGGCTACAACAGGGGTGGACAAACCTAATACTGGTATGATCGACATAAATTTTTTTAATTTATGCTCGATCGACTTCGAAAAATATATATATATATAATATATATATATATATATATATATATATATATATATATATATAATCCTAAAAGCAAAAAAAAATAAAAAAGTCTTTATTGATATTAAGATATTAAATACATTGTATTACTACTTTGTGCAATGTACTTTATTAATAAATATTTTGGATTAATTTTTTATGTATATGCGTGACTCTCCATTTCATCAAAAAGTAGGCTTGTAAGCACTGATGCACAATCGAATAAATGCCATTAAGTGGTCATCAGTCAGAGAACTCCTAAGTTGCGATTCGATGTTTTTCATTTGAGAAAACGTTAAATGGAAGCAAAAAAAATGTAAATATCCTCATTGCCACCCATCTCAATAATATATATTTTTTATGGTAACAAAATCCAAAAATAATTTTCATTTGCGCGTGCTATTGTTAAAATTTCCAACTCTAGATCCGATGAATTCAATTGTAAAGTATGAGCTAGATTTGATGAAATATCCTCGTTATCGAACTCTCTAAACGGAAATGAAATAAATTCAAAAATTGGTTGAAGGTTATTGAGATTTGCAAATCGTCTCTCAAATTCTTGATTAAAATTTTCCAGTTAAGGACAAAACATTTCAATATTACATTCACCAGTAGGTTAGGTTGTACCAGTTGGCACAAGGCCACACATAGACCTATTGGTCCATAGTGATACCAGATAAATGGGCTAGGAGAAAAAAAAATTCAGTCCAAGCGGCCATCGAAGGCCCCGGACTTTTTCGCGAACTGAAGGATGTCTGTCAGCTTTTGCATTTTACATTCACCAATAAGTTTAATATGTTTTTCTAAATCTGGAAAATATTTAAAAATTTCGCCTATTTAATTGTGAAGCAAAAGGTTTTAATTTTACTTACAAAACATTTACCGAACTCAACAAGTCAACAATATTTTCCTTGTCCTTGTAATTGTAATTTAAGCGAGCTGTAACGGCCCATGAAATCCGTAAGAAATGCTAATTTCTTTACCCATACTGGATCTTCCAATTGTTCATGTTTTTCTCCCAATGTGTCCAGAAATGCAATAATTTCAGGCAAAAGATTTGGAAATCTTTGCAAAAAGCTTCTACTGTTTTCGATTTCACGTTAAATTTTCATGCAAATTTTCACGTGAAATTTAATTCGGCGAAAATTCTGCTTTTAAGCGTGAAAAATTGCTTGGAAGATGCTTTCGCTTTGAAAATGCAGATAGCTTTAGCACATGTCTCCAATCATTTCACGCCAATTTAGTATGTGCAGTTCATTCTTTAAGTACTGAGTTCGATTTCACGTGAAATTTTCATACGAAATTTCACGTGAAATCTGTTTCGGCGAAAATTTAGCTTGAAAATAAGCAAGTTTGGTACTGTGTTCTTAGCATGAAAAGTTGCTTCGAAGTTGCTTTCGCGTTGAAAACGTAGATGGCACTGAAACATATCTCCAATCATTTCACGCCGATTTAGTTTGTGTAGTTCATTCTTTCGAGCGAAAAAGTGACATTTGGTGTTTCAATTTGAAAATGGAGCAGTGTAAATGTCTTTCCAATAAGAAAATCGATCGAAAAGTGAAATTCTTGACATTTTATCAGTCAGAAATGAGCATTGTCTCTGCTTTTCTAGATAAAGGCTGGTACTGAGTTCGAG
The DNA here is from genome assembly GCA_947369275.1 of Nemotelus nigrinus. Taxonomy (NCBI): domain Eukaryota; kingdom Metazoa; phylum Arthropoda; class Insecta; order Diptera; family Stratiomyidae; genus Nemotelus; species Nemotelus nigrinus. Next base: position 145,524,332 of record OX376373.1, read on the forward strand.
TTCACGTGAAATTTTGACATGTCTCCATTATCTGGTCATTCTTTCGAGCGAAAATTTTGAAAATGCAGAAAAGCAGAGACACTTACCATTTCTGACGGATAAGATGTCAAGAATTTCAGTTAAACCCACCCTGTGAATTTCGTTTTGATTGAATGACTGCGCTGGAAGTTATAGGAGTGAATAGAATTTTAGGGCTACCACCCTCACAGATTTTCAAATTTTCTAAACCTAAATATTTGTTGTTAATTTTCAATGCAGTATCATTCCCATTTGGAAATTTAATGACAACATAAAGAAATGTCAATAAGTTATGAAATTCACCATAGCTGGCAGCCCTATGCTAATCTGTGTGAATTTTGATAAAGCCTGTTGACTAAATCGGAAGCTTTAGTCCAAAAACCAGTTTTTTTTCTCGGTGATTTTTCCAGATGGCATCACTGCCAGAGTGTTACCCGTATTTCAAAATCACTTCTATCAGACCTGGTCCTAGATAATACCAACATGTCCAGTAAATTTCATATTGATAGCAGTTCTCGTGAGTGCTGAAAATAGAGGTAATTTGATCACGGGTTGCTGTTCTTGTGCAACGCGGAATTTTGAAAATTTTAATTTGACGTGGTAGACAAAGATCAAAATTTATCAATAATTGGAATTTTTTTTTTCAAAAATCAAATTTGTCAGGAGGGTTGATGATTTGAAGGATTTTTTTTCAGATGCCTGCCGTGGCTACAGGGTTGCCCGAACAGTTTTGAAAGTCCGTGTGTGCAAAGTTTTAGCTAACATCAATACGCTCTGCAAATTTCACGATGATCCACAGTTTTTGTCAAAAGTGATGAAAAATCGAAGTTTGAAAAAAAATCCTTGCCTACTTTTAGGCACTCATCGCCCACACATGAGCAAGCATAAAATACTTAATAAGTTTTCATTTCCATTATTTACTTGTAGCCAAAATGTACTCTGCATAGAAATTTAAGGGTTCCCGAAAATTCACTAAACCGACCGCCGAAATTATATAAAGTCCTCCCAGTTCGGATATAGTTCATCGCTAATCTTCACACGTCTCTAGCCTAACTCCCCTACACCAATTCGCATCGTAGGCGGAAGATACGAGCTGGTTCTCCGCAGTTCGCAGCTGATGCTCAAAGGTGCCTGCCATATCAAAGGCCACTTTTACAGCAAAGATGATTTCATCTCCTTTCCTTGCATCAATTGCACTCATGTAAGGTTATTTTTGGCCATTTCAGTTGCCATTAATTTAAACCTTTTTGCTATTTTCCAGCTATGATCCTTGTGCTCAGTTGACCTCAGTCGTTTCAGAGCTGGATCTGCATGATTAAAAGGGTGCGGGCGCTCCCCGATTAATTTAGTTGCCCATTAAGGGAGTTTTGGTCCCTATAGGAAGTGTCAGTGCGATTTTTCGCAGTGCGAAATTTCGCACTGCGAAAATTCGCAAAGCGAAAATTCACACTGCGAAAATTCGCACTGCGAAAATTTGCACTGCGAAAATTCGCACTGCGGAATTTTGCACTGCGAAAATTCTCAATGCGAAAATTCGCACTGCGAAAAATCGCACTGGGCAAATTCGCAATCCGAAAATTTCGCAGTGCGAAATTCCTCAGTGCGAATTTTCGCAGTGCGAGATTCCGCAGTGCGAATTTTCGCAGCATGAATTTTCGCAGCACGAATTTTCGCAGTGCGAATTTTCGCAGTGCGCCTATTTGCAGTGCGAATTTTCGCATTTCGAATTTTCGTAGTGCAAATTTTCGCATGGACTGGGAAAATTTCGCATTGAAATGCGAAAATTTCGCACTGGACTGCGAAAATTTCGCACTGGAATGCGAAAATTTGGCAATGGAATGCGAGAATTTCAAACTGGAATGCAAAAGCATTGTCATTCGAAAGCATTCCATTGCGAAATTTTCGCATTTTAGTACGAACTTTTCGCATTCCAGTGCGAAATTTTCGCATTCCAGTGCAAAATTTTTGCAGTCCAGTGCGAAATTTTCGCTTTTTAGGGCGAAATTTCTATGTCGATATTGCATTTCCGTATTGGGCGGAGTTAATAACACAATACAAACCTTGTTTCCAACTGTTCCGATATTTTCAAACGAAGCTCACGAAGCACCGCAATGAACAGAATTACTATATATCAATCACATCATAGTTTCTCTGTGCATATTTGTATCTATTACGCTATCGGGCTGGATGAATCTGCAACCCAACATCGCACTTACATACAACTAGCATCGTACCCATAAGAACACTCTAAATTATTTGTTGTCGTGAGTGGATTTAACATCTTCTCCGGAAATATAAGCTATTGAGTTTTTCATCATTGTGCTTTGTACAACAGCTTTTTCCTTCCGGGTTTCTAAGACATTTAAAAGCACAGACCAACCATTCAAACCTCATCATCAAAATCGAAATATCGCTCCATTAACACCCCAAACGGCCTCCTTGAAGATGCCCAATTTTACATTGGCTTAAAGACAAATCACTCACAGTATTCACCAGCGCGAGAATGGGATAGTGAGCGACATGCGCAATGGATTATCTTGTTTTCATTAGTGATGGGCTCAAAAACGCCAAACAGTTTGAAAAAAACGTTTGGCTGCAAAAAACGAACGAACAGTTTTTCCAAATAGTGACAAACAGTTTTTCTAAAACGAACCATTTTTCTACAACGAATAATATTTCTAAAATCAATTATTCCAACTATTCTACAATGAATAGTTTTTCTAAAGCCAATCGTTTTTGTAAAACGAATCGTTTTTCTTTTTCTAAAACGAATCGTTTTCCGTGTTTTTAAAACGAACTGTTTTTTTTTTAAACGAATCGTTTTTCATCGTTTTTCATTTTTTTTAAACGAACCGTTTTTCGTTTGTTAAAACGAACTGTTTGGCAGTGGAAAACTGTTTAGCTGCGGAAAACAATATTTTCATACTTGCAAGTATTTTATTTAAATATTCAAAAAGTTTTTAGGGCAAAAGGAGCTGAAATCGGACAAAATCGGCCAATTTTGGGTTAGAGTGGTTTGGGACATAACGGGCCAAGACTTATTACTGTGATATAAAAATTTCGGTTTTGTAAGGGAGTAAGGGGTTTTTTGGCCATAGTTTAGCAAAAACAGCCTTTACCGCGCTTTCGATGATTGAAAGTGGTCGGGGAGTATATTAGTGATATTTTAAGGACAAAAAAATTTTTTGAGACCTAGCATGAATTCGGGGACCTTTCTGAGTTGTTTTTTTATTTCTTAATAAAAACTTCATGCTTCAGTGAGGCGAAGTGGAAATCCGACTGTTTTAGATTAGCCAGGAAAAGTTTGGTATCAGAGATCGCTCGATGAAAAGTTACATAGATGACAACAGGATTAGTTAGTCCTATCTTAGTAATTTTTTTACTTTTGTAATTTGAACGAATACAGGAGCTATTTTTTGCATATAATAAAATGAAAAACAAATTGAATTGATTGAATTTGATCGTTTTTATTTAGATGGTGAAAAACTTGCCAAATAAATGACCGACCATTGGAAAGTTCCGGACAAGCTGCACAGACTAATGACTCGGTATTCTTTGAAGGTAATCTTGCACCATCACCATTCTAGCTTGGTAACGTTGTGTGTGGAGGGTGCAAGAGGGCATATTAGTCCATTTCATTACATTACTGCAAATCGTATGCATTATATGCATACATGTACATACTTCAAATGGTACTTTTCTGTTCCCCCCCCCCCTTTTTTTCACATTTGGTTGTTGCAATGCTTCTAAAATTGATTAGAAAGTAGTAATTAACCAAAATTATGATGGAAAAACACGTTTAAAAGAAAAAAAAATTTTTTTTTAATTTTTTTTTAATTAATTTTTTAATTTAAAAATTAATTAAATTAATTTAAATTTTAACTTAATGTCACATAACAGTGAGAATAAATTTTGCTCTATTTTTGACGTCTTACCTTTCCGAAGCTTCAACGCAATTTACAATTAAGCAATTATTTTACAATTTATTTTACAATTATTTGACAGCAGGCCTCCCCAACAACACATTAACTTTTGAAAAACTCATTCTGCCACATAAAAATGGGAAAAAATTTAAAATCGGAAAAAAAATTTTTTTTTTTAAATGCATTTTCCCATCTCAATTTTTGTGGAGTAAAACTTTTTAACCCATTTCGAGCAGTTTTCATTGAAAAAAATTAAAAAAAATGGAGGGAAAAAAACAGAAAAGTACCAAAATTTATTCTCACTGTTATGTGACATTAATTCCAAATTTAAATTAATTTAATTAATTTTTAAATGAAAAAATTAATTAAAAAAAATTAAAAAATTTTCTTTTTTCAAACGTGTTTTTCCATCATAATTTTGGTTAATTACTACTTTCTAATCAATTTAGAAGCATTGCAACAACAAAAAGTGAAAAAAATGGGGGGGGGGGGGGGAACAGAAAAGTACCCTTCAAATTGGTATTTGGAACACGTATTTTTTCGTACTCGTACTAGTTACACCTAGTATGTGAAAATCCTAGTACGACCTAACTCTAATTGTCGTACAGCATAAAATTTGTTTCTCTCGTTAATTCAAACTTTTTTTCATACAGTTTTAAAAAACAGTTGTTTTTGAAAAAAAAAACAGTTTGTTTTCGTTTTTTGAAAAAAACCGAAGCGCCCATCACTAGTTTTCATTGTATCATGGTTATGTGGTCCATTGTATTCATTCTACAGACCATTGTTCGAAAAACTACTAAAACTCATTCAACCCAAAATCAAACAATCAACATTTGAAGAATAGCTCATTAGACCTACATATAAGTACTTTGTTGCTTTGACCCATTTCTTAAGAAAGTCGATCGTATGTTGATAGCCAAACGCTGGACCATAAGATCATAGGTAAATGGGAGCAAATGATTAGCAGGAGAATTTTCATAAATAATATGAAAACAAATTGAATTTCATGTTTTTAAATTGTTCATTCTAATAAATTAACAATAGTTTACAGTACTACAATAACATGTCAAACTTTTAAATAAATAATAACAAAAAAAAACCATTCAAATGCAGTACTAGACTCCTAGTAGCGTGACATTTTATCTACTTTCCTGATTCCATCTAATAATGTCCGAGTCCATTCATTCGTTCGGTGGTCACGGACCGCTTTTTTCGTCCCAACATAGGCATTATCATTGCAACTGTTGCTGGTACCATTCCCGCACCGACTGCAGCTAGAACAGCTGTACTGTCCAGCTTCGAGTCATCGTCTATTCGAATTCCTTGAACTGCAGTCTTCTTTCTCTTTACTCGTTTCCTACTCGCTTGCATTGAACTATTTGTGGCTGTTTGTTGAGATGATGAGACTTCCACTACACCACCATGTGACGTAGTCGTAGGATGATCTTCAGAGTCAGTTGTTTCCGCAGGATAAACTGTCAGTTTAATTGCTTTATGATTCCTTATTGTGTAGTTGGTGGGATTCAGTTGTGTATTGAATGTCACACCTCTATGTCGACGAGAAGGATATTGATAGCCCTTTGTTGACGACACTAGCACCCATTCTCCTTTATTACGAGACGGATGGCTTGATGGACGATATGGCTCCGGACGATCCTGGTATACGTAGTCATGACCTGAATGGTCATGAGATTCATGATTATAGTCATAAGTGTTTGAGTTGTATCCTCCTGAGTGATGGACACTATCCTGATAGTGATTAGGCCTGCTGGGTGGAGCCATCATATACGAGTTTTGAACACTTGCATTTTCGTCACGATCTACATAGGGCTTATTGTGGGAGAATAAACCTTTTCGCGGTGGCTTGGGAGTTTCATTGGAATGATATGCGCCTGCCATAGGTCTATCTCCGTCAGGTCGGAAGCCATAGTCATACCAGCGGTCATAGTCAGAAGCAAGTTGAAGTTCTGGTTCGGGAGTATTATAGTAACCGGGGTCCTTCTTCTTCAGAGGCTTGACCTTGCGTCGAAGAGGTCGCGAAGTCGATTGATAGTCGTTGCGGTCGTAGAAACCATCATTTTTATGCACATCGATTTGCACCAGTGGTCGTTTCAATGAAAACTTTCCAGGACGAGAATCATACTGTCCACTGCCTGCATAGTAGACCTCAGTATTATCTAGGGAGTCAACAGGACTCACATTATAAATATTCACTGAAGACATGGTAGCTGATGCTTTATCTGCATTGGGTACCCATTTCGAACCCTTCCTCTTTAACCATGGTACTGCTTCCAAAGTCACCCAGCCATCCTTATTCTTGAATGGATTGTCATTTAACGCTGGCTTACGCTTGTGCTGAAATTTCACCCTTGTCACTTTTCGATCTTCAGCTGAATCATTTTCTTCATCTTCTTGATTCTCGCTTTTAGCAACCTGTTGCTTTTCATTGTATTCCTGTATAAACTTATTCAGTAGATCTGGAGCAAATACCATCTTTTTGGTGCCTGATGGTTCATTGTCATCCATAGATGTATCAGATTCAACTGAGCTGGATAAACCATTTACAGTTTCGATAATAGTGATACCATCAGTACCAGGCACATCCAATTTATAAGCAGTGTAGTTTGCTCCTGGCGGCAGATAGTTTGGAGAATTCGTATAATGAATCGTATCAGATCCTGTTGCAACAATAGACGCTATCAGTCCTGTCAAGAGGTAGCACCACTGCATATTGACTACTTTACAGCAAAACATTTAAAATACAAAACGGTAGTAAAAATTCAATCTCATCTATTCCATAAGGACGAAAACACACACTCTATTACTTATACTCCGATCAATAAGAAGCTTCCGAACTATCTGCATTAAAAACTAACCGTCAACTGATCTTGACTTTGCGCCATAACCTACTAATATAGTTTCTATCTCAATATTTTGTTGTTTTTTCTTTCGCTTCTTTTCATGCTCCTGCTGCTTCTTCTACTTCTACTAATACTGCTGCTGCTACTTCTTCTACAAGTTATTTTCTTTCTTGCACCATCGAACTGCTCGTTTTGTCCCCGCCGTAATATACAAAAGTGTAAAAAAAAGCAAAACATTCAACGTCATCAACGAACCCATTATTATCGCTACGATTTTTTTCTCAAGTACGATCATCACGATCAGCAATATCATCGCTCGATGATGACGATCTGATGTGAAGTAGATGAACTTCAAAGCAACTAAGTATCTCATCAGGCTACACAAGTGCATACGCTCTCCTTGCGATGATTTTTAATCAGCAAGTACATTCAGCGGTGAAAAAAATGTTCGTAATTACACTGGTTTCATTTTCTACTACGATTGCATTTGAAAAGTACGCATTGAAACACAGACGGAGTGATATTTTTTTTTATCAAGCAGACAGTTTAATTAGACGTATCAATCCCATTTTCTTTATTGCATCTACAAGCTCGATCGAACTTGTACTTTTCAAGCACAATTAAAAATGTATCTGAAGACTTTAATCATAATTACGCTTGCCAAGCCCCCATGACACCTTGCAGCCGCGCAGACATTAGCAATTTGCACAGTGTGCAGTAGATGATACTTTGTTTTTTGTCAAGTCTATGTTGTTTTTTGTCTGATCATGCTTTCGTGAGCACGCGGAGATAAAGATGCATTTGTGACAAGCAAGCCGTGAAAAACGAAAGAAAAGCTGGTGTAGTGAACTCTTGGTAGGTAAGGTGCAAGATGTGATTTTTTTTCGGGGAGCAACCGTGCATGTAAGATCGGATCTATTATGAATTGTTTCGCTACAAGGGCTAGTGACCGTTCAGATTAGTTTTTCTAGATGGAATTGTCGAATGATTTATGAATGAGTAGTGGAAGAGTGGTTCGATCTTGATGTAGATACACAATCAAAATATTTTTTTCTATAATTGAATAATGTTTTATTATTCTATTCTATATATTTCTCTCTCCACTTTTAGAAGTTGATTACTGATTTGAAACATCCCCACATTATTAATTGAATATAAGTGAGGAAAAAAATTCTGGAGAAATAAATTGAAATTTTAAGTTTGTTTCGATGTCTTTTGGTGTCTCTTATCTCCAAAACAACTTTTTTTATAAAAAAAACCATACTATGGAATAATACAATATAGAAGCATAGAATAATTTGGGATTGATTTTCAGCATGTCTGGTTAGCTGGTCAAAGCTTGTGCCAATATTATTAAACAGATTAAATAGATGTTTTTCTTCCTATTTGTAAAAATCCAATCGAAAATTTTGTAACAAACTGCACATAAATGGTCGAATTTTATTGTCAATCAAGGAAAAAAACAAAAAGACACCCTACAAACTGCCCTCATTACGAATTAAAGCATTTTGGCAATTGGGGAAACTGTGATATTTTTAAGTGTGTTCTACGTGTATTAGGTAACATAGTAGCTAATTTTGAATGTCGTTCCAATAATTCATATGGTTTGTGTATCGAATAATCTGTTGCCGCAATATGATGCTAATCTGGACGTCGTAAGGAACTTTCGCGATCGGTTGGTTTTAGTTGAATGAGAATAAATTATTTTGAATTTGAACAGCCTTTTAACAATTTGATAGTTGCAAAATGTTGCAAGAACCATGAGATTATGAACGAAACTACACAAAAAATATGTCTCAAAGGTATTTTCCCAACACGTCCCAAGCAATATATCTAAAATTTAAGTTATTTTTGCTGAATTTTTATACTTTATCAATGATTTTTTTTACTTATACAACCATTTAAAAGTATTTACTCACTTAATAAATTTACTAATTTAAATGATTGAATCCTGAAAAACAGGTTCTTATGAATATCATTTTAACCTTCACCTGGCCTCATGGGGTATGTACATACCCCACGCTCTTTCTCGTCGGCTTTCGATATCTAAATCTTTCAAATCGAAACTCGTAACGACATCTATCGGTAGTCAAGGGATACACTTTTATACCTATGCCAGTGGGATAGCGCTGCGACCGTTAGTTCGTCTGCAACAGTCATCAAAAGCAGTTTGGGGTGTGTACGTACCCCACCGTGCCATCAACGTCGTTTTTTCGTGAATTGGGGCATTTTTTGTGTTTTTAATTTTGGTGTTTAGGAAGAAAAGAAAAATAAGTAATCAACGTTTCTATGCATCAATAATTTTTTTACTATTTTCAACGTTTTTTTGTTTACGTTTAGAATGGCGTATAATTTGCGTTCTCGATATTTACAAGAGCAGTTGCTCGAGGATGACTTGGACGAGGAACCAATGGATGATAATAGTGGCGATCATCTTTCAAGCTCGGAGAATTCTTCAGGCGAAAGCTATGAATAATCTGACGATGCTATTCACAAGAACAAAAGGGAAATCCCAGCGGATTTTATTGCGAAGGAAAGCGTTAAGTTTTCACCATGGAAGAACTTTGTGAGTGGCCGATCTTTGCCACTCACAAAGTTCTTCCATGCTGAAAACTTAACGCTTTTCAGCTATGCTCCGAAGAAAAAGAAAATTGAAAAAATTGTGCTTCTGGCCTCCTCGCTTCTTCACACAGAAGAAATGACCGAGGATAAACCTAATATTGTCCTTTATTATAACAAAAATAAAGGAGGAACGGACACTTTTCATAAGCTGTGTCACTCTTTCAATGTGCGTAAAAAGACGTACATGTGGCCGCAGCGATATTTTCAAGGCATCTTGGACATGGCGATCGTAAATGCTAGAATTTTGAGAGCGTGCAAAGCCGTCCAAAATCAAGAAGAAATAAAAATAACTTCAGATTATTGCTTAACAAAAATTTATTTACATTTAATTACACCGCATTTGGAACGTCGTCTTACTCAATTGAGGCTCCCCAGAGATTTGAAAGTAGGAAAGTAGAAAGTAGCAAAGATGCGCCTTATGGGATCGGAAGAAAGACAAAAAGAGATAAAGAATGTGCATCCTGCAAACGCCCTAGACCATAGGATTTTGATGTGCCCTGATTGTACCGGTCATTAATTTAAATTTTTTTTTTATAAGCTGCAAAGCTTTTTTTCATTAACTCTAGTTCTTTCAATGATTATTTTGTAATACATTTCTCTAAAAAAAAAATAAAAAAACTACTTTTTCCTATATTTCGAAAATAATTTTTTTTTCGTAAAACCCATACCTTAATTTCTCAAAATAAATACCTTTCTTAGAGACCCATGAACTCTATTACTATTTTTTTTATAGTGATGTAACAGAAGAAGTCACAGCTAAAATTTCAGCCCTTCTTATCGAAAACCAAAAAAGTTATGATTTTTTTTTGTAAAAAACGCATGTTTTTTTAATTTTTCAAGTTTCCGAATTATTTATGAACGCTGATCTTGATTTTTCTCAACTCGGACTAGTGTACAGTTTAAAGTGGTTTCTAAAGATGATCTCTGATTTTTTTAAGACAAAATAATCAATATTTCAATTTTTGCAAAGATATTTCTCAATGGGGTTCGTACGTACCCCACGAGTCCAGGTTTGTTACTCAGGATGAGCATGCCAGGTGAAGGTTAAGTACATAGAGAGTACAATAAATTTATGAAAATGATTCGAAACAGTAAAACTATTATTAAATTTTCGTTTCATCAACAGCCACTTCACAATGTTTCGTTCAATGGGATCAAACGATCATGATGACTAAATCATAACTGTAAAAGCTCCTTCCGTTAATTATAATTATTCTCTGCAGATGTTTGAAGAGCCTTCGATCATTGCCATGCCAAAATATGAGCCCCATTTTTAAAATTCACAGTCCAGAAGGGTGAGGTTGCACGTCAAGGAGTATATCGCGGCCAGCACTCAAAATACTGCAGATGAATCTGCACTGCAATAAGTTGCCGGCCAACCTACTGCTGGCACTTGACGAAGCCAACATTGACGTAGCACTGGGCCACTGAAGACTGGAGTCACGGAATTTCAATCTTTTATTCCCCACCGTAGTAGTAGGTAAGATTAAGAACGGCTATGCTGGTGAGGAAAAACATTTATATGATTTCAGCACGGACGATCTGACAATGGTGGCATGCGAAGAGGACGAGGAGGGGCAGGTGCTCCTGGCATCCACCTACATGGCACATGACAAAGCCGCTCTGCCGGAGGAGATTACAAAACTCACCGCGGAGTCGCTTGGCAGGAACAAATTGCTGCTAGTGGGGGGCGGTTCCCAACGCGCATCATACCGTCTGGGGCAGCATGGACATCAGCGATAGAGGTGAGTCTTTACTCAGTTTTGTTATTAATTGTAATTTATTCGTTGCGAGCCGAGGAAATATCTCCACTTATAGTGAAAACGTGTTAGACATAGCTCTGCACAATGGCGCAAATGAGCAATTAATAGGGCCCATCATTCATCAACTGGGAGAACTTCAAACTGAAAGTAACCATCTGCTTAGGCACTCCTCCTAGGATTGGCTCATTAGCTGACTTGGAGGAGCGGTTAACACACTCACGAGTAAACTAGTAAAAGTTTTCGGACAGTCCTGTCCCAAAATCTTTCCGATTAGCAAGCCTAAGCCACTCTAGTGGAACAGGGAGCTGGGTTGTCACAGAAGACAAGTACGAGAGCTTTTTAAGCTAACTAAATATTGGGACGAATACAAGAAAGCCCTTATGCTCTATAAATCGGAAATAAAGAAAGCCAGATTCAGTTCCAGGAAATAGCAGTGCGGTAGAATTGAAATCACCTCGGAAACGGCGAGAGTAAACGACCTGTTACGTCTAGCTCGGTACGTAAACCAGATGAGGAACGGACAAGCAACAGCTCATAAACGCTGAAGATCCTCGTAGATACTCACTTTCCGAGCTATCTGGATGACTCCACCTCTTTAACTGGTGACCTGGCGTCTGGCCTCAGTAACATCGAAGGCGTTGGCGAAGTTGTCACCAAGCAGATGCTAGTCCGGGCAACCTTCAAGCCTTTCAAGTCCTCAGGTCCAGATGGTATTCTACCGGCCATGCTTGAAAAGACAGGTATGCTCCCCGTTTCCTGGCTTACACAAATTTACAAAGGTTTCCTAGTGCTAACCTGGCTACAAATTCAATTTTGGAAAGGTTTGAAAGGAGACTCACGGCTATGGACTACCTTTGGCCAGCTCATCGAGTATGCTCTGGGGCTGGTTGAGAAGTGGGCGAATACCGTAGGGCTTGGCATCAACTCAAATAAGCACAAAACTCGGTTGTGACATACTTAACTCACTCGAGCCGTTGTCAGTGTAGCATACAATTGAAATAAGTTCTCCTCTTTCTTTTTGCCCAGCGCACCTTTTTAATGCCGACTAGCTCAGTGTGGCGCGGAAGAACTTTGCTATGGAACATTACACACCACCCGAACGCGCTGAATTTGTTCAGCTGTGCATTTAAACTAGCTTCTCTTTTGTAAAAACTCAACATGCGCAGAGTAAAAAATTTAAGTGAAGAATACGCTGTCAAAGAACACAATTCAGCGTTTGCACGAAAGATTTTTGTCTTCTCGTACTGTTGCTTAGTCGTGGAAACATTCGAGCCGATCTAGCAAAAATACTACTCTGATACTGGCCAGTGTTGAGACGTTTCCACAAATATCATATCGACGTTTTCTACGCAGTTAATCATCCCTTGCACCACTTCACGGCGTATAACTCGTGTAGATTTGAAGATTCTCCTATATGAAATTCAATGGATTAAATGCTGGCCGATAATCCCCGCAGCATGGAATATGCGAAATTCGTCGTTGGGTCCACCAAGTTTGGCACACCCTGAATGAATTTTATTTTTCCTACGCAATATATTATCTTACATGAGAACAATGCTACCCTGTCTGTACAGCTCGTGCAGGTTTTCTTAACAATAGTTATTTAATATATTCCGAGCACTGCAAATAATATCTAACTTATATCTAATTACAGCTTATTGAGTTTAATAAACCCTGGACGAGGTTGAAAACATACTTTTTTTTATAAAGTGGATTAACGATGTAAAGATTTATGATAACAATTGAAAACCGGAACTTATTAGGATATCTGCTTAGTGAAATTCCACATGATTATAAAAAAAATTAATTTAAATTCATTTCAAAGGATTTCATAAATTTAGTTGCCTTCAGTTATTTAGAAAATATTGATATTTGTGTAGGAAATAACTTGGAATATTAGTGTATTTTTAGCATTTTCATTTGCACTTCTTGCCCCCCATTCCGTGAACTTAATGACCCACCCTCGTACATACTTCCTTTCACCAAGGTATTAGTCATATTTTTCGAGCATTTCTAAGCATATCAAATGAAACATAACAACAGTCAATTGATATATTATACATTTTATTCCAGCTTTAAATGCCAGTTTTCAGCTTAAACATCTCAACTAGCTCAATATTTTTAGTATTTTTAAAACCAAGTTACTGGCTTAAGTCTTTCGTTTTTACCGAACCTTTACAAGTGCTCTCGCTCTACTAAGTTATATATATCAGTCGAATAGATGAAAATGATCTCGATTCTATTATACGTGTAATGGTTGTTGCAAATGATTGGAATTTGTTTCATTTCGGCAACCATTGTTCCTGAGCTTTTCGATGAACTGGGTTGTTGTCTGAAATGGCAGGAGTGAGGTGTACCGCTCATGCCTGTATTTTTTTGTGTGAAAAATTGTATTTTTGGTAGTGAAAGAAAATAGATTTTGGGGGATGTTTTTTCTATTTTCAGGGTATGAAAAAGAAAGACATTAGATGAATTCGTTTGACGAAAGTCAAGAGGAATCTTGTTTTTATTTTCGAGGGTCAAGCGACTTCAATGATTGCACGAGCTGCATTTAGTAAGCTCACAAACCAAAATGTTTGTGCAAAATTTTTCTTTAAGTGAGTCAATGACAAAAAAGCAACAACAACATCTTCGATGCAAACTATCTAACGTCTTTCCGGGTGCAAATTACTAATTAATCTGAAGAATTCAGCATGCTATATAAACATACATTTTTCATCTATTTCAAATGCTATTTTCGGGTCATTCCATGGAAAATCGATTGATCGTTATCGTCAGATGAATGAAACTTTCAATGAAATTTTCACTCTGAATATAAAAACATAGTTGAGTTATGTACATCAATAACATTTTTTTTTTAAATATCTAATATTTGCGGTAATATGGTTCCAACAAAGATGCGTTCGTCTGAATACCTCCAAATATTGAACGAAGTTGCATTTGTTGCCGGCGATTATTTGATTGGTCCTGATTTTATACTACAACAGGACAATGCACCAATCCATACTTCAAAACGGATTCAACAGTTTTTATCGGACGTTGGGTCATGAAATGGCCTCCACAAAGCCCTGATTTGAATGTCATTGAGCATGTCTGGCATTTGATGAAATCAACAATTCCTCAAAAGATTGGAAAATCGGCAGCTCAAGCCTCGGAAGACATCTTAAATGCATGGCAGGTCCTATCCATCGAAACTATACAGAATTCAGTTGATTCAATGCCAGCAAGACTCGAAGCGGTTATTCGTGCCAAGGGAGGCAACACCAAGTATTAGGTAATGGTCACAAATTACCCGTTTTTTATTAAGGCTAACAATGAGTTTACCTTTTTCCCAGATTTTTCGGAAAAACGAGGTGGAAACCATCCATTGCAAATAATTTTGGCCGTAATGACGGGTGTGCAAATAATTTTGGCCACTTAGTTATTTTTATTTTTGTTCTGTAATGTTTTATTTCAATTTTGATTTTTTCAAGTAACTATGAATTTGGCAATGAATAACTGAACAAAATTTCATTTTGTTGTAATAAAAATTGAAGGAGTTATTTTGATTTCATTCAAATTTTTCTTCATGATTAGCGTTGTGTAAATAATTGTGGCCACGGCTATAATAGAAGAAAACAATTTTGTTTTGCAAACCAGTGTTATTCGAGTTGCTTGCGCGAATGGACAATTATTTCAACCGTAAAATGGACGTAGCGCACCGCAAATTTCTCGACGACGATTTTGGCGAAAATCTATTCACATGATAAAATGGGGCACCAATCTGATGAGCACAAGTTGGCTGTTAGCTATGAAATTGGTTGCCGTTGGGAAAAATCTTGCCAACTTGTAAAAATTTCTAAAAAAAAAAAAAGTACTTTATGTTATATTTTCGACAGTACGAGCCCAATCAATATTGAATTTTGAAATTTGAGACTTTTCCGCTTTGAAAATCACCCTCATTTATTTTTTATAATTTATTCAAGATTTTTTAAAGCACTCTATACTTCCAATTTCCATTTCTTTATTCGGAGTCTGCTGCAAGCTGCAGAAGGCCAGCTCGAGTCCTCCACCTACAGTGAACGACACGGGATAAAGCAATCAGGCTAGTTGCGTGCGGAGACCAACGATCGGCCGATTTCTATAAGCAGGCAATCTCTGAGCTCTGGTCAGGTGCCAAGTTAAAAGTGGTTCACAAAGATGCGATCCTCAGTCGGCAAAGATGCAGGACATGGATTCTCTGCTTCCATTCGAATTCAGTGGAAGTTCTGGACATTGTTCGGCTCTTGAACCTAGATTTTCCCACGGAGGATTGGAGGGTTACGAAGATTGTCGAGCCGGTTGATAATCGGCTGGAGGTCCTCTTCATCATAAATGAAGAGGCAGTACCGGTGTTGGATGACTGAAAGGATAATATCAGGTGCGGGGTCGAGAAATCAGTTCTGCGGATTTACCGAAGCAACAGGCAAAAGAGCTCAGGATCGGGAGATCCGGTATCGGCGAAATCTGACCCAAAACATTTGGTTCAAAAGACAGTGGAGCCACTTGAAAAGTGGTCCGCCGCCTGTCCGAAGGCGACATCTGAGGAAGAATCGGATGTGGATTCCCTCTATGCCGATGAGGTCAGCGTCGAAACTACCTCCGAGTTGGGTCGCTACCTGAACCTCATGACTCTGGTTGCAGAAGAAGATGCTGGATTAGCTTCTATGTCTGAGGAGAGGACTTCGACCCAACTCTAATGAACAATTAATAATGATGAAAATACTTCAAGTTATCCTTCACCATTCCAAAGCAGCATCAGCTGCCTTACTGCTCCGCTTGTCTAGGACAGAGGAGGACCTAATCGTAATACAAGAAACATGAGTTGCCAACAACCGAGCTTGCGAGTTACGCACCAATGAGTACAGACCGATAGCACCCGATGACTTACACAAGCCACGTGCCTGTATTATTTTCAAGAAAACTATTAACGTCCTTGTCCTAATTGTGAGAGGGTCAGAGTCACAACTGTGACAAGGATAACATGGATGTTGCAGTGAAAATCGGTCAAAGATCATGCTGGTTTGTTTCTTGCTACATGGCACACAATCATGGCACTAGTCCTCCCTGAAACATTGTCAAGGGTATTGTGGCTGAAGCCACGAGAATTGGTAATCCTCTTATTCTGGGAGCTGACTCTAATGCTCATAATGAAGTATGGCGCAGGTCCAACAGAAATGGGCGAGGTGATGAACTTTTTAATTTCATTTTTGCCCACGATCTTTTCAACGCCAATACTGGCAGTGAACCGACCTTCCTCACCTCAAAACGTAGGAAGGTTGTTCACGTTATCTTGGTCAGTGGGCGACACTCGCATCTTCTCCGTGACTGGAGGGTTTTACAAGAGTGTTTATTCTCTGATCATAGGTACATATCGTTTAATATGGCTGATCGCAGCTCAGCTGAGCAGCTCAGCTCAGAAAAAGGAGAATATGGAAGTTATTTTAACCTATGGTCCTTTCCTCACTGGGAACTGCTCCTAAGAGCATTGATTGCTACCGTGAATTGGATCAGGCGGTTGACACCCTTACTAGCTCTCTCAACTTTGCGTCTAGGGCAGCATATAATCCACCCACAACCAGGGGGTTTCTAAGCCCTCCTGGTGGAATTTGGAGATCAACACCCTACAAAGAGAGTGTAGGAGGGAGTTCAATAGCTCGAAAAGGTCTAATGACTAGTCGCTGTATAAAACGAAGCTGATGTCTTTTAAGTATGCCGTACGCAAAGCAAAAAGTGCCTCATAGAGATCTTTCTGTGGAAACGTGGAGAGTCTCAGCGAGGCGAACCACCTTCGTAAGATTTTAAGCACGACACAGAATGCTATGGGGTGTGTCATGCATCCTAAAGGCATTTGGATTAGCTCGAGAGTAGATACTCTAAACGTTCTCATCGACGCACATTTTCCACGCAATTATTCTCCTATAGAAGCGACATACCAAACGGAGCAAGCTGCTAGCTAAACGCTATCGTTCAGGATATCTAATTCTCAACTGAGATGGGCTATTAGCTCATTTGACCCGTTTAAATCTCCGGGCTCTGATAGCGTCCTTGCGGCTGATATCCAGCAGTCCATGGAAGTATCGTTACCATGGCTGAGAGAAATTGATAACGCTTGCCTGCGCTTTTCGTATGTTCCTACTGGCTGGCGGGAAGCTATCCATAGGGCAGGGAAATTTTCGCATGTTAAGCCAAATATGTAATAATATGTCTTAACTGTGTTCTGCTTAAGATTTTGGAAAGGATCATTGATTATCATATTAAAAGATCAATCGATCGAATGTTGATGTCGCTGCCACGTCTTCATTGAGCAAGTTGAGAAATCTCTCGGTCTTAAGGAATATACGCTTGCCGCCTGCTTGGACATCGAGGGGGCCTTCAGCAACGTAAAGTCGAATGCAATTGTTGAGGCACTATCGGTGCTGCATGCTGATGAGCGGCTGACTGCTCTAATCGTGCAGCTTCTTAAGAAAAGAGTGGTTATCTCTTACTTGAGGAATGCTCACGTACGACGAGAAGTCAGCACGGGTACACCTCAGGGTAAAATCCTCTCTTTCCTGGTGTGGAACATCACGGTGAATACTCTTCTAATAAGGCTACTTTACTGCTGCAAAAGAGCCATAGGGGCGAATTGGACATTGTAGCCTCGTACTGTTGATTGGCTTCATACCGCTGAGCCAATTCTATTCTTTGGTGTGGCGTTCTGGTGTTGCTTCATTGGCTACAAACCAATTTACTGAATTACTGATCCATAGCAAGCTAATCTTACCGCTGTGAGACTTAATTGTATCTAATCTTGGCTGAGGGAGTTCCCGCTTCAGCTGGTGTTGACTACATGACTCCGCACTTGCTACTATCGCTGGTAGGAATTAATGGTGTGATGGTATCACCCTCGAAAGTGGGCTTATCCAAATGTACACTGACGGCTCAAAGCTTAACAATAAAGTCGGGAGTGATGTATACTAAGATGAGCTGAATCTCAAGCTGTCGTTTCGTCTACCAGACCGTTGCAGTGTCTTTCAGGCGGAGGTTGTGGCTATTTTTCAGGCAATTGACCAGCTTCTGTGTGATCGAATATTCTGGGTCAATATTGATATTTTCGCAGATAGCCAAGCGGCTATGAAGTCCCTTGCTGGTCCTTGTACAGTGTCCATGATTGTTGCTGAATGCCGTGCATCTCTCAAAGAGATGTCGAGACATTCGGCTGTACAATTGATTTGAGTATCTGAACATAAGGGTTTTCAGGGCAACTGTGAGGCCGATGAACTAACTAGGATTGGTATCTTGCTACCGGAGATCCTTCTCACTAAGAATACCGATGACACCGGTCAAATTGGCCATCAGGCAAAGATACCTTGAGGACGCTAAGAATTCCTGGGCCGATGAATCATCCTGTGCGATAGTAAGGCATTCCTGGGTTTCTATGGATGCGGATCGCACCAGACAGCCATTAGGCTTAACGCGAAGTGCTCTGAGCTGTGCTGTGGGCGTTCTTACGAGCTGCTGCATCATAGGACACCATGTGCAACGACTGAGCGTAGGTTTCAACGACTTCTGGCGGAGTTGTGGCTCTGAGGACGAGGGAAAATCCGTCCTCTACCTCATGCGCCAGTGCCTGGCTTTGGTAAGGAGAAGGAATTTGGCATTTGGTGCACCCTTTCTCTCAAATCGGACGGAACTGTCCCTGGTCAATTTAAAGATGATAGCGCGTTTCATCAAAGAAAGCAGATGGTTTCCTGACTTTAGCGAATAGGAAAGAGTTTATAAAATTACTGTCGCATTACAACGAGCCTCTTTTGTGCCTAGGTGCATCTGTCGGCAGGTCTCTGTCGATTGGCAGCTACTTCAACCAACCTACCGATATTTCCAATATTTTTAAAATTATTTTAAGTGGTTAGCAGCCAACCAAATTAACTTTTTTTTTCAAGTTTCATTAAATCTACAAATATTATCGTCCAGCAATGTACGGTGTGCAATTTTTATGGTAACTAGCTTTTTCCTAACTTAAAAAACTGTTTTTTAACATAAATCTCTGAAAACTTTTTACTACGCTGAATGTAAAATTTGAAATGATTTCGATCCGTATTAAAGTCAAACCGTTAATATAACGAATTATTTTCATACTCTACTCAGACATTGCTACTTCAAATTGCAAAATTGCTACTTCATTGGATAGATGGATCAAAATCAAGCTTATTGTAACCAATAAATAGCGGCACATAGAGCGCAACAATTGAGCCAAAACGAAATTAGAGACAAACCAAATTAATTACATTTTCACTGCTAAGAAACGATCACGGGCAAATGATAGAGAAAAAAACTAATTTTCTCGTCTTCTTTTTATGCAGAATTTTCATTGCACCCTCTCTTTTTTGCATTTTCTTGATCTACTGTCGATTATGCTTCATCATTGAAATTCATTGAACGAATCCAACAGGAAAAGCATCATAATGAGTCTCCTCCCAGTAATTGGATTTATCGTTCGTTCTCACTTCGTCTTTTTTTCGCTTCATCATTGCATCTTCAAATCAACCAAACCAAGAAGAATAATCCAAGCACAAAATCTATGGACCATCGAGTATCGAAGCACAGTAACAATTTTCATCTTCATTTTCCATTCCGTTCGAAGATAGTCATCACCATCATCATCATCTATTGTAATCATACCAAAACGATATTCAATCGATGGACAAAATGATTTTAGTTTTCATTCATCTTTTCTTTCAAGAGGACCATAATCTGATTGTAGCGCACATAGATTTCAGATTTAGTTTGTTGACTTAACTAAGTTTCATTCAAGACGATACACTTTCACTTTTTTCCGTCATCTTCTCGCGTTCGTCAAAATGCAATTTCATGATTTCATATGAAATAATATGATTTGTAGCTTTTGTCATTGTTGTTATCATTATTACGTTTCCATATCTTTTCGCTCATCTTTTAGCATAGCATTCCGGATTCGAGATTTCGATTTCAATTTCAAAAAGGAATTTCAGTATTAATGTACTGCAAGTGAAATGTTGGGTTGTACACTAAATACTTGCAAGTACATGAAATATTGATGTTTCAAACTCAAAAAGTCTTTGGAGGATTATGATTATTTTCGCACACGAGTGAAAGTCAAAATATGAAACAGAATTGTTGTCATAATAAAATTATTCGAGATGACACAAAATATCGTTTCTCGATTGCATGAAGAGTAATTTTACTTGTTTGGAATTTTGAGTATTTTCGGATATGTACTACTTGAGATAGTACTTTGGAGCTGTCACTTCAGTTTGGTTTAAAGATGGCGGTGTCATGAAGGTCAATTGGTCTTGTTTATGGCACTTAGTTTGAGAGTAGTGCTGGTAGATGCGTACTATTTGACGCGACAAATAGATGATAAAAGTAATAGAAATGCATCGAAATTATCTGCCATTTGAGTTTTAGGGTAAAATTTCAAATCATCTTTGTGACATTTAGTGAAAAACAAATAGAACTTAATGTTTGCTTCAATGTTTTTTCAAGCTTTGAGAGATTGGTTTTCTTGAATACTTATTTGGCATCGAAAAACATTTCCCACTTCAGATATTCATTGACTAGAGAGCCAAGAGAAGATGTTTGTTGGAATTTTAAGCAGACAGAAATTTTAAAAGTATTTCCTTCCTGCTAACTCACTTTTATACAATTCAATTTGTGTTTTACGTGCTTTGAAAGTTTCGCGAAATCGTTACTTTTTTTTTCATAGTGCTTCTCAGACAACTGGTTTGTTGGCATAAGGGACAGCACAAAGTTTTACGTGCCAACGACACGCGGTGTTCACAAGCGGTCCCTCATTTAAGTACTAACCGCGCCCAACACTGCTTAACTTCGGTTAAGTTAACTAATGCCTAACTGAATGCACTTTTATATCGTGTTACTTTAGCTTGTTCCTAAATTTGTCAAAATGTCTATGAATTCATTAGAATTGTTGATATTTTGCACGTAAAAAAGTTATTTCCGTAACAATCTTCAAAATAACCTTCATTTCACCAAAGATACATCCTGAGCAATAAACGACACACACAGTCGTTAAAAATCACCTTACCTGCAATTAAATAGACCTACCGCAACAAATGAACTAACTAGTCAATGCAATAATAAAATCACTGCCCTTCAAACATATCATATTAACAAACATCATAACTGCAAAAGTTGCATAAAACCTATCTCTTCGTAGCATTGGTAATCTGAGCTCCATTTCAATCCAAGTTCAATGTTTCATCAAGTTATTAGCTAACCAGTAACAATTTCCAACTCTTAAATGCATTCTCCAGTTTAGCAAGCACACAGCATCCATACCTCTTATTCGATACTTCAACCTCTTGTTGGGCTTGTTGTTACCATATTTCTTGTTTGTTGCACTCAAACAGCTGGCTGCTATTACAGTGCTGTTTTTGATCTTAACTTGTATTGCTACCGGCTGCGGTTGCATGCATATATGACGCGAATTAATCAAAAATCGCATCTAAAACGCTTCAAGACCTTTCGCTTTCATAGAGGTGGAGAGAAAGTTAAGAAAGTAATTGAGTGGAACGACAAACCGTCTACCACCAGTTGCGATGCACTCAAACTCGATACTTGGTGGCATATCGTCTAACCAAATCGAAGCAATGAGTAGTTTTTGTTTGTTGCTTCAACACAA
The DNA here is from genome assembly GCA_947369275.1 of Nemotelus nigrinus. Taxonomy (NCBI): domain Eukaryota; kingdom Metazoa; phylum Arthropoda; class Insecta; order Diptera; family Stratiomyidae; genus Nemotelus; species Nemotelus nigrinus. Next base: position 145,546,200 of record OX376373.1, read on the forward strand.
CCCCACTGTCGTCTCCCAGTACAGTGTTAAACCACTGCAACATGCCAATGTCGTCTCGCCGGCGTAGTATTCTCTAGCAGAGTATAATCGCACCAGTAACTCACTAGACCATATTAGGTACGAGATGTCATCCATATCTATCGTAACGTCTCGAGTTGATCTCGAAGAGTAAACTGCAACAATGAATCTTCATTTTATTTTGTCGCGTCGAAAACTGGAAGAACAATAGCCAAGATAAACAATCGCAGGCAGTTGTTTGAACTGTCTTCACGGATCAACATTCAGTATCGTGACGGCCTGATGGTTTGGAGATTGGGAGAGTTTTTCTTTCTATCAACATCGAAACGGACGAAATGAAATCGACACAAGAGCTAAGCCAGACCATGTTCCAATGACTAATTAACGCCCTGTAGGGGTAATGAGAAACTTTTAAGATAAGCATCTCAACTGGTAGGTAGGTGACGACTATAAACATGTGTTTATAGTCGTGTTGATAGTGACTGGATTAGATAATGTTAAATTAATTTCGTTGAAGATGTTTGTGGGCTGTATGTAAATGTTTCGAGAATACATATATCAACATGGAAAATTTACCGTCTACTAAAATAATTGCACCGGTTGAAACATGTGTTCATCAAGTTGTAAATAAGGTCAGTGATAGAGATTTTCCATTAATGGCTTATGTAGTTGCGGCTAGTGGAAAGTGTCGTGACCCTTTGAGTAAAAGTTGGCAACATGCGGATATAATTTGCGTTGTTGGTTTAGTTATTTAAAAGAGTCAACAAATGAAAACATATTTTTGATTCTTCGAGACTGTTTGTTTTGCTGAGTGTCGAACTACCTTAGTTCTCGTAATTTTTGTTTCTAAGGCGTAGGGCTGATTTTTTTTTTGTAATTCGTGGAAAACTATTTTGGGTTCGAGAATACGAAATGAGAATTAATAGTGGATTTTTGGGGCATAGTTTTTTTCCGGGCATATTGTGTTTCGATTATCGCAGATTGCTTGGTATTTTAGCTCTTATTCAATTTGACATTTCCTGCTGAAATTGAGTTTAAGCGGAAAACAACTTATTTTTCGGTAATTATATTCTTTAAATCTATTAGATATTGTATATAAAATCTATCTTGAAGAGAGCTTTGAGTTGTATATATTTGAGTGGATAGCTACTGGCATTTGTCATCAATCTGTAAAGGGTTAAGACAAGAGAAGTGCCTGGCCTGGTAGTGAAAAAATAAATATTTTTTACTTGAAAATACATTTATTTTTCGACGTACTTTACGTAACATTTTTGCAAAAAATCAGTCACATCATTGAACGGCGATTCTGAAAAATCTAGTAAAGATCTATCAAACACTGCTATTACTTCTTTATTTCACCTAAAATGTTTTGCAGCCACATGTTATAAAGGGAAAGCAATGGAAATAGATAAAACTTAGGAGTTAAATATATTGTTGCAAGTGTTGGGAAGATTAATGAAACAAAATTTGAAAAGTAAAAAATAATTTTTCTTTTAAGATATTTGAGAAAATTGAAATTTATAGAAAATTAAAATTTAAAATTTATTTGGAGAACGTAGAATGAATGCATGGTTGTTCAATAAACCTGCTTTTTTATTTTATTTTATTCAAAAAAGTTCGTCTAAAACTTGTCGCACACTATTCCGTCACGACACGATATAGAAAAATGTCGTACGGCAGTCGGTGGACCACCGCACACTATACCGAACCGACCGACACATCAGTTTGGGAAAAGTGTTTAGAAAATGCATTATGTTTAATGCAATGGAAAATGTGTATTGTTAAAAATTAAAAAAAAAATTAAATGAAATTAATTGTAATTTCTTTTTATCTATTTTTCTTCTTTTGTCTGTTGTCGTAACTTTTTGAGCTTATTTCATACAATTCTTTCTACAGGGCGGCGTAAAAATTTTTGCTCTTCGAGATGAAAAATCAACCCGAATAAATTAATGTCGAAAAGCTATCTTTCAAAATGTTGAGACCCTCTTCCATTTTTATTAAACCTACATAGCTTTAATTAATTCCTTAATAGAGGTAAAGTAGAAATTTCAGTGATGATACCAATATAATGACTGTTGCTTAAGAGTCAGTAAAAGGGGGCCCGGTAGCTCTGCTCGCTAAGGCGTCAGGCCGAAAAGCGGCGTGCTACGGGGCCTGCGGGTTCGAATCCCGCCAGTGTGATTGTCTATGAGGGTGGCAAATGGGCCCAAACTGGTGGCCTAATGCTGGCCGCGTTCCCGGCAGCCCTCTTCACTAACCTAACCTAAGATTCAGTAAAACCAGTATCGAAATTCGAAGAGGATTAATTTAAAGTCCTTTTGTTAAAACCTGAAAAACTTTGGAATTCTTCAACGGATCGAACTGATAGTAATGGTAAATAATCAAATTTATTTGAAAGTTTCGGAAAACCAATTTTAGACTGTGCTGTGCTTTATACTAAGTATATATTATGTTGCTTCCAGAGTGTAAAATGTTGTACAGGAAATACTAAGGCCAGAAACTGTTGCGCCACTCAGTAACAATTTCACACAAACAATTTTCGTCGTGAATATTGTGTTCCAGATTCGAAAAAACTTGAGCAATAAGTTCGTCTTCCGACTCCACAACATGACGAAATTGGTGTGTGAAAAGAACCATACCTTCTGGGTCGGTTTGAAGACGACCTTCACCAAAATCTAGCTGTTTTTGAGCATATGCTCCTGACTCGACATCGCTGAAAAACTTATCTCGCTTGTTAGTGGTGAGATGAAGCTTTTCAACTTTGGCCCACAGGTATGATGCTTTCAGAGATGCGTTAATTTCGTCTGCTGCAGTGTCTCTCTCGATAACATGTAAAGTCTGTCTAAAATCCCCTGCCAATAACACTACCACACCACCCATTAACTTTCGATTGGGTGTAGACAGCGATGGAGCACCTGGATGGCGTGTTTTTGTGACCAGATTCAGAGGTAATTTAAAAACTGGGTGTGCCGTCCGTGCACCGCTCAGTAATGTTTCGGCGATCCCAGAGGAAGACATTATGTTCGTGTAACTCTTGCGGTTTTTGCAGCGCACGCCAGGATTGCTCGCAGATGGGAGTATTTTTTCCTACTTACGTGACACTTATTGTTATATTTTGGCAAATTTACACAATAATGGGATTTATTTAAACTTGTCAAAGTTTCGTAAACTAAGTAAATCACCTAAATTTACCTCCACGTAACTGAACTGCCAGAATTTCTATGGAAACTGAACACAAGCCAAATAATTTTACGCATCGATTTTGCTGTATAAAAGCTTGTAATAAACTTACGCGAATGCACTAAGTGTCAGTTTGACTATCAGCAGTTTTTGTTTCGAAGTGAAATATTTTGTGTAATATGGCTGCTGAGGTAAGAACCAAATATTGAAAAGTAAATTAAAGCAAGTAACGAAACTAATGTTATTAAACATAAATTGCAGCAAAAACAACAACGTCGGCAGGTTTATCTTTATAAATTACAGCCTATGTGTTATTCTGATGTATCAACATCAACGTGGCACCCCAACCCGACATCGGGCCTTGGCCGCCTGGATCGATTTCGTATCCGTTGTAATTTGACAATTTTGGAGACTTCCAGCTCATCGTACAGTTCGTACAACTCATTGTTGTACCGGATGCGCCATCCATCTCAGTCGCGAACAGAACCCGAAAATCCGCCGTAGAACTTTCCGTTCGAAGGTGTCGATCATATTTTCGGAGGTTTGGGTCAGGGTCCATGTTTCGCAGCCATAGTGCAGCACAGGTCTTATGATAGTTTTATAAACGCGGAACTTAGTCTTTCTGTGCACATATTTCGATTTCATAATGAAGACGACCGAGAAGAATGTCTTATTTGCTAGTTGTATCCGTAACTTGATTTCGTCAGTTTCGTTGGCGTCAATCGATAGGTTGCTACCCAGGCAAACGAAGTTGTTCACGAATTTGATGCTAAGGTCCCCTACGTTGATGGTCGTGCGCTGGCGTCCTTGTCCTAGATTGCATCATAACTTTCGTTTTGTCCTCGTTGATTCGTAGTCCAACTTCCTTTGCTGCGATGTCAAGTCTAAGCAGAAGTTCTTCTGCATCGGTCAGTGTTCGAGCCATGATGTTAATGTCATCCGCGTACGCTGCCAATTGTGTCGACTTAAAAAGTAGTGTGCCGCTGGTATTCAGGTTCATTGCCCGAATAGCGAACTCAAGTGCCAGGTTGAAGAGCGTGGGCGCTATTCCATCGCGCTGCTTCAGGCCAACCAGAGTTTCAAAAGGATCCGTCAATCTGTTCAGGATCCGGACCTGAGAGACGGAGTTGGTCATCGTCATCTTTATAAGTCTCACTAATTTGGCCAGTATACCAAATTGCAGCATGATGCTATATAGTGCGCCTCGGTCGATGCTGTCATATGTTTGTTTAAAGTCGACAAAGATTTGGTATACGTCGACGTTGTATTCCCAGCACTTTTGCAAAATTAACTTGACCGTGAAGAGCTGGTCGATTATGGAGCGACCAGATCTGAAACCGCCTTGATACTCGCCAATGGTTTCTCCCGCGAACGGTTAAATCCTATACTCCAGGCTTTTTGACAGAATTTTGTAGGCCATACAGACTAAGGAGATTCCTCTGTAATTCTCACACCGCAGTTTATCTCCCTTTTTATGTATGGGACAGATGATGCTTCTGCGCCAATCGTCTGGGATCACCTCAGTCTCCCATATTCGCAGCAGTAGTTGATGTAGCGCACTTCATAAACCCGCCCCACCAGACTTGAGTAGCTCAGCTGGTATATCGTCAGCGCCCGGCGCTTTGTTCCTTTTCAGTGAGCGCAAGGCGAGATCAACTTCTTCTACTATCGGAGATTGTGTGGATGGGGGTTGACCAACGGTATCATCATGGAGCTCAGCTTCTGCTGCCAGGATTTTTGATGGCGGATTCAAAAGCTCTTCGAAGTAGGACGCCCATCGTTTGCTAATACTTTCGGTGTTGGTGATAATACTTCCATCTTTGTCCTTACAGAGGCTAGTCCTGGGTTGGTAGCCATTTTTTATAGTGTTTACTAGTCTGTACGCTTGTCTGGTGTTCTTACTAACTAGGTTTTCATTAATGTTCAGCAACTGCTCGTCAAAGTATTTCCATTTCTTACGCCTAATTATTCTATTGGATATTCGCCGTAGCTCGTCATACTTTTCCTTTTTGGCTCTGGTTGCACGTTGGATCCATTGTTTGTAGGCCTCGATTTTGCCTCAAATGAGTTTCTGCATTCTTTGTCACACCATTCATTTCGCGCTCGTCGGGCTTTGTATCCCACAACGTTTTCTGCCACATCCTTGATTGTATTTTTGAGCTCTTCACAGAACTCGTGGACACCTACGTTGCTGGAGTCGCGCAGAATTAGTGAAATTCTTTCCTCAAGTGCGGTCGTATATGCCTGGGCCGTATAATCGTTCAGCAAATTCTCAACCGCGAAGATTTTGGGAGGGCTGTATCTCAATTGATACACTGAGGAAATTCTGCACCGGTATGTTGTTTTCACCAGGTAATGATCGGAGTCACAGTTAGCTCCGCGGTGCGACCGAACATCCATCACACTTGACGCCCATCTCTTGCTAATAAGGACGTGGTCGATTTGGTTGACGGGATGTGCGTCTGGAGAATTCCAGGTCTGCTTATGAATGCGACGGTGTGGAAAGCAAGTTGAGCTTACAACAGGGTTTCTGCTGCAAGCAAAGTCAATTAGACAATGGCCGTTGTCGTTGCAATCTTCGTGGAGGCTGTGTCCTCCAGTGGTCCCCCGATGCCAACTTTGATTCCCGACTTTGGCATTGAAATCTCCCAACATTATTTTTACATCATTTGATGGAAGTGAATCGAAGAGAGTTTCAAGGCAGGCATAAAACTTGTCTTTTGCAGAGTCTTCTTTTACTTCGGTGGAAACGTGCACATTGATGAGCCAAAGGTTGAAAAATTGCGCCTTGATGCGAATCGCACACAGCCTTTCGTTTACGGGTTTCAAGTCGGTAACGCGCGGCTTGAGCTGCTTATTCACTATGAATGCTACTCCAAACTCCTTGTGGCCCAATGGTTTGCCGCTTGTGAAAATTGTGTGCGAATTCTTGTCGTTGATCTCGCAGCCTAACCAATTTGTTTCCTGGACTGCAGTAACGCTCAGTTTGTACTGTTCGACCTGATGAAGGAGGGCCTTTTCGGCCCCTGGTTTGTTCAAGGAGCGTACATTCCAGGTTCCGAGAGAATAATCCGTTGTGCGTTTGCGTGGTCGTCGTTGTTGATCCGTCCAATCCGAGGCTTTTGTTCCAGGTTTCTGAACAAAGGAAGTTTTTACAAGGATGAGTTGTCGGCACATCGCTCAACCATTTCCATGGGGGCCTCGGCGATAGTTGCTTCAGGAGACTTGCCTCGTGCCAAAGTTCACACAACTATGTTGCAGGTCCGACAACGTGGCTAATCCTCCCTAATGACCTGAGACGCTTAGGTGTAATTCAGCCATCAGGCTGCAACTATACAAATTTTACTGAGGATAGAGTTACCTCGTTGCCTCAAACCCTCCTCCTTTCTCCGGACTTGGGACCGGCATATCACAAGTTAAACTTGCGAAGAGCAACATTATTGTAAAGTTCAATTAACACCCATTTAGTGGTTTTTGCGTGAAAGAGTAACAAACATCCATACAAACTTTCGCGTTTATAATATAAATGAGATGGGATAGCAGAGCAATTGCACTGAAGTAAATGTGTATTTATTTACATGCAGGTATATAGGAGCCCACTTTTATGCGACAAAACTATAACATCAACTGCAAATATAATGAAAAAAATAATTCTAGAACAACCTTTGCCTAACTTTATTAATTATTTTTATTTCCCTTTTCCCTTTTTCAAGACTCGCTACAATGTTCGACTGGTAGACTTAATTGAATTTGGTGCAGTTCACAAAAAGAGTCTCTTCAATGGCTTTTATTATAAAAGAGTAACTCTGCCATTGCCCCTTTGTGCCCCCGTCTGGCCATGTAACTGCTGAGAGCCTAAGCATTCGTACAAATATTTCCACTAAACCATACAGGGCAAGAAAGTTTGATGAGCTATATGCTATTTCACTTCTAGAATTAATATCTGGGGATTACTTAAGAGTAATTGGAATGAGATTATGACAGATTAATATCCAATTTGAAAGAAAGCATTCAAATTTGAATCGAAACAGCTGTCAATGCCATCTCTTATATTTGTTTCAATCCATATTAGAGGCTGCCACGCTACTGCAGCATAAACAATTAATTATTTTCTAATTGTCTCACATCATTACCAAGTTACATAATTCCCTATTAAAATCTCATAATAATTCACTTATCACTGTTTTCACGTAATTCCACACATTTATTCACATGCATACACCGGTCAGTTCCACTTTCTTCATTTAGTGAGAAAAAAATCCACAACTGATATTATCACAATGCATAATTTCCAATTAAACAACAATATCCAAAGCAACGACTCAACTTAAAATTTTCTCACATCTTCAAGCGAGTGGTATTTACACTTACATACTTATCTCTTAGTAATCCACCAAAACAAAAATAAAACAAACAATTTATTTTGTTGCACCTTGCTATCTTGCCGAACCGATCATTATGAATAATTTATCCGAGCATCTGAATGCCGGCCGAACTGAAAAATATTAAAATAAAAGCCGTGAAAAATAATGTTTATTCATTAATCATGATCAAATTGATTTAGCTCGACAAGCGGTATTTTTTCATAAGGTCTTCTGACTTCGGACACACACAATGTAGTTAATAGTAAAAATGGTAAAACCGAATGTAATACATCAGCTATGTAACAATATTTTTTTTGGTCGATAGATGAAAAAAATCGACAGATTTGGTAGTTTTTTTTTGTTGGAAAAAATATTATATCATCGTAATGGGCATTGGAATGCTGTTGAGCAGCTAGTAGAAGCCTAAATTTGATAGCAAATATGTATGGATGTATCTGAGCACGTTTCCAACGCACATGACACATGTTGCGGAAATATGAAGCTGGACATAGTAGGTTTCATCGAAAGTTGTTTTATATGGCATATCGTAGAAGTAGTTTATGATTAAACCATCATGCATTTAAGCGCGATATCTAAGCACGAGTTTCTTTCATGCATAAAAGATACGTGGATATAATAAAATCTTCTTCGGCTCGACGAGACCAATAAAATTACGCCAAATTGCCCATATAATTAATTAATTCCCTTAAAATTTTCGACTATGATGTGATTAGTAACGCGCATCCGCTCAACCAAACAAAAACGATGGCAATCAAGTGAAGAAGAAAAAATCGAATGCAAGCTCGAAGCGCTGATTATTTTGTATGTACAGTGGTGCATGCAGCATCATCTGAAATATGCGCACTTCAATTGCATAACTTTATGCAACTTTCACTCACCTGTTCGAAGTTTTCGTTTAACATACAACAATTTTATAGGTAGAATGGAATTCGCATGGCACGCGTTGGTTTGTTCGTTCACATGCGCCTCGCTTGCACCTAGACTTGATGTAGCCTCTCTGTTGGTGGGTACATGCATATACTGGTATGCGTACTGATATGGATGAATGTTGAATCGGGTGGACGGATGGACGGACAGAGTGCAGACTTTTGACCGGATGAATGAAACAAATGAAATGGTACTAAACATTTTACAGTATTACGGAAATGTTAAATCAGATTTAATGAAATTGAATGGTTTAAGAGGGAAATTTCGCCGATTAATTTTGCAGTGCACATAATAATGCAGCATCTTGTGAATTGTTGCAGGGGATTTAAGTTTTTTGTTGTCCGAGGCGATTGTTCGTTTTTAAGTGATGTTGGAGATGCTGGTGAGATGATTTGATGATGTAAGGTGAATTTTGCAGAATTTAGTGTTTAAAGAAGAGATTGCATCATACTGAAGTTCATTGACCAGTTTTTGGGTATTTTTATATGATTTCTGAGAATCTATACTGCGGTTTGAGTGAATGCGTTTTTTCTCGGAAAGAAAATAAACACTTATTATGGAAATTTGTGATTATTTTTAAAAGGATATGAGCAGGATATACCAGCCACGAGTAACTCACAAAGAATATAAAACAAAAAAGATATGTTTGAGTGAAACATCCTCCGGTATTTTCTGAATTAACGCTTGCTTCATATCTTACTTGAAATAGGTACTATTATTCTGATAAAGTTGTAATACGATTTCGAACAACATCCTCCCAGCTACAGAATCTTTGCTAAAAATTTTAGCTTTTGAAATTACTCCTTGGCTATTATTCTATCGATGATTATTATCTTTCCTGAATGAAAATGTATGTCTAGATATAAAAAACATTAATGTTCGAAGAACAGTAGAAGAATCGTGCAGATTTTGAGTGCATATTCTACCACACGAGCTGCTTATTACAGCCAAACTATTTCAAACGCAACGTTTTACTTTCGTCTCAAGAATGCATTCTAACTCAGATGGTGGAAAGGTTTCAGATATTACCACTGGCATGAATTTCAAAGTTTATGAGAGCAAAACACTTGTTAACTATATTCGTTATTAGTTGCTTATTTCACAAAACTTTGAAAGCAGCATCTCATATAACATCAATGAAGAAAATGCTCAGTGCCTGCAGCACTATAACTGAAGTTGGTGTTTGGGGCTGCGATCCGAAAATGTTGCAGAACTTTGGGAATTGAAACATTGGTTATTTATTTTCATTGTAAATGTTTCCGGTATGAATACTAACTGTAAGCATTTATTGATACAGAAATAGTACTACAGACTCGTGCTGGCAACCTTTTGCCAGTATCACATCTGCATCATGTTGAAATTAACCTACCCCGCGAATCTCGTCTCGATCCGATGACTGCATTCGAAGTTATAGGAGTATACAGAAATTTAGGTGTACCAGCCGCGGCATTTTTCAAATAATCGAAAATTTAATAATTGCTGTATATTGTCACTACAATATCATTAACATTTGAAAATTTTACGATCAAATCGCTTAAGAAAGATATTGGAAATAAACACAAAACCAACAATAGCTGGCAACCCTACCGTGGCTTTTCAACTAAATTTGACTTAAATAATGCCTATAATAAGTTCGATTAAATGTATGAAATTCGTTTTGATTTCATGACTGCACTGGAAGCTATAGGGCAAAAAGCTTTATTTTCCTGAGCGAATTTTCAAAACCAAAGACACAAAAATTACCATAGCTGGCAGCACCAATTGAATTTTTCAACCAAGTTAATATCAAACACGGCTTAGAGTAAGGTTCAGCTACTGTGTCAATTTCATGAAAATCTGGTAACTGAATCAGAATTCATAGGGCAAAAAGCAGCTTTTTTTCTTTGTAATTTTTCAAGATGGCACCACTGGCACAGGGTTGCCCACAATTCCAAATCGCTTCTATCAGACTTGGTCCTACCTAATTCCAATGTATTCTGTAAATTTCAATTGCATCTGATTATTGGTTCGTGAGCTCCCGTGAACAGAAATTTTTGATGCTAAAAATATAGGTAAATTGGGAAAGGGTTACCGTTCTTGTCCGACATGAAAATTCCAAAGTTTTCCCTTGACTGTTTAGACAAAGCATAAGATTTGAATACAAGTTGGTTTTCATTCTAAGAAACGGACATAGTTTAGGAGATTCGATGGTTTGAATGTTTTCACTTTCAGTGCCTGCCGTAGCTACAGGGTTGCCAGCACGTTCATGAAAAAGTACGCAAGTGTGCAACTTAGCAACATTTATATGTCTTGTAAGTTTCATAATGATCTGATAATCTAATTAAAAGTTATCACAATTCAAAAATTTTCAAATTTTCCCAATCTCCTTTTAGGCGCCTAGTGCACACATAGAGTTAAAAAAATTCCAAAACATTATGATATTCACATTTGAAACACGTTCAGAATTCATTACATAAACTTTATTTTTGTCAAAGTTATTTTTTGACAGAAAAATAGGTATATTTAAAAAATCACTAAAATGGCCGCCGGCACCAAAGAGTTAAAGATTATTAACTTTTTGTGAGACCTGGCACTATTCTGCGTATACACCAATGTATCCTGAAAATTTCAGTTCAATTGGATGGCGCATTCCTGAGATTTTTTCACTGAAATTTTTTGATGATATATATAAATATATATATATATATATATATATATATATATATATATATATATATATATATATATATATATATACATATAGATATATACATATATATAAATACATATATATATATATATATATATATATATATATATATATATATATATATACATATATATATATATATATATATATATATATATATATATATATACATATATATATATATATATATATATATATATATATATATATATATATATATATATATATATATATATATATATATATATATATGTGGGGAACTCTCAAGTTCACGACAAAGTAGGTTGTGCGACCGATAAAAATCTAGTCATCACTTTTTAGGTCGTGACACAAGTTTGTCTTTTTGTTAAAAATAATAAAAAATAGTTCATGTGTCAAGACCGCTGTTTGCTTTGTTTTATATATAAATATTAAGTGAGGAATTCCTCACATTGGTGACCCCGAAACCTCAACATGACGGAAAATGGAGAATTCGTCGACGTGACGGATGGCAACCAAGAAGCGGAGCCCGAGCAATCTGGGAATGTGGCAGGAGTCAGAGCGATTTCACTAACACTACCGCCATTTTGGCCAACCAAAGTTCGCAGTTGGTTCAGCAGGGTTGAAGCGAAATTCCGATCGTACCATATCAACACGGATGCAGCGCAATTTGACAGAGTGATAGGAGAACTGGACGCCGCGGCATTAGACCAGGTAACAGACATTTTGAATAATCCTCCAGCACATGGCAAATATAGTGCAATTAAAAATCGACTACTGTCCGCGTACGAACTGTCGCAACACGAATTGACGCGTAAGCTCGTGTGTGAACTAGAACTAGGAGACCAACGTCCTTCGCAATTATTACGACAAATGCGATGCGCGGCTGGCGCTAACGTCACAGAGTCGTTTTTGAAATCACTGTGGCTCGAACGGCTACCGAATAACGTGCAGCAAATCATACTCGGGTCGAACATTACAAACCTGGACAACCTAGCAGAGTCAGCGGATTGGATAACGTCGGTTTCATATCGGAATAACGTTGAGTCCGTGGTACACGACATGCGATATGACGACCTCGTGCAAGAGATCGCAGGACTAAAATCTGAAATAATGCGTGCAAAAACGAATGCGCAACAAACCCCTTGTCCAACATGTTCTACATGCCGTAGACCGTTTCACTCGGCAGCTCCTGCTCAAAATGCTAAACGCATATATCCAGGCAAGCCATTTTCAATATGTTGGTACCACCACAAGTATGGTGCAGCCGCCAGGCGGTGTACGCCACCATGCTCGTTTCAGCACGCGGGAAACGCATAAAGTCACTGGCACATCAGGCGGGGGCCAGTGACAATGCACCTAAACGCCTTTTTGTTCATGACAATGTCACAAAAATGTCATTTTTAGTAGATACAGGGGCAGATGTATCTGTCATTCCTTGCCAAAAAAACTGCAGAAAAAAAACGTCAGAGATAAAGCTATATGCAGCAAACGGTACTCCGATAAATACATACGGAATTAAGCTGCAACAATTAGATCTCGGTTTTCGACGTATAATTTCATGGAAGTTTTATGTTGCTGATGTCTCCCGCCCGATAATAGGCGCAGATTTTCTTCGCTACCATAACTTGCTGGTGGATATGAGAAAAGGAAAACTACTAGACGCAACCACACTGCTTACGGTGCCGGGTAAGATTTATCGTTCAAATACGCAGAGCATTTCAACTGTGTCCGAATTATCCTCGTTCCATAAAATATTAAAAGAATATTCTACACTAACGAATCCTGCAAAATTTGTTTTTCCGAGTCCGAAACATAAAGTGCGTCACCATATAGTGACAGATGGCCCACCAGTGGCTGACAAGCCGCGGCGTTTATCGCCAGAGAAACTGAAAATAGCGCGACGCGAGTTTGACTATATGTTGGAGCGAGGGATATGTCGGCCCTCTTCAAGCCCGTGGGCTAGTCCATTGCACCTTGCGCCAAAGAAAGATGGCTGGCGCCCATGCGGGGACTACCGTCGTCTAAACGCCGCCACCCGCCCCGATCGATATCCACTCAAACACATTGAAGATATCGTATCAAATCTATCAAAAAAAACCGTGTTCACGAAAATTGATCTAGTCAGGGCTTTCCACCACATTCCGGTAGCGGAGGAGGATATTGAAAAGACGGCGGTCACCACTCCGTTCGGACTCTACGAGTTTACGGCCATGACGTTCGGTCTACGGAATGCCGCACAATCATTCCAGCGCTTCATGGACGAAGTTCTAAAAGGATTAGATTACTGTTGGTGCTACATAGATGATATTTTAATTGCATCCAGCGAACCGTCAGAGCACGAAAATCATCTCAGAGCCGTCTTAAATCGTCTAAGCCAATACGGCATGGTAATCAACGTGAGCAAATGCCAATTCGGCGTGAATAAGATCGAGTTTCTAGGTCATATCATCGACAGGAATGGAACAAGGGTACCAGAATCCCGGGTAGAGGCAATCAATCAGTACAAAAAACCGTCGACGATTAGAGAGCTCCGAAAATTTCTCGGACTAATAAACTTTTATCGACGTTTTCTTAAAAACGCTGCTCTCTGTCAAGCCCCGCTGCATGCTTTACTCGGGGAATCAAAAAAAGGAGACAAAACTCCTGTTCTATGGAATCCGGAGGCTGAAGAAGCATTTATTAAATGCAAGAGCAGTCTAGCGGCCAAAACACTCCTAGCGCACTACGAGCCGAATCAACCACTAACGCTCGTGACTGATGCATCCAACGTAGCAGTGGGAGCGGTTCTACAGCAGCAACAAGGAAAGCAATGGGTACCATTGGCGTTTTATCAGCGAAAATTGTCCCGTGCTGAAGAAAAGTACAGCGTATACGACCGGGAGCTGCTAGCTATTTACAGCAGTGTACGTCATTTCCGACACCTGCTTGAGGCGGCCGACTTTTTTATTCAAACGGATCACAAGCCGCTCATATACGCGTTCAATCAGAAATCTGATAGAGCGTCGCCTCGACAAGTCCGTCACCTCAGTTACGTATCGCAATTTACGACGGACATTCGGCACATAGCAGGGAAATCAAATAACGTCGCCGACGCCTTGTCACGAATCGAACAAATTTCGATGCCTGCATGTTTCTCGACAAAGGAACTCATCGATTCTCAGCAGGCAGACACAGAACTTCAGCAACTATTGGAACACAACGAAACATCGCTCAAGCTACAACCAATCACAGTTGAAAATCAGGGAAAACTGTATTGCGATACATCTACAAACAATATTCGTCCTTTTGTACCAAAGGCGCTACGAAGAAAAATGTTTGATATTTTTCACGAGCCGGCTCACCCTAGTGGGCGTGCCACTGCAAAAACCCTAGCAAAAAGATTTGTATGGATGAAGATGCAAAGCGACATCAAGGAATGGGCACGAACGTGTGTTCCTTGCCAGCGGGCAAAAGTGGGACGCCATCATCATAACCCGATCCAACAAATCTCTATGCCAGACAGCAGGTTCCAGCATGTACATTTGGACATCGTGGGACCGTTAATACCATCTTCAGGATATAAATACTGCCTCACTGTGATCGATCGCTTCTCGCGATGGCCAGAAGCGATTCCCCTGTACGATCAAACAGCGGAATCGGTCTCAAAAGCATTTTTTAACCACTGGGTGTCACGTTATGGCGCACCGCGGACCATCACAACCGATCAAGGGGCTCAATTTGAGTCAGCAATGTTCCGCTCATTGACAGCCCTCATTGGCTGTAGTAGAAACCGAACTTCGGCGTACCATCCAGCCTCAAACGGCCTAATAAAACGCTGGCACAGGTCTTTAAAGGCGGCGATAATGTGTAACAATAAAAACCCTGCATGGGTTGATATTCTGCCTACGGTTCTGCTGGGGCTGCGCGTGAGCTATAAGGAAGACATCGGCGGATCGAGCGCAGAAATGCTTTATGGCACGACGCTAAACCTCCCTGGCGAGTATTTAGTTCCAGCATCAAATGCAACTATCGGACCACACTGTTTCCTCGACAATTTAAGAGAAACCATGCAAGCATTACGACCCGTTCAAACAACGCATCACACTGACCGAAAAATCTTCAAAAACAAGCATCTCGACACATGTACGCACGTGTTTCTAAGGGTGGACTCACTCCGAAAATCTTTAACTAGACCGTACACTGGTCCACACAAAATCTTGAAACGAATTTCGAAAGCTCTGTATACCATAGACGTCAATGGAAAACCAATCAATGTGTCCACAGAGCGATTGAAACCGGCCTTTCTCGAAACGAATTCTACGCTTGCGACCAATGAAGGGCCAAAACGACCAGCATACACCAAGACTTATCAACCAGCACCTGCCAGGCGTCGATTTGCCGCGAGGTTCCCTCACTTGGAGGGGAGTGCTGTGGGGAACTCTCAAGTTCACGACAAAGTAGGTTGTGCGACCGATAAAAATCTAGTCATCACTTTTTAGGTCGTGACACAAGTTTGTCTTTTTGTTAAAAATAATAAAAAATAGTTCATGTGTCAAGACCGCTGTTTGCTTTGTTTTATATATAAATATTAAGTGAGGAATTCCTCACATATATATATATATATATATATATATATATATATATATATATATATATATATATATATATATATATATAGAAATATGAATTTTTGGCCAAAGTTATTTTAATACTAATGTTCTTCTTCGAACATTAGTAAAAGCTCCTCGATTAAAAAAAAACACGGAAGCATTGGAGAACAGTGTCCTTTGACGTGATTTATTGTGTTTTGAAGGAGTTCATAAATAAATTATACTAAATAAAATAGCCTAATACTGGGACTTCATGGCCTGCACCCGAATTTCACTACGAAGACGGAACTCGAAGACACTGTGGACAAGGTTACCAGAATAATCCTTGAATCAAGTTTACCAGAATAATCCACGATACCTGCCATGAGAAAACCAGTGCTCCCAAAACGAGGGTGCTATGATGGAACAGAGAGTAAGAAAAACTCAGAAAAGCCGCAGAACGGAGTTCAACCGAGCTAAAGCTACAACAAACTGGGAGGCCTCTAAAAAGAAATTCCCAGAATACAACAAAGATCTAAGGAAATCTAAAAGAAAGACCAGAGACTGCCAGGATGTATTTAGCTCTGTCCAAAGGCTTCCAAGGGCATAAAGGACTACTTAGAGCTCCAGATGAAGGAATGACCACCGCCTTTGATGATACAGTGGAAGTGCTGCTTAGAACACACTTTCAGGGTGCAAAATTAAGCGAGGCGGTGAGGTTGAGAAGGAATGAAGAATGAAGGAAGGAAGGCCCGGATTGCCTCACTCACCTATGATTAAATAAATCATAATCTGTGAAAAATTTGAATGGGGAATAAACTCCTTCAAACCCTAAAATCACTAGGTATAGACGGAATCTATTCAGCTCTGCTGCAAAGAGCCGCGGCGAAACTAAAAACCACTCTGGTACACAGATTTAGACCTAGACTGGAACTCAACTATGTACCAAAATTGTGTAGACTGGTGCGGGTTGTGTTCATCCCTAAAAGTGAGAACAAACCGGCCAAAATGCCGAAATCATACGGGCTAATTAGTCTCACATCTTTTATATTAAAGACCTTGAAGAAACTGATTGACTGATACATAAGGAATGATCTTTTGGCATAGATGCCAAATTAAAAATTTTAATTCGCCCACCAAAAGGGCAAATCAGCTACACATAAGCTGGTATAAATCGTAGAAAATGCATTGGAAGGCAAGGAAATCGCACTATGCGCCTTCATAGTCATAGAAGATGCTTTTGATAATGCAAGAAATGACTCGCTGTACCACGCTCTCCAGAGAAAGGATGCTCCTCAAGAAGCAGCGAAGGGGGCGAGCAAAATACTAAGGTATCGAAGTATGTTTGCGGAGCTGAGAGAGGCGAGGCTAAGAGTGGACACTAGGAGGGGATGCCCACAGGGAAGGGCATTATTCTCCATCTATGGTTTCTTCTAATTGATGACCTTCTCGTGACCCACAATAGTAAGCGCCTACTTGCTCTCGGCTACGCGGACGACATCACATCACGGTAATAATAAGAGGCTCACACATGTATACCTTAAGATCTAGAATGCGAAAAGCCTTAAATGAATCAGCCCAATGGTACAAAGAAGAGAGTCTATCCATTAATCTTCAGAAAACCAGTATAGTACCATTGACGAGAAGAAGCAAAATCTAAATAGGAGCCCTCAATATTAGGGGCACAGTCGTGTGTCTGCAGAAAGAGGTGAAATATCTAGGAATGCACCTAGATAGGAAACAAAACGACACTGAAGGCCACTAAGGCACTCTGGCCGACAAAACAAATGCTCGAAAACAATTGGGGACTATTTCCAACGCAGATACTATAAGCATACAAACAAACGGTGAGACCTATACTCCTATATGGAGCTGCAGTAAGGGGGAAACAAACCACACAAAAAACTGCTGTCAATAGGCTCAACAAGCTTCAAAGGATGGCCTGCCTGCTGATTACAGGAGCAATGAGCTTCACCCCAAAGACAGAAATGGAGGCTCTTCAAACCTAGAACCGCTAAACCTCACAATTCAGGAGGAAGCTGCGAAACGGGCTACCAGCCTACAACAGGCCTACAGATACAAATCAGGGGAAGTTAAAGGCCACCTCAAAATCCTGGAGGACGTCAGGTCCATAATGGAAATGTTGAACCTCATCGACCAAATATAGATCAAAGCAGCATTCGAAAAGAGGCACAAGGTCACAATTCCATCAAGGGACAAGTGGAAGGATGGCCCACATCCCCCGTACAAAGAAGCGCAAATGTGGCATACGGATGGTTCAAATATGGATTATGGAGTAGGAGAAGGGATCGTAGGTCCCAGGTGCAAAATAGATTTTTCTCTCCCAAAAGAGGCCACCATCTTAAGCAGAAATATCTGCCATACTAAAAGCCTCACAAATATTAAAGATAAAGAACACTAAAAGGGTCATAATTAAGATCCTATGTGATAGTCAAGCGGCTCTCCTGGCTATCAATCGCGATCAGATAAATTCAGCTATACTCTTAAAGAAAAGAGAGGCTCTAAATGAAATAGGGGCACAGACCAGCCTCGAGTTGATATGGTTCCCCGGCCATGAGAGGCACCAAGGAAACGAGGAAGCTGATACCAAAGCCAAAGAAGGAGCAAGAATGTGCTTCATAGATACGAACAAAAAATGTAACGTAAAAAAAAACACGAGAAGACAGCGCACTGAATATAAAAAACACAAAAAAAAACACCCCAAAAATAAACACACCGCCACCAAAACACAAAAATAACAGCTAGCTATCAATCGGTAAAATTGTCTAACGGCTATGGAGGGCACGTAGCCCAGTTTTATCGAATATTTTTTGACTGTTATGTTAGTCGTTTAGTCATTGGTTTTCTTGTGGAAAAAAAACACATTTCGCTCAAACAGCCCTAGAAATGTGGAATTTGTCCGCCTCTGAAAATTCTCGGAATTGTCCGGGACATATCAATGATTTTGATATAACACTCTTTCCAGTTTTCATAAGCGAAAATTTGGGTTCCTACATATAACTAGTTTCACTTAAACCACATGCGCTTGCACAAACAAAAATACTTATCCCGACTTCAAAATAATATCTTTAGTCTATCATGGCCTGGTCTCGTTCTTGGTCGAGATTACTTTCCATTATCGGTCTTCGGCTTTGATAGAATTATCTAACTGGATAATCACTCACAAAGAATTGACAATTTAATTATTTTTACTATTTAAAAATGATCCTCAGTCCAAAACACCACAGATTTTTTTTAATATGCAATAATCCCCACACTGGGCGTAAATATCGTAAATATAAGCCCATTTCACTTGCACAAAGCTCTTCAACTCGACACGTCTTACATTTTACAAGAGAAGTAAGGTCAAATGAGGAAGCACATACATTTTCTACCAACTGAATTAGTCTACACAAACCACAGGCGAGCTCAATGCTAGGACATGATCATCAATAGCCGCTGTTTTTATAGCTGTTTCGCTCCAATGGCTAGCAAAAGCTTCTTGAGCACTATTGATGAATTTTATGACAACCTTTGCCAGGTATCGGAGGACGGAGGACAAGAACTTCATACACTATCATTATGTGTGTGCTGAATTTTTAATTATTTTAAAGGAAACTGCGTTTTGGCTCCATCTTTGGGAGCTTATTATTTTTTTTATTTTAATGTACATGGGCCGTACTAAGTTCTCATCAGCAATTTTTTAACAGACCTTTACAAATGTCAGAAGTTATACTGTTAATGGGAAACTAAACGAGTATATATTCAACAATTTTTTTTCTCGAGTTTTTCTATACTTATTTTCTAGTCTATTTTGATTGAAAGCGTAACTAGAACGTGCTATAATAACGCTGTTTTATATATTTTCATTGATATGTTCGATTATTTTAAACAAAAAAATCAATTTTTTGGGTCAACACATCCAAATAAATGTTCACTTGCTTGTCACTCGGATCTATTGAAACACGTAATTTACGTTTCAAACTGTGATCTTGTGTCCTGTGCGAGGTTATAAATCTTTACTTTGGGCAGTAACGTGGCAGTTGCCCCCTACTTAGGAAAAATAAAACTGGTTAGGTGACAACGAATCGTTACCTCTTTCTTCCATATTTTACCACTACATTTCATTTGAAATATATGATTGTGTCTACATATTCACGCTTCAACCAATTTTCAAACACCTTTGTTTCGATTTTATCTCAACATACTAGTATGAAAACTTATTTCCGCAATATATTTGCTGTCATTGCCCCATTTCAAGCCAAAAAATAATGAAAGGAAAACTTCAATACAAACTAACATCATCTTCGTTACACTCAACACTACTGAACACACACTTTCCATAAAACCAAAATAATTGTCTCATCATAAATTAAACTCCATTTCAAACAGTGAAATTTCCCTAAACACAACATCTAAATCAATTTACATAATAAGATCCTATTAGTTTATGCATAACATCAACGGCAACAACACATTTATGTAGCTAACCGATTCTAGGCACGAACCTTGTCAACTCAACAATGTGTAGTAGAACTCAGCAGCAATGGAAATTCATTTGACTCATTTGACGATAGCATCATGTTGCTGTTCGTAGCGTTGCTCGTAGTAATATTAAAAAGTGGAGAAAAAGTAAGGAAAAGCAAGTACACCTGCTAACTCCAAAACAATTAGTGTCTCAAACCATCCAAGAACATGTACATCAGCCGCGTCTCCATCATTGCTATTAGCGGAAATCTTTGCACTTTATGCATTCATAACAAAGGCAAACACTACTTGTCACCATTGCAGTCATATTGTTCACGTTCAAATTTTCAACAAACCGATTCAATTCACGAACATTTCGTGCATACGTGAACACAAACAATAACGACAAAGATAATTTTGATGATGCGATTACAAAATCGCACAAAATCATATCAAAACTTAACATGAGCACTCATGTATCTATCATATATACGAAGTGCGTATACACGTTAGGAACTTTATTAGGTTTCGAATAATTTTGATGCATCTATACTGTTATGCCGGAGGGTCGATGATAGGAAAAGAAAGTCACCCAATCGTAAACAATAGTAATTGAATGAAACTTCCATGGAAATGTTATAAATATAGTAGAATTCAATTTCAAATGCTTTATTTTGTGTTAGTGTGTCGACGGGAGCATAACTTGTTGTGTTTTTTTCTATTTATTTATTCTTGGTTTTAACATAGTCCTCGAAAATGTTAAGGATTAGTATAGTTTGGACAGTTGTTCTAATGCAGTTTTTAGTACAGAACGATGCAATTCGAATCTATGAGGATATTGAAGATCAAGAAGATTCAGTCGATCTTAGTGGGAATAGTAATTCAACAGGACCTGTTGTATATCCTGGTGGTAATAATACTGAAGAAGCAGCTATGGTGACGATGAATACAACGTGAGTATAGATCGATTGTGAATCCACTTAAGCCTGGTACGATTACCATTGAAAAAATTCGAACGTTTTCTTTATGAAGTTTTTATGCAAAATTTTCACATTCAAAGGAAAAATGAAATTAAGATCTTTTGAAAAAGTACTTTTTATGAATATGCATTTTCAAATGAAACACTTATTTAAAAAATAAAGAATTTATCAAAAAACTTTCCCTCCAACACCTAAACTCTCCAAAGTGCCACTCATAATCTGTACCCAATTAGAGTAGAATATCCACTATAAATATTTTGAGTCTAATGTGTTTTTTTCTCATAAATATCAGTGTGATAAATAGCTGATAGGCTGATTTATGAAAAATTTTTGCATCAATGAATACATTTTTTTAAAATTTCTTTAATTTTTTCAACAGTAAAACCAACGGAATTTATTTTAATATATGTAAGATATTGGCTGTTTGTCTTTTTGGTAGCCCCTATTTGGCATTTATCGGTCCAGTCGGTGTTTAGTTTGTTTGAAACGTTCTCAATCCAAGACTAGAACCCATAATCAGAGAGTGCTCTTATCGTTGATGTTTCGGACAGTATTGTCGAATAAAGACAAAATTGCACGTTGAATGTGGATCGAATCTCAAGCCTAGTTTGCTCATAGTTTTACTAGCGTCGAGTTTATTGTGGATATTGTGGCTTATTTCACAAACTTTTTTTTAAATAACTGCCACTTAATAGGACTGTATCAAATATGCATTTATTTTAACAGGAATATAAATAAAACTATCGCGGGAGTTTTCTTAGAAATAATTGAATCGCGACGTGTTATATCCAATCAGTATTTTATCGAAGGCTTTCTCCTCAAGTAATCACAGACGAATTCAATGAAATACAAAAGTTAAATTCAGAAGTAAATCAAAATAAAAATGTTATTTACTAACGTGACCAGATAGAAACTAGTATTGGTCATCGACGTCTTTTAGATGGATTGTCTAGTGATAGCTTATGTACCCACAGCCTGGAGGACAGTTTGTACTCAAAGCAGGTAAAAGCAGTCATGCGTATAAGAAAGACTACATACCAGTTAGCTTGACTTCATTTCTCCCCTAAGTGTTCGAAAGACTGTTGAATCTACATGACAAGGAGACATTTGGAGCTCAAACCTTCTCGAAAGCTCCAAACACGTACTTGAATAGGAAATTTGTGGCTTTTCATACGGTAGTTCTTAAATAGAAAAGGCACTCTATTACAAGAAATACACTTTGAGAACCTTTTTAGACATTTAGACTTCTTAGCCAGGCTTCCGCGCAACCAACACCCACCCTGCTATATGAAGCTGTATGTATAAGCAGCATGCTTAAGCAAAAGCTCATATCTGCGGAATGGGATGGAGTACATTTCAAGGAGGTGTTCTGTCTTCTCTCATATGGAACCTTATGCGTGTGAGTGTGTGTGTGGGTGTGTCTGTATGTGTATGATTCTTTACAAGTGCAATGAAGGGGAAAGCTTGCAGTTTCGTCTATTTTTCACTCCACAGATAGGCCGTAAGGCCAGCATGCTGCAAGTTGATCTGAACAAATCTTATACCTTCAGACATAAAAATGCCCAGAATCAATGTGTGTAGATCCCTTTGCAGGGACTCTTAGACAATATCCGTGTGACCTCTGTGAAATAAAGTCTATAGAAGAACTGGGTCTTTGCGTTTTGATCTGGAGACATATCCATAGACACTCACAAGAATTGATGTTTAATTTTTTCTTGATTTTGTTAAGTTTAAAAAAAGTAGCTCGATACTACACGGTATCTGACCCTGAGCATCGACAAACTTCTTTGTTAAAGTATGATCATCGGGTTAAATCGATCTTCTTAAGCAAAGTGATTTTTCCTAAGATTCATGTACCTGATAATCCAATGTTTCACATCAAATTGAACTTACCAAGCACGCCAGCGATGTCACCTGCACTCTTACGAGGACCAGGAGCCTAGCAACTGGCATGATAGGGTTTGCCAATATCGGGGTCCAAAATGGTAAATTTGGGCCGACTGCCAGTACCCAATTTTGAATCAATCTGAGTAAGCTACTGCTTTGTTTTTCGAAACAGTCGAATTGGAGGTAACCGCTCACAAACCTGCCTTACGTGAAGAGGTCCTGACCTCGCGATTTCTCGTCACAGTTAGTTCTTACGCATGGCGTGTCAACCTTCGATCATTTTGCCTTGTTTGGGTAGTCGTTCCTGAAAACTAGCCTTGGCGAAATCCCTCTCGCTGATTTTGGCACTTTTCGACACGTTGCGCTCAGGAACGGAAGTATCGGCCAACTGAGAGCTCTCTGATGTAGCCGGTCTTTCATAGAAAAAAAGAAATTAGATTAGCACTACTCAGTTATTCCTCGTCTGTTGAATCTGCTTTGAACTCGAACAACCCTAAATGTTTCTGGTCTTTTGTCCGCTCCTTAAGAGCTTCCTCCTCTCTTCCTGACTCTCTAGTGTTTAATGCTTTTACTGCTTCAAACCTCTTGACATTCGCAATCTCTTTGCTTTATTTTTTTCTTCTGTTAACACTATCCCATCGATTCCTGCTACTGAGTGCTTTTCTTTTGATTTCCCTACTAGCCTCGCCTCAGTCGTAACTAACCCCGTAGAGGTTGAATTGCTTTTGTCCTCACTTGACTCAAACTGTTCCCCGGGCCCGAATGGAATTCCTATTTTTTTTGTAAAAAATCTTGCGCCTTCCCTTTGTGTCCCTTTAGCCATCTTATTCAATGTCAGTTTCTGTGCTGGTAAATTTCCATCTACTTGGAAGCTCTCTAACATTCTTCTCATTTTCAAATTGGGTGATCGAAACCTTGCCTCTAACTATCGCCCTATCTCCATTCTTCCTTGCCTTTCCAAAATTTTGGAACGCCTTGTTTACAATTGTATCTATGATTCCCTCTACTGTGTCTTTGCAGCGCAACAACATGGCTTTGTAAAAGGCTGGAGCACCTCTCCGAATCTTGTTGAGTTTACTCAAGTAGTCGCTTCTGCAATTGACAGCAATAGTCAAGTGGATATCATTTATACTGATTTTGCCAAAGCTCCTGACACCGTTAATCATACGCTGCTTCTTATCAAACTGAAGCATTATGGCATTCGTGAACCTTTGCTTTCCCGGATCTCTTCGTTTTTAACTAATCGCACTTGTGTTGTCTCCCTCTTTGGCTTCTCGTCCTCACTTTTCTCCCCTTCTTCTGGTGTTCTTCAAGGTTCCATCTTAGGACTACTTTTGTTCAATCTGTTTATTAATCACCTTCCCACGGTTTTTAAGTCATCATGTCTTCTATATGTAGATGATTTAAAAATCCTCAGAGTGATCAAAAATACTGCTGACTCTCTGCTTCTTCAGGATGATTTGTATGCTCTCTCTGGTTGGTGTAACATTAACTGTTTGTCCCTTAATGATTCTAAGTGTTTTTTATGTCCTTTTCACTTAGCTTTACACTCATGTCTTTCCTTACGCTATTGATCATTTCGATCGATCATTTCTCAGATCTTGGGGTCACATTTGATCGCAAACTGAAATTCGACATTCATGTCCTTGCTGTCACTAGTAAAGCTTCTCGGATTGCTGGCTTCGTGGTTCGTTCTTGCCACAATTCATTTAGTATTGCTACTTGTATCCGCCTGTTTATTACCCTTGTTTTGTTACTTTGTTAACAATTAAAAATAAGATTCTGTTCGATGTGTTGAACAATGAATGATTTATTGCTTTCAAACTTGAACATTTATATGTTTCTACAAATCTTGACTCAACATTAATTTTGTCGTAAATAAACAAATAAGCGGAACAACTGGGTTAATAAATTTAGGTTGATACCAAAACAAATGTCATCAAAACATGTTCGCAATAATTCCGACTTATTGACCCATTTACGAAAATTTACATTACAGTGCAGGTTTGACCATGAAGTATTCAATACCCATGCTCTACATTAAACTTGCACTTCGCACTTCGTGTACATATTATTCTTATATTAGTCTTATATTAACCGTGCGCGTAACATCACCGCCTACCTAGATCCAATAGGGTCTAGACACTGTGTTCATCATACCATGTTGACGATGACGGGTCAGTATTGTTGGATAGCTGAGGTGTTCCACGACGTTTGTACATGTAAACCGCCACCAATATCGACATACTGATCGCACAGAGGCTGAACGTGGATATTCCAACTGCTGTTACATGTGTTTTTAATTGTTTCCATTTTGTGGTGTGGAAAGTATGTAAAACATCTTCTTCAGCCTTTACTAGTGATTCAAAAGTTTCCGAAGGTTGAATTATTGATGAATGATTCAAGTGCTTAATCTTTGCTGCCGTGATTGTACTTGTCCCTGGTAGTTTAGGAGCGATGTAAAACTTTATATCTTCCATCTTGCTGGTTTGCTGAGCCGTCAGTATGTAGTCTTTACTTTCCAGAGTACATTGTTGTGGAAGATGTATTATGCCAGTTCCATTCAGAATGATATCATGCCGTAAGCCACTGCAAACAGTTTGAGCTGGAACTGGATTCGGAGTCACAAACATCCAGGTGTTCCGTGCCATAACCTTTTTCCAAACTAACTCATGAAGCTGGAATTCATGAAACGAGCAACTTTTCAACGATTGAGAATTATATAACTCCTGGATGATGCAATCTGGTCGGTTTCTCAAGTCAAATAGTGTTGAAACTGTTAACAAATATTCATTTGTGCTGACTTTGGATGCTGTTAGAACTTCACTCTCTTTCGTGTGAAAGTAAACTTGATCATTGTAATTAACCCCGAGAATGTTAGTTCCGATTACGAAAGCGGTGAAAAGATTTTGACCGATCTTCCTGGGGACTGCAGTCGCTGATATAAGTTCAAATTTCCGATTGTCAACAATCGGGATATGGCCTTGAATTTGGATCGATTCACTGGTATAATTCAAAGATACTGAAGAGTCTAAAGTCTGCATAACCTCTAAATGTGGACTCAACATACCCCGAACGGCTTCAATCTTTGTCTCAAGTTCCGCTTGCTTGATACATTCCCATAATCCTGATCTTGTGTTTATGGCAAATAAAATGGTGTCGTATTTATTTTTTACTTCCAATATGAAATTGAGTGCACGTTGATATGTTGCCAAAAATTGAATGTTGACCTTGTTGTGATCAGTAGCAACATACCAACTTTTTAATCCATTCAACAGTGTCAATCCTTTCTCTACCTGCTCCTTAAATCGATTAAGTTGTCTGCTGACCCGGCCAGAAGTCGCGCTCAATGTCTTTGTTGCCTGAAGCACAATCCTTCCTTGATTTTGAACGACTTCACGCAGCTTGCTCTGATTCTCTGCTAAACTGGAAACATCAGCAATCACTTCATCATTGACTCCAAACACATATGTCAATACTCTACCAAGCAAACCTCGTTTGGTACGAGAATGAGTGATTTGAATAACGTTAATTCGTTGAGATACTTCTTCTTGTAATTCCTTTAAATGATCGATTAAATCTCGGCAGTGGATTTCTTTTGTAATTTCTTCTCCTTTAGTACACATAAATTTTGTGCCATCAATGACATGGTGAACATTTTCCTTATCGACATTTAAGTCCTTAAGTGGCAAAATTACATTCAACTGTAAATTTCCTCTAATTAAATTAGCGTGTCCGATATGTTCGATAAATAATCCTCCGTTCAGAGGTTGAATTTCCGGTCTGGTTGATGCCGTACAGTAGCTGAAACACATTAAACCAGTCAGAAGCACTGTTGCTACAGAACCAAGGTTCAAAGGTTTAGTTTTGTATGGTTTCTTCGTCTGGCTTGATTGAATTGGTTCAGCTGCAGGACGTTTTGCTGATGAACTCTGCGTCCCAAGTACTGTTGTTGGTGTTGTCTTCATTGGTGGAGTTTCTTCACTCGACTGTTCGTTGAATGGCAGCCTACATATTTTCGTGATTGGCCGTTTGGTGATCTTTCCATTCATTTTAAGGCTGACTACACGCACAAGTCCATCTTCACCTGGATGAGTAGCTAATATTCTAGCCAACGGCCAATTCATGGACGGAAAATGATCGATTTTCACTAGAACTAATTCACCATCTTTTGGATTTTCATTTTCTTTAAGCCATTTTGGTCTTTGCTGCAACCGATGTAAGTATTCCTGACTCCATCGTTGCCAGAAAGAATGTTTCATCTGTTGCACTAACTTCCATCTTTTAAGAAGTGTTTGAGACACCTCACTTGGATCACTTTTGATCTCAAATAAATTCTCGCTCGTGAGAAAATGTCCAGGAGTCAGCACAGCACAATCCGATGTGTCATCGCTAATTTGGGTCAACGGCCTTGAATTTAAGCACGCTTCAATTTGTGTCAAAAGTGTGACAAACTCTTCGATGTTCAGAAGCTGCTGACCAACAGTTTTATAGAGATGTCTTTTCAGTGATTTGACTCCAGCTTCCCAAAGCCCTCCAAAATGTGGACTACCAGGGGGAATGAACTTCCATTCAATGCCTTCATGAGCCAGTTGTGAACTGCTAGCCCTGAATACCTCCACAGGCTTTAACTGCTTGCTAGCTCCTATGAAGTTACTGCCGCAGTCGCTGTGAATTGTAGTACACTTCCCACGTCGAGATATAAACCTTCGGATTGCAGCTACACATGTTTGTGTCGATAAATCAGATGCCACTTCCAAATGAAATGCTTTCGTTGCCATGCATACGAAAACTACTACATAGGCTTTTGTAGTTTTTGCTCCTCGTCCTCCATTCCATTTAATTGTGATAGGACCGGCGTAATCAATCCCAGTTTGCAAAAATGGTTTTTCAAACCGAACCCTAACTGCAGGTAATATTCCCATCATTTGGCTCTGTGGTTTAGCGGACATCTTGAAACATGTTAAACATTTGCGTAGAATGCTTCGTACTAACGACTGACTCGATAAGATCCAATATCGTAACCGTAACGTAGCCATAGTCAGCTGCACTCCTCCGTGCAATGTTTGCAAATGTGCTTGATGAATGAGTAGTCTTGCTAGCGTGTCTCTCTTGAGTAATGCAGGATGTTTACGTTCCCGTCCAATTAATGCATTATGTATCCTTCCGCCTACCCTGAGGATTCCCTCAGAATCAATCCATGGAGTTAATGAGCGTATGTTGCTGTTCTTTGAAACTGCTCCTTTGCTTCGAAGTTGTTCAATGTCTTCTCCAAACGAATATCGCTGAGACATCTGTATACAGCTGTTGTGCGCCAGTTCGAGTTCTGCTAGTGAAAGCGACCCTAATCGTTTCTGATGTTTGTTTCTGCAATTATTAATGAACCGCAAACAGTAAGCTACAATTCTCTGAAGCTTAGTGAAACTGGAGTAACGACTGAAAATTTCTGGTTCATGCACATCTCTTGCCATGAGCCCGTTTATCGTTTCTTCTAATCCTTCATGTGAAACTTGACAATTGCAAAATACGTCCACTTAGCCAACTTGGTCCATGCCACCAAAGATCGGACGTTTGTATGTCTTTGGGAAGCATTCCCCTTGTTGCTATGTCCGCAGGATTACACTCACTTGACACATGATTCCAATTTTCACTTGATGTTTCCTGTTGAATCATGCTGACGCGATTTGCGACGTATATTTTCCATCTACTAGCGGGGCTTTGAAGCCATGCTAGCACAATTGTCGAATCAGTCCAAAAAAACCGAGACACATAGCTCCATTTGTGCGCTGTTACTACTTCCTTCATCAATTTAACTAATAGAACGGCTCCACATAACTCTAACCTTGGAATTGACTGGGTTTTTATCGGAGCTACCTTTGATTTGGCCGTTAATAAAGTAACGGTTACCGAGCTGGGGGTTATAATTCGTAAATATATAGCAGCGGCATAAGCTTTCTGTGATGCGTCACAAAAACCATGTAGCTCTATTTGGGTGCTCGGTGCATAATGTATCCAGCGTGGAATGCGAAGATTAGATAATATGGGCAGTTGTTTGCGCAGTGTGAGCCAATCGGATATAATATCTTTGTCAAGAGGATCATCCCAGTCACACTTAATTAGCCAGAGTTTCTGCAGGGTTACTTTGCCAATGATGATGCAAGGCTGCAAAAATCCTATAGGATCGAACAATTTAGATATTTCAGCCAAAATGCTTCGCTTTGTGTATGTTGTTTGCTCCTCAGGCTGGTTTACGATAATAGAAAAGTCATCTGATGCAGGATGCCATTGCAATCCAAGAGTTTTGCTGTTTTCTTGAACAGCAATGTTGAAAGGAATTTGTGTTTCTCGATCTTCAGGAGGGATGTGTTCTAATAATTTTGGGTTGTTTGACGACCATTTCCTTAGATGGAAACCTCCTTTTTTTAACAGTAAACGTAGTTCGGTCTGTCGATTTACTAGTTCTTCTAGGCTATCTGATCCAGTTAGTAGATCGTCTACATAAAAATCTGTCATCATTGCCTTAGATCCTTCTGGGAAATCCTTCTTCTCATCCTCCGCTAATTGGTGAAGCGTTCTAATAGCCAAAAAAGGTGCGCATGCCGTTCCATACGTAACTGTATTTAATTGATAATGCTGAATTGGCTCTGACTGATTTGACCGCCATAAAATCCGTTGGAAATTTCAATCCGCTGAGTTCACCCATATCTGTCGATACATTTTGGCAATATCAGCTGTCATTACGTATCGATGTTGTCTCCATCGCATTAAGATGTGCAAAATATTTTCTTGAATTGATGGGCCAGTTAGAAGAAGATCATTCAAGGTTTTGCCGTTGGATGTTTTTTGTGAGGCATTAAATACCACTCGTAATTTGGTTGTTGAACTATCTTCTTTAACAACCTCATGATGTGGTAAATAATATACTACCTCTGGTTTTGATCTGTGAATAGAGACTCGCGTCATGTGTCCCAATTCAATGTATTCTTTCATAAATTTTCTGTATTCATCATAGAGTTTTCCATTCTGTGTCAGCCGCCGCTCAAGCTGATGAAACCTTTTGTACGCTGTACGTAATGAGTCTCCTAAATCGGACTCTGGAATAGAGTCCTTTTGAAACGGCAAGGAAACAACATATCTGCCATCCATCCTACGATATGTATTCAGGCTATACTCATTTTCTGCTCGAACTTCACTATCTGACCAATTTGTGCAGGATGTTAGCTCTTCTGTTTCCCAAAATTTCTGGAGAGATTCTTCTAATTGCTGGTATGAAACAAGTGCACGGTAGTTCGGATTGACGACTGCTTGTGACGTTATGCCGAAAAGAATCCAACCAAGTTTGGTTCGTTGAGCACATGGGTTCCCTGATAATAATCCTGGCAACAATATCTTCGCATATACATCCGCACCCAAAAGCAAATCAATGTTTGATGGTGTATGATAATTTGGGTCCGCCAGATCTTTAGTCTTCAGACCAGCTGGAAGGTTCACGCTGACACATGTAGAAGGCAGTGGAGACGTTATCGTTCTCAAAATCAAAGCTTCTACGGCTAACTTGGAGACTTTTCCGTCGTCATCTCGCACATCTATTTCAATTGTTGTGATGCCTCTTGTTTTAATATTTGATAGGGCTCCAATTCCACTGATTCGCATCGTCTCTTTGTGTCGATCAGTGTTTAACAGCTGCATTGCTGATTCAGTATTAAATGATCTTTGGGAACCTGTGTCTAACAGTGCCCGTAAAATAACGTGATCATTGTTCGCTAGTTGAATTTGAACAAGCGCTGTAGCTAACAATACGTGCTTTTGCTTGTTAGCAACCGTGTAATGGCTATGCATTACGTGTGTTGGTGACTTATGGATTTCTGTCATATCCAT
This sequence comes from Nemotelus nigrinus, assembly GCA_947369275.1. NCBI lineage: Eukaryota > Metazoa > Arthropoda > Insecta > Diptera > Stratiomyidae > Nemotelus > Nemotelus nigrinus. The sequence goes on from OX376373.1 coordinate 145,577,161, forward strand.
GTGCAGAAGTGTATTATGTTTTTTTTCACACATCTTGCACCCTCGTTTTGTGGGACATTGTACTGCTCTGTGTTTTGGGCTGAGACAATTGAAACACAACTTATTTGTATTTACGAAATCTCTGCGCTCTATTACGCTCGCTTGTTTGAACATTTGGCATTCAAACAATTTGTGCGACATCTTACAGAACAGGCAATTCATCGACTTTGTTTCGACCTGAACTGTATTCACTCTGACTTGTTGTCTTGATGATTTCAGCTTGAGTTTCGTTGGTGACAAAGCTTCAAGCATTGCAAATCGTTGTTTCAAAAAATCCAAGAACTGTCCCAGTGTTGGAATAGCTTTCGTATCGCTGATGTGTTTTTGCCACTCCTTCTGAGACTCCTCATCTAGCTTTTGGTTAAGAATGAATACTACCAAAAGATCGAACGAGTTTGCTTCCAAAGTCTTCATACTGGCAAGGAGCTGGTTCACAGTATCCAGCATCAACCGAAGTCCGGAAGACTCGTTCTCTTGAGAACACTTGATGTTCCAGAACCGTTGCATCATCTCCTGTGAGATGAGACGGTGGTTATCGTACCGCTCACATAAAAGCTCCCATGCTGGCTCGTAATTCGCCTCAGTGATACTGAGGTGATTGATCAGCTGCTCTGCTTCGTCACGCACCGAATTCCGAAGATATTGCAGTTTTTGAACTGCAGTTAAATGTGCATTCTCATGCACCATGCTTCGGAACAAATCACGAAACGCCAACCATTTGGTGTATGAGCCACTGAATGTTGGAATCCGAATTCTTTCCAACTTGAGGGATTCTGGAACCTCAGAAGTCGCTGGTGCTCCAGTTGACGTAGAACTTTCCTTAAGTTCGTCTATTTTTTGTTTAAACACCACGAGGTAACTGAAGACGATTTCTTCCAGTTTTTCGTATTGTTCCCCGTAGCATTTCGCTTCCTTCTCCATTTCTGCCAACTCCCGAACGGTTGCAAAATGGTTCTGCTCGCATTTTGCCCATGATGATTCCAGACGCTCCAATCGGCTCTGAAAATAAATAAGGTTGTGACGAGCCTCACCATCCTTCTTATAATTGCTGATCACCCTCTGGACTTGCTTAATGTTGAGCTCCTGCTGCTGGTACGCCATGATAATCCGGTTCGAAGGACCAATGTTTTGTTACTTTGTTAACAATTAAGAATAAGATTCTGTTCGATGTGTTGAACAATGAATGATTTATTGCTTTCAAACTTGAACATTTATATGTTTCTACAAATCTTGACTCAACATTAATTTTGTCGTAAATAAACAAATAAGCGGAACAACTGGGTTAATAAATTTAGGTTGATACCAAAACAAATGTCATCAAAACATGTTCGCAATAATTCCGACTTATTGACCCATTTACGAAAATTTACATTACAGTGCAGGTTTGACCATGAAGTATTCAATACCCATGCTCTACATTAAACTTGCACTTCGCACTTCGTGTACATATTATTCTTATATTAGTCTTATATTAACCGTGCGCGTAACAACCCTTGTCCGTTCTGTACTTGAATACTGCAGTCAAGTGTGGTGTCCTCGTTTCAAATACCTCTCTGACGCTGTTGAATCAGTTCAGCGCAGGTTTACACGTACTTTTCTTTTTAAATATAGTCTGCCGTATTTATCCTATAGTGAAAGTCTAGCTCTGCTTAACATTCCTCTCCTTGAGCAGCGCAGAGTTTACTTGGATGAGTGTTTCCTGTTCAAAATCTGTCGCGGCTACCTATCTTCCTCATTAGCATTTTTGTTCATTGAGAGCGACTCCGTAAGGCCAATCAGGTCCTCCATTCTATTTGAAGTACCGTATGCTCGTACTGACACTTTTTTCTACTCTCCCGTTTTGCGACTCTTACGCACTCATAATAGTCTTCAACTTGGTCCTCTTCCACAATCTATTGCCATTTTCAAAAATATGGTCCGTAGTAAAATTTTCGATTCTAATGAAATAATTTTATTTTCTATTCTTGTTTATATTGGATTCTTTCTTTTCTTTTTTGCTCTGCTTAATTTTACTTTCTTATTTAATACTTTAAGAATTTTTTGTATATTTTTATTTTTATATATACTTATGTATATGTTTCTAATTGTTGAGAATATGTTTATATAAAACACCTCCCAATATTCGTTAATGTAGAAAAACATGTATATCTAGTATGTCATGAAAATTAAATAGGAAAAGAACCATTCGCACTCGCTCTTCTCACGTTGGTTTTTCTCAGACGTTGTCGTGTGCGGACGTGTCTTTCCTTCTTGCTGTGGTCGCCATGTTTTCCGCATATTTCACATATTATTTTAGTGAATAAAGACTTTCGTTCTTCTTGTAAAATTACGAAACGATTTTTTCTAACAGGTTATGGGCCCAGAGTCGCGACTGCCTTATCGCCATTAATAACATTTTTTTTACTGCATGACTGACGATAAAAACTTCAAAGCCGAACAAGAGATATTTATCGAAAAATTATTTACTGAACATTCGAGTGGCTCTGGTGAATTGCGTGTGCAAACCAAAAGTGTTTTTCCGGACATTCCGACACAGGCTGAGTCGACAATCGCAAACGATATGGCGGAAACGAGGACGTACCACATACATAGATTCAACGGATCCAATTTTCAATTGTGGAGACGTCAAATGGAAATTTTCATGGCTGAAAATAAAATGAAGCCCTACATTTTAGGCACATTAGTCCGTACTGCAGAGAATGCCGCTACTTGGGAAGAAAAGGACGCTGAGGCACAGGCCTTCCTCATGCGTGGCCTTGAGTTAGAACAGCTGAAGTACATGTCGGACTGCACTACCTCTTCTCAAATGTGGGCAAGACTCCAAACTGTTCATGCGGAGAAAAGCGACCAGTCTGTGCAAGTTCTGCTTGATCGTTTCATAAATGCAAAAATGAACAGCGATGAAAACATAAGTGATTACGTGGCAAGAGTGACGTCACTAGCTCACCGACTAAAGGAGATGGAACTTGAACAGCAAACTCCAGTGGTAATTGCTAAAATTATGGGAAGTCTTCCTGCTAAATACGATCATGTGAGAACGGCCTGGTATGCAGTTTCCAAGGGCGATCAGACAATCGAAAGATTAACGGATCATTTGGTAAACGAAGAGTCACTTTTAACATCACGTTCGAATGAAGAGCACAACCAAAGTTCGGAAGCGTTCCAAGCAAGAGGATATAAAAAATTCAACTACCAACACAAAGTCAATACGGGGAACAACCAAAGAAAAAGCAGCACACGAAAAGGCAACTGCAACTATTGCGGGATAGCTGGTCATTGGGCGAGAGAGTGTAGGAAGAAATCGCGCGACCAGCAGAATCGAAACAACACACAATCTAACGCCGCTCAAGGGTTACTTTTACAGAGCCGAAATCGGCAGCGCATTCAAGCAGAGAACGATACTAACGGAGCTTATCTACTCAACGTGGAGACACAACATCAGAAGTACATACACCCAGATGATGCGTGGTACGCCGATTCAGGTGCAACAGAGCACATGAGTTTTCGTAAGGAATGGTTTAAAAATTTGAAGCTTTTTCCTGAGCGAAGCTATACTGTACGAGTGGGAGATGGAGCATTGATCGATGCCAGAGGGAGAGGCAATATTGATGTTCAAATAAACACAAACGGTGAAAGATATATACATACAATCGTCGATGTATTGTTTGTACCAGAAATAAAGAAAAATCTCTTGTCCATCGCAAAATCAACTGAAAGGGGAATAACAGTCATTTTCGAGCGCGGTGGAAAACATGTAGTGTTCGAAAAAAATCATAATTTTGTACTAGATGGTGAAAAACATGACAGTCTATACAAATTAAATCTAGTTACCATCCGCGGCGGTGCTGAGGCTAATATTGCGAACTCGGAATCCATAAAAGTGTGGCACGAAAGACTAGGACACGTAAATTACAAGACTTTAAGACAGATGCAAGATAGCGAATCGGTCGACGGCTTACGATTCGATCCAAAGGGAAATGACATTTTTTGCGTGGGATGCGTATATGGTAAACAACATAGAAATTCATTCCCGAAATCTGGTGCAAGAAGAGCTGTCAAACCAGGTGATGTTTTTCATGCTGATTTGTGTGGTAAGATGAGCACTTCTTCGCTGGGAGGTTCAAAATATTTTTTATTACTAAAAGATGATTATTCCCGATATTGTTTTGTATATTTTTTGAAAGAGAAATCAGACGTTCTACAAAATCTAAAGCAGTTTATAGTAGATGTACGAGCTGATGGGCGAAGCATCAGAAAATTGCGGACAGATGGAGGCAAGGAGTTTTGTAGCGCAGCAGTTACTAGGCTATTGTTAGCTAATGGGATAAAACATGAAGTCACAACTCCACGAGCACCTGAGCAAAATGGGTACATCGAGCGCCAAAATAGGACAATAATTGAGCCAGCAAAAGCAATGTTACATACTCGAGATTTACCTCGACATTTGTGGGCTGAAGCAGTAAATTCAGCAGTTTATGTCAAAAACCGTACGGCATCTGAGACCCTTCAGGGTTTGACACCCTTCCAGAATTGGTTTGGAGAAAAACCATCAGTGAAACATCTTAAAATTTTCGGCTGTGACTGTTATGTACATATCCCAAAAGATCAGCGAACAAAGTGGGATGTTAACTCGGTGAAATGTATCATGGTTGGATACAGCGAAGGAAACAAGGCATACAGGGTGTTCGATCCTCAAAAACGAAAGGTCTACGTGCGCAGAGATGTGATTTTTGACGAGAGCTTCGAACCACAGATTGTGACGGAATCTCATGGAATCTCAGTTCAAGCATCAACACAGCAAGAAATTACGCAGAATCCACAAGATGCTGAAGAATCCCCAACACCACAGACAAGGTATAGGAATCCACGACTTCCTATTCCAAGGAGTCCATACCCAAGGCGAATGAAATCAAACGAAATAGACACAAGCGATGCAACAATTGCGGAAACTTTTATGGTAAATGCAGAACCAGTTAATATAGAAGAAGCTCTACAGAGTGATGATGCAGATAAATGGTTGGAAGCTATTGACACTGAGCTTCGATCACTTGCAGACAACGAGACCTGGTTACTTACTGAACGGCCAAAAAACATTAACATCGTAACGAATAAATGGGTTTTCAAGAAGAAATTGAAAGCAAATGGACAAGTTGATAAATACAAGGCAAGGCTCGTAGCCAGAGGATGTTCACAGAAAGAGGGAATTGATTACACTGAGACCTTCGCACCAGTGGTCAAGTTCAGTTCAGTTCGCACTTTACTATCTATAGCAGCAGCTGAGAATTTAGGAGTTCACCAATTCGACGTGAAGACAGCATTCTTACATGGGGATCTGGAAGAGAAGATATACATGGAGCAGCCCAATGGTTTCAAAAAGGACAACAGAGTATGTCTATTAAAGAAAAGCCTGTATGGTCTTAAACAAGCTTCTCGACAATGGAACAGAAGAATTGCCAATTTTTTAATGAAGCGAGATTTCGAGCAATCTCAAGCAGATCCGTGTGTATTCATCAATAAAGATAAAACACTTTATATAGCGATTTATGTTGATGATGGGTTGATTATTGGAGAAAATGAACGAGAGATGAAAGATCTTTTGAGTGAGCTCCACACTGAGTTCCAGATAACGCATTGTATAGCCGAATTTTTCGTTGGTCTTCAAATCGAAAGGAATCAAGGCAGTGGTAAATTGAAAATTCACCAAGAATCATACACCAAAGAAGTATTGAGACGATTTAACCATGAAAATTGTACACCTGTCTCTACTCCCGCCGATCCAGGAGTTAAATTTGCAAAGTTAACTGAATATTCCAAAGAGAGGAGTGAATTTCCATACAGACAAGCAATAGGATCACTTATGTACTTAATGATTGCAACGAGGCCTGATATCGCATTTATTGTTGGAGTTTTAAGCAGATATATGGAGAATCCTTCTTTGGAGCATTGGCAAGGAGTCAAACGAGTGTTTAAGTATTTAAAAGCAACAAGCAATCACGGAATAAGTTTTGACATCGACTCACGAAATTGCGTTCTTACAGCATACAGTGATGCTGATTTTGCTGGTGACAGCGATACAAGGCGCAGTACTACTGGTTGGGTTTGTTTACTAAATGCAGGGCCTATAGCTTGGGGCTCTAAGAAGCAATCTGTCACCGCAACCTCAACAACTGAAGCGGAATTTGTAGCCTTATGTACGGTGACAAAGGAGGTAGTTTGGCTCAGATATTTGTTAAATGATCTTCAACACCGGCAGTTACAGCCCACAGTATTGTATTGCGATAATCAACGAGCGATTACTATTGTTCAAATCCCGGAATCAATCAAAAGCACTAAACATATTGAAGTGCAATTCTTCTTTACGTGTGAAAAACAAGAAAAAGGCGAAATAAACGTAAGATATATTTCAACTCACGATCAGTTAGCTGATATACTGACAAAGGCATTAACCACAGATAAATTTAAAAAATTTGCATTGCGTTTTGGCATTAATTGAATTTTTATTAATGTAAATAATCTTTTTTTGAATATTGTGAGTTGAGAGGGAGTGTTGAGAATATGTTTATATAAAACACCTCCCAATATTCGTTAATGTAGAAAAACATGTATATCTAGTGTGTCATGAAAATTAAATAGGAAAAGAACCATTCGCACTCGCTCTTCTCACGTTGGTTTTTCTCAGACGTTGTCGTGTGCGGACGTGTCTTTCCTTCTTGCTGTGGTCGCCATGTTTTCCGCATATTTCACATATTATTTTAGTGAATAAAGACTTTCGTTCTTCTTGTAAAATTACGAAACGATTTTTTCTAACACTAATTAATTTTATTTTCTATTTTCTTAATGGATTCTTTCTTCTTCTTTTTTCTACTTAATTTTACGTTATTTAATTTACCACTTTAATTATTTTTTATATACTTATATTTATATTTACTCATTTACTTCTTACTATTTTTTATTAGGCCGATTTCTTGTTGACTTAGATATTCGTGTTTGAAATGGATTTTTTTTCATTTTTCTTTTTTTTGCTTTAGTTGATTTTACTTTATTTTATTTTAACTTTAATTATTTTATGTACTTATATTTATATATTCTTATTTAGTTCTTGTTATATTATTTTGTTCTTGGTATCCAATCTGTAATTGGGCAGTTTTGCCTGTTGTATTGAATACGTACCAAATAAATAAATAAATAAATAAATAGCCTTTCAGCGTCTTCTCTAATCCCGAAGCATCGAATCCGTGTACAGAGTCCTGTTCAGTCGACGGCTGAGAGTTTTCTCTGGTTCTTAATGTCCAGTCGGCGTGGCTTTGCTCCCAGTCATCCAGCCAACACATTTCTGCCCGGAACTGATAGTATTCAAATCACAAGCTATAACATTTCTCTCGATTCTCCAAGTAGTCTCCAAGATTTCACTGCCTCACATCCAATTTCCAGAGAGACACTTGTAGTGATTAATGCTTTGGTATCATTGTCCATCTTCGTCAGCAGTTTACCCCTTTTGCCTATTCCGTTGCTTGCGACTGAGAGCCTCCACAGATTTCAGAGTTTAGAGTAATAGGTACTCTTGCCTTCTCAGCCTCTTGTATGTGTCTCGTTTATACTATCTTCAAGGGCATTTCTTCTTTTTTGTGACGATTTGGGGGAAAGCATCTTTTCTTCTAGCACGAACTTCTAGCTGACGTTGTACTCGCTTTTCGGGAGCCTGTAGCCAATTTTGCCAAATTTGCTGGCCACGCAGGTTAACCTGCAGCCAAAGTCTTCCATTGAAGTCATACATGAGGTTGTGGCCTGCAGATTCCGAGCCCCTACCGTATACATTTCGAAGCTGATTTCCGTACAGCATTGGTGGATTTAGTCTGGCTTCCACCATTACGATTCATCTTTATGTTTGCCAGACACTCTTGATGAGACATCTTCCGATGTACAGGTCACCACAACCACCAAAAACCTATGCCCGATCGAAGGAGCCTGGAACCTGGTGATAAATGAAAGATTTAAAGGGAAATTGCAAAGCAAAGAAACTCGCGGCTGTGGCCTATGCAGATAACATTGCATTCTCAGGGAGGGTTCCCGTATACTTTGGGCCAGCTCATCGAGTATGCTCTGGGGGTAGATAATTAGTGGACAAATACCGTGGGCTAACTGATTGAGCTTTTTTCTGGAGAGCAAGCTCACTTGGATCGTGAATCTAGATCTGCTGTAATGGACTCGATATGCACGGCGTCGGCAAGGCCGATCCTTGCTTATTGCTGCCTAGTCTGGTGGCCAGCAATGGATAAAATTACCTTTGCTGAAATGGCGAACAGATTTCAGCGATTGGCAGCTCTCTGCACTACAGGTACCTTAACAACGACTCTTTTGTCTGCGTTGAATGTCTTGCTTCATTTCCCTTCACTTGTGGTTTTTTATTAGAGGCGCTACCGTAAAAGATGCTGTCCGCTTAAGTAAAGATCCGTCCTACGAGTAAAGATCCGTTGGCCACGGAAGTATTGGACAGGAGCACGCAAGATGCACTGACTACTTGGTCCCCATTCTTTGAGGGCGACCATACTAAGAGATACCAAGAATGGGACCAGCAAATAGGCACAGCAGCTTTTAGCATTTACACGGATGTATACAAAACATCTGCAGGAGTAGGTACCGCAGCATACTCTCCAGACAGCCTTCAGGCTTTCTAATTACTGTAGTGTTTTCCAAGTGGTTTCCGTCAAGGATGCTATAGATACCAGAGTCAACATTTTTACAGACAGTCAAGCTGCGATAAAAATACTGATGTCACATATAAATCGAAATACGTACTTGACTTGACTACATTCAGGCCCAGAACAGGCTAGACCACAAAAGAAGAGTCACAATACTCTGGCTGTCTAGTCATAAGGGCATTGACAGGAATGAGAAAGCGGATTCGTTAGCCAAGAATGGAGCCAAGCATTCCATAGTTGGATCGACACATATCCCAATTCCCATCCAAACAATCGACCCTAATATGATGCAGGCTGCGGCATGCAGATGAACTAGACCTGCAGGGTAACCAAAATTATGTGAGGTTCATACAAGCTCGCAGCTACCAAATGCCTACCTGAATTAGCCCGAACTGACTGCAAAACGACTGGACGGCATCATTAATGGCCACTTTTTTGTACCAACTCATGACTTGAAACTGCGATTCCTAGCCAGTGAAACCTGCAGGTAGTGTCCAGAGCCGGGAGTCTCAGAAACAATTCAACATCTGCTGCATCACTTTCTCGTACTGGGGAAAACCAGACAGCACTGTTTTGGTGCCTGGTGGACCTCATGCATCTAGCAAAGCAAAGGTTGAAGGATATTTTTTAATTCGTAAAAAGCAGGATCCTTCGATGGCCACTTAGATTAGACCTTTAAGCTCTGGATCTTCTAATCTGGTAATGCTACGGACCAATGCGTAAGCCCAGAAATAACGAACCTGGCCTAACCTCGTGCCGGATTCGAAAAAAATCATGACTAAACTAATAAAATTTATCGAAATCAGCACTCAAATGCATTGTCACATTGAATCCACTTTTTTACACTTAACAAGACTTTTAATTATTCATAATCACAAACAGTGCAGTTCTTAAACTTTCAGTGAAAACATCGATAATTCAATGATGGAAACGATGGAGCCGATGGATCCAATACTCATGGACATGGAAAATGATAGTAACTCGAACGGCACATCTGCAACTACCACAAACATGCCAATTATGCCAAATATGATCAATTCGACCAATGAAATAATTGAGCTACGCAGTAATGTTCAAAATGAAACAATACAAATACCAGCTCAGGTAAAAGAAAACAGGTAATATTTTTAACATGATAATTTTTCGCATAAAATAGAGATACAAATAGATAGACTGGTAGCTTTTGGTGTTTTTTTTTTTTGATTCAAGTACATCTATTTCTTCCGCACTTTTTAATGGTTAACACTTCTAATTTTTCGGTACCTATATGTCTACTGGCTTTAAATTCAATGATGTCCAAAAGATTTTAAATTAAATAGTAACATCATTCAATGAAAGTAATTTATGCAAACAGATGGAGTAGTATACTCCATTTTCTACAAACAAAAAATCATATTCAACTTTCGCTTCAAAAAAACAACACTCTTTAAAATGAGAATAATTACATCCAGCATTATAAATTTGACTTGTTTAACGATTAAACAACACTAAAATGCACAAAATGCACGAAATGCAAATAACGGCTAAGCAATAAAATGCATCATAAACAAATTGTATCAAACTATATTTTATTTTATAGTCATCGTAATCATCTGCAAAATCAAAAAACGAAATGCAACTGCAAATAAATACATTAAAACCTAAATCACTTAAATAAGCCTTGTTTTTTACTAGTAGATAATCCATTGTGTTACGTTTGTAAAAAGATGCAAATCGGATTATAAGAAGTGAAATTTTATTATCTTCAAATCAAACTCTTTTTACATATGAAAGCAAAAGTTCATTGTGATTTCAAAACGACAAATCAAATAAAAGTTGTCGGATACATTTTTTTCGTCTTATACGTGATTACTTTTTAACTCCGCATGCCACAACTTAGTCACATTATTTTGCAGTTCACTAAGAGCACGCCAATCATACCTGCATCGGCCTGAATCGAAGCCGTTCAAATCATCGCCTAAGGACATCACAACGAAATTGGCACAACAGGCAACTAATTCGGATGCCGACAGTTTCCAACCGATGCTTAAGAAACCATTTCTACCATCGCCACCGATTCATCAGCAGCCAGTTCAAACTCAAACCCGACATCAATACCAGGCCCCACCAAAATTATCTGCAGTTCAAGATCATATTACCTCTATACCAAGTCCACCACGCTTCGAACTAAACGGTAACGAACAAGAATTCTTTCCGCCTACTCATCCAACGTACACGCACGAATCGATTCGCATCAACTCTGGTCGCGATCTCGCCTACAAGGAACACCAGCTGAAAGAACACAACGCTCCCGCTTATAACTCCATTCATCATCACTATACCGAAAAAGGAGCAACTATCGACTACGATTCGTTCCAGAAGAACTTCTTCCCGGCCGATTTCTACTTGAAAAACCAACAACCCAAATACAACTCGCTCACTCAATTCGCCACAAACGAACCGAAAATTGTTTCTAACAATCACTACATAAGCTGGCCTGAAAAGCAAGACAGTGGTGACCAGAAACAATCCATTATTCCTTGGACGACCGAGCAGCCCGAGTTTCAAACACATCCCTACAAATATCTACCGACTCCCACCGAGTACGAGCCTCCGAAAGGATTTTTCAGTAGTGCGCTTTCCATGCTAACACAGTCCCTGAAACCATCGATCCCATCTCACCCGTACTCATTCGAGCTGGCCGGCAAACATCATCCAACATACTTTTCCACGGCGCCCGACTACCACAGCCTGCATCCACAAATACAACATACTCACCACAGCGAAATATCTGGCGGACCAAAGGAATATGAAAAATATGAAATAATAACAACATCATCTCCAGAATACCACTATCTTTTGAAACCACCGACACCGACCAGTGTCGCGCATCACGAAGTCGAAGTGGTGAAACCACCTCATCATCATAATTTGTAAGTTAATAATGCCATTAGAATAGTTGTTGTCATGTTCAATTTAATTGGTCGCGGCAATCGAGCGAGAGTTTTAAATTATTTGCAATCCCGCACAAAACTAACATCGATCGACTAATATCTCGTCGATGATAAAACATCGTTTCAGGCCATGGCATAAGATCATCAAAATCCTATCGGCAATCATACCATTCGGACTGCTCGTCTCGGCGCTAACACCAAACGTTGTTTTGATCAATCCGAATGTAACAAGCACGTGAGTAATGATGATCAATACACGAATCTTTCATACAATCTCTAAGTAAAAGTCCGATAAATTTTCATCGAAACGAATAGGAAAAATCACGATTTACAATATTCAATGTGCTGCATATCTTATCTTTCCTATCAAACATCTTCATTTCGCAAAACTCCATACATTGTGCACTTTATGTATGCACTGAGTGTAATTGATTTCTTTCCGATCATCAGTTACATAAACTATAAGCATCATAGCATATTATCGTGATATCCTGTATTATGATTTCTATATGATTTCATCGCGGAAGATCGAGTCATCCTCCTTGTTCGCTTTGAATGATACTTTTGGTAGTAAATTTGCAAATTGTGAGATCTTTATAAAGGCTCTAATATTTGAAGCTTGGAAATGATTTGTTCTATCAGCTTAATGCTTTAGATTTGTGCAATTATTGAGTTTATCGGTGCCATACATTTGATTTTATTTTGAAATTATTTGCTCCTTAAATCCATATCTAAAAACCACAAATTCATTCACTTGGAAATTTACACAGCCAAAACATTATTTGTTTTTCAACTGACACTTCCCCATTGTTTGCAACATTTTGAATAGTCAGCAACATTATTGATAGTCTGCAACACAATTACTTTACAGGAAAAATGGAGGTGTATTCCCGTATCTATCAAGACAGCGATCACTCGAACCCGATCATATTTTCAATGCGCGTATAATGCAAATGCTCAATGAATTGGATGATCAAAATCCAAAATCGATTTGTATACGACAAGCAATCTGTCAAGCGATTGATAGTAATAAAGTGGAGAATTTGACACCGGATGAATATCAAGCTTTTCAGGAGAGGTAAGAATTGAGGAAATTTTAATGACATTTGGTATAAATGCATTTATTTGATTTTTTTCAGTTTGTGCACAAATGTTGGAGATGTTTCATTGAAATGCTAAGATTTTTGTATGTAAAAATAAAAAATAAAATATATACATAAAATTTATTGAGTAAATTTAAACTACTAATTGAAGGTGGAGTAGTTCAGGTGAGGCGAAATTTTATTTATTAATCTAGATTCTTTCAATAGTATTAGTTTTGTATTGAAGATCTATTTGATTTAGGCTGTAAAGTTGCAGGTGACAACTGATAGGTTCGATATTATTCCAGTGACGGATGCAATTTTCCATGAAGTAAGTTCATGTTTATCGAAAGGTTTCTAAGGGTTTTTTGAAGGGGAAAAATAGCAAAACGCGAGCCAGACTGCCAAGTGGAATTAGAAAATGTTCAATAGGAGTAATTTTGATTTGTTTGTTTGTTTATTTGTTCGAGTTCAAAACCACTTTGATCTTAACAATGCATTTAAACACATAGGGTGGAAAGGATTTCAGGAATTTCAAGATTTAGGAAAGCCAAACACTGCAAAACTTTGAAAGCAGCATAACATAACTTAAACAAATAAAATGCTTAGTGCTTGCAACACTTTACCAGCACTGCAACTAAAAGTCTCCAAAAATTGCCTCACGCTAAAATCAAATAACTCTATCGATCTCGATTTTATCCGATGATTTTGTCGAAAATTAGAGGGATAGAAAGGTTTTTGGGATCAAAAAATGAAAGATGTTTGGTACCGAAAGATTTCTAGAACCTAGAATATTTCAACAAATATTTCAACTTATTTTCATTGCAAAAGTTCGCGATATGAATACTTAATGCAAGCATTTATTTGTACGAAAATAGCGAAAAACGCCTCGCGCTGGCAACCCTTCACTGACATCAAAGCCAAATATATATCACACCTGCCTCACATTGAAATCAACCTACCCTACGATTTCGTTTGGAAGTTTCGAAGTTATAGGGGTACAAAGGAATTTAGGGTATTTTCAAATTTTCGAAAAATTAATATTTTTTGCTTATTGTCACTACAAGATCATCACCGGTTCATCATTTTACGATAAAATCGCTTAATAAAAATATTGCAAATAAATACAAAACCAACAATAGCTGGCAACCCTATCATAGTTTTTCAACCAGATCTTTGGACCAGGCTCTCTGAATAATGCCTATAATAAGTTCCATTTATCGTATGAAATTCATTTTGATATTATGATTGCACTGGAAGCTATAGGGCAAAAAGCTTTATTTTTCTGAGAGAATTTTCAAAACCCAAGACACCAAAATTACTATAGCTGGCAGCACCAACCAAAATTTTCAACCAAATTTCTACCAAACACGGCTTAGAGTAAGGTTCAGCTACTGTGTCGATTTCATGAAAATCTGGTAGCTGAATCAGAATGCATAGGGCAAAAGGTTTTTTTTTGTTTATAATTTTTCAAGATGGCACCACTGGCACAGAGCTGTCCGCATTTGCAAATCGCTTCTATCAGACCTGGTCCTACTTAATACCAACACATTCTGTGAATTTCAACTGTATCTGATAATTCGGTCGTGAGTTCTCGTGAGCAGAAATTTTGGATGCTTAAAATATAAGTAAACTGAAGGAGGGTTACCGTTCTTGTCCGTTGTGAAATTTCAAAAGTTTTGCTTTGGCTGTATGAACAAAGCATAAGGTTTCTATATGTGTTGGTTTTCACCGTAAAAGAAAAACATTTTTTCAGGAGAGTCGATGATTTGAAGGTTTTCACTTTTAATGCCTACCGTAGCTGCAGCGTTGCCAGCACGTTCATAAAAAGGGTTAAAGATTATTAACTTTTTGTGAGACCTAGCAATATTTTGCATACACAACAATGTATCCTGAAAATTTCAGTTCAATCGAATGGCGCGTTCCTGAGATCTTTTCACTGAAATTTTTTGATGATATATACATGCATATAAATATATATATATATATATATATATATATATATATATATTAGGGCGGGCCAATTTGTATGGAGCCGAAAAATTCGATTAGACCTGCCCCCTAGGATGATTCTATGGACAAGCAACTTTGCCGAAGGAACCATAGGTCTATCTCGATTTTCGAGTCTCCCACTTTTCAAAAAAAGATTTTTTCCCTATAACATCATTTTGATTCAAAATTCGTTTTTTTATTCATCGTTATATTATCTTTTTTATGTGTATATGGGGGGTTTTTGGGGTCGAGAAATTCATTTCTGATCTTTATTTTTACCTATGACTACCGCCAGAGGGCGTTTCATGCATATTTTAACTATTTTTCGTCTATTTTCCGAGAAAAATTACAAGTTTTTCGGTAAAATTGATCTTTATTTAATTTTTTTCAATGAAAATTCAAATTAAAAAATAAGAACATGTGTAAAAAATAAAAAAAATGAATTTAGTGAGAAAAAAAGCGACAAAGTGTTGTTGCTTTCAAGTCAACAACGCATTTATTTAAAAAAAAACATCGGTAAAACATCATTACCGACATATTTTGTGAAAGAGCACAACACAATGACATTTATGAGTGTTCAGTTCATTAGTGTTTGAGCATCATTTCAGTGAAAGTGAATTATAAATTTCCTGCCAGTGAATAATTGTGAAATTCAAAAAGAATTAAAAGGTATGTGTTAAAATTTTGTAATTTAATACACATAGGCATCGATGTTGTTCTCTTGCTTGGTTACTTTTTTCTGAAATATGTAATACATTGTAATGTATTTATATGTATAGCATGTAGGAATAATGTGCGTTGGAATAATGTATTAACTGGTCCTTAGAGGCGAAATGTCGGTTGACATATGAGTAAATGCTGTTGATCACATATGAGTTATGCCAATTTGTAGGTGGAAAAAATATATTCGAACCAAATGTTTTGAAATATACTAATTTCAGTTTTTTAAAATTTTTTTAGTAAAATTATACAATGGATCCAAATGCATTGCCGTCTACATCTCAAACCGCAACAACATCAACAAGTACCGAAAGTCATTTGAAGCATTTGCCTTCGCACGATGTTGCTGTTTTTGGTGCATCTTGTGATTTGAGTGGACTCGATCTGCCAACGAAACAGGATATTTTAAGATGTTTTTTTTTCTTGGCCGAACGTGCTAAACTCCAAAACAAAATGTTTTCGTATAAAACATTCGTACCGCACGTAACAGACAAATTGATTGAAATTTGGAGTCAACTTAATGTTGAAATTCTAACCAAACAAAGTGTTGTTAGAAAATTGGGTACATTGATTGACAAGTATCAAATCGAAACTAAACATTCAAATATCGCCTCATTCAGAACGTTCGAGCAATCTACAAAAGAATTATTTTACATCGGCAAATGTCAATGTGACTTGAAAGCAGAATTATGCTCATGTGGATTGATTCCAGATCATTTGAAAGAGTTCATGCGAGATCAAAATAATGACAGAAGATTGACGATACCGGAATTCGTGCTAGAAGTTGAAGAGCCAGCACCAACGTCAACAATAATACCAACAAGCGTTGAACAGAGCCATTCAGCATATGAACCAAGTACTGATATAGATCAGCCAAGTTCAAATCCACAAGATATTCCGCCAATGATACGAGGACCGTATACTCCCAGATACGATGCTTCGAACTTCGCTGCGATGTGTGATCGATTTGGTGTGTCTGATAGAATAGCAGCAGCACTCGCAACATCTCTTATGCAAGACATTGACGTAAAAGATGCACATGGCAATCCTATCATCATGGATAAAAATAAAGTGCGTCGAGAAAAGGCCAAATGCAGAGAAGAACTGCTTCGTAAGCAGTATGATGCATCCAATTTGATAGCATTTTCATTCGACGGCCGAAAAAATGATGCTTTAACAATGGAAAAAATCGATGAGAAGTTGCATGCAAGGATGGTGAAAGAACCACATCTAGTTGTTTTGAAGGAACCAAATTCTCAATTGATAGGCTACACAAAAGTCGAAAATGAAGATGCTGAACACAAATTGATGACATTTAATGCATTCTTCGTCGAAAAAGAAATTGCTCTCGATGCATTAATCGGCATATGCTGTGATGGTGAGCCAACAAATACTGGCGTAAGAAATGGGATTTTGCGTCGATTTGAATTGCATTTGAATAGACCGCTGCATTGGTTTGTGTGCATGCTGCACTTTAACGAGCTGCCATTTCGTCATTTGTTTGACACTTTGGAAAGATCATCGACCACTGGACCACGAACAACAACTGGAACGTTGGGCAAACAAATTGAAACTTGTGAAAATCTTCCGGTATGTATCATTTGTCATTTTTCTCATCGATTTTTTCCATTATTAAATGGTAAAATTTAATTCATCTCATTTCTTTTTTTTCAGCTTGTAGATGAATTCGAGATAATCGTGCTAGAGAACATGCCACCTGATTTAGATCCATTTGAATTATCCACCGATTCAAAGTACTTATACAAAATGGCCAATGCAATTTCGAATGGTGTTGTTCCTGCGGATTTATCTCACAATAAACCAGGACCAATAGCACATTCACGTTGGCTCACCAAGGCGAATAGATTGTTGCGGTTGTATGTGTCAACTGAAAATCTATCAAGGAATTTGAAAATTTTGGCAACATACATAATGAAAGTGTATGTGCCGATGTACTTCAACATCAAGTACTATAATTCGGTGGTCTTCGGTAGTGTATTATTTTACAAATTCATTCGTTGGACACAATATTTGGATACAAATCTACGCGGAGTTGTGAATAATGTCATTAAAAACAATTCATATTACGCACATTCCGAAAATATTTTGTTAGCGATGTTATTTGATGATAAAAAAGAGACACGAAAAATCGCAATCAAGAAAATTTTACACTACCGAAGAAATCTGTACGACCCGGCACATCTTAGAGTTTATCAAAAACCTTTGATAAACTTCAATTGTACAGATTATACGAATATGATTGATTTAAATAGAGATGATGTCTTATTCGAACCACCGTTTACGTATAGCATTCCGTATGATCATTTGGAACAATATTTAGAATGCGATGATCCACCATTGCCTGATCCAAGAATTCCGGTACACATACAAGCAACGGAAAGACATGTTCAATTGCTGGCTAGCGTTTCTAAACGTGTTTTAGAAAAGAGTCGACACAGTGTTATGGCAGTTACATCAGAAAGCCGTGCAAAATACCCCCGACTTGAAAGCAAAAAAGACTTTCAAAAATAAGTTATTTCGCTTTTCTTCCACTAAATTCATTTTTTTTTTTATTTTTTACACATGTTCTTATTTTTTAAGTTGAATTTTCATTGAAAAAAATTAAATAAAGATCAATTTTACCGAAAAACTTGTAATTTTTCTCGGAAAATAGACGAAAAATAGTTAAAATATGCATGAAACGCCCTCTGGCGGTAGTCATAGGTAAAAATAAAGATCAGAAATGAATTTCTCGACCCCAAAAACCCCCCATATACACATAAAAAAGATAATATAACGATGAATAAAAAAACGAATTTTGAATCAAAATGATGTTATAGGGAAAAAATCTTTTTTTGAAAAGTGGGAGACTCGAAAATCGAGATAGACCTATGGTTCCTTCGGCAAAGTTGCTTAGAATTGTCCATATAATCATCTTAGGGGGCAGGTCTAATCGACACAAAATTTGGCCCGCCCTAATATATATATATATATATATATATATATATATATATATATATATATATATATATATAAGTAGTATATATATAAGTAGTAAGTATATATATATAAGTAGATAGAGAATACCAGTTCTAGACCCTCATCCTCATCCTCCTCCTCTGAGGAGGGTGACGTCACTGAGGAGGATGACGTTAATGTGGAGGATGACGTTGATGTGGGAGGATGACGTCACTGAGGAGGATGACGTTGATGTGGGGTATGACGTTGATGTGGACGATGACGTTTGCGAAACGCGTGGGAATTACGATGATGTCATATGTTTGTGGCCTTGACCGTCACATTAAAATTGGGATTGAATTTCCAAGCGCCAGCGATTATCGCAAAGCGTGTGAAATAATTAGAATTTTATTGATAACATTTCACAGATGTTAACGTTTTTTATAATCATGTGACCTTAACCGTCTTATTAAAATTGGGGTGAATGGCTTTGAATATTAAATTTCGCATAGCGTTTGAAATAATTAGAATTTGATTGATAACAGCATATGAATTTCACATGAGAAATGTTATTTTGTTGACGTTTTTTATAGTCATGTGCTTGTGTCTTTATTAAAATTTAATTATAGCCTATGGGGGGTGAATGACTTTGATTTCGTCAAATGAATTTCGCAACAAGAGAAATGCTAGCGTTTTTTTAGCGAAGATGGGGTCATGTGACCCCCCATAGGCTATAATTAAATTTTAATAAAGACACAAGCACATGACTATAAAAAACGTCAACAAAATAACATTTCTCATGTGAAATTCATATGCTGTTATCAATCAAATTCTAATTATTTCAAACGCTATGCGAAATTTAATATTCAAAGCCATTCACCCCAATTTATATATATATATATATATATATATATATATATATATATATATATATATATATATATATATATATATATATATATATATATGCATATATATATATATATATATATATATATATATATATATATATATATATATATATATATATATATATATATATATATATATATATATGCATATATATATATATATATATATATATATATATATATATATATTTATATATATATATATATATATATATATATATATATATATTTATATATGTATATATATATATATGTATATATGCATATATATATATGTATATATATATATATATATATATATATATATATATATATATATATATATATATATGTATATATAGAAATATATAGAAATATGAATTTCTGGCCAAAGTAATTTTAATACTAATGTTTTTCGAAACTTAGTAAAAATCAAAGAAAATACTAATCCAAGAAATAGAGTTAAACAGTTTGACAAAACAGTTAACACAAAATTACTATGCAAAAATACATAAAAATCGTTAGCAAGTTCAAAAATTGACCTGATACTTTAGGGCTCTATTTTTTCAAAGATATGTTCAGAGGAACGTCAACGGAGGAGGACAGAGTTACAACTCGTTATGTTGTCTGATTATATGAAACAACGGTGAATAAAAGTAAACATCAGTTCGCAGGAAAGGAATGTTAAAGATGAAAGAGGTTCTGTTAAATCGAAAAGAAACCCGGCTGAATGGATCACAATATACAAGACGGCAATGCAGCTTGGAAAGGAGACTATCGCCAAGGAAAACTCTGCCTGATTCAAGGGAAAGAATCTGCAATATCTATAATCGATGCGGAATTAACAAGGAATTAACAAGGTATTGGTAATGCAGACCCTACACTTGACAACAGTATTCCTGAAAACTACGGACAAAAGACAGGAAAAGATGCAAACATGTGAAGAGGTTAAACATGTTGGACGATCTAAAGATAAAGCCTGACAATTTAGGAGCACTGGTAGTGATGTACAGTATATGTTGATCGAATTTGAGTTTCGAATCAAATATCACACCAAGGTCCTTGAACTTGACAGCAACATTAAGAGTGGAATTTGAAACAGAGTAAGGGAAGATAATAGATGAAATTATACGCGTATAACACATTTAGTGACACTTCGCGACATTCAGAGTAAATGTGTTTGCAATGCACCAGTTATTTAACGCAGAGAGATCATTGTGTAACTGATAACAATCGTCAAATGTCTCGATTACTCTGAGCATCTTGAAGGCATCAGCATACAAAAGACAAGAATGTATACAAGATGGCAGGTCATTAATAAACAGCAGGAACAACAGAGGGCCAAGAAAAAACGGAGCAGAGGTGCAGGAATTAACGGTTACGAGACAAGTACGATCAACAACATAGGAAGTGAACTAGGAGAGTAGAGGACCAGAGATATGATTTTCAAGCTTGAAAAGATGAAGAAGATCATGATTCACAGAGTCAAAAGCTTTAGGGAAATTTGTATATAGCAGGTAGTACTTTTGCTGAAACCACGTTGGTCAATGTAGATTTGCCTTTTATGAACCCATACTGCTCTAGAGCAAGAAAAGATTGGATTGGAATAATTATCATATCAAGCAGTTTACTGAACCAAGAGCACAGGAGAATGGGGCGATAATTGGGGATAAAAACAGGATCACCAGCTTTGTGTCCGCGGCAAACGTTTAACGTTTATGCTTAGATAGTTAATGCTTATATTGAAGATAATTGAAAAAGGAACACACAAGGAAGAAGATATCTATGATATAGCTAGGATATTTGGAATACTATCAGGAGCACAATCAAGGCTAGTAACAAGGGAGTACATTAAGGATTTTACTTCAATAGGATTTGTACGAAAAGAGGATAACGTTGGTGAGAACTAGGAAAGAGAAGTACCGGAAGAAGGAAGAATTTGTTGCGAAAAGAAGGAAAAAAGTAGCAAGCAAAAAGCTGGCAAACATCTTGTGATATGGAAGTTGTTACATCGTTGTGCTTCATACAGTTGGAAATAACCCAGAGGGGCTTTTAAAAGACTGAATGTACGACCAAAAGGATTTAGGTTAATCAGATTGGATAGATGCTTTAATGTGTTTGATGTAAGAGTGCATAGAGTGCTTTGCACATTTGTTCGCTTCAGAAAGGAGCCCCTTATATTCATTAAAGTCATTTGCTGAACCTATAATTTTGTATTTACTACGTGCAGTGTCTTTTGCCTCAAGCGTAGCAACTGTGTCAGCGTTAAACCAATCAGTATCATTTGTTTTAGACGAGCGGTAGATTGAGAGTCAAATGCGAAACCAGGTTAAAGAAATTGGTAATCTTTTTTTAAAGCATCATCAATATTATTATTATTATTATTATTATTTATTGTCTAAATCAACAGATACAAATCCAATTAAAGATTAGACAAGGTATAAACTTATATATAAAAAGAAAAAGAAAAAAGACTATAAATTAAAACTAAACAAAGTATAATAAGGCGGTGAAATTTAATCATATTTCAACACAAATATGACATCAAAAATTCAAAGAGTTGCTTTATTTCATACGATAAAACGCATCCTTTTACCATATTTTAAAAAATGCGTAACGAAGGCGGAAGAGGATCAATATTTAAACAATTATGCTGCCTAGGCAAGCGTAAAAGTGACCACGAAAAAAGGAGAACCAATTAGCTCGATTTATTTCAGTGACCATGCTCGAGAAGTTTGTTTTACGAAGATTGAACCGTCAGACTTTAGCAACTTCCTTTTCTTTACGTACGACGATTGCGGGAGATGTCTAAAAAAAAAAGTGGACGATGGTGGAGATCAGGAGGTACATAAAGAGAAAAGGCTCTATATACTGTGACGGAGCACTTAGGAACATTGGACAAAATAAGATCAAGCATTTTATTATTGAAATTTGGGAAGGTATTGAGTTGAGAAAAGGAGCACAGTGAAAGGAAAGAAGAGATAAGCAGTGATATGCTGTTGGCAGATACGATAGTCGAGAATGCAACATCCCTTTTTTTTAGGAGTCGGCATTGTATTAGTAAGGATGCGGTATAAGATGTTGGGCCTAACAAAGAAATTATAACAAATATTATTGATTGTGTGTACTAAAAGGTTAATCTAAACAATAATTATTGGTAATTAAATTAAAAATCAAAAATTAATCACCAGCAATTCCGAAAAAATATTTAAGACGGAATGTAAAAAAATACCACAAGTGAAAAACCCTCTTGGACATTAAGTGTAAGGAAAACCAAGAAACTGTTGTGATGCTGAAATAATTAAAACATACAATTAATCAGTAAATCAATTTAAACAAAAATGAACAGGCGGCGGCATCTCGGCAGTTGACAGTTGTAATGTCATGACTGACGGTCGAGATAGTACATTGTGGAATGTTCCGCAATGTTTCTGAAGGAATGTTCTATCACCTGATATTTCGACATGCAGTCTATTCACAATGGGCTTCCACGACTGTACCAGTAAACTTAGTGATGCCCTAAATATGTGGAAAACAATTAATGCGGGGAAAAATCCGGTACTTGGAAAAAAAGGTGAAGCATTTGAGAAGACAAGGGAGATTGATGGTGGGGAAGCCAATGTGTAAAATTTTTGTTAGAAAATTGACGAAAATATATATTAAAGGAAAGTGAAAAGAAAATGTTGTGAAGACAAAGGTGATTGATGATGCGGCAGCCGATATTATCTTAAAAATTCCGTTCCTGAAGTATTCCGAACACATATACATTTATTGAACTGAAAAGTAAGATTCGAAAGAAGTGCCGTTTTTAAGATGAAATAACGAATAGACAATCTGGAAATAATGCGAAAATCTTCGGTTGATTGAAGAATGATCAGGAATTGGTTGGTTCGAAACAATTACTGGAAGCTGAGTACGGAAAGGTCTGAATGTATTTGTTAGACAAACAAATGGAAATTTAGAATCAGAAATTGCATGATTTTTTTCTTAAAATATTACTGAAAGTAGTAATACACTAAAAGTCGGTTTAATTAACACAAAAAAAAACAAAAACTGGAAAAATAAATTACCATGAAAAATTATTTTGCCGATGAAAAGATAGCGAAGTACGATACTTTTAGTAATACTTAGAAATATAAGTATTACTAAAAGTATTGATTTATTTGAATTCGAAATTTCTTTATTGAAAGTCTATTGAAATTCTTTGATGTGGGCGATGAATGTGCTTTATTTATGTAAATATATTTTTTGAACTTTTATATACATTAATTTTTGAATTTTTTTTAATATATTATTTTTTGCATTTTTTTATATTAATTTTGTTGTATTGATTGTCATGATCGGTTTAAACCGATTCCGGCCGTGATTGGATAAAATTCAGGCCCACCCAAAGCACCTACATTGCTTAATTTTTTTAAATACTGTGAGCATCAAAAGTGAGTGCACACCTTTCAAATTTGTTTTTTAACTTCAATAAAAAAAAAATTATGTATTGAAAAATATTTCTGATTGAATAATATCAAACCTCTATTTGTTAGAAACTATATACAAAAAAAATCAATTCCATATATTAACTTCCAAAAATTTTACAGAGGAACAAAAACAAAAAGTCAATGAAATATGAATCAAAAGTAAGTGCACACGTGTTCAAACGTTGCTAGATTCTAGCTGTAAACAAAGACACGGATCTTTTACTATAACGGAATACAATTTCAATTTAATTTCTAGGAAACAGCAATCGCAAAAATTATTGGTAAAGTCATTTTTGAAGGAGTTAGTTGGATTTAAAACGTGTTAGAAGAAAATTGTGAAAATGAGGAAAGAAACTGAGCCGGAAACACGAAAAATTATCGTGAGTTTGGGTTGTGAAGGAAAAAGTTTACGGGAAATTGGGAAAATTGTAAAAAGACCACACTGTACAGTTAAAAAAATTATTGACAAATACAATAAATTCAAAATATTGGACAATTTTAAAAGATCTGGACGGCCAGGGAAATTAAATAGAAAAGAAAAAAAAAATATTGTGAAAGAAGTTAAGAGTAATCCACGTTCAAGTGCAGCGAAAATAGCTGAAAATTATTCCACGACACACAATCAATCCGTTTCAGTCTCCACCGTTCGAAGAATATTGAATGAACATGGGTTACATGGCAGAGCACAACGAAGGAAGTCGTTCATTTCTAAAGCGAATAAGAAAAAACGCAAAAATTATGCAAAAAAAATATAAAAACTCTACTCATAATTTTTGGAAAAACGTTTTATTCTCTGATGAGAGTAAATTCGAAATGTTTGGCGGGCATATAAATAAAAAAAATTTGGCGAACTAAAAATACTCAGTTCCATCAAAAAAATGTTTCCGGCACAGTGAAACATGGCGGAGGATCTGTTATGGTTTGGGGGTGTATGGCAGCATCGAGAGTTGGATACCTTGAATTTATTGATAATACAATAGATGAGCAAGGTTATCTCAATATTTTGCAGCGAAATATGGCTGACCGTGTTGCGAAATTGGAATTGCTTAGGACGTGGACCCTCTAACAAGATAACGATCCTAAGCACACTTCCTATTTAGTAAGGGAGTGATTGCTTTATAGATTTCCCAAGGTATTGAATCATGCCCCTAATCACCAGATCTCAACCATATTGAGCATTTTTGGGATTATTTAGACAGGAAAATTCGGCAACGTCTAATCACAAGCAAGGAAAGTTGGCAAAATGCTCTAAAGGAAGAATGGGATAATATACCAGCAGAATTTACCAGAAAATTAGTAGAATCCATGCCTAGAAGACTGGAAGCTGTTTTAAAGGCAAAGAGCGGTCAAATTTAAAATTATTATATGAATTTTTATTATATGAAGTGTGCACTTACTTTTGACTCGAATTTTATCGACTTTTTGGTTTTGTTCCTGTGTAAATTTTTTGTTAGTTAATATATGGAATTGATTTTTTTGTATATAGTTTCTATCAAATAAAGGTTTGTATTACTCAATCAAAAATACTTTTCAATCGGTTTTTTTTTTATTGAAGCTCAAAAACAAATTTGGATGGTGTGCACTCACTTTTGATGCTCATAGTAGATTTATCCTGTTTTGTTAATGTATGTTGTTTTTACTTATTTTCACAATTTTTATTTTGAATCAAATACAAGAATGAAAAAACAAAAAAAAAACGAATTATGTTTGAGTAAATTTTTTAAGTAAATTGAGAGATAATGATTCCTACATGGAATCTTCACTGTCCTTCCCTTTTGTAGGTTTTTTTTGTGTTTGTTTCGTTCGCGTGTCGTAGCACGAAGTCATGGGCACCCAAATGCCCACGACCAGACTAAGCTAGTCGGCGGGGCCACGGCACGCAGGGTAAATTTTCATACGATTCCTTAATTTAAATCATGCTGCACTGACGATTGCTTGGCAGAGCTAAATCGGAGCAAAACAAGAGAGGGTTCCCAAGGTGAGCAGTTTGGGAACTGGTTGTTTAGTTGTTTCATCATATTATTCGCAGGCGAGCTCAATTTTGCTTTCGAAGACTACCAAATCTGCTGGCTATGTTGAAAAACAAAAGATACTGTAAGTTTTGAAATTTTGGAAACGAGTTGACCGTCGATCACCAGCTGAATCAGCGAGCAACGAGGTTAAGTCACAAAGGAGGATGAATAACATTTTAGGGTAGTCATGAGCGACTGTGCGATGTTTGACTCGACAGTCTCGATTGTCAAAATATCTCGATGGTTCCTTCGATTCCGTCGATCAAGTCATCGACAATTGGCTGTCGGTAATCGAATTATCGCCGAAATACGTTGTTCGATTAATGAAGATATACACCACCGCTCACAATTATTAGAACTGTACGTGAATTCAAAGTTGTTCGCAATTAAGAGGAATCATCGATGGAAAACCGGGAAAATGAGGAAACAGAATCAAAGACAGGCGATTGTCTCTTCCATTTTTGAATTATGTATGCTTATGTTTATTTGTGCTTTAGAATAAGGATACAGTCGCAAATAAACGGTGAAAGAGGAGCAACGTGTTTTTCTAAATAACAGGAATGATACATATTATTTTAAGTTTTAATGATTTTATGACTCCTGTGTAATTTTTTTGGAAAAATCTAATTTACCGGATTCTTTTTTTAGGGCATGGGTACATATTGTCCTAATACGAGTTTTATGTAAAATTCCGTCAATAACATTTTTATTACTACCTATCGTTAGTGGCACCATGCAGCCGGTATTTATGGCCTCGCTTTTTACCTGCCAGGAGTTCTGACTTCATTTTACAGTCAGCTGTATCCATAATCAGTCCACATAAATACCAAGACTAAATTTCCTCAGACACTAATTACAATTTTGATATCTAGAAAATTCGAAAAACCGCCTTAATACGCCAAAACGTCGTGAATTATTAGTGGACCGCGTTTTGCGGTTTGCACTCTTCGTGAGGAAGAATATTCCTACGAGCAGATTGCGGCGATTATTAAGAAGGAGGAAGAACTGAGCAATGTTGTCAACAGAAAAAGTTCCGGAAGGAAGAAAAAAACGTCTGTAAGAGACGAAAAGTTAATAGCTGCCAAAAGCAATCGAAACAGATGTCAAACGGTACCCGAAATTATGAATGAGATCAACAGGAACCGTCCGAATCCCATATTTGTTTCAACTGTAAAAAGACGTCTGAAAGAAGCTGGTCTGTCAAAAAGTGTCGCAACAAGAAGCCTTTCCCTCAGTCTGCAAATAATAAAATAACGTTTGAATTGGGTGAAGGCGCCCAAAGATTAGACTTTGGATCAGTGGCAAAAGGTCCTTTGGACTAACGAGTCCAAATTTGAAATCTTCAGATCCAAAAGGTATGTGTTTGCTCGTCGAAGTATCGGAGAGCGGATGTTGGACAGTTGTATCGTACCTATATTTAAACATGGAGGAGGAAACGTTATGTTTCAGAGGAGGATCCACTGGTGACCTTGTGAGAATTAACGAAAGGTTAACAAAAAGAAGATATTAGAGGAGCATTCTGTACCATCAGGAATGACTTTTTGGCGAAAAATTCATTTTTGAAAAAGACAATGGTCAGAAGCACTTATCACATCTGTGCAGAGCATTCTTGGACGAACTGGAAAGCAACAATGTACTAAAACGGATCGAATGGCAGCCACAATCACCGGAGATATCTCCTATCGTATTTTGTGGGACGAGCTTCATAGAAAGGCCGAAGCTCTATGTCTTATAAGTAAAGAAGGCTTCTGGGAACTACTTCTTCAATGTTGGAGCGACATCACATCAAAAACTTTGGAGAAATTTCAAAAGAGAATGCCAAGAATTTTCGAGGAACTCGTAAAAGCAAAAGTAATGATTTTAATTTATGTACTATTTAGCTTTATTATTCTATTTTATTTTCTAGTTTAAGATCTCAGTGTAAAAAGCAATCAAACATTGACTTCCAGCGCTACATTTATAAATTAGAGTCCCAGGTGCCACTGAATTCTAAGTACTTTTGGAGGCATATTAATTCTCGTAAATCGAATTATGGATTAGCCAATACCATGTACCTTAATGAAACTAGAAGTTCTAACGTGTGTGATATCGTGAACTTTTTTGCAGATCATTTTTCAAAAGTTTATAGTAGCGACGTCAGTACGTTTGATCCCCTTTTCATTGCTCCTCATTAAATTTATCACAATGTACTATTAATTCTGATTCCCTTTTACAGAAGCTTCGCACTTTGGATGCCAGGAAAAGCTGTGGACCCGATGGCATTCCTTCTGTGTTCTTAAAAAACTGTGCCGAAAGTATAGCTCTGCCTCTTCTAATTTTATTTAATAGGTCCCTGTTATCTGGAATTTTTCCGAGCCAATGGAAATCCAGCTTTGTGATACCTGTTTTCAAGTCAGGAGGTAAAACTGACGTTACGAACTATCGCCCCATATGTATTTTATCTGCTATACCTAAAGTTTTCGAATGCCTTGTCTGTGATTGTATTTCACCTCTTGTTTGCCCTCTTATTATACCTAATCAGCATGGCGTTTGCACTGGTAAGTCAACCTCTACTAATCTTATATCTTGCCATAATTATATTTACAAATCTTTTTTTGAAAGTCCATTCCATATACACAGACTTCTCTAAAGCTTTCGACAAACTCAATCTCAATCTTCTCTATAAGAAGCTTAGTAATTTTGGTTTTCACGGCTCTTTGCTATGTTGGTTGAATGATTATTTAAGAAATAGGTCTTTGGTTATAAATGCCAATAATAATTTCTCGCTTGTTCGTAGTAAATTGGAGTACAATTCTGTCGTTTGGAATCCTTACTTTAAAACTCATTCCCTATCAATCGAAAAGGTTAAACGCAAATTTTTACGTTATATTGGGTATAAACTTAACATCTTTACTGAGGCATTTGAGTATCCCAGCATCTTGTCTCTCTTAAAAATGGATACACTCGAGACTCGTAGATGTTACTATGATGCCTCGTTTTTGGTGAACATAGTTAACGGGGTCGTTGATGCTCCGGATATGTTACAGGAAATCTCTCTTAGGGTACCAGCAAGAAGTACAAGATCTAATGACCTCTTCTACATTCAGAGTTGTAACACCAATTATGCACAAAATTCACCAATTGAACGGTTGAAAGCTATCGGAAACGTTGTTGCTTCTCATCTCGATATATTTAATGTAAATAAGGGTAGATTAAAAAGATTTATATTGGATTTGTTCTTATAAACGATTTAGTAAATATCTTCGCTAGTGTTAATTTAACTTTAATTTAACATATACTTCAGCTACTGTATAATTATTTCTATGGACTGTTGTCCGTTTATAAATGAATAAATTTGCAATTGAATATATCTCAAGGAATACAAATCTGTGGCACAGCTCGATTACACTGTTTTATTTTAAAAAAAAATATCCATCCATAGTTGCAAAAATATTAATCATTCGAATAATTATGAGCGGTAGTGTAACTCTTGGTTTTTATACAACAATAATGTGTCATCTCATACTGCATTTGTTCTTCGGGATCATTTCGTCGAAAATTCAACTCCTGGCGTTTACAACCACGATATTCATTTAGTTGATTTAGGACTGAGTGGCTTCAGGAAATTCTTAAAGCTAAAAAACCTACCCCGAGGACTTCATTTGGACTGGATTGAGGAGATAAAATGGCGCTTTGAAGGTCATTTCGGAAATCAGCTTTAAGAACTATTTCGAGGATTGATACAAAACCGTAAGTATTGTATCGAAGAAGAATTGCTTTGAAGTCGATGAATAAATATAGATTATCCATTTTATAACCAAATTCACTTTCAATTTTGATAGCAGTTGTAAAGTAAAGTAATCCCACACTAACCATGGTTGGGTCTAGAGATATTTAATCAAAGTCCGGTGTGTTATTGTGGCTTGATTTGAACCCTGGATTAGACACGTTAGAAGCTGGTGCTCTACTCACTCGAATACACTCGCTTCATCCAATAAAACAACTTTCAATAATCCTGTAAGGCACCCTTGGCATACACGTATAGGCGCGGGGCCGGGGGCCGGGACCCCCCAGACCCTAGGATGGCCCCTCCCAGAATAATAAATATTTAAATGTTTACAGCAAGAGTTGTGTAAGCCTATACCAAAACATACACACTACTTATAACATAGAAGCTGTGTTATTTGCGGTATTAATTACGATGTTATGGGACTTATCTCGAGAAATGGACGGCAATATTTAATTTCGACAAGTTATACGTTAAGAAAAAGACGAAAAGCGCCTCCATCCTTTTTTTATTAAGATTATCTGTTCATTCCAACTAGGTAATATACAGGTATTTAGATAAAAAGACTTTTATAAACTGTTTTTTAAATTATGTTTAAACTGTTTTTCAAATTATGTTTTTCACAAAACATAGTCTGAGTATTAAAATGGTAGGCAATAAGGTAATTAACATAAAATACAATTTTCGAAGTCATTTGGAGAATAAAGATGGCATTCCTTCCACTTTTATGCTATCTATGACCTACTTGGTTTACACTCACGTTAAATGTGTGTGAATTTCATTATAATTTGAAATCGTTCGCGAGGACAATACAGCTGAAATAAAAGAGTGCGGACTTATATCCATTATGGCAGACCAAGTAATTGTCCACAAAAAGGAACAACTCTCCGTGGTTGTCAGATTTGCTAAAGAGCTAGCAGTCGAAGAAAGGTTCTTAAACTTTGTAGATTGTTCAGGAGCTAGAAATGCCTTGTATTAGCAGATATAATTTTGAGCCTGCTAGACAGCTATGGACTTAGAGAATTGCCTGCTGTTGGACAGTCTTATGATGGCGCTAGTGTCCTGTCAGGACAAAAAAGTGGTGTAAAAATCTAAATTAAGTTAAAACACCCTGCAGCCACATTTTTAGCTCATAAAATTATCCTTGTTATGATGGTCACATTTTTCGCAATCGAAACGTGTAAATCTTTTTTCAATGCCATCGAATCGCTTTACCTACACTTTTCGAAGCCATCATAACACGAATTGTTGAAGCAGCTTGAAG
The DNA here is from genome assembly GCA_947369275.1 of Nemotelus nigrinus. Classification (NCBI taxonomy): domain Eukaryota; kingdom Metazoa; phylum Arthropoda; class Insecta; order Diptera; family Stratiomyidae; genus Nemotelus; species Nemotelus nigrinus. Next base: position 145,607,988 of record OX376373.1, read on the forward strand.
AGGCAGTTGGTCTAAATACAAGGCGTGGAATGAGAAATTTAAGCTCGACTCGTTAGTCAATGAGATTTCACAATTGCAAGCATGTGATCGATAGCTATGAGCCTATGAAAGAGGCGTCAGAGAAAGAAATGGATGAGGAAAAATACAACGACTCAGTTTATTCATTGGGGATCTTTCATTCAATCAGTAATCCTAAGTTTGTAGTAAATCTTTTCATGTTTCACTATGTTCTTTCTATAACGAACATGTTAAGCACATATTTCCAAACTAAAAATGCAACTCTTAGGGGTGGGATAGATCTTCTGAATGGAACAGTTAAAACACTACTAAGGGAGTGAGAAAACTTGTATGTAGTTAAGGAAAAAATTAAATTATTCGCAGAGAAGCACTGTCTGGATCTCACATTTCCCAGAGGATCACGAAAACGAAAAACAGCAAAAAGCACTGGTTTCAAAGGTTTTGCTGTTTTATCTAGCCTCGGACACGTAGTTAGGGCTACAAAGATATCCCTGCAAACCAAATGGCTCGAAAAGAGTAAGTTACAGCACTCTTCATCTTAGCAAATTATTTTTGCTTTTCCTAGGTTCTCTAGGTAACAAAAGTTTGAAGCAAGAGGTCAATTTCTTCTTTCTAAGCTTAATATGTTCCAATTTCTTCAAAGATATTTTGAAACTAAGCTATCCTCTTCTTCAAGTATAAATTGAAATATATTTAGCTTCTAAACGAAAAAATAGTCTTATATTTCTAATTATTTCCATTCTATTCCCGTATAATTTAAACAAGCTATCTTTCTTAGCGGTCATAGATAATTCATGTGTAGTTCATACCTACTATTCACATTATTTGCATGTGGTAGCAGCTCATACGTATTCACGGACACGAAGTTTACTTGATAATGCATTATGCATTAGCGAATAGTAAAGAATAAATTAACAAACATATAATGTATTAGTAAATTATATAAGTTGTCTGATCAGTACGTGTACCTTACGGAAGACAAAATCATCGCATGTTTTGAACCTTTCGGTCCCTGGGCCCTGCCAGATGTAAGGCCACGGCACGCCTATGCATACACGTTTCTTCATTCAACCGCAATATTACACATTATGCAGTAACATGGAACCAGTAAATGGATGATGCAACATATTCAACAATTTTTCCAGCTACAGTTCTTCGCCTACTTCTAAGTTTATATTCAAAACTATTTTATTTAAATCATTAACCTATTAAATACAACCTTTAAAATTCCTTTTCATAGAAATCCCATCTTGAATTGACAGAACAGATAAAATTCTGATGTATTTAATTTCAATTCAGCCTAAAGAAAACATGTTAATAAACTGTTTTTACTTTCAATAAGATAAGGTACGTAAGGAGGTTTCTTAAAATTAAACCTCTAAGGGTTTCTATATTTTGTAAGAGGGTTGGCTTCAGTATAAGTTAAATATTGCGCCCAGCGTGGGTTGAAATTTTTTTGAAATGCAGAATAAACCTAAATGAATGGTTTTTTTTTACAAACTTCAAAAAGTGATGAGCAAATGGAAATTTCAAGTTGAATATCGATGGATCTAACACGAAAGAAAAAGCTTTTGCCCGTCTTTCTCGCGCACACTAGTCTTCCGCGAGCAAGGCGAACAGAAGTACCCTTTCTAGCCCTGCCTGCCTCTTATGTTTTAGCTGGGAAGTGTCGATGCTTCTTTTAGATGATACTTAAGAAATAAGTGGATTTGCGATTGTCTAAGCCAGATAAATGAAATTCATGCGGTCAAACATTTGATTTTGATTTGGATGCATTGGTGTCATAAAAATCATTTTTTGAATAAAAACAGCACTAACAAGCACTAATAAAAACAGCTCTAAAATCTCTGGCTGGACAATCATTTCACGACATTTGTCATCCATCAAACCTCAAACACAACAATTCTTTCGACGAACAATCAATTTCTAGCCACAGACTTCTGCTCCTCTTACATTCAAATATATTAATATCATTCATATCTATTAATCACTTAACCATTACCCGCACCACATTAAAATCTCATTACATATTCATTTCATATAACCTAAGCATATTTACTATTCATATTTTGTTCATGCAAGCCATTCAATGGGGTACACATACCAATATTCCGCAACGAGGCTATTGCCTCATTAACGAAAATGACTCTTGTGCACTTGCGCATTTTTTCGAAGTTGCTCCGGGATCTATATGAAGTATTCGCGAAATTCACATGATGGTGCGTAACAGTGAAATGTTTATTAACGCTATCAATTTTGATCGTCATTGAATGTTTATAAATTCAAATAGAAATTTATGTCAATAAAATTAAGAGGTAACTTTGATAGTCAGGTACTACAGTATTAGTTAGGTATTACAGTAATGTGTGGTATATGCAAAAATAATTATATTCACATATGATGCTTACCTGATGAATGTAACTTATGGCATTCGAATTATGAAGTTATGAAGTGCTGCTGATTTTGTGGGAAATTCTATTTTCCTCGAGTGGCCATGGGCTGATGGTTTCGGGTAATTGATTGTGAAAGATACGGGAAGGTCAGGGCTGTAGAAGTAGTGAACCTGAAAGTTTATGTTTTATGTTGAATGACCTTCACCGAAGACACACGAAATTGATTGGATGCATACTTTTACAAAAATCTGACGACGGAAACAACATAAAATCATCAACACTCTCTATGGATTTTGTAATGAGATACAAAAAAAAGAGAATATTTGTCTTTAGCTTTCTGGCGTTGGATCATCTCCTTCAATATTTGTCGCTATGATATATGAATTTCCTACAAAAATACCTAGTCACAATCCCATGTAAGGCTATCAATTACATGTTTACTTGCCATTAAATACATTAATCTTTATCACCACATATGTAACCAAAAATGGCTCTTACGCCACTTTCAAAATTCCCTCATTCCTCAGACTCACTCTAAACATATTTGCTTCCGAATTATTTCGACTAAGCAAAAAAAATAAAATATTTTGCTCGAAAATTACATAACAGTGTTATAGATAGCTCCGTCAAAACCAAAGACTTAGGCCAGTAACCTGATTTTTTGTTCCTATACATTTCCTCTCAGAGTATCGTTTTTTTGATCGGAAACTGCCTGACTGACATAATGAAATTGATACGTGATGAAAATTTGCATTCTTATGATTTTGATATCTAGGTTGGCAGCATAATGGTTGATGTATAGGTTTGAATGATTTAAATATTTGAATATTTATGATTGTAGATATGATCTGTTCAAAATATGATAGGTTTTTCAGATTAGTTTTTGCATGAGATATCGAGTGGAAAATGCTGAAGAAAGTGTTTTTGATATCGATTTGGATTTGCACAGCAGATTAGGTAATTATTATCGGAACATGCGCAGTGCCACATATTTGTTTTTAAATCTGCATTAATAATTTTTAAAAAGCTGCTTATTTCCAGTCAAGATATTTTTAAAATTCATTTTTTTACTTTTGAACGATTACAAAATTTGATTCATTTTTTTTTTCTATTTAAAAATAAAATTTTACTCCCAGTTAGTCATCATATTATTTTTCCACTCGAAAATTTTCTATTTTCCCCCAACAATCTACAAATGTCAACGTACTCTATACTCTCTACGAGCAAGCAACATGTATCGGAAGTCATTTCAACTAACCACTTTAGAAAATCGCTCGCCCTTCTATCATTCATTTTACTCAAATTCAACTACATCGATTTCCCAAAACAACAACCACATTCCATATCAGCAGTGCATCATCCCAACTATCGTAACGATTCAACGAATTGCATGCTGCGAGTCCATATTCAGTCCGAAACAAGTATCTAGCAACCAATGTTGACTCTGTTATCCCTGATAGCGTCGTGTCTGTCAACGTACACTTCAAGTGCGGTCCGGACGACAACAGCAACGCTAATTTCACACGTAAAATCACTGGTTACCTCCTCAATCCAACATGCTATATGAATGCTGTTTTCCATTTTGGCATAAAGGAATGCGCGTTTCTTCCTATTTTAGACACATGCTGCTAGCGACCGGTCGGCCAGTATAAGAGAAGATTTGAACTAAATGGGTATTCATTGATGCATCTGTGTAATTGCTTATGAACTTATTACCGTCGTACTTAATTACTTTACAATCGGATAAACGAATGGAATGCCGAACATTAAGCATTTTTCTCGTTTCAACTGAGCATATCGTTTTAAGAGTCTTTTCATTAGTACTTAACTTTTTACTTTTCTTTTTTGTTCAACCACGACAGATCTACGCACTACTCACGTTTTTGAGAGCTATTTGTTCCAAAAAAAAAACTACGTGTCGTACAAATACTATCCAGTGGATATGGGAAATGATTAAGTGACTCATAATAACGGACAATGTGAGGTAAATTTTTCGGATGACTTTCATTTTTTTTCATAAAAGTTGCATAATCCAAACGAACAATAGACACATAATATGCGGTAAGAGATTCGTAGTGAGTGAGTGAGTGAATCAGGTGGTCATTTGCTTGAATTCAACATTTCTCACGTTTTTCTCGTAAGAGGTACTATGATTGATTTATTGTTCGGTTTTTTAATCACATAAAAATGCAACACTCTATTAGTGTTTTTTTTTTTTGAAAGAAGTCAAAGCTTTGGTGGGCTGGAGATTATTTAGTATCCAATGCACGACTTATATTTAGTACAAAGTATTGAAAAATTGTCTGCACGTGTTTCGAATAGTTGAATATATTGATTGTAAATCATTTGTAGCGTGTCTCGTCCAAACTGGCAGACTATTTTTTTCGTTGCGGCTGAAATTAGGCAGGTGCGTATCGGATATACAGTTCCCTAAAATATTTCGAGTGGTATGATTCAAAGACTTCCAGCAATGTGTGTGAAGTTAAAGATTCGTCAGTTTGGTTAATAGACATGATAATACAAAGTTTTTGGATCACAACTAATCAGTTTAATGTAATCAGCATATTGCCAGCAATGAGTTTAATCGTTTTAATTTTATTTTTTAACAAAACTAAATTAAAATATAAATTAGTTTGAATAACATATTGCGTTTATCATTAAAACCCTAATTAAAAAAGCAATAAAACCTGCTACTTGGGACACTGTGTGAACGGAAGACTCGAACAACTCAACCATAGCTTCACATCACGTATAATATTGACAGGGAAAATCATTTTGCAAAAATATTAAAAGCTGCATGTCCAAAAGACCCACCAAACTATGAATAATTTGGTCCAAAGTAATAATGCGCTTTTATATTACAGCATTATATCATTTAATTTACGAGGTGTACATGCAATTTAGGTAGCAAATATTTTACATGTACATTCACTTGAATTGCACTTCACCCTAGCAATGCCAGAGATATAAAGAAAAATTGGGAAATATTGACTCGAACCATCGAGATAAAAAATATTCCATCGTAGGCCTTAGTAATAGAATTGAAAAATTCCCTGATATAGGAAACGCTATTAAGAAGCTCTTAGTAACCAAGACACGCAGTATATAGTAGTGATGGGCTCAAAAGCGCCAAACAGTTTGAAAAAAATGTTTGGCTGAAAAAAACGAACGAACAGTTTTTCTAAAACGAAATTTTTTTTTCTAAAACGAACAGCATTTATAAAACGAACCATTTTTCTACAACGAATAGTATTTCTAATGCCGGGTTTCCACCAAAGAGACAATTTGAAAAACAGTTTTGTTTTCAAAAAACAAAACAAAATACTTGTTTTGTTTTTTGAAAACAGTTCTGTTTTTTGTAAACAGACTGTTCCAACTGAACAGACAGGTTTTTTTCTAAGTTCTGTTTATCCTGTGTCCGAGAAATGTCTGAAGGCGGTGATTTTATAATTAACCGTGGATTTTTCTTCATAAATGACATAAAAAGAAGAAAAAAACCGATATATTGGGCCAGTTCTCAATTAAAAAGGAAAGTTGATTATAGCACGGAAGTATTATTGGAAGATTTATGTACTGACGACGTTGGCTTAAGTGGAGAAATGAAATCATCGTTTCACAACTTTGTAAGAATGTCAAGCAGTGATTTTGAACTGCTAATTAATTTACTAGGACCGAAAATCGCCAAGAAAAATACAAATTACAGATTTGCGATCGCCTGGCACTTACTTTGAGGTACTTAGCCACTGGAAACAGTTTTCAATCATTGAAATATTAGTTCAAAGTTTCACCTCCTTCAATATCTCGAATAGTACCGGAAGTATGTGAGGCCCTATATGATGCTCTTGGACAGTACATCAAGGTAAGATAAATAAAATTAATAAAATAGTCATGTTGTGTACCCCTATCTATAGTTCAATCAGATAAATATGGGTCATAGTATAAATTAAATATGACAAAGTAATTAATACGACGCTTTATTTCAGTGTATTATTTCTATTAAGCATAAGTATATGATTACTGCTACTGATTATTTTTTTATTATTTTTATATTTAACATTTTTTACGAGGTGAATCAAAGTACATTAATCGATATACTGAGTGCTGTCGGTAAAAACAAAAGTGCATGTTTCAACCAAATAGACACAAAAAATGCGAACAAACATGTTTTCCTTTGATCTTACCGACTCGCGATGGGAAGGTGTTTTGTTTACCAAAACAGTTTTCAGAGACAAAAATGTTCGCGAAACTGTTCAGTTTTTACAAAACATTCGTGTTTTTGTTCAGAAAAACATTTTTTGTCCGTGTTTCTTGTTTTGTCTCTTTGGTGGAAACCCGGCATAAAACCGATTATTCCAATTACTCTACAACGAATAGTTTTTCTAAAGCCAATTATTTTTCTAAAATGAATCGTTTTTCTTTTTCTAAAACGAATCGTTTTTTTCAAACGAACTGTTTTTTTTTTAACGAAACGTCTTTGGTTTTTCTCAAACGAATCGTTTTTTTAAAACGAATCGTTTTTCGTTTTTCTCAAACGAACCGTTTTTCTAGAACGAACTGGTTTTTTTTTTAAACGAACTGTTTTTTTTTAAATGAATCGTTTTTGGTTTTTTTTAAAACGAATCGTTTTTTTTAACGAACCGTTTTTCGTTTGTTAAAACGAACTGGAGTGTGTTCAATATTCTTGCTATAGCAGCTATTGGCTGCTATTTTAGCAGCTCTGGCTGTCCAATGTCACGAAATAGCTACTTTCTGATGCTTGCTATTTGACAGTCGGGCTGTCCAAGGTTCCGGAATAGCTGCTATGGTAGCAGCTATTTGCTGCTCGCAGTCTGGAGGATAGCAAGAAAGTAGCTAAGGCAAAATGGCCGTGCCTAAACAGCTGACATACTCGCTTATCACTGGCAGGATTTACAGTTATTGAAAAGATTTATCGAAAAATGAATTTTTAGGAAAAGTTAGTGAAGTTTGTCCGGGAAAATCCTTGATTTTTTAAAAAAAAAACAGACAAGGGTCATAAAAATAATAAAAAAAGGATATGGGGAAAAATAATTAGTGACCTCCGAATTCCTCGTAAGTAATTTTTAGAAAATTTTCAAAAAATTTTCATAATATAATTAAACTATTAATTAATGAATAACTTGTCTGTAAAGTTACTTTATACACTTACATCAATGTTAATACCAATCTGCACTCAGCTTTTATTGGTTTCCTTATTGAGCGTTTCTCCAGCTTTACATAAATTATTGACAGTAGATCATTAAATGACCTAACACTTATTCTAAGTGTTTTATGGAACATTGCAAGATCGCTGGCCTGCATTGTCTAATAGGTCGTTTCGTAAAAGCCATACTCTCTCCTGTTTGAATAAATTTCCCGCATCCAAAATCTTCGCTGTTTTAATTCTTTAATACGTTGAATTAATCTATAACCACTATCTGCGATACACACAACTCTTAAAATGTCCTCAACTGAAAAGTATCCATATTAAAAATTAAAAATCAATCGCTCTTTAATAAAAGCATTTGTTATTCGCAAACCTCACGTTTCACCGTTAACTGACAAATAGAATCTTTTTCTTATTTTTTTTTTCATAGTGCTTCCCAGACAACTGGTTTGTTGGTATAAGGGATAGCACAAAGTTTTTACGTCCCAATGACACGCGGTGTTCCCAAGTGGTCCCCCATCTAAGTACTAACCGGCCCAACGCTGCTTAACTTCGGTGATCGGACGAGAACCGGTTATTCCAGTGTGGTATTGCCGTGGCTGATGATGTTATTCGGTTAAATATAAATAATAACCGATGCCGTTATTCGGTTAAACAAAGCATCGATGCCGGCGATATTGCCGATGCCAGTGTCAAAACCGATGCCGCCATTGGGTTTCGGCCTTAAGGGTTACCACTCGTAAAACTTTTCAAAACATGGAAAATTTAAATATTGGTCAGTTATTTTCATTGTCGATGTTAGTCTGAAATGAGATAGAGCTTTGGCCTTTCTTGTGGTGACCATACCATCCGTTTTAGTACATTGTTCCTTTCCAGTTTATCCAAGAATGCTCTGCACAGATGTGATGAGTGGTTCGAATCATTGTCTTCTTGCAAAATGGATCCTTCACCAAAATATCTAAGTCCCAATGGCACAGCCTGCTCCTCCAATATCTTCTTGTGTCCTTTCTTTATTAACCTTCCGTTAATTCTCAGTAGGGTACCAGTGTATTCTCCAATGAAATATCCCCAAACAATGACGTTTCCTTCTCCATGTTTAACTATAGGCACGATACAGCTATCCAACATCCGCTCTCCGATACGTCGACGAGCAAAAACATGCCTTTTGAATCCGAAGATTTCAAATTTGGACTCGTCAGTTCAAAGGACCTTTTGCCACTGATCCAAAGTCTAATCTTTGTGTGCCTTCACCCAATTCAAACGTTTTTTCTTATTTGTAGGCCAAAGGAAAGGCTACGTTGCTGCTACTCTTTCTGACAGATCAGCTTTTTTCGGACGATCAGCTCAGCTTTTTACAGTTGAAACAAATATGGGATTCGGACGGTTCCTGTTGATCTCATTTGTGGTTTCAGGTACCGTTAGACATCTGTTCTGTTTGCTGCTATTTATGCGGGTTGATTACGGATGCAGTTGTCTGCAAAATTGAAATCAGAGCTCCCAGCAGGTAAAAAGCAAGGCCATAAACACCAGCTGCATGTCGCCACTAACGAGAAGTAGTCATAAAAATATTAGGTATTGACGGGGTTTCGCATAAAGGTCGTATTAGGACAATATGCACCCTTGCCATCATAGAAAAGGATACCGTAAATTAGGTTTTCCCAAACAAACAACTCAGGAGTCATAACAGCATTAAAACTTAAAATAAAATGTATAATTCCCCCTAATTACGAAAAACTGTGGATTAACGTAGCGTTCGAATAATTAAGAGCGGTAGTGTACATTGACTCTGAAAACGTCTCTACCAATTTTAGCATCCAAAACGAACAAAGGTAGTAAACGAAAAATGTTATTTGTAGTTTCATTGGTCGGATATTCAACGTCAATCAGACCCATAGGTTAAGTTAGGTTGAAATGGCTGCCGATCCCCAGAGACCTGACGACCGGCACACATAGGCGCAAGAGAGGCCCGTTGTGATACCATACTAAATTAGTGACCCTCTCCTACTCACTAAAATCAGGAAACCATCTGCTTCCTTTGATAAAACGGACTATCGCGTTTAAATTGACCGGGGACAGTTCCGTCAACCTTCTCCTTGCCAAAGCCGGGTACTGGCACATGAGATGGAGGACGGATTCCTCCTCATCCTCAGAGCCACAACTCCGACAAAAATCGTTAAACTCTACCCCCAGTCGTTGCGCGTGCCGTCCTATGAGACAGTGGCCGGCTAGCACACCGACAGTGCAACGCAGAGCGCTTCGAGTTAAGCCTAAAAACTGCCTGGTGCGATGCGCATCCATGGATAACCAGGACTGCCTTGCTATCGCACAGGATGATTCGTCTGCCCAGGACTTCCTAGCGTCCTCAAGATATTTTTGCCTGATGGCCAATTTCACCGATGCCATCGGTATTCCTATTGTGGAACAAGAGACCTCCGGTAACAAGGTTCCAAGCCTTGCTAGCTCATCGGCCTCACAGTTGCCCTGAAAACCCCTATGTCCAGGTACCCAAATCAATTAAACAACCGGATGTCTCGATATCTCCCTAAGAGATGCACGGCATTCAGCAACAATGATGGACACTGTACAAGGACCAGCAAGGGGCCTAATAGCCGCTTGGCTATCTGTGAAAATACCAATATTGACCCCGAATATTCGATTACACAGTAGCCAGTCGATAGCCTGAAAAATAACCGCAACCTCTGCCTGAAAGACACTACAGTGGTCTGATAGACGGAGGGACAAATCAGACCCATAATTACTTTTAAAATCAAGCAGGAACATAATAATGTTATCTTTTTGTAAATGTGACCTGTCTTAAAAGGCTTAACAATAAGACAATATGCTTTCAAGATTGAATCGAAATTCAATGTTAAGTTCTAAATAAGATCAGTCGAAATCAAATAAATCAAGTGCCAGAAACAGTGAAATTGTAATATTTTTACAGATTTCAAGTTCTAGACAAACAAATATTGCTTTAATCAAATTCATAAATGGCAGCAAACTCGCTCTAAAACAGTATGAGCATTATGTGCAGTTACTAAAAATTGAAAGATTTTCATTAAAAGAACGAAGTAACCTTTTAGTTAAGGAATCTATTGGTTAAATTATCTTATCACACAAATTATGACTGTACCAGTTGAAGTATCAAATTTATCATAAGTTCAAATATCATCAGAAAAATTAAACCCCTTTAATAATACAGTCACTATGCCTATAGATTTACATACAGGCCATTTCAAAGGTTAAATAAGCTTATTCAAAAATTATCCATACAACAATTACAATTCGTCACGCTCAATACAACAACAATTAGCCACTGCTTTGGCTTGTAATTAAATTACTACTTCATTACGCAATTCTTCCATGACTAATACAGCATCATAATTTCTTTCATTCGGGAAATACTTTTATCTTCCGACCGAATCATAGGACCATTTCTATTGTTTCACAATCTAATTATATAAACAATTTCGATCTTTCTCAACACCCCAGCACGACTAGTAGCATGTACAACCATATCTAAATTTTACCACTTTACTTTCCTCAAAAACAGCAAAACTCCATTCATATGATTCACCAAAAAATTCCATCTATTTAAAAATCTATTTCATTCCATGCATCTAAAACACTGGACCTACTACTAATCACAAACATTTTATCTTCTCCTACCCTATAATCATTCCACATCCAAAACAGATGCAAGAAAAAAACTCCAGGCAAACAACATACCGGTTACAGACTGTTATCTGGCTCTTAACAATTTTCGTACATTTTTCCGTCAAGTTAAACCAAAAACTGTACTGTCTCACTGTCCTCTGTTAAATCTAGCGGGGAAAGCGAAATTATATACAATCCCGTAAGTTGCATAGCATCCGGTGGCCATTACCGCCGCTACCAAAGCCAACTCGCCAGCCAGCTCTATCCTCATCACCACAATCGTCGCATTCGTTGTCGTACGTAACAATCAATGCATCTCAAAGGTAAGTAAACATTCAGACTGATAGTCAGTTGAAGTAAGACGGTCGATCGGAACGGAAAGCTAAGCTCTAAGCGCATTGCAAAAAGCGGATATTGTTGTATAGAGACTAGTAGTAGTTCGGTAGTTAGTAGAGTTAGATTTTATGCTTAAGACAAAAAGTATTAAAATTTAATTTTTTTATCGAAAGTGTTGATTTGGGGAAAAACTAAGAGTGGCCCAAGTGAATTTTCGCCATTTCGAGAATGTTTGAATAGAACTTGATCGGAAAACTATTGAAAAGTGTTTTTTTAAAGTGACTTCCTAGTGCTGAGGACACTTTCAAGGATTATTTGACTGACCGACTAATTGAGCAGATTTAAAAAGGTAAGAGTGCTCGATGAACTGTGAAGACAAATATATATCTGAAACATTGAATTCGAAATTAACATTTTGTGGAATCGTTACTACATTGAAAATGAAAGCATCTTCAAGATTTCTTCTTATTTTCCGCAACAAGACACAACACAAATTTTCCCTTTTTCCGAATTCAATTGCCTCATTTTTCCACCTGTTATTCAACACTCACCTTCCTTCAGCACCTGTATTCTTCTGCCAATTTCCCAGTCCCATCATCATCACCATCATCTACCCACAACAATCATTTTAAACACTCAAAATCGCATTCAATTCTACACTCGCATGACTTGCATTCCATCCTACTTGCAATTACGAGCACTTCGCAAACATAAGAAAAACCCATATTATTCCAACTCAAATGACAATCTCAACAAAAAACACCAATTCATCATCAACAGCAACAACAGCAAAAAAAAACCTCTTATTCAATCTCATTATCGAAAAGTGTTGCGCCACCGAATCAGCCATATTTCAGTGCGCTCGCGCTTGTTTATAACTTCCACACATAATTCATACAGAAAGTGAAAATTGATCTTACAACAACCGACGAACCGAAGTCGAACTTACAACCCAGACAACTCGAATGACTTTTAGTACGTTTAACCAGCTATGCAAGCAAAGTCTTTAGCCGACGTCACAACCTGTACGAAAGTGAAATTAAACCGAAAGAGCTATGTACTCGTCGTATGAATGTTGCTGGAAGCAGCCAACAAGCAGCGCAACCAATTTTGACTGAACGTGCAAGCAGCAATGAATTTGCAATGATTGCTACTGCGCTTCATCGATGATTTAAGTTATGTGCAGAGCTATATATCTTACATTTACAAAAAATACCGAATTCGGACTGGAGTTCGAATTATCGAATAAATGTTTAATAACAATAATGCTGTTAATTTGCACCGTGAAAGCAGACGGTCAAAGTGCTTGGATTATGAGAATAGAGATGATTAGGATAGGCGGAGTGGCGATTTTGAGAATGTTGATGAAATCGAATTGTTGCTGAGTACTTTACTTGGCTGTTACGTTGAATTATGTCAGTATTGCAAATTATGCAACTAAAATGGCCAAGATTATCGATAAAATCAACGTAAAAAGTTACAAAAGAGATGAAACATTATGGAAAATGAAAGATTTTGTGTTTGGTTGGGAATTTTTGAAGGTGCGGACACTATATGTATTAATATACATGTTGTAAGGAGCGAGATGAAGATGTATTGTTGCTATTAAAGTTTATAGAAACTTAAAAATCTGGTGGAGTTTGTCGACGTTTTTTCAGCATGCATACGAATATAGCAAAAGCATTTCATTGTCAAATGTTTTCCTTGTTCCTGTTCTACTGTGCTCTGCCTCAAGACATCGGTGTTCCTAGACAGAAGGGACATGAAACCTCTAGCAGCAAGGTGTCAAACCTTGCCGGAGGTGCCACGAATGTCTCTATGTCCATGTACCCAAATCTCTGAAGAGATTCAGCAAAAATTCTGGTAAAAGAATTGAAGTAAGGAAATTTATACCCGCTTGTCAAGATACCAATATTCACTCAGTATATTTGATTGCACAGAAGCCCATAGCCATAAGCAAAACAGCCATAACCTCCGCTTGAAAGACACTACAATAGTCTGCGATTAGAAGAGGCAGCCTTAGATTCAATTCATCCGAATATACATCACTGTCATCTTCATTTTTCAGTTTTGAGCCATCGGTATACCTCTCTCGAAGGTGACATTATCATTCCATTGGAACCCTAATATCCCTTTTAGATCCTAATACCAGTAGTGAAAGCGGAATTCCAAATGTATTTGTGATATCTCTTTCCTCATCTCTATGTTTTCCTCTTTCTATTTTGTTCCATTAAATCTTGTCTGCTGATATGTTTCCCCCTATTTGAAAAGTTGCCAATATTTTTCCCATACTAAAATCGGGGAATGACTTGACAATGTTTTCGTCCTATATGCTTTCTCTCTAATTTTCCGAAATTATTTGAATGAATTAACCACAACATGCTCTATGGTTCCATAAGTCACCTCGTCTCTAAGGAGCAGTATGGATTCATCAAAACCATTCTACATTTACAAACTTGCTCGAGTTTGCGAATGTCGTTGCTGGTTGATTGGACGAAGAACAACAAGTTGGCGTCTTCTACACGGGTTTTGCTAAGACATTTAACAGGGTCAATTATGATGGATTACACTCCTGGATCTCTTCATATAATCATGCTTTTTTTCGCTGCTGGAAGGTGGACATCTTCAAAAAGATGTTTCATGGCTCCTACCCTGTTAAATGCCGGATTTTCACAGACTAAAACCACCTTCTTCTTCTTCCACACGCCACACGGGACTACTTATACAGCATAACTTCAGCCCTTAGCTGCTTCTTGACTTCCTTGCTTCTTCCTTCTTCCTGTCCCGTTTCGCGTCACGTAGTTTGCGCTATATATTTTTAAGTGCTGTTTCGACGGCATTAAACGCTGTTTGAAATTACAGCATACAGTGTAAGATATTTTCCACTGATATCATTGTGCCTAGTACCATATCTAGGCTACATCTGTGTGCTTCACAGTGCGGAAAACTGAACATAACGTGTTCCGCATCCTCAGGTACATTTTTACAGACTGGACAGTCCGGTGAGCTGTCGCGTCCAAAACGGTACAGATAGTAACGATACCCGCCATGTTCACTTAAAAATTGGATTAGGTCATAGCTCTTTTCTCCCTGGCTCCTTGAAACCCGTCGCACAACGTTAGGGATCAATTCGTGCGTCCACTGCCCGTTTTTCGCCTCCTCCCAACTACGCTGCCATGAGCGTGTGGACACTCGTCTTTCAATCGCTCACGTGCTTGTTGTTCTTCCTTCGATTTTGTAGAGTCGAAGCGCTTCATCCGCAAGAATTTTAATGGGCAACACACTGGCTGTTACACACGTCAAATCATAAGACGTTGTTTGACAGGAGCAACATGTTCGAAGTGCAATCAGTAGATAGACTGTTTGCATTTTTCACCGATTCGATTTTATTTCTTAGCGCTGGTGCCCACACTGGTGCTTCCTAAAGCAAAACAGAGCTCACCACTTTTGAAATCAGTAGCCTTCGACTTTGCTTCGCACCGCTAATATTAGGTAACATTCTAGCGAGTGCTGAACCAAAAACTGATGCTATCTTACTTGCTTTCTCCAGATGAATTTTGAAGCTCATTTTATTGTCGATAGTTACGCCCAAGTATTTTATAGCAGGCTGCGCCAACCTTTATCCGTACTACTGGTAGTTTCCTTGGCTTTGTGACTAGTACCATTTCCGTCTTATGGTCGGCTAGTTTATGCCCAGCGCACCCAATTCATGATTAAACCACCCAGATTGCTTTGCTTGCATAAATTTCAACTTCTTTGACATGACGGGCTAGAATTATGATGCCAATATCGTCGGCGAAAGCTATCACAACCACATTTCTGAGTATCATCTTACATTATTTTCTAAAGCAGGGGGGCCAAAGACAGATCTCTGTGGTACTCTCGCCGTTACCAGATAAAGCTCTGGTCTTTCGTCTGAGCTGTATCATAAGGTTTTTATTATGAATTGTGCTTGCTAACCAACCACTGGAAAGCATCGCTCAAAAAAGTGTTGGCATTCCCATTGTTTCCGAGGGTGATATATAACCGCGAAAAAGCCTCTTATTACACTCGTCCCCTAGCGTTGGTTTTCTTGCTTCCCCACTCCTCAATCGTGCTTGCCGTGTCATGTTCAAGGGCTGTGTTCCTTCATCTTTTTATTCCTCCTCTGGTGCTCCCCAAGGTTCCATTCTTGGACCTCTTTTGTTCATACTATTCATTAATAACCTTCCTAGTTACCTCAATTTCCTTCCGCAGATAACTTCAAGCTCTGCATTGCATTCATTAATGACTTTCTGCAATTTCAAAAAAACTTAGCTGCTTTAAGCATTTATAGCACTGTGCATTCGTTCCCTCAATAGTCCCAAGTTTGTGCTATACATTTTCCAAACAGACCTGTACCTATCTGCTTTGACTAAACACTTGGACACTTTCATGTAGATCAGTATACAGACCTTGGTGAATTCTTCGACCCTTTGTTTTTTGATAAATTTGATCTCCACGTCCAATTTATCACATCTAAAGCAAAAAGATTGACAGGATTTGTTCTACAGTGGTCTTGTCGTAGCATACTTGCGTTGCCAAGTTTGATCGCCTCGATTTGTTTACTGGTCAGATGCAGTCGAATCCGTCTAGCGAAGGTTTATCCAATGTTTATGCGTTTAATTTTCCCTATTGCCCTTAAGAAGAACGCTTAAAAATCAGTTTTGGTTGTTTTACCGAACCTTTCTCTAGTTTTAAAAGGAGTATTCTACGGGTTTTGTCTGAATCTGATCGGCTATAGTGTTGATGTTTTAATATTAAACTACTATTAACTGATTTATTGTGAACCTTGTCATATTTAAATTTTCAAAATTCCGCGTCGCAAAAGAACGGTAGCCCTTCACGAACTTACCTCTATTTTGAGCACTCGAAACTTCTGTTCACGAGAACACGATCATCAGATCAATATGAAATTCACAGAATGCATTGTTCTTTAGTAGGACCAGGTTTGGTAGTAGTGATTTTGAAATGTGGGCAACCCTGTGGCAGTGGTGCCATCAAGAAAAAACGCTAAGAAAAAATTTTCATTTTACTTCCGATCCAGTTACCAGATTTGAACGAAATTTTTACGGCAAATGAAAGGAAATTATGATAGAACTTCGAGTTATGGTAATTTTCAAATAGTACTGATATTTTAGTGACAAAAAACAACAAGTATTTGGATTTAGAAAATGTTAAAAATTTGATGAGCGGTAACCTTAAAATTCTTTTTATATCTATAGCTTCCAACGCAGTCATTATATCGGAATGAAATTCACAGAGTGGGTTAATCTCAACGTGGAGCAGATTTGGCATATTTTTTAGCTTTGCTGTTGGGGGCAGTCAGCACCAGGCATTTTCTTTTTTCGTATCAATAGATATTTCCCTTAAATATTCATATAGTAAATATCTACAATGAAAACAAGTATCCAATGCTTAATTTTAACAAGTCTTGAAAATTTTTCGGATGGGAACCTTTAGCATCTTTCTACCCCTTTAACTTTCGATGAAGTCATCGGATCAAAGTCGTATAAGAACTTCAAGAACTTCAATTGAATGTAATAAAGAACACGTGTGGGAAAAAACAGCAAAATCTACACGATTCCCCTAGTTTTCTTCAAAAATCATGTTTCTAGCGGATTGAACAAGAATCGAGTTACATATCGTATAACCTTTTCCAAAAAGCATACATTAAAGACTGTGTATACTAAACGTCTCAACAATCGCGCTCATAATCGAGGAAGTGGCATATGCATTAGAGCATATGCAGATATTTTTAATGTGACTCACAATTGCATTCTTATTGTAACTGGGTTAAATCGAGCGAAAATTGCTCGAAGCGAACAAAAAGGTCATCGGAATTGCATAGCTATTAGATATGCATAGAACAACCAACATCAAGTATAAAATCGACTATTTCTATAGTTATACAGTGCATTAAGTGCACAAGCTGCCGATTTAAGTTGAAAGATTACATCTTTAGATTCAACGTGAGACCGATGAAACCTTTCGGCGTCGGCAATCAGCAGTTATAGTGGGTTATATTCGACGGGTGGGTGTCATAAAGAAGGTGAGTCGTCGGCTTATTACGGCTTGACATAAATATTTCTATGTATGTTTATGTTGTGTTGTTTTAAGTATTATTAATTGCTTTTGACAGTTTTGGCTATTAAAACTTCAAAGGAGTATTTTGAATAGAAACAAGATATTTTTTATTACACCAACAGCTCACCAAATCATGAAAAGTGAAAATGAAAATCTATTAATAGTATCATGATTTCCACATACCACACAGTACCCCAAAACTTCACGATTGACTGACTTGCACGCTTCAAACTGTTTCACATTCTCGTCAAATATTTAGATCACATGTTGCGTGGCATGACATGCAACAGATCGTTCAAAAACTTACAATAAAAAATCATTCCAAGACAAGCCATTCACAAACTGGCTCATATCTTCGAATCTCACCACAATTAAAAAAAATGATTGATGAATTGTTCAATAAACGTTTATTTCTATACAACTAAGTATGACACGCTTCAAACTACTTATCATTTTTGTGCAACATGTATCACAACCTATGCATACCATAAAAGAAATGTTGTGTCGTCGTATAACAATTTGTTTGAGAAAAGTACTCAATTTTTTTGAGTGAAATACAAAATAAAAACATTTCGTGTACTCGACAACATATAGCATGCATATCGTATGGACCGTAAGTTTGTTTAGTAAGTTGATATGTCGTTTTTTTTTTTAAAAAAATCTGTTTTATAATTAATTCGGAAAAAAATGTTTAAAAGACGGAGAGAGTAACAAAAAAAACGATGAACAGTATTCATGATTTTTCAATGTTCACAAACATAAGCACGTAGATAATTGTCTGTTACAGTGAGTGAGAAAAGGGTGAAAGTATATTGTAAGTAGTAAATGCATGCATATAGTACGTGTAGACATTATGTGCGGTTGCGGATAAATATTGTGTGCGCAAGACATTTTTTGCACTGATTATTTTAGAGAATGCATTGAAAATGCTGAAGCGTAAATGTTATGTGTCATATAGAAAACGCACAGGTTGATAATTGAGACATTAAAGAGTTTTTCTGAATTTATTGGTATTTCAGTTGGAAGTATTTTATTTCCTGTTATTTATGAAGTTGAAATTTCCACTATGGAAGACAGGGTGTGTGATACATGGATTTCATTCGGAGCGAGTTATTAATTTTAGCTGATTGCTGTCATGAAAAAAAAACAGTTGATTTCAATCAAGCAATATCTCATAATTTTATCTAGTCCCAGGGCTTCATGCGTAATATTAGTCAATTTTACATACTCAAAGATATTGCTAGCTTTCAAAAAGTTTCATTAAAATGGGTTTTCAAGTAATATTGCTGACTATTTGAAGATCTTGCAAAAATACTTGCTAATGAGCGAATTCCCGAACCAAGTTGACAGTCCACAAAATGTGTAATCCATGTGTACCTAATCCACATTTGCATAATTTACACAGCCGCGAAACATGTACTACAATTGTAAATAACGGGTTTTGGGTGTAATATTATCGAATTGTATGCATTTGTAAATAGTTTTCGACAGATGAAGTCAATGAAAATTTTGTGGAGACATGTGCATGACCTCATAAATGTAAACATACTTTGTCGCAAGCATGAATCGCCTTGAACTGAAAATAAATTTCACTTTATTGGTTATTGCATATTTGATGAACCGAAATATTGATAATAAAACCATTAACACAGAGAGATTAAGAAGTGATGAAAATCAGATTTTTCCTTATATGAGCTACATCCTATATTACGATTCAATAGAAAATCAATAGCTTTTCTCGAAGAAACTTTATGAATGTTACTGCCACATAATCTAGAGATAGCAAAAAAAATTACTAAGAATATCGAATGTACGAATGAGCGCAGTTGCTTCAGAAAAATTTTGAGGTTAAAGCCCACTATTCCGGAATGCACACAAAGGTTCGATGGAAGTTGGACTCAAAGCACCTGCGTGACGTATATGGCGCTGCTGCACACTCCCTTCCTTAGTAGTGACGAAACGCCTCCAACATTATCGTTAGAATCATAGCATGGATACAATTTCGATTTAGGTCATTTCAAGCGTTTATTCTTTTGGCCTATTCAAATCACCAGCTCCGAATGGTATAAACCCGTCTGATATTCAGCGTACATTAGACGGCACTAAGTTTTGACTCATGGATATATCCAATGCCTGGTCAAGACATTCGTACATTCCTATCTATTGGTAGGAAACGAGAGTAGTATTTATCGCTAAGGCAGAGAAAACATCGCACGCTAGACCAAAGGATTACAGACCGATTGGTCTAAGTATTTTTCTTCTGAAGATCTTAGAGTGAGCTGCGGATATTGGATAATCAGTGCTTTAGACTCTATTCTGATATCGAAATCATAGCATGCTTATACGAAAGGCAAAAATAGTTGAACATGCTGAAAAATCATTTGCTTGCTTGTTTGTAAAGAATGCACGCTGGCTGCACATCTAGGAAACGTCCAATAATGTGCGCGCTCAGGCGATTGTGAATGCTCCCCAAAACCAAGATGTCGATTCGCAGCTAGTCGCACTTATAAATCATTTATTAAGAAATTGGGTATTATTCTCGTCTTTAAATAGCTCGACCACCAAGCAAGTAGTCACTACGGGCACCCGCCAGAGCAGTGTTTTTGATCAAACTGGATGCAAAGTGATGGCGTATGCAGATGATATCGCTTTTGCCATATCAGGGAAATTTATACCGATCCTATCGGAAAGATTAAATCATTCCTTACATATTCTCTCGCAATGACGTCAGGAGTGTAAGCGCTAACTGTAACAAAACGCAACTATTGCTCTTCACGAAGAGGTGTAGGCTCGACCTATCGAAGCTCAATGGAACTCCTATAAGCCTCAATAGCAAAGTTAAATAACTGGGACCTATCCAGGACTCCAAGCTTCCATGGAAAGAAAATACAGCAGAAAGGACTCACAAGGCATTGTAAGAGAGCTGTAAAAGTGACTTGGGAGTCGCAGCCTCGTATTGTCTCCTGGCAGTAGTTTGGTGGCCAGCCGTACTCAAGGCTTTAAATCTGAAAATGATAGAAAAAGTACGTAGGTTAGCAGCCTTATTTATAATGGGGGCTCTCCGTACTATTCGAACGAAGTCACTCCTGGTACTGCTTCATTGACTTTCTATCGATCTGTTTCTCTCGCTCGCAACATGCGAAGTGCGCAGCAATATGATTAAATTGTGGTGATCCTTGGACAAGGGCAGGCCTGGGTCATGCCAAAATTTTAGTGCAGGGCATGCCTGTTCCAGCGGATATCGATTATACTGTTGCCCAGCCATATCTGTCTCTTGGGTTTAAGACCCAAATCCCAAGCAGAGAGATCAGGGCTGGAGGGTTGTCCCTAGGATATAATGCTATATTATATTTTGAAGGTTCCAAATTGAACGACAGAGTGGGATGTGGTATATTTTCCACTGAATTTAAGTTCAAGCTTTCCTTGTTCTTGCCAGACCATTGCAGTGTCTTTCAGGCGGAGGTATTGATTATTCTTAAGCAATCAATTGGCTTTTATGCAATCACTGCGACTGACTCCAAGTGACATACTATACAGACAAACAGAAAAGTCCAATGCAAGGGATATCATATTTATGAAAAAGGCTAAGATAATATACTATAAAATACTCAATAATAGTATAAAATCTTCGATATCTCCCATAAGGCACTGTGATTATTACAACAATCACACAAGATTTCAAGATAATCGCAGACTTGATGCCACTAGAACGAACAGAAAACATAACGCTATGGTAATCTTGAATAATTTACCAAACTCTTTGAAGGATGCTAGATCTTATCTCATTTTTAAAAGGCTGCTGAAGAATCACATTAGGACCTTATACATTAAATTCCGTACTATTTACTAATAGTTTTACCAATTGAAAGTTATTAAAAATTTATGCATCCCTTATGTCATCTACTGCAAGGGTATTAAAAACCATCTGCCAAACTCCTGATTTTGCCCATCTCATACCAGTCCTCTGTTGCTGTCTGGAAAGCATTTTCGCGTGTTTTTTTAAAAAATACTACAATGAATATTTATAATATGAAAGAGATTCTTCTTTCCATGCGTTTTTTTATGTTTTCTACTAACTTCCCATCCACTAACTTCTAATCTTTATTATCCATTTATCTTATTTATGTTTTCTTTTTAGTTAAATAATTTAACTAAATATGTTGAGAGTGTGGTTTGGGATTCCCTTCCTATCCTATTTCCTTTCGGTGAATGATGATAATCGAATTGCTTGTTTCTTGACTAAGCGACTTATAGCTGCTAGGAAGAAGAGGCTCTACAATGAAACTGACCTCATTGTTGTTATTTCCATAATAGGTTGCAATTATCCGGAATTTTATACGATATCGGAAGAAAATTGATCGTAGATAGCAAATATTAAAATAATTATAAATAACTAGACATTAGAGCTTAGAAATAATAATAAAAACTATTAACTTAGAGCTAGTTATACTTTATTCGGGATTGAAGTGTCCAACCCGAAACGAAATGATTAAATTTCTTACTCAGACTTAGGAGTGTTCAATATATATTGATATTTAAGAAATACCGATATTTGACTCCCGATACATCGAATCAACCCGATATAATAGAATCATCAGATATCGATTTATAATATCGATATATTTTATTCGATACAAGAATATCGTATTATGCCCGTTGAAACGAGTTGGTGAACAATTTTTTGCTTTTTGTCTCGCGACGCGAGCTAACCGCTAATCGAGCAAGAGAAGAAAAAGAGAAGAAGCAAACCGCTATATAATTGGTTGATGTTATAATTCTTCTTTTAATTATTTACTGTTAATGAAGTCTTATCTTTCCTTATGAATTGCGCTATTTTAGGCTTAGGTTTTTGCATTAATTTTCTACAGACAACGGTTTCGAGGCCGATATGGTCAACTCTTCGCTGTGTGTGGGGGTTAGGAAACGTTAAGTTGAGAAATGAATACATTCATTATGAGTTTAAGAATAAATACAATTTTTCACATGTAAAGATATTGCAAAACTGTAGATATGACGTTATCTTTGTTGTAAAATATTTGAAATTTTCCTTTATAATATTTTGTTATATCATAAAATTTATTTACTTTCTTTATTCCCCTTTCGCTCATATTTTAAGATGAACCAGTCCATCATGAACTAAATGAAGAGAAGTCAAAGCAATGATAGATGACGTGGACAAATATTTCTCTTTGATCTCTTTGTTTCAAACCAGAGGTGGAAGCAAATTTCAAATTTCACTAATAGTATTTTTCATTTATTCTATTTGGATGAAAGAATGTGGAATTCATCCCAACGATATTTTCTGCTTTTTTATCCAGTAGTAGTAGTAAACTCCATATTTTGCCGACATTTGCACTCTTCGTAAATTTTCCAGAAATTCTCTAATAAAAAAAAAATCAATCCCTTATATTCAGCGAGTTATGCCACTTAACTAAAGACCAAACCCAATAAAGAAAATAAATTATCCAATATATATTTCGATATATCGAAAAAAGTCGATATTTACATATCGATATATTACAAAGTATCGATGTAGAGTTCGATACATCATATCGGAAAAAATATCGATATATTTTTTACATGAACATCTCTACTCAGCCTATTATACATATTGGTAGCTTCATCTCCTTCATGTCCTGTTACACTAGAAAATCGTTGTCTACTTACACTTTACGTAATTCTTTTGCATTAATGATATGATGACCAGTAGTGGTGCACTTAAGTACGTGCACAAGGAATTTAGTTTATCATGAACCAAACAGGCGATAGCTTAAGTCTTAGAAATGTACCTGCTTTCACATAACCAGCCAAAGGCAAATGTGTCTGAAATAACGACAAAACTCGCTTTCCATATGAAACGCAAATGCATACCTGAAACAGATAATATAAAGTACTTAAGTTAGCGAAATTTTTATTATACTAGAAAAAATCGAAAAACAAATAATTCAGCTTTAAACTTGAAACTTCACCATACATTTTTGACTCATCCTCTTATTTAGCAATAAATTTAGCATCCAATCAAAAAATATTCGAAATATTTTAGCAAAGTTTCTCTAATTAACTTTATTTATCTCACCATTTCACTTGATCACCGCTTACTCACACGCTCATTCATCACACCCTTTTTTCTGTTTTCACATATTTTTCACATAAATTCCAATAATCCAGCAAACCAACCGTAACCCAAATCATGTCCATTCAAGCATTACATTCCTGAAATTCTCCAAAACAAAAGTGAATTCACTATTACACAACTTACTTCCATCCACACAAAATCCACCATTCATTCTTCACAAAAATAAAACAAGAAACGGTAGTATCACTCATCTAATTAACGACAAGCAAGACCCGCCAACATCGATAACATTCGAATCGTCCACAGTGCTATCAGATCAGCCAAAAGATTTATGAAACCCAAAATACATATATTACCCAAAACAAAATCAATAAAAACATTCACAATTCTGTTTATCATCGTCTCGACAAGACAAGTGACGGGGACCATCGCCGCCTCATTGCCACCGCATATTACCTAATCGTTGTGCGGCAACATCGCTCAAACAGAAATGCCGCGCCACCACAACGGCCCGCGTAATACCTAGCAAGTTTCGAGTCTGTCTCCATTTCGAAGAAAGTATTGAGTGAAAGTTGCAGCACAACGCACTGCAACTTAACTAGTCGTAAAACAGTCACGTTAATTCCACGCCACAACAAGTGCAAACGAGCATGTAATGAAGCATTGACTTTGACCGTTGCCGAACGTTTCGATTTCAGCAACAACAACAACAACAAAAAACAGATCAAATTACTAATTCGTCTCTTTTTTCGCTTCTCTTGCAGGTGCTCCACAATCAGCAATAACAAACAACAATTCGGAACAACAGTAACAATAGCGCTAATATGACTCACGTAATCGCTGGCATAAGAGACCTGATCATACCATGCCTGATAATTACAATAGCTGTAAGCCCGCTGTATGGCCTCGAGCCCATTACGGATCATACGGATCGCAATAGTGGCAGCAATGGCAGCAGCCGCGGCAGTATTCACGCAAAGGTCCGACCAGCCTACGTTCGGACCGAGTTGAAAGTGTCGCGATCCCTCAATCACGACGATGTCGAAACGATTGACGTGAAATCCAATACAGGTGGATTAGCATCGATCATCGTGAAAAAACGGCCCGAAGGAAGACAACACGCACTTTCTGGGGCATTCCATAAAAGTACACGATCACATCAAAATTCCACCGGTAATGCAGCCAGTGTCGAATACGGCAAATGGAATCCGCTTTCGAGCTCGAGCTCGATCCGGTTCGCCGAACCAACCAACGCGGGATCATTGCAAGTAATTAATTCATTCATCGATCACATCAACAAGATCGATCGCCAGAGTCGACAAGATCAGCAGGCGAATAGCGATGCGGCGGCCATAAAGAATGATCGAAGACCTGTCAATATTCATCTGGCGCAACAAGTCCCCGAGCCCACTGTTATTCGATCCGATGCCGTTTGGGTAAAGAACACACCGAGCAAGAATGCTAATAAACGCGGCAAGTCGCTGCTGCATGTTGGCACGGATGGTATTCCAGTTGTCGAAGGAATTCGAGTCCCGGACGATGAGGAGGACAAGAAAAAGATCTGGCGGAATGCGCGTGTGATCAAAGGAGAACTAGTGCCATATGAGAAAGGCTATATCCCGCCTAAAGCTCAAGTCAGCGGGGAGCTGATCTTCAGTCGATCAAACGATCAAACCACTGAACACGATCGCACCAACGTCGGTCCCTTTACTAAGTCAGATAACTTTCAAGGCGAAGGTAGAGCCGTGGGTCGTAGCTTCGGACCCTTCACGGTAGAGGACAACAAACGATCGCTCGATGAGCAGTCCGGTCGGAGAGGGATGGGTCCCTTCTTTGTGGCAGACAACACAGCCAGCCAACAACTAGCTGAATATATCCGGAATGTCAATAGCAATCCTCAGTGGTATGCCGCACGATCATCTAAATTCTACGATGACCAAAGGTCACAGAAGAACTTCCATTCGCAGCCTCAACTGCAACGACGCATGCTGCCAGCTGAAAATGACCTGAATCAAAATTTCCTCAACGATGTCGATAACGAAAACTTTCGCAACCCTGTCGTCGAGTATGCTCACCCGGAGCTAGGAATCCAACCAGCTCGTCCCGTTCCCAAACAAGCTGAACAAGTCCAATTCAAGAAGGTCCAGTACTACGTCAACGACATCGTGAGCAACGGCAACAACAAAAAGAAGTTCACAGCCATTCACACTACTCCCTTGAACAGCAATGAATACTACCGCAATGACCCCTACTACAACTCATACAAACCCACATCCACATATCCTTACAACTATGGCTACCTGACCAAAGTCAAAGAACAACCATTCTGGATGAAAATCTCGGAGCAGGTGCGTGACAGTTTCCAAAATGGCATGACCAGTGTGGGTGCCATCACTCGGCCCGTAATCGAACCAATCGTCGAAGCCGGCCACAAGATATCCGAGAACCTGGGCTTCTCTAAATCGAACAAGTTTGCCGAAAGCAAGGTGGGTGTCGTAGGTCCCATTTCGGCTAGTTCAGCAATCCTGCCCGCAATCGGTCTAGTGGCTGGCGGTGCAGCTCTCGGTATCGGTGCAATGACCGTTGGAAAATATTTCGACGGAAATACTTTGAAGCGCGAAGAGACAACATCCGTTCTAGATCCGGAGCACAAAAGAGCGATGGAAGCTATCTACGCTCAACTGAATGGGGGATTTTTCCCCAGCGAGGAGCCAGAACCAAATCAAAGTCGTCAGAAGCGATCGTTGCCAATTCGAAATCGAATTCGCTACGTGGACATCCAGCAACCAATTATTGGGCCGAGACCGACTCTGCGACTGATGGATGGACAAAGTGATATTGGTGATCTATTACAGAATGTTGAAAAGTCGCTACCGAATACACTGACCAATAGCTTCGAGGATCAAATCCGAAGGACCGATTGGTCGAATACACCGTGTGCCAAAAAGACATTCTGTGAAGTGATGCTGCATCAGAACTCTGATCAGATGGTATTGATGGAGAAGAAGATGGAAACGTTATTGGCAAAGTAAGTATTTGATGTAGACTTTTGTAACGGACCTAGTTTTTCTGTAAGAATTTTTATTAGATATTTTGATTAAGTCAAATATTAATTACCCTGTGATTCAAGAACTTAGATAACTATCTATTAATTTGGTCTTTGGTCTTTTGTGTTCTATTGAATTTTTTCGGCACTAGATAGGTTTCAGATGCCTCAATTATTGTTTTTCTTCTACAATGATGCCAATGCTCAGGAGATACCGCATTTATTTATTTATTTATTTGACTAGCCAAACAAGGCATAAATTTAAAACATATGTATAAACATGAAACAGATTAAAACAAGAAATGGAAAAAAAACTACGAATGAATACAGCACAAACTCTCTGCACTACTCTTTGTTGTGACTTCTTCTTTTCATCCACTTTGTTCTTGTTCCTAAATTAACTACCTTCGTAACACCAATAACAGAATCCTCGATTTAGTCTTTACTAACGTTCCCTTAGATTCCATTTCTCACTCTCCTTCTCCTCATCACCCTCCTCTCCACCTTGATGTTGACCTCAACTTCCAGGTAAGGCCAATGACAAACACTTCGGTTTCACCGAAGCGTTTAACGCTTCGGTTTGGCGCGTCGGCTGACACACAGCGGTTTTCAGAAGCATTTATCGAGTCGGTTTAGTTGCAAATTACGTCGGAGTATCATATAGATGCTTGTGAAAAAATAGTCGTGTATACATACAAATGTATATATATATGTATATACATATAAATGTAAGTACATGCATGCATATGAATTTTGGGCAAAGTGATTCTATTACCAATTTACTTTGAAAATCTGTAATAGTCTATTTTTAGAAACTAAGTGGCCACAAATGTTTCATTTTCCAATACTGTATCCTAGCCATTCTTCAAAAATGAATTTTCTTATCAGATTTTTATTCCCATATCCCATGCATCCATCAATGCATCCAGAAAATTTCAGCTCGATCGGACTACGCAGCAATGAACAAATCGAAAAACGCTCGAAAACTGAGTCGGTGGGTCATTTCTCTCGTCTACCGACTCGGTTCCGAAACCGAGAGGCGGTTCGCACCGCGGTGTGTGTCATCACAATGCTAAAGTAATGCACGACAATACCGACTCGGTTTTCCTCTCGGGAAACGCCTCGCAAGAACCGCCGTGTTTGTCATTGGCCTAAGGAATAAATGTCCTTCTCTTCAGCGTTACAACTTTTTTAAAGCTGGCTTTCAAAAAATGTCCTCTGAAATCAATCTTATCAATTGGATGGGATGTTGATGGTGCATTGTCCAAGTTCTACTCTTTCTTTTCTAACTTTATTTTTCGTTTTACTCCCATTAAACGTCCTCTTCAATACTACTCAGGAATTCAACTCTAATAACGCCTCTAAAGGTAAAAACACACTGCTGTCACGTCACGTGAGCTCACGTGCCGTCACATCAGCTGACCTCACGTGCCATAGATCTGCAGTACCATTTTGTATGCTTAGGAGTACACTGGTGGCACGTCACGTCACGTGACACAATCTCAGGCAGCCAGCGTGCAGACATCGTATATGTATACGGACCAAAAATTCAGTGAATCGGCCTGAGATTGTATTGTTGATCAGCCTAGAAAATTGGAAGAAATCGCATGGAACAAAAAGAGATGCAAGATAAGATTCGAAAACTACATACTCAGGCTAGATTTTTCGTTGTTCACATACGGCTCACTCTCGCAAAATATACCAAGGCATTCTCAGGTTGCTTTCACAGATAATGCATTGCGTGAATGGAGGCGCAATTTCAAGGTCAAGGTGTTTAGAAAATGGAAAGAGTTCACCCACACTTTGTCTCAGGTTAGATCACTGGAATTTTGGTCCGTTTACATGTACGGAGTTGGTACGCTGGTTAGGAACTAACTTCTTACGCTATGCCCATGCCCTGCATCTAGGCTGACTTCCTTCGGCACCACTCTTAATTTGAAGACAGGCTAAAGCTACAGTTGGGGACAATACTCTCCATACACCCTCAAAATTTCATAAATTTAGTAGAAAATGAAAATATTTATGAGAATTTTATATGCAACTTTACTGCAAATGTATTTTTATTAACATAAATTAAAAAAAAATACATTAACTAACTTATAACCGTAAAAACACCAGAAAAAACGAAATTCAGTAGGGACAAAAGTGTTCATACATTGATCAGATAGTGTACTCTGGTCTTTATTGCATTGCTTTACTGTTGTTTTTCTTCAAAGAACCGTTGTATTTCCTATGAAATGCGTGAATACGATCTAATGATTAGTTTGTTTTAGTAATCTGTGAGCAAAGGGAGTGAAAAATGAGCAAGCGTAAGGAAGTAAGTGTTGAAATAAAAAACTTAATTATTGCTGAGCACAGAAATGGGAAATCATACCGCGCAATTGGAGTTTTGTTTAATTTATCCCATGCCACTGTCCAATACATTGTTCAAAAGTATAATAACACAGGATCGGTGGAAAATAAGAAATGGACGACCAAAGAAACTTTCCAGGCGGGATATCAGCATGATCTTAAAAGAGGTCGACAAAAACCCAAGGATCACCGGTCGGCAACTGGCGGAACACTTCGAATAAGTGTGTTCACCCTAAAACCATCCGAAGAATCTTACGTCCTGATGGACATGCAAGTAGAGTTCCTCGTAAAAAACCGCTAAAATCTGAAAAGAATAGGCAGCTTCGACTTGAATTTGCAAAGCGATATTTAGAAAAGAATTTAGAGTTCGGGAAAACTGTCTTATTAACTGATGAAAGCAAGTTCAACTTGTTCGGAAATGATGGCAAAGAAAGAATCTGGCGAAAAAAGGGAACAGCATTGCAACTGAAGAATTTGATACCAACAGTAGTAAAACACGGCGTTGACAATGGGATGGTGTGGGGTGGAATTGCAGGTTTTGGGGTTGGCATATTGGTCTTTATAGACGGTATTATGGACCAATACTATTATAAAAGACTGTTAGAACAACTTGGGTCTTGGCCGGCATTGGATATTCCAACAGGACAGCGATCCCAAACATACTGCACGCTTTGTAAAGAACTGGTTGCTTTATTATGCACCAAGGCAGCTGTATTCTCCTCCTCCGTCGCCAGACTTAAACCCCATTGAACATATTTGGGAACTTATGAAAAGAAAAATCTCGAAAATTCACACGAGCAGCAAGGAATCACTCAAAACTGCGCTTCAACAAGCCTGGGGAGAAATAACTCCGGAAGTCACTAAAACTTTGGTGGATTCAATGCCATGAGGGTTGCAGGCTATTATTGATGCCAACGGTGGCCCAACAAAATATTGAAATATAAAATTATATTAAATAATGTGGAATTTTCAGTTCAACTACATAATGTATGAACACTTTTGTCCCTATTGAATTTGTTTTTTTTTTTGTGTTTTTACGGTTATAAGTTAATTAATGTAATTTTTTTAAGTTTATGTTAATAAAAATACATTTGCAGTACAGTTGCATATAAAATTCTCATAAATATTTGCATTTTCTACTAAATTTATGAAATTTTGAGGGTGTATGGAGAGTTTTGTCCCCAACTGTATATCGCCTTATAAAAGCAGTCGAGCATTGGTCATCATACGCTACCAGCCTAATCGCTTTACACCAGCCCGCAGTCATTCACCGCAGGTGGACGGCATAAGCTTTCTGCAGCTTACACCAGACATTAAGCATAGTCTGCCTTATCTTGAGCCTGTTTTCTGAAAGAGATGACACATTCTATTTGATTGGCATCAAAAACAACCGTAATGAGGTACTTTTTGACTATTTGGTTGAATAGCCGAGCTATCTCTGGACCAGTCGCCATGAGATTAGGCTTTTTAGATATACAGTTGGGGACAAAACTCTCCATACACCCTCAAAATTTCATAAATTTAGTAGAAAATGCAAATATTTATGAGAATTTTATATGCAACTTTACTGCAAATGTATTTTTATTAACATAAATTAAAAAAAAAAGTTACATTAATCAATTTATAACCGTAAAAACACAAAAAAAAAACGAAAGGCAGTAGGGACAAAAGTGTTCATACATTATGTAATTGAACTGAAAATTCCACATTATTTAATATAATTTTATATTTCAAAATTTTTTTGGGCC
The DNA here is from genome assembly GCA_947369275.1 of Nemotelus nigrinus. Classification (NCBI taxonomy): domain Eukaryota; kingdom Metazoa; phylum Arthropoda; class Insecta; order Diptera; family Stratiomyidae; genus Nemotelus; species Nemotelus nigrinus. The sequence continues at coordinate 145,638,883 of OX376373.1, forward strand.
ACCGTTGGCATCAATAACAACCTGCACCCGTCGTGGCATTGAATCCGCCAAATTTTTAGTAACTTCCGGAGTTATTTCTCCCCAGGCTTGTTGAAGCGCAGTTTTGAGTGACTCCTTGCTGCTGGTGTGAATTTTCGAGATTTTTCTTTTCATAAGTTTCCAAGTATGTTCAATGGGGTTTAAGTCTGGCGACTGAGGTAGGGAATACAGCTGCATTGGTGCATAATAAAGCAACCAGTTCTTTACAAAACGTGCAGTATGTTTGGGATCGCTGTCCTGTTGGAATATCCAATGCCGGCCAAGACCCTAATTGTCTACGGAAGGTTGCAAGTGTTCTTCTAACAGTCTTTTATAACAGTATTGGTCCATAATACCGTCTATAAAGACCAATCTGCCAACTCCATCAGCTGCATTTCCACCCTACATCATCACATTGCCACCCCCGTGTTTTGCTGTTGGTATCAAATTCTTTAGTTGCAATGCTGTTCCCTTTTTTCGCCAGATTCTTTCTTTGCCATCATTACCGAACAAATTGAACTTGCTTTCATCATTAAATAAGACAGTTTTCCAGAACTGTAAATCCTTTCCTAAATATCGCTTTGCAAATTCAAGTCGAAGCTGCCTATTCTTTTCAGATATTAGCGATTTTTTACGAGGATCTCTACTTGCATATCCATAGGAACGTAAGATTCTTCGGATGGTTTTAGGGTGAACACACTTATTCGAAGTATTAGCGACATGTTCCGCCAGTTGCCGACCAGTGATCCTTGGGTTTTTGTCGACCTCTTTTACGATCATGCTGATATCCCGCCTGGAAAGTTTCTTTGGTCGTCCATTTCTTATTTTCCACTGATTTTTACGGTTATAAGTTAATTAATGTAATTTTTTTTTTAATTTATGTTAAGAAAAATACATTTGCAGTAAAGTTGCATATAAAATTCTCATAAATATTTGCATTTTCTACTAAATTTATGAAATTTTGAGGGTGTATGGAGAGTTTTGTCCCCAACTGTATAATGCTGTGATTCCTATGCCTAGGCGACCTTTGTCGTTTCTGGGTAGAATGAAGTGACGATAGTCCCCAATCAGAATATATGACCGAGGCATCAGCAATATTTTCTCTGATAGCTACCAATAAAGTTTCGCTGTTTCGTGTATGAACGGGACGGGAACTACAAACACCTCCCTTGTTTCAAGGCAAACATCCCCAAAAACCCATTTGACAGTTACAAGCCGACCGCGATAGTTCTTATAGCCCGTCCAGACTACAGATGCTTATGTATCCGCATACATAAGTATGGTCCACACTGCAACGACATCTGCAGATACATTTTACCCTTGCCATGAAAATCAATGAAAAGTATGCGCTAATTGTACATATGTCGCTGCAGTGTGGACCATACTTATGTATGCGGATACATAAGTATCTGTAGTCTGGACGGGCTATTAGGCTTGCCGAGCTTACATTCGTCGGTCTCGACAATAGGGCCAGGACCGTCGGTTGGATTAGGGTGCCGAAAATTTCAATCTGATAGCTAAAAAATCTACACATTTGCCGAGAAATGTTTTTGAATCAAAAAACTTTTTTTCATTTTTTTAGCGGAAAAATCTGATTAGATGCAAGTGGACGCAGACTTTTTCTAACAAGTGTACATCATTAATCCTTCATGTTAGCCTGTCACTGCCTGTCGTGTGACAGAAATTCGTCATTAAGTCGATAACTATACTTTTTGTTCATAGTATCTAGACAGCCTTATTTTCACACACCGTTATAGTGTACAATTAGGGCATGCAATCCCGAGATTTCGGGATCTCGGGATCTCGGGATCCCGACACATTTTGGACATTTTCGGGATCCCGAATTTTTTATCGGGACTCCCGAGATTTCGGGATTGATGAAATTCAACCCATTTTGGGAATTAGAAAGCAGAAATTAATACTAAAAGAAATATTGTTTTATGAAAACGGAGGCTATATGTGCAGTAAAATCAGGTCTAGTTTAAATTTAAAAACTCTTGACGAATTATATTTGTTAAGAGCATACTTTCAAAATGAATCAGCAGTTTGAACCAATCGATATTATTACTTATCACTTGTTTCATTGAAAAGTAATATTATTTTGTAATTGATATGTAAACAACTAAAAAGAATAATGTATTTTTATTATACTATCGTAACATCCGTTATGCTGATTAAATTTCAATTCGTTTTTAGCTAATTTTATAACTAACTATCATGACCAAATAAAGAGCTTTATTGGACAAAAAGATAAGAAGAAATAAGATCATAAGATTAATTTACATGCAATTATAGATTAACGTCTTACTTGCTAGTACCCATGTACATATGTGCATAAATTTAACATTATAATCAACCTAGCTTCCGGTTTTATGTGTATATAATTGAAATAAAGTTTTAATTGAGTACGAATAAGCCAATATATCTGTTCAAATTCCCCTAATATAGTTTTTTTATAAAATCCCGAAATCTCGGGATTTTCTCGGGATCCCGAAAATTCTAATCCCGAATTTCGGGATCAAAATTTCAATCTCGGGATTAATGCCCTATGTACAATTAACTCCAGCTTGGTCCTCTACTCCAAACATCCTCGCAATCCAAACCTGAAATCTATTTCAACTCTGCAAGCTTCTAATTAATCAGTTGTTTCTTATGTGCTTACTTTTTACTCTACTGTGTTTTATTATTTGTACAGTGAGTGTAGCAAGTCTACGTACGAATATAAGTTTTCAATGAATAGCAATATTTAACCAAAGCGTTATAATTTCTTTACACCATGTAATTACTTTAAACCTAGGAAATAGCATTAGTCAAAAACAGCCGGACGAAACATAAATCCTTCATCACCAAAAGATCTTCATACGGTTAATAATATGAAATAGCAAAATTACAAAATTCATTTTTACCCTACACTTCATTTTCAGTAGGGTACTCTTAGAGTTAAATATATTTGGTTGTTTTCAATTGTTTTTCTTTCCAAAAATCTATCTACAATGCCTTGTATCGTTGATTTGGGCCTTCCCGTGATGCCCACAATTCGTCTTTATGATTTGCAGTTTTTATGTGGTCGATGTTGTCCTCATTTTCGTTATCTTCCTTCCGTGTTTTAAAATTTATAATTTAAATTCTAATTATTCACTTAAGTGACACAACACCAGCACTTAAAACAACAAAATCCTTTCTGTTTACGGGCTAGTTGTTCATTTTCTTGGCAAATTTTGAAAAAATAACGGGACTTTTCCCGCGCGCTTCTAGGAAACTCTAACCGTACGAAGACTAACAGATTTGCTGGGAGGATTTATGTTCCGGGAAAAAGTCAACTACTGAACATTTTTTACTATTATTTTTACTTACAATGTTATTTCTTAGGATTAAAATAAGTCTATGCTTGAAAAAAATAATCGATTAATTTTAACATTTTCGTGAAAACTGATATTCGAACGAAAATTTTTTACACCCACTGTAAGCTCCAATTACAACAATAATTTCTTTGATTTGATTTTCAAATTAATTTTTCTTCGATAGACAGAAATTTGATAATTTATTTCAAGTACCTATATCATTGTTACTCTGTTATAACGGTAAAGTTTAAAAATTTTTGAAGAATAATTAGGAAGACAAAAGATACTATCTTCATTAGTTTTACTAATATGAAGAATGTAATCAAAAACTTGGTTCAGATGTTGGTGTTTGCATCACTTTTTCTCGGCACTTAACGTACATATTTAAGATAAATTCCATAGATATATTAAACAGCTCATCGTATTCAAATATCAATTCCATTTGAAAGCAGTATGGCAGTAGCACAAACGCAAGCGCATTAATTAGAAGGACAAGGTAGCGGCCAGAGACGCATTGAAAGGAGTTAACGCAAGCACATGCTAGCGGCAGTGGTTCTTCGACACCAACTCATATTCTTTTGCGTAGACTTCCAACTTTGCACGCATACATGCATATCAACATCAGATTTTTTCACATAATCCCGCCAAAACCGATTCATGTAGCCATACTTTTCAGGTTGATTTGTGGTGCTTTCATTGCGGCTTTGGGGTAGATTTTGATCATTTTGCACCTTTGTATTCTGACAGGAGATTAAAATACATATCAACTTGTCTATATACCCTCCTCCAACAGTAACTAATAGCGTTCCAGCTACGAATTACAGGACAATATTCCGCATTGGATCAATTTTAATGAGTTTCGCTTTAAGCTCGTGGCAAAATACACACTCGAGAAAAAGATATTTACCAAGCTAAATCGCTTACCTGGAAGTCCTGAAAATGCCGCCAATGAAAATTCACCTTCCAATTACGCCATAAACATTGACACAGATAAAGTTTCACAACACGAATTAGCAAAAAATCCACCAAAATAAATACCAAAATTATAATTTTGATACCGAAAACGCACTTATATTCCGCACACCAAACCCGCGCCTGACCAAGCAGCTTGTGCAGCGATCGATCGAAGACTGGCTGAGTCATCGTGTGTGTGCTTTGCACGTGCAGCGGATGAGTTTTTGTTCATTGCACATTCCGACGACAAGCACTGATTCTAGGAAAGATTCTAGTTTGTCCTTAGCTTGGCAGAAGTGTAAATGCTTTTCGACGGAAGTGATCAAAATTGAGTTAACGGTAAACATTTTTAAATGCCAGATTTTTGTCGTTGGCCGACTCTACAGTGTAATGTATAGTATAAATTTGTTTAAAATATTTATAATACTCATTTATGTACCGAGATTCATAACATAATATTTATTTTCTATTTTTAGAATGCATCCAAAAGCTAGTGAAAGTATTTCGAATCATCTAACCGATGTTATGCAAGCCATCAATCAACGAAACTGCCAAGTATTTGTGTGTGTTACACACTAGAGATCCATCCAAAACTACTGTTTTTAAGTTGTATCTAAATTTTAGTTGTTTATAATGTACCTACGTATAGTTAGTTATTTCTAATTGAAATATCATCGAAAATCCGATCACAAAATCAATGTATTGAAAGAGTGGGTTCACTGCGATTATCCTAAATATTGTCATTATCATAAAATATCATTGCCAAATGCAAGGATATTTAGGCATTCATTCTGTAGAATAATTTTATTTTAATATTGTACCATGTACCATAATAACACGAAAGATAATTTGTTTTATTTATATAACTAAGAAGCTTTAATTTATTGTACGGTAAACGTAATAAATATAAGATTTGAAAATAAAAAAGAGGAGTTTTTTTTATGAATTATGTGAATATGAGCGCTCCTAGTAGTAAAACAACAGCAGTAAGATGGGCGTTCATCCAAAAAAAGATGCAAAATTTCTCCACTGGCATAATGCTGTCCTGAAAATATAATATTTTTCCGTTTAAGGCTGATGATTTCTCCAATTGCTCGTCATAATTAAACAAAAACGACCACAGATCCTCCAATTCATTTTTTTATGGCAAATGAAATGTCAGCTATCGAATGGACTCTGAGTTTCAAGATTCGTTTTTGAATTAGTTATATTCTTAACTACCTATTGCTATCTGTTGAAAAAATACAGGTAATTCAAGCTTGCCTTCTCACTTTTATTTATTCTTTGATTAAATACTCCATTAGTTATCCTACATTATATCATTAAATTAATCCCAAAAACTAATATTTCGGTACTTTATAATCAGGTCCATCATCATCTCCACCTTTTATTTTACGTTTCTGTATAATATTCTGAATTTTTTGCCATTCACGATCCAATTCGGCTTTTTCACTCTTCTCCGTCTTGTGTTTACGCGTTTTGCGTCCATCTTGCATTTTCACGCCATATTGGAAAGCTGCTTTCGGCAATGCTTCCTTCGAACTCATATAATCCGAATATTCCTCTTGCGTATCGAAATCCCAACGGCCAATCGGACCTTTCTTATTGCCCAAATCCATTTTTGTATAATCGACTTCATCATCTGAGTCATCGATTGCATCGTTCATTTCTTCGAGGCCGGGATAGCATTCGGCATAGCCTTCCGGTTCGTTTGAGAATTTCCACATGAGATTTTGTGAAATTTTCGGTGGTGGTGGGACGGTTACTATAACGATACGATCAAAGGAATCAATTATTTTCTATTTAGATAAAATTCTCGTTTGAAAATCAATGAAGATCAGCGATACAAACCTGTCTTTTCTTCTTCCGCCTCCTTATCCTCCTTCGATTTATCAAAATAGTTATGCGTCTTTCTTTCCTTCGCCCTATCTTCATCGTCATCAACTCGATCCCGACCGCGATCACGATCTCGCTCGCGATCTCTATCGCGATCCCTATCACGTTCTTCACGATATTTATCCTTTTTCTTGTCTCGACTGCTCGATTCCTTCGACGACTTTCCATCCCTTCGCTCTAAATCTGGCTTATACTCGTCGACATCGTCATAAATTCCCAGATCTCCAGTACCTGTTCGATTATTATCCTCGTTTTCGTTAAACAGCGGCTTATCTTTATCACGCTTCTTGTTCTTTTTAGCACGTCCGCCTGCGCGCAAATACGAGAGGATCTGTGCCAGCTTATTAATGACGATGTCGTTAGTTGTTAGTGTCTGAATATCATCGTTCGTAATTGGTACTTCAGCTTTTGATCGAATCAGTGTCGTCGGAATATCTGTTTCGTTCAGTTCATCCTCCAAATCAACCACATATGCCATTCGTCCTGGTGCGAACAGTTCATTTCGCAAAATTTGTCGAGAGCGCAAAGCAGTGACATAATTGAATATATTCCTTCCCATAACCGACTTAAATTCTGGTTCGTCTGATACTTTTACTTCGATCATTTCCTTTACTTCAGCCTCCTCGACGATTTTCTCCATTTCTTTCTCCTGTTCCACTTCTTTGACTTGAATTTCGCTGCGAACCTTTTGCAACAAAGCATAATCCAAACCTTTTACCAAGTGAGTGTGTTCCATGTCACCACCCAAGAATTTCGATTCCTGAATTTGGCGACGACGTCGCTCGGCAGCATCAATCCCTGACTTTATATCGGGAGCCACTGCTCGATACGCGCTGTTTGCATGCCCCGGAGTCTCAGCAGCCTGATAGTCGGGATTGGCCCCATCACGACGTTCCCGAGCACGATCACGATACTTCTCAGACAATTCGGCTAATTTGTTGTCCTCTTGCTTTTTCAGTGCAGCATAGAAATTTTTCTTCTTACGTCGAGCATCGTTGCGCTCGGACGGTGGCCCCATTGTTGGCTTTTTTATGGCAGACTTCGCCATTGCCTCACGCACCGAGCCTGCTGCATGCTGAGTGCTGGATGATGGAGTTGCTCGTGGAGTCATCAACAGCTTACGAAAATCTTCATTGGTAAGCCGCTGCGATGGCGGCTCGACCATTGCATCTTCCTGCGGCATTTCTTTAGTTTAACGTGACTTTTTTTCGGATGATTTAGTTAAAATAAACACACATAAACGACCAGAAGAACCCAATAAAACCATCTGTCAATGTCAATCAACAAGACACATTGGGCACGCTCGGAATCATCTACCACTTGTCAATTCGGATGCGTTCTGAAAACACAAACTGCGCGAAATTTCCGAAACTTCTTTCGGACTGTCAAAATCCCGAATCGTTTTTCGAAGTCCGCGACAGCATTTGAGGTTAGTTTACGGCTCGCAGGCGCTCATTTGCAAAGTTGTGTATTTCGTAAATTTCCCGATAAATCTGTGAAAAGAACGTTTCAAAATGTCTATCGGTGTTCCAATCAAGGTTCTGCACGAAGCAGAAGGTCATATTGTTACGTTGGAAACTATTACCGGCGAAGTTTATCGCGGCAAGCTGATCGAAGCCGAGGACAATATGAATTGCCAAATGACGCAAATCACAGTAACTTACCGTGACGGACGAACTGCAAACTTGGAAAATGTATATATTCGGGGATCGAAAATCAGGTTTCTCATACTGCCGGACATGTTGAAAAATGCCCCGATGTTCAAGAAACAGACTGGGAAAGGTGGGACGGCGGGTAGAGGGAAATCGGCGATATTACGAGCTCAGGGTATGTCGAATAATTATTTAATATCACAATTATTTCATGCAAATAATGGATTTGATTGCAGCAAGAGGTCGTGGAAGAGGCGGAACAGGAAGAGGTGGTCCGCCAACTGGTGGTGCAGGACGAGGAGCTTGGCAAGGTGGCCCTACCGGCGGAAGAGGTAGAGGTGGCCTTTAGAGCGGACAGACAATTGAGATCCTCTCATTTAAATATAAAAGCTATACTCTAGGCAATAAGGTCTTTGAAATAAACTAATAAGAGAATTCCTAACATTGTATCTTTGTATTTTAGTTCTATTGAAAATATTGACTAGTTGGGGCTTTTCCATTTCTTTTTCTCTGTAATCAAGTGATGTGCTAGTATCTTTAAGGACCTTCTTTCTTACACACTCTCTATGGATCAGTGTCCACGGTGTGTGTATCTTGCTTTATAATAATACAGTAGTTCATAATAAGTACAAAACAATGTCCTTTGAAAAATTTTTTTACAAAATTCCTTCTCTCATGTATGTTGTGATATATTAGTTAATCAAAACATTATGCTATACGTATAAGACCATGTCTATTTAGTGCGAGAGGAATAAAACTTTCGTCCGCCTACATTTTTTATTAATTTAATTTCCAAACCCGCTGCAGCAATGACAGTCTTTTCCATATGCATCTATCTTCACAGCGCATAGCAGCTGATATATCTGACAGCAGTACATTGGCAGTACCCGGGCGGGCCACATACACCACAATTTAATTTTCCCTCCTGTCATTCGTATTCACGACGAACTTGAATCAACTTTGCACTGTGCTCGTATTCTCTCCAATTTTCAGTTCTAATCGGTTTACATAATCATTGCCCGGTTGCATTGTAATCTATTCGCCTAGCAAAAACAACAAAATCCCTAAATGTGCATTCCACAAAATTACACGCGAAACAGTAAATTTCGTGAAATTTGGCCCCGACGTAAATAAGTTTTCATAGAGACGTACGCGATCGTATCGTCAACTCATTTCTGCCATATTTCGTGAAAAACAAAGTCGGGATTTCCGAAACGAGTTATTATCTTCGATCATATCTAGTTGGGATTTGAGCTGTGCTATAACAATCCGACATTTCCGAAGAATTACGGCTGACAAGTTGAAAATTTTCGTACCGGCCGCCCTTCTTTTCGGAGCTGCGATTGGAGTTAGATTTCCCAATTAACTAGCTACAAAAAAAATATGTCTCACGGCCGCGATTCCATAATCCGTGGTGAAGCTCCACCAGGAGCGGCACCCGGACAACAACCGATCGTAAAAATCGGACATTATTTGCTTGGCGCTACGCTCGGTATCGGAACTTTCGGAAAAGTGAAAATTGGCGAACATCAACTGACTAAGCACAAGGTCGCCGTCAAGATTCTGAATCGACAGAAAATCAAAAGTCTAGATGTCGTCGGGAAGATTAGAAGGGAAATCCAGAATCTTAAGCTGTTCCGGCATCCGCATATCATCAAACTGTATCAGGTAAGTGCGAGAATTGAGTCGGAGATTTGTTGTCTAGGAACCATGCGACATGAAAACAATGTGAAAATTTTCGAGTTGCGCAGTCTGGAATCCGGAAGACTCGCCACCCATCCCACAAAGAACATGTCTATGTTGATTAGAAGGCTAGAGAACGGCCCTGTGTTGTTTTATCAGCCACCTTCAATGCCAGCCACTACTATCGGACGATGGTGCACGTGACTTTTGACGTGTACGTACTTTTATGATGGGTCTACGCAAGACCAGACAAGACAGACTGGTTTGAATTGACGAACTGCGGTCATGCTCTCTGCTCTGCAACATTAATAATAGTATCAGCGATGGATCTAGACAACTAGCTGAACTAGAAGATACAGAATGACCGAGTTTTCTGTTGTGTCTGCAATAATTTTCCTGCTTTTATTTGAACGAAGTACTATACCCTCTATTGATTTACTCTGGTAATTTTCCATTCGAACACATACTGGATAGTGAAACGATTGGCTAACATAAAACGGAGACAGAGAAATCACTTCCTCGTAGCCGAACACAAACTTGTTCCCGAGGCACACTGTAAACATAATGACTCAACTGAAAGTCAACCTGATCGACGACATCGTTGTCGTTGTCATCTGTTTACTGACCTTGGCTACAACTGGCTCCCTTCAATCTGTTTACTAATCGAACGCGACTGTCTTGGGCCGGGTGAGATGGGATCCATTGTGTTTGTTGGGTGCGAAACAACGAGATCTCGTGGCTAGCCGGCAGACAGCTTCATAACGCCAGAAGAATGGGCTCACTCAGCATAGAGACCTAATTAGATGCTGCTAGCTGGTTTTGCTTATTGTTTACTACTTGTTTGTGTTGTTAACACGCTTATCATGAGCGTTGGCTTGATGCTAGATGTTTGTTTACATTAAAGTCGATGCAAATATGTGGAAATTGTTTCATGAAATCTGAATTAATTTAAATTGTTTGCTTGATGCTGTCTTCAAAACCTAATTTAATTCCAATCTTTTGGGGCTGAAGTGATATTTATGCAATTTTCAAGAAGCTTGACGTAAGCAGCTTGTGGGTATTTGAATTGTTGTTTTTGTCCCGGAGAAAAGGTTTAAATAAATAATTCGATTTATATCAATTTTCAATCTCACACTTTGATGTATTCATGGATAATTTTGTTGTACAATTCTTGGCCTTTTGGCTAAATTTGTACAAGTAATTGACGTCAATTCATTTACCAATTGAACAGTTCACACCACTACTTCAAAATTTATCTATTTAACTTGCAGATATAACATCATATAGTTATTCGTTTCACAAACTACGTCCACTAACAATATATCATGTGTATACAAATCGAGTATAGTATGAAAAACTGTTGTGTGGTGTTAGAATTCTCACTTTTCAATTCTTTGTATTACATCTTCTGTGCTTAAAATCATCTTGCCTTGGTAACAAATTGCCCAGTAGTTTGAATAACTTGTGAAAACGAACCTAAACTAGCGTTTGAAAAAAATCAAAAAAGGGAAAATTTTACTGAATAATAAAATAATTCAACGTTTCCAATTTGAATTATGAACAAGCTGTGTCTGTTGAACTTTGAGTTTATTGGGCTAGCAATTTCTTTTTAGCTAAATACTGGTCTGCAGAAAAAGGTATCTCTTTCTTTCTATTATGCATGATTTACCATAGATTTACTACTACTACTTGGAAATATGGCACAATCAAATATGTATAATCAAAAACATAATAACTGCTCCACTATTAAATATAATTTTTTTCATAACATTAAAATCATGAAACAATCAAACCTCTCGTTAGTGTTAGCATTCCACTTTGTAGTTTTCTTCCTTTTCATGTTTCCTATAGAAGTTTTGTAGCAAATCGAGCAACAAACACTAAGTAGTTCGGACCGTTTCCTGATGTATTACTTTTCTATATGCAAACCTTTCACTATATTCATCTGATACGGCACTGTAATTATGCATCGAAGAAATCTAGGTTAGAGTCCAAAAAATGTATTTTAAGGGACATGTTGCATTTTATAGGTTTATAAGAAGGGAGAGATTATTGGTTGATTTCCTTGTAGTTTTCATTTTTTTTTTTTTTTGGTTTCCAAGAAAATTATAAAAAAATTCTTTAAAAACTTTCCACGCGCGTTCTTCTGCTTCATTCAACTTAATTTTAAAATTTATGTCTTTCACAAATACCTCCTATTTGCGGGCCTTCTTTAGATTTTGCATCGCTGATTAGGCTGAATTTTGCCTTCACCGTCCTTGTTAAGTATTTAGCACTACATTGACGTGGTGGAGGTGGTCTATGCATAGCAAGATGTTAAACCAAGAGTGCGTGGGAAAAAATATGAAGATGATTCCTAAGGATTTTATCTCTGAAGGTGGCAACTAGGCTGAATCTGGAAACCTTCCTGAGCTGGTCGAGCTCGCTACAGCAGGGGCTCGGATTCTGCAGGCCCAAACAATATGTATGACTGCAATGAATTCTTTCATTGGTCATTTTTGGAAATATCAATTTCTGAAGGCATGTAATTTGTTCAGATCAACTGGCAGCATGCCACGGCTTCGTCCTTTCTTTTAAGCGGAAAATTGGGAAACATGAAAGCTTCCTCCTATATTGCACTTAAACAGGAGCCGTAGGTTCGAGACAGCAGAATCTACGGACTCAGTTCAATCAAGGGGACAAACATCTCTTATGATGGAAGATGAACAAAATGTCTTATGATGAAAGATCAAGACCGAGGACTTGTGTTTTATTTAATTTAATTTTCAAGTCGGGACCTGTTAGCGCTCATCGTGCAGTACCGAGGAAACGACAGGATTAAACGCACCATTGTCACCTCAGCCTATTTCGCTTTCGACTCTTTATTCTCGTCGCCAACACAGGAGCTGAACAACCTGGTTCAATACCCTGAATCGAAGAAATTAGAACTTCTGGTAGGCTGCAATGCTAACTACCAGTACAACAGCTGGAGCAGCAACAATGTAACGCCAGAAGAGATAGACTCTTTTATTTTTGAAACATTGGGCTTTCTCCCACCTTTGTCATCCCTCACAGAAGGGCGATTTTTGATGTACCACTATGTTCATCTGGAATAGTTAGATCAATAACTGGACGGCACATAACCGATGAGGTCGCAGTGTCTGAAATCCAAGAAACAATGTTTGAGCTAAGTTCAACCGATTTCTTGCAGTCATAGGGTGTCTTATTACTAGGATAAAGTTGCCAGAGTCCATAAAATTTTGGTTGAACTCTCTCAACTGAGACATAATAAATAGCGATGAAGAGGCCTGCCCGATCAGTGAGGGTAGATGCAGCAAGACGGTTCGCTGGTGGAATCGGGAACTGCAGAAGCTTAGGAAAAATACTAGTAAACTCTGATAGTACAGTTGTCCCAAGTTACCGTTAACCCACTAGTGGCTCTCTAGGGTCCCAAAGGATGAAAACACGTGGGCACACCTATCGGCCACTACCATCGATCGCAACGTGAACACATTAAGCGGGGCTTACTGTAATATACAATTTGCTACCGGGCTGATCAAAGTGCTACCATCTGCTGCTCATTAAATCAATTAAAATCTTCAAAACTTACTTATCGACGTAAAACAGGTAAAAGCAAACTTTAAAAGCTAAAAATGAATATTTTTATGTTTTTCGTTGCGTAAAATCAGAATTAAAGCATTAGAACCAGTGATGTCACCGCCGAAAGATATTTCTGAAGTAGATATGGCGAAAAATATGTAGTAAATTAGGGCCTTTTGTAGTAAAATTTCAAAATCAGTTTAAATTAAAATCGTCATATGCTGGTGAAATCTGTTTTCTAGCCCAAAGATAACAAAACTATCAACAGATATATATATATATATATATATATAATATACAATAACAAATGAATTTTTCGGTTCTAGAACAAATAACAGTAAATAAATCATTGTTTTTCAAAAGCATGTGTACATACATAAATTTTTTACTTCTCTACGTAAGAACCTTCAAAAACTTAACTTGCTGAAAAAATGTATCAAGTCATTTGAAGGTTCATATATTTTTTCATCGCTTAATAGTTATCTGGCGAACAAAACCGATGAGACTGTTTGAATGCTCAGTTTGTTCCTTTTATCAGTTTTAATATTCTGCATTTCAGAAAATTTCCTCTCCGCTGCTACACTGCTATGTGGCAAGGATAAAAGTGTAAGCATGTAATGAGCTAAATTCTTAAAGCAACTTTGCTCTAAAACATTTTCTTTTCTACTCAATGAACTCCAAAAATTTACCAGGTCATCACATTGATCATATTTAATATTACTGCTAATTAGCAATCGCCATTCGTTGTTTAGAGTTTCTAAATTACATTTTGTTTTAAACGGAAAAGCACGGAAAATAGGAAGTATAGTAAGCAGCTCACCACTCATTATTTTTTTGGAGTTAATATATTCTAACATACGAAGCTTCTCATCTTTGAAATCAAACGTTTTAAAATTTGATCACATAGCTCAATATAAAAATGTTTTATGCTTCTTTTCACTTCATTGATGGCTTCTTCTAATTCTAAGTCTCTATTACTGCTTTTCAATTTCTCTTCTGCTTCGGCATAGCCAAATTACTGAAGACTGTGTATCACTGTACGTGCCGCCCATGACGCCCGGTAGCGTTCTGTGTGCCCAGCGCTTAATCTTCTTCAATATTACATTCTCGATACAATATGTAGTAGATTTAACAAGTTGAGTAGTGAAGTAGCAAAAACGGCAAAGGCCGAAAAAATGTAGTAAATTTGCTGCAAGTGTAGTAAGGTGACAACACTGATTAGAACATAAACCCAAAATTTTTTTTTGTCGACCTCTGTGTTATGCACTGCGTTTCATATTTATAATCCACCTAACAATTTTCAATTATTTTCATGTAAAATAATTGTTCAACACAAATCTAATAGAAAAAAGAATGAGAAACTGTGTGCAATGATTTATCTGAGGATGACTTCTCATTGGGGTTATTTTTTACTGCAGTTCTTGGAAATTCGTCATTCTTGTGCGTTTCATATTTATAACCCACTTGGTAATTAGCAGAATTACTAGTCGAGTAATTCAATACTTTCAACTGTTGTTCACAAGAGTGTGTGGTAATAAGTTTATCATTTAAAATGCCTCGAGGTACGTCATTAAATGAAGTTAAAAAGGGTGAAATCTTGGCGTACAAAGAAGTTGGTTTGAACATCAGTAAAATTTCAAGAAAAGTTGCACGCAGTCGCCGTGTAATTAACAACTTTTTAAAAAAATCTGAGTTATATGGGAAAACAAAGTGAACGGAAAGAGAAAGAAAACTTTCTCCGTGGGAGGAGAGGAAGATTATACGTTCAGCCAGTAATTCAACAATAAGCTGTAATGTGTTGCCAACTCTTGTACAAACAAAGGTGTCAAAAACAACAATTTGGAGAACGGTACAGCGTGATAATAAAACCAGAAGAGCTAAAATGAAGAATGCTCCACGACTATTAGATCGCCATAAGAAAGCTCGGTTGGAATTCGCAGAAAAAAATATGCCTACAAATTGGTCCTCTGTAAGAAATACTGGTTTTTTTTATTCCCCCTTTGTTTAATTCCAAAAATGTTATTTCCAGATTATTTTTTCGGATGAAAAAGAAATGGAATTTAGATGGGCCTGATGGATTGAGAAAGGAACCCCGGTATTTCTCGAAGCGGAATTTGCCGGAAATGTCAAGATTAATACCAGTCGTGAAACAATGAGATGGGTAGAAACAAATTCCATTAAGGTAATGGATTGTCCAGCGTGTTCGCCTGATCTGAACCCCATTGAAAACATTTGGGAGATTCTTGTCAGACGAATATATGCTGAAAATCGGAAATATGAATCACTGGCGGAATTGAAAGCGGCGACTCTTAATCAATGGCGTAAACTCGAACCTGAATTATTAGAAAAATTGATCAATTCCATGAAAAAACGGATTTTTTATTTGATAAAATCAAAAAAAGATTATATTAATTACTAAGCTTTTGTTAATTTTGAAATTAGTTTTAATAAACATTTTATTTTGTCGGAAACTTTATCTGGGTTATAAATATGAAACGCCAAAAAATGGCAAATTTTCCAGGACTGCAGTAAAAAATAGCCCTGATGAGAAATGACTCTCAGAAATGTAATTCTACACAGATTCTCAATCATTTTACCACTAAATTTGGGGTGAACAATTATTTCAGTCCAAAATAATTGAAAATTGTCAGGTGGGTTATAAATTTGAAACGGAGTGTAGAACAGTCGACGTAATTATGCTAATAGACTCCCTGCTAAAGGAACTACAATAAGAACGGCTGCACGCGCAAGCTTCTACTTATGACATGGCCACACTAGCAGTCAGCTGGTGTTCCGGCCAAGGCCGAACAGTAAACCATAGAAAAACCGGTAAAGGAAAACTAGAAGAGGAACTATTGCATCCTAATATGAAGTGTGTAACTCTACAGCTTTCAGTTGAATTCAAATATCTAGGAGTAATCTTCGGCAAAAAACTTCTCTCGTAGGACCGTGTGGAAATGAAGCTTACTCATGCTTTATATGCTTTCGTTCAGTACAAGAGAGATTTAGCCCTCACCAGGGGGCAGAAACCTCATGTTGTTATGTGGATCTACATAACAATAATAAGACCGTCGTGGTGGACTATTGTGAAGCTGTTGTATGCTCGCAAGAAGTTAGCGACACTGTAAAGGACTGGGTATCTGAAGAACAATGAGTACTACGCTTGGTGCGGCCCTTGACGTGCTTCTCAATCTGGTTCCACTCGACATTAAAATTCAGAGTGTGGCGATAAGCTCTGTCTGTAGACTAACTCAATTTGGCCCAAATATTATTCCAGAAATAGCCATGGCTAAATCCTAAAATTAATTTTTTTTTCACAGAATACGGTTGCGTTAAATTTGTTTATGGATGAAAGTTCAAAACATATTTATGTTCCTCTTCGCTGACACAAGTAAAAACAAATAATACTCGTAGTGGTTGTTCATTCAATTAGTGTAATTCAAGCACGAAAATAAACAATCATACTCACGCCTATTCATAGCAGGTAGCCAATTTTCACCTGCAATGCATTTTACCGAGTCATTTTTTAGCATAAATAAGTGCTTTAACTAACAAACTTTCGAAAGAATAGGAATAAAAAAATATCGCCATCGCAAACATTAAATAAAAATTGTCGACACAAAATATTCTACAGAAATTTTCCTATATTTTTGTCATAAATGGTTGAGCAGTGCAATTATCTATTAATTCTTTATCGATTCAAGCGACTGTTCTGTAAAATGTCTAACTAGATAGCACACATACACACAGATAAATATCTAGAAAATTATTTTTAGAACCATACGAAGTGTTAATTTTTTTTCTCTACTGTGCTAGAGAATTTGAGATTCTGATTCTAGTGCTCTAGTCAATAAAGTATTATTATTTATTCGAATACTAAAATTATTCATACACATCAGAGCTAACGTAAATTATTTATTAGAACATTTTTGTAGATCTATGAATTGTTAAGCAGTTCAAACTAACTAAACTAACGGAAATGCATACTATAATAAGTTTTTGTTACGAAATTTGTTCGTTACACCAATTATACATGTGCGTATCGTTAATTAAACATGTGATTCTCAACACAGAAATTATGATCTCTAAATAACTATTACAGACAGTAAAATCACATTAAGCCTAAGTATATAAATCAACACGGTCAATTGGTTGAAAAACAAAACAATAATAAAAGATAAGAAGATAACGTAGCATACAATGGAATCAGAAAGATAGTATTTGATTAAGTTCGATATGTGATGTATAAACAATTATATAGTATAATTTGACGTAATATGACCTAAATATTCTTTAAAATAAGTTTTTTGCGGATTTTTAGTGAGAGTTGGGCTTGATTCAAACTTCTCATTTGCTCTCCGTTCGATATTGAAAATACGCACGTGCCGTATTTTGTACTTTGCAATAAGTAACAGGCTTTGTGCAAAAAGAATTCGTACAATACAAAACGCAATAAATATTAATTAAATATTTTGAGATACTTCGTGAGCAAGTTAAGGGTTCATAAGCTGAGAAATAATATGAATTCTCAGATAGGATGAAACTTTTGAAGCCGCCGTACTCCCCCTGCGTGTACAGGCGCTCTCACATGAACAGGACTAAGGCTGTGGTGATGCCCTTAGCGCAAAACAGAGGAATGTGAGTGAAGCAGAATGAACATTTCTGAAATATGAAACCATCCAGATATATAAGAAGTAGTCGAAGTGTATCTTGGCATCGATGCACGTGGTCAAAGCTCGAGTTGATCGGACAGTAGATCTTTTTCTGTCCCCTCCATTTTTTTCGTGTTTGTTGACATTTTTTTTACTTTGGTTTCGTCCTGCGTTGAACAAGACACACTGTTATCTCCATAGTCAGATATCGATTGTAGGTGACATCGTCAAAGTGCCAGCAAACGACGAAGAAATATATAAAAAAGAGCAGGTGAGTGGTTTAGCAATCAGCAAATTTCGAGTCAAGATACATTAAAATAAAGTAAATTATTGACAAAATACAATCGATATCTGACTATGGAGATAACAGTGTGTCTTGTTCAACGCAGGACTAGACCAAAGTAAACCCATGTCAACAAACACGAAGAAAATGGAGGGGACAGAAAAAGATCTACTGTCCGATCAACTCGAGCAAAACAAACAGGACAGAGAAAACCAGTGACAACGAAACTCCCGACTGAATAAAATAGTCCAACAACTGGAGGACACACTTCTACCTATCCATCCTCCGATTCTGAAAGCAAAGAGATTACATCAGGAAATGACAGCCATTTTGAGTAAGTCGAAATGGCGCCTGATATAGATCATACGGAAAACAACAACTCGATACACGAATCTTCAGACCCAGAAAACACAGAAAACTTAAATATTGTCAAAATTGAGGATCTGAAACACGATCTCTCTCCATCAACCATGCATAATATAAGCGTACCCAAGTCTATAACGAAAAAGACAAGTTACACAAAAGCAACACAACCACAAACGAAAACCCGTTCATCCCAAAAACAGAAAACGACAACAGCAACATCCAACCACAGCTCCGACAGCAGTCAAACATATTCCGATAATTCTACGCCAGGCGGACCAATGGGCAGTTATGGCCCCACTCGTCAAAGAACGGAACGCTATGATTGACGCGGCGAAAAGAGTATATCTGGTCATCCAGATTATAGTAGCAGCCGTACTATCTTCCCGAGGAGAAAAATCTGGACGCTATAATCAGAGGGCACTACGGTTTAGCGCCAGAAGAACTAAAAGAAGACCTGGAACTTCATGGCTTCAACCCCATTCAAGTGTTTTTCCTCAAAATTAAATCAGGTCCCTCAAAGCTTTTGAATTGTCTCCTCCCAAGAAATGAGAAGGAGATGTGCAACATGCAGGCCATCTGCCGTCTAATGTGCAAAGTCGAGACATGAAATCCGCGAGATGAACAATCCCAGTGTCACAACTGCCAGCAATTTGGCCACTCTGCCAGCAAGTTCCAAGCTGTTGCGTCAAATACGACGGACTCCACAATTTCTCAGAATGCGTTAAGTCAAGGGAGAAAAAGCCAAAGTGTGGTAAATGTGGAGGCAAACAACCTACAAACTATAGCGGCTGCTCGCGCAACCCAAAGAGCTTAAGGAAATCATTTGTACAAGTGGCAAGTGAAAATCCAATTCCATCCCCCAAAAAACCTATCACCACCACAACCAAACCTTCATCAACTATCCAGCCAAAACTAGCCAACCAATCTCACCAATTCCAACTACTGCCAAACACAAGAGTCAGTTCTTCGCCATCATGCTAGAACCACAATTAAATGTTTCAATACTTTGCCGGTATGCAAGAACAACTACATTCAATAACGAAAAAAATGATGGTGAAAATGGTTCAAAGTTTATTCTCTGACCGAAACTCACCAATCATCATACCAACGCACGCAAATGTGCCCCACTAATCATGTTTCAATTTTCGCGTGGAATCAAAATTCCGTACTGCCCAAAAAGTGTGAGCTACTGCAAAAAAGAAGCAAAACTGATATCGTTGTACTACAAGAAACATTACTCAAGCCCAGCGACCATCTCCGGATCCCCAACTACATTCTATATAAGAACAATAGAATGTCTGGGAGGGGAGGAAGCACTAAAATACTTGTGAGCAGACACATCACTCAACTTCAAGACCAAAGCATATTTTTTAACGATAGCTAGAAAGTCGTCTATCTGAACCAAACCCGAGGAAGCGAACCTTCTTCATAAAGTTTCTTCTCCAGTCTGTCCATAAATATCTCACTCATAAGTGGGGATAAAGAATTTCCCATTGCAACACCTTTCATCGCTTTAAAGTATTTCCCCCTGAAAGTAAAATAGCTTTCATTCATGCAAACCGAAGCGAGTTTCAAAAAGTCTTTAGCCCTCCTTCTCTCCGGTGAGCTATTCCTCTCTAATAGCCAGTCCTCAAAGAACGTGAGTGCTTGTTTTACCGGCACGCTTGGGAACAGAGCCTTGACATCAAATGATACAACTAGCTCATCTTCCCCTATTGTTGCCGCTCTTCCAAGCCGCTCTATTACCTCGTCTCGATTTTTAACTGTTCTATCGCTAATCTTCCCTAAGGCCCTACACTCGTCTACAATCCACTTTGCAATTCTCCTTGTTAGAGCGTTTGTAGCGGTTACAATTTCCCTTAGCTCGCTTCCTTTCTTGTGTATCTTCGGAAGGCACCTAATTCTTGGCAACGCCGGGTTTGAGACCCGTAGCTTGTTGACCTCTCCAATCGTCCCTTTGCACTCTTTCAAAATTCTTTCGACTCGTTTGATAGAGTCTGGTCAGGGATCTTTCTTTAGCTCATGGAATCCCCGTTGTTGATCTTTTCCGTGACTAATCGGTCATATTATATTCATCTTTGTCGAGTATGACCACGGCGTTTCCTTTATCTGCTTTGGTATAAAAGATCGGTTTAGTAGCCAACTTGTTGAGCACTCGTTGTGCCTTACCAGTGTTCCCCTTCTTACGTTTTTTTCCTGATGAGTTTAGCCACATTGAATCTAATCTGTGCTTTCTCCTCTTCGGGAAAGGTTTTAACCGCTGCTTCGATGTCTACTACCAAGTCTTCTGTTGGGAATGTTGTTTCCTTGACAGCGAAATTCAGACCTTGGTTAAGCAGCTTCATTTGCTCTCCTGTGAATTGAACCTTGGACTTGTTCACCACATAATTGGGGATACGGCATTCTTTTTCTTTTCCATGGTATCCTTTCCTCTCGTCAGCTCCTTCAGTTTCTTTGTGAGAATTTTCCTCTTTCTATCTTTCTCACATTAAAAGGCCCTGTTTGCTTTCCCTACAATATCTAAAATATCTCCTTTTCTACCTAAATTTTCACTTGCCATTTTTAGATGCAAGGAATAAACTTTGAGTGTGAGATCCCCTAATCTCTTATAAAGCCTATTTACGGAATCTCTAATTAGATTCCTTTCGGCCAGGGCAATTTGTTTCCCTACTCCTGACAGATGGGACCTAAATTTAATAATATGACTTCTTGGAGTCACATTCTTTTTTAAACATAATCTAAGAAATCTTATATCTTCAGAGATTCCACCGATTACTTTTTTATAATCTACGAATTTAATAAAATCGGATTTTGACCCGGTAGTCATTATTAATTGTTTTTAATGTGTAACAATTTTTTTCTAGCTTGTAAAAAAATATTTTAATAAAAAAACCGATTTTTCCTTTCGAAGCATATTGAATTTTGTGACAAATATCAATATTTCGAGGGTAATCTGCCCTTCTTCAGTGTCTATCGGTCTAATCTTATTCTAACTTAGGTATTTTATTTATAGAGCTTACTTTTAAAGTATTGACTTATACTAATTACCACCAACACCATCCACGTCTGATCATTGGCATTCCCAAAAAATGGCGCCCTTTAATTCGATGATTCACCGGCTATTAACAGTGCCCATGGATCAGGAAAATTTTAACTCAGAAGTTAAATATATTAAAGATACGGCGAGAAAAAATGGGTTTGACGAGAGGATAATTGGAAATCTTATCAAAAAGAAAAAGAATAGAATACAGCGTGATCTTTTAACGACGCTCTTTACGCAGGAAAAACAAAAAACAGCCATAAGAGTTCCAATTATTTTTTCGTCAATATTCAAAAAAGTTCAGGAACTTCTTGAACGCTTTGATATTAAAGAAATTCCAACCAGTAAAACTAAAACATTAGGTATTATACTATGTCACGTGAAAGACAAAAAGGGAAAACGTGGAGTTTATAAAATTACCTGCCCAGAATGCGACAAAATATACATCGGTCAAACGAAACGGTTAGTTGGTGTTAGACTAACGGAACATAAACGGGAAGCAGCTTCAGCGAGGAAAAGGAATACAACATTAGTACGATCAGCAGTAGCGAAGCACATCTTGGAGGAGGATCACAATATAAAATTGGACAACGTGGAGGTGATTAAGGAGGTACAGCAGGTACGAAAACTGGATGAGTACGAAAGCCTGAACATTTGGAAGACCCCAATGAATAGAAGACTAAACACAGACCAAGGAAACTGCATCACCATTGTTCAGGTTAATTTGAACATTCATTTGATAGTAAGGAGGAAAATTTAGTTAATATAGATCGTTAAATGTATTTAAGTAAAGTAATTAATAGACAATTAGTTGGTAATTAGTATAAGTCAATACTTTAAAAGTAAGCTCTATAATAACATACCTAAGTTAGATTAAGATTAGACCGATAGACACTGAAGAAGAGGGCAGATTACCCTCGAAATATTGATATTTGTCACAAAATTCAATATGCTTCGAAAGGAAAAATCGGTTTTTTTATTAAAATATTTTTTTACAAGCTAGGAAAAATTTGGTACACATTAAAAACAATTTCACTAGTTACTGCTACTACTGAAGAATGATACATAGTATGCGGCTTTACTATGTCAAGTTTGCTATCAGTAAAGCTCTCAAAAATTGTCGCCTAGCGCATTTTCTTTCTGCGGATTTCGTGCGTTTCGTTGTCTAGCCGGTCACACGTCTGGATGACACTGAGCTTTCGGATAGTGCTCCATGCGTGCCGGGTTTTCGTGAAAGAAACATTTTCCTCATTGACAGTTACCACGTCGTCTTTACTTTCCACCGGCTCCTCGTTGTGCACTACCTTCTCCGGTATCTCCTCTAGCGTGAAAGACCCACCAGTCGCGAGGCGCTTGTCGGCTGTGAAAAAGTCATACAGCTCAATTGTCTCGTTATCTTGTGTCTTTTTCTCGGCAGGCAAGGCTTCCTAGATCTCGAGCAGCTCAGCATCCTCTGGTTCCGTTTGGATTACGATGGATTACGCCAAGGCCAAGTTCATCCCCGATGAACTTGGCCTTGGCGAAACAATTCCTGATCGTCAACTTGCTCCCATAAACACCGGGCGAAGTGCAGAGCGTGGAGCAATGTGAACTTAAACTCGTTTCCTTTGTCCATGGCCTCGAGCAGGCGTAACAGCAGGAGCTTTTTGTAATGGTGCGTAAGATTCTCTAAAATTCCTTTACCCTTTGTTTGAGAATTGGCTGCCGTGTTGGGCAGAAAGTAGTGCATTAGAATGTTGCCCAAATGGAGGTAGGGAGGGTGACTAGTAAAGTTGTCGAGAAAGAGCATCACTCTGCGATTTTGCTGAGCGAGTCGTCTGTCCCACGCATGCAACATTTCTTCAAAAATCTCTGCCGTTATCTATGCCTTTGAATTAGCCTTATACTTAATGGGAATCTCCTTGTTCTTGAACGCACGAGGTTTCTTGGAATTACCGATCACCAGATGCGGTGTCTTCTCGCTGCCGCTCATGTTTGCTCCAACCAAAAGAGTGATTTTTTGCTTACTTTTTTTCCTCCAGTGCACCGCTCTCCCCTGAGAGCCATGGCCTTATATTTATTTATTTATTAATCCCTTGCGCTACAGATATAATTCCAATTACAGCGTCAAGAAAGCAAAAATAAAAGAACGAAACATGAAAAGGAAAAGAAATAACGAAAATAATTGAATAATTAGAAAACTACAATTAGAACTAAGGTAAATAGCAATTCAAGGTAACATTTTCAATACATGCTTGAATTGTAAAAAAGATTGCGGTAGAGGACCAAGCTTAAGGGCATTGTGCGTTCTGGGTAGACGAAGCAAAGGCGAATGGAAATATAC
Organism: Nemotelus nigrinus; assembly: GCA_947369275.1. NCBI lineage: Eukaryota > Metazoa > Arthropoda > Insecta > Diptera > Stratiomyidae > Nemotelus > Nemotelus nigrinus. Next base: position 145,662,670 of record OX376373.1, read on the forward strand.
TTCCGTACGTGCAAAAGGAACAGAGAAAACCTCAGAAGAACGACTTGGACGACTGGATACACGTCTGGTTATCTGTGTCAAGATCTGTCAGGAAAATGCCTTGGCAAAGTTTGAAGAGGAAACACTCATCGAGGAACAACCTCCGTGATTGCAACGAGGACATATGAAGGAGGGAAAGACGAAAGGAGTAGGGACAATAGGGGATATTAAATTTAAAAAGAAGCGAGCGAGTGAACCTGCGGTGAACAGATTCAATGCCGTCAGATAAATACTGAAAGCGCGGAGACCAGATTTGGCACGCGTATTCTAGAATACTGCGTACTAAGGAGACATATAAATGAATACAGGAGGAAATGTTGGTAAACATATACGATGAACGCAAAACAAATCCAGCAACCCTAGAGGCCCTGGACGTCATATTCATAACATGAACATCAAATCTTAATTTTGAATCAAACACCACACCCAGGTCTTTAAAGTGCTAGACAACTGACCGGGAAATACCAGACAAAGAATAAGAGAACACATGTGGAGTATTTTTATATGCGAAAGACATCTGGTGGCACTTCGAAATGTTCAATGGCAAGAAGTTGTCTTGACACCAGAGATTAAGAGCAAACAAATCAGCTTGCAACTGGTGAAAATCGTTCGCAGACTTGATTGCTCTGTATAATTTTAAGTCATCCGCATATAAAAGACAAGGAGAATTGATAAAAGAGGGAAGGTCATTGACAAACAAGATAAAAAGTAGGGGGCCAAGAATAGAACCTTGAGGAACTCCGGATGTGAGAAAAATAGGAAAAGAGATGGAACCATTAAAAGTAACTCTGCAGGGACGACTAAGAAGATAAGAGGAAAACCAGGAGAGGAGGGGACCAAAAACACCGAAACCATTAAGTTTAAGGAGCAGCAGGTTATGGTTCACAGAATCAAAAGCCTTCGAAAAGTCTGTGTAAATTACATCAACTTGACGTTGACAGTCGAAGGCAAAGGCTACAAAATTAATGAGCTCCATAAGGTTGGTCGATGTAGAGCGACCCTTGATGAAACCGTGCTGCTCAGGAGCAAGTAAGGGCTGTAGAGAAGGATAAATTCTATTATAGACAAGACGTTCAAGGATTTTACTGAAACAGCAGAGGAGGGATATAGGACGATAGTTGGAATCAACGGAAGGATCACCAAATTTGAAGATTGGGAAAATATTGGCGGATTTCCATAAAGATAGGAATACACCAGATGTAAGGCTAATATTGAAAAGGATAGCTAAAGTAGCACAGAGCGAGGATGAGAGGAATTTGACAAGGATATTAGGAATACCATCAGGACCGGAACTGGCATTAGAATTTAAGGTATGCAAAACGATTTCAACTTCCAAAGGATTGGCACTAAACATAGATAATTCAGGAGAGGTACGGGAGACAGTGGGAGCTATCGAGGTATTCAGTGGGCTTTTTTTAAAGGAGGAGAAAAAAAGGCAGCAAACAAATCACAAATAGCCTGAGGAGTGGAAGCAGTAACATCATCAAGAGACAGCTGCTTCGGAAGCAGCTGCCAGAAGAGTCCAGTTTCTTCCAGGTTGAAAACGTCTTCCGCAGAAAACTGCCGAGCATGTGTCGGAGAACCTGTTGTTGCCACTCAATAAGAAAGAGGTTGCGAATTCACTGCTCCAGCTTCGCCCTGCGTTGTCTTGAACGTGATGCAGTGGCGTTTTTTGAAATTGTCCAGCCAACCTTCGCTCGCCATGAATTTCGGAAGGCTCATCAGCTCGGCCAGTTTAAGTGCCTTTTCCTACATCAGATCGCCACTGACAGGCAGATTCTGCCCACTTGCGTGTTTCAGCCACATTAGCATGCCCTCATCGAACTTCGGGTTATGAGCTTGCCTTAGCTTCATGCGCTTCAATGGAACTCCAACTTTGATGGCCGGCTCGATTGCATCCTTCTTGCTGAGAATGCCTTTCACGGTGGGTCTCTTTACTTCGATGCCCCATTTCTTGCTTATTTCTGTGGCCAGCTTAAACTGATTCGGCTCGTTCTTCGCGGCATTGAAGAGCTCTTTCTTCTCCTTCAGCGCAAAATCAGTGCGTGTGCAACAGAGGTACTGAAATGATGAATGTGACTGCCTGCTTGAGTTTGCGAGTGGCATAGTAGCGACATTAAGAGGTGGCATAGTAAATTTATTTTGTATGAAATTTTGGTAGAACAGTGCGCAACTGGCATAGTAGCGAGATTTGACCACATCTAATCAGATGTCAAATCTTTTTATAGATATCATGCTCTATACATAAGGATGTCATTCACTTTCTCCCGTTCTTTGCGCTGATACTCACCTGCACTTTTCATTTGATTTTTCATCGATTATTGCAATCCCAAAAAATCTCATTTCAATATCGTTTTCTTTCAGGTGATCTCCACTCCAACCGATATCTTCATGATCATGGAATACGTAAGCGGCGGCGAACTGTTCGACTATATCGTGAAACATGGCAAACTACAGGAACACGAAGCCCGACGATTCTTTCAACAAATCATATCCGGTGTTGATTACTGTCATCGCCATATGGTCGTTCATCGTGATTTGAAACCGGAAAATCTTCTGCTCGATCACAATATGCATGTGAAAATTGCCGATTTCGGTTTATCGAACATGATGTTGGACGGTGAATTTCTAAGGACATCTTGCGGCTCGCCGAATTACGCTGCTCCTGAAGTTATCTCTGGTAAATTGTACGCTGGTCCTGAAGTCGATATCTGGTCTTGCGGTGTGATATTATATGCTCTCCTGTGCGGAACGCTACCGTTCGATGACGAACACGTTCCGACTTTATTTAGGAAAATCAAATCGGGGATTTTTCCGATTCCGGAATATTTGAATAAGAGCGTGGTGAATTTGGTGTGTCAGATGTTGCAGGTGGATCCATTGAAGCGGGCTACGATGGAAGAGATCAAGAAACATGACTGGTTCCAAAAGGAACTGCCATCGTACTTGTTCCCGTCGACGGTCGAACAAGACAGTAATGTAATCGATACGTATGCTGTTTGCGAGGTATGTGATAAGTTCGGTGTGAAGGAGTCTGAAGTGCATAATGCTCTGCTCAGTGGTGATCCGCACGATCAGCTGGCCATTGCCTATCACTTGATTATCGATAATAAGCGATTTGCCGACGAGGCAGCGAAAGCAGAAATCAAAGATTTCTATGTTGCAGGCAGTCCGCCGCCTGTAAACTACAGTCCCAGCGAAAGACCAGATCCCACTTATTCTCACTATCATACGGTGACTGGTGCGACAGGCATGCGACCACATCCTGAACGTATTGCACCGCTGCGTGAACGCGCCTGGGCTCATGCCCAAGCGAATACTACAACCGGTCCAATACACCAGGAAAAAGCTCGTGGAACACCAGTGAAACGCGCGAAATGGCATCTGGGCATTCGATCACAGAGCAAACCAAACGATATCATGCTGGAAGTCTATCGAGCCATGAAAATCCTCGACTACGAATGGAAAATCATCAATCCGTATCATGTACGAGTGCAAAGACAGAACAAAGAAAACGGAAAATATGCAAAAATGTCCCTCCAACTCTACCAAGTAGATGCCAAGAGCTATCTGTTGGATTTCAAGTCGCTAACAAACGACGAAGTCGAACAGAGCGACGATGTGATTATGGAAAGCTTAACACCGCCAGTGCCAGGCAGTATTCCGCAACAACCGACCGGACATCATACTATGGAATTTTTCGAAATGTGTGCTGCCTTGATTATTCAATTAGCGCGCTAGATTCAATTTTCATCCGGATTAAAGGAAAATGGAAACCAAAACTGTAGTTAAGAATGTTTGCTTTATTTTTTTTAAAAAAAAGTGATAACTAAATTCGCTTAGAATTAATAAAATCGTAAAATCTCTTAGAGGGGAATGTAAAATTAAAATAATGCCTAATTAGGAAGAGAGGCTGCTTAAATTCTAAAAAAAACTGCTTTTCTTAACTGCTCACTTTCTAACTGTCGTGGGGATCAATCAAAAGTTTCATTTTAATGCGGAAAAGAGATTTTTAAATTGTTCAATACTTTCTTAAATTTATTGTTATTAGTCATCGGTGTTTTATCGTCTCAACAAACAATTTCAAGCAAAACAAAAGAAAAGCAAATACGATGAATTTTAACTTATATACGTATTTTGTCATCATCGGATATTTGGAGCAATGTAGTTCTGCTTTTTTGTTTTGTTTTGTTTCAAAAAAATATTTTTTGTTTTGATTTTATTTTATGATATTTTTCTTAAAGAATAATTGTATTGATATATAGTTGAATAGTTTTAGAGTACTTCGTATACCTATTAAATATATTTTCGAATGTAGACTTGAAAAACAGAGAGATATATTTTAAGTTAGAAAGAAGGTCATAGTGGTGGAAAATACAGCGAATTGCAAATGATTTCTAAACAAAGGATTGTAAAGAAAGTAATAAGACAAAAAAAAATAAACCACTTATTGATGGATAATAATAGTGATGTACGAAAACGGACATGATAATATATGTAAAGTAAATGTTTGCGCCTTGTTTTCTACTGACGTAAGTTTTAACTAATATTACGATTGTGTAAACTCTTTTGCAGTCAGATTCAAGATGAAATGAGGGAGAAAAAAAATCTTAATATATTCACAAAAAAATAAATAGAATGTGTAAGTACGATAAGAGAATAAAATAAAATAAAAAAATATTTGTTATAATGGAAATTTTCGAAGTATTTTTATTTGGAAGAAATGAATGTATGTCCTCCATATCATGTGTCAGTGCCCGGCTTTGGCGAGGAAGATGGTGGCGGCACTTGGTGCATGTTTCCTCGCAAATTTGTCTGACCTACCGCTGGTTAACCTAAGGGAAATAGTGCGGTTTATCAAAGGAAGAAAATGCTCTCCTGATGTTAGTGACTAGAGGAAAGTAAACTATTGTGGGATCGCAACAGGCCTCTTTTGTGCCTATTTGTACCACAATGAGCTGTCGATCGACAGAGGCCTGCCGATAGCCACTTCATTCTACTTACCCAGAATTCAAGTTGAAATGCTCCTCTAATTTTGCACAACTTTTGGAGGTGGTCTTTTTGCATCGGATTTCCAATTTTTTTTAGATATATTAAAGTAGTATCAATTTTACCCTCTTTTCTCAAATTGGTTCTGATAATGCTCCAATATTTTACAACAGAGTGAAGTTCCGCTGCATTTAGTAGGGTGATGTCTTGTGGGACAAACTCATAACAGAATGACAACAGAATGTCTTCTGGCCAAAAACTTATAGAGCCTTCGTGTTTTCTCAAAATGGCCAAGATCGATTTCCAGGCATTCACTAAAGTAAAGCTACTCCATCATCGTTCCCTCCAGGAAACAGGGCCCGCCTCATTTGAGACACTGACTAATTAGCTTATCATATCAGTGGTTCGTATCTGTAACTTTAGTGGAGAAAAATCTCTATCCATACACGCAAATTTAGCTGGGCAGTTTTTGAACAGTGCAATTGCGAATTATGTGGCAAACTGTGTGTAGAAGGATGGCACCTGAAAATTTTAAAAAGAAATGTATGTACAGAAATGCCGAAACTGTTTCTTCTAATGTCAAAATGACATCAAATAGAGAATTGTAGTAGAGATGGTAGAGATCTTCTCTATTTGTAGATTACAGAATCCAGCCACTGAATCTTCTTTCCAAAATTAACATAATTTCCTGATCAGGTACCGCAAATGACAACATTATTTTCTGATCAGCAGTGGTGGGCTTTCGGAGCGTTAGGGACTTGATCCGTCGTTACTGTTTAATGGAAGAAGAGTTGTGAATCTTAGGTTTGAATGTGGATCGAAAGAATGTTCGCCGAGGTAGGCTGATTCATTGAATTCCCAGAAGAAGAAAAATGACATCAGGCTATAGGTGGGAGCGTGATTCTCTATCTTACGCTCGTAGTGTAGCTGAATATCCTGATAACAGAGAAGTTATTATTTACTAGCGAATTATTCATCGGTCCAAAACGGTCACAAAAAAAACGACTTTATTGGGGAGAATTCCCCCAATCATTCGGCCCTCAAGACCAGAAATAATCGATGTGGCTACCATCGTCAATCCCGAGTTACGTCGGCAACATAAGAACTCACCATCAAATGCTCAGTGGCAGCACTGGAGCTCGTAGCTGAGTGACCAGGTCATTTCGATCGGGCATGGAGGTATTTTTCCTTCCGGCGCTTCCGCCGACAAGCTTGTGCAGAATCTATTATATCTATGCATGGAGATAATCGGCCCTGTGCTATCATATGCATGAAGGGTCGAATGTTGACTGCCTTTCTGGATGATGTATCAACTATCTGCGTGCAGGAGGTTTGGAACTGTTTGAGGAACTGCGTTTACATATTCATAGTATGCAAACTAATATTCATACAGCTCTCGGGGTATGTCATCTGTACTCGGGTACGTAAGTACCCTGGTGGCACTCAATAATAAAACAATATTCATGAAATTCAATACCTGCGCGATATGCAATCAGGGATGGAGTCCTAAACACTGATCCTGAAATGGTACCAGGAATTATTTCGTTTTCAAGGCGTAGAACAGTAAAAGAGGTGATGAGATTTGTGGGGAGGTCCGGATTATACAGGCTTTTTATCCCGAATTTCGCGTCTATTACTTCACCATTGACGAATTTGTTGAGGGACAAGAAGAAGTACGCGAAGACGGTAACGGCCAATAGGGCTTTCGAAGAAGCAAAGATCCGTTTTTTGTCTGCATCTGTGCTGAATAGCCCTGACTTTTCCCGCCATTTCTTCATTCAGTGCAATGAAATTCCATCGGCATCGTCCTCTTTCAAAAGTATCATGATAGTGGAGAGCACCCCATCGCTTTGCACAATGCTGCACATCGTAACCATAGCGTAATCGAATCAGAATGCTAGCCTGCGGTGCAAAGCAGCGACCACTTTCGAGCTAATATCGAGGGATTGCTTTTCACCGTCATCACGGATCATGCACGTTTGAAATGGTGGATGGCGCAAAGAAATTTGTCGGGTAGATTACGGCGGTAGAGCCTAAAGCTACAAGAGTTTAAATTCAACATCGAGTAGTAGCGACTCTGATGATGAGCATGATTATGCGCGGTGATTTGCTTCCCTGAACACCACGGATTGCTGCCGAATATTTCGACGCAGGTCTTGCGGGACCCTGATTACGTGAATCTGATTCGTCAGTTCGAACAACATCCTGGCCAGTTTTGAAAACCTGTACGTAACGGACGAGATTTTGTACATTCACCCAGACTTTGATGTTGGCCTCAATTTATATATTCCACGGGCAAAGATGTGAGTGCTTGGAGGAGGTAGACAGGCGTTGTTATCCCGATGGGATCGCATTGTGGTATTCGTAAAACTCTGGAGGAATTGCGACGTGACCGGTTATGTTAAAATACGCCAAACCTGAAAACAAGGCAACTGTGCTGTAAACTGTAGTGATGATTGCAAGAAATCGCCGATCAATTGTTACTGCGCCCTGTTGGAACACAACTTCAGACTGGATCTTTTCTCTTATTTTTTTTAAAATGTCTTACTTTGCTGCCTTTAAGAACTTCCCTAACTGTGTGATGTGCTCTTATGCACTGAGAGAATCGAATAAATCGTATAAAAATGCTGAAATATCTGGTAATTGCATTTCAAGTTATTGAACTCCAGGCAACGGAAAATTTGATGATCTAAGTCACCTAATGCAACACAATATGAGCATTCTGGTTCATCGATAACTTTGATCATAAAGAGTCTTTGCCTATTAAAGCATTTATTTGCAAACAACCTATTGATTTGTTTAAGACAATTAAAGTTTCCGAAAGGATTGCAATATTATAATTATCATTGTTTAGAATAAACTCATGCAATTGCAGGACTTTCATTATAGGTAGTAACTGAATTTTTTTAAATACATTTAGAAAAAACTCAAACATACTGTTAGAGATTGTTTCTTTACTTTGATTTAAATTCTCTATCTTATCAATCAGACTACTAAGAAACAATCAGACTACTAAGAAACAATCAGACTACTAAGAAACAATCAGACTACTAAGAAACTTTTCAAATTCATTCGTAACGAAGTAACCAGTATTATTAAATACAGGGATTTTGTTCGCTTTTTCATTAATGGTGTGGGCATCTTTGGCCGGGGTAATAACTGACCTCCGATTTGATTTCAGAATCTCTGAAAATTTATGCCTCTTAAGGGATGCATTGATTTCTTTCAGAGGGTTCTTAGTAGAAAGGTCATCATTTTCTAGAAAGGGAGGGAAGGTACTAAGGCTTAACTCATCTAGTAGATTAAAACAGTTTTGACTCCTGACTGTTTGCTTGTCTCAACATAAGATACGTTTTTGATAGCTGTAATCTAGAGGACTTACTCTTCGTATTTCCAAGCCTGGCAGCGTTTATCCTTGACAGAATGATATGAGGAATTGCAGAGGATACATTTTTCTCACAATTACCAAAACAGGAAAAATCACCACAATTAGGACATCTGCTCTCTGGACATCAATTAGGACATCTGCTCTCTTGCAGTATTTGAAAGTGTGTCCTAATCTTCAGCAAATTGAGACATTGCCTCGACTCCGAAACATAATAATCCACTCTGATTGTTAAATAATCCACCTTTATGAATACGGACAGTGAGGGAAGGCACGAACATATTGGGGCTACCTTTATCGCTTCTGTTGAACCTCTCGAGCGATTTAATGGCCAGGATCCTTATTTTATTGCCAATACTATTGCATGGAATACCAAATTTGGGAATTTCTTCAATATCAAAATCTATCGGAATGTTTCTAAGAATGTCATACCTGAACGGAAAGTTGTTTGGAATGTACCCATTACAATTATATTTTAAAAGGATATCACTATCTCGAACTAATTGGCATCAACAGCATCATTAAATACAATCTTCATTTTTCTAAATCCACAGTTTTCAATTTTCTCAATATTTTTAAGTTTATGTTTTCTGGTAAGTGAATAGAAAGAGACATAATCTAGCTTTGGTGCCTTCTATATTAATCCTCTCAACAATGACAGGATATTTTCTTTTAGAATCCGATATCTGTTCAACCTTCGATCAATAATGAAAAGTGCTTTCGGGAAATATCATTTCCTAATACGGGAAATATCATTTCCTGGATTAAATGGAACATGACTAGCCTGCATCATGAAATCTATAGAATCAGATTTAACTGATATAATGTTTTCATTTGAAGTAAACGAATCCGCTTGTTTAAGGGCTGCCTTGGTTAACATTATTGCGCCATCTCCGTTTTTCTTCCTTTCTAATTTTGGGCTTAGCCTCTCCGTTTGCAGGCTCTTCGGCCATACATAACATCAATACCAACCTAAACTAGGCAAAAAAAATTATCTCAAAGTGACTGACTCGAAACCAGTAACAAGTTCCCAAGGAAAAAACATAAATTTCAGCAATAAAAAGTTATGACTAAAACTAACTTACTTTCTTTTGAACATAGACAAAAACAGAACTTATCGCTCAATAAACAAGCAACCACAGCACCAAAAATTTACAAAATTACAAATAAACACCTGCACCACTTCAGAAACAAATACAAAATGGCGGATAAGTATATGTGGAGCTTGAATTGAAACAATCTTTCACCTCGGGTTTTGGTAATCGAATGGGATCTTTTTACGCTTACACACTTCTAGCCTCGATACAGTCATGTTGACAAAAGACAGATGTTCTAGTATCCTTTGATTATTTAATTTGAATGCACATAATCGATCTATTAGATTGAGTCTCGATGGGGGTAGCGTGATTAGCGATACGGGCAGAGAGAATGGCTGCAAAATATAGCAGGATAGGATTGACTAGAATATTCAAAGCTTTGTTCTTTGTAGTAAGCGCTGGATTCAGAAACGGTTACCTATGATACCAGCTGGGTAGCCTATTAAGGGTCCTTGAACATCTTTACACACGCTCGTCCGTGTTTTGTATCTCTCCCCCATGCGTTCGATCGCAGAATACGCGGTTATTAAATCACTGAACGTAAGCTTTTACTTACGTCTTTTTTGCGACAGATTTTTTTCGCTAGGCACCATAGCAAGGGCGGCTCGTCGATGTACGCAAAGGAAGCAGTGCTTCCCCTGTTAAACCACAAAATTGATTAAATAATCAATATGTAACAATCAAAAGATTTACAATCAATATTTAACAATCAATGGTAACATTTATTTTCTTACAAAAGGCAAAATTCCATCGCTACTATGAAGCTAATGGGTTTATTTTTATAATAGTCCAACTACAGAGCTTCCAAAGTAAATTTACAGCGACACAACGAAAACTCAAACGTTTTACTACAAACTACAAGCACTGCATACCATTCAATTCAAAACATACAGTTCATTGAGATATACTACACAGAACACTGAAGTGATCTTGCTTCAATGCTCAAACTCGTGGTTTTCGCATAGATCTACTTAGACGCTTTGTCTAAATGGTGCCCACACAAATTTTACAATCAATGTACTCAAATAGCTCAGTTCGCAGCGTCTTGGTGGATAGAAAAATTCAAAAAACCCTTGCCCCATCCACCCGCTGAACGACCCGAAAACCTTTGTTAATGAATGAACTTAATACCCTGCAAAAGTATCCGCGTCTCCTGTTTGCCCTCATGATTTATCTATAGATTATCTTCTGCTCCTCTTCTTACGAGCCGCTCCCCTTCGGAATTGATGCATTTTCTCCTTTGTTCACATGTACACATGTACGATGCAAGCCATTGTGATGTTCTTGTGGGGAACAGAATAGTAGAAGTTACATTTTTTCGTGTGCAGTTTTCCCCAGATCGGTTTTTCGTATCTGTTTTGGGTTCGCTTTCGCAAATGACGTAGTTTTTCGGTTTTGATGCTTTGGTGAAATGACCACTTGATTGCTTTGGACGCCTATGTTGACGCTGAAAATTCATCAGCGTCGCTATTATGGTTGTTTCCCCTCATGATCTACGTTACAGAATTTGTATTCTTTTCTGCTTCTTTTCTTACGAGTTGTTCCCCTTCTGATTCGATGCCTTTTATGCTTTGTTCGCATGGTGTATGTACGGTGCAAGTGATTGTGATGTTGATATGGAAAATATGTAGAGCGCTATTCAGACATGCGTCCATGCGTCCACGCGATCTAGCGTGTTTTGTTTAGACGAGTCAATTTGATTTTGTTTATATAGGCGGGTCTAAAGCGAAGGAGGTGGAGTATGCTGATTCATGTAAAAAAGATTTTAAAATGATTTCTTTCGCTCAGTGGCATGTGTGGATGATTCGTTGGTGATCATTTAAATATGTTTTGTGGATGATTATTTTCTTATAGAATGATGTGGATAATATATATTTTGCATCCTTACGTGCATGACCATTACGAAAGAAATTGAATGCATATGAATATCTAGACACAAACATATATATGTAGGTACATATAGTCATATGGATTAGTATATACAATTTTCTGTTACCAATATATTTGCACGGAGCAAAAAAAAAAAACATGATAAGCGTGTAAAATCCATCCAATTATCGCCTTAGCCCCGCCTTCAAAAAACTGGATTTGAGTTGACTTGACTCGTGTAATCTAAAAACGCATGGGCGCGTGGTCGCATGGACGCATGTCTGAAAAGCGCTTAGGAGTTAAATTGTATCGTGTGCAATTTTCTCCAGATCGGTTTCTTGTATCTGTTTTGGGTTTACTTTCGCAACATGAGTTTCTCGGTTCAGGTGCTTTGGGTTAAATGAGCACTTGATTGCTTTCGCCTATGTTATTTCTATGTTGAATTTCTGAAGTGTTTTCTTTAGCATTTATAACTTACATTAGGTGCGGTTTTTTATGTCAGTATTGATACATTCGGTTACTTAAAAGGATAGTAAGTAAAGTAAATTATAATAGTAAAAGTAAATAGTAAAGTAAATTATAACATAAAGCTCGTTAAAGTGAGAGCGTATTGAATAGATTATGTTATTTACGCGTTTAATATGGATTTTAATGTGCAAAACCAAAATTGATTTGATTGTGCCGTAGAATATTTACTGCGATAGTCTTTTTCTTTGAGGAACTTATTGAGTCTTAGCAACCAAGACCACAAATTTCGCTCAGTCAACTGTTTGCAAAATGTAACTACATTAGGCACTTTTATTGCAAATTATACGAGGAATTTCTTTTTATTGTGGCATTGGCTAACTAATTTAATTTGCTAAAAGATGCATTATATCCTCAAGCTTTGAGCTATTAAAAAACTTTCACTATTTATTTAGCCTGTAATATGCTTTTAATTTAACTTTTTTTAGAATTCAAAGAAAAGTTAAAAAAATTTAGTAATTTTTTTTTTGCTTTCAAATACTATACATAATTTGAGCTTTTGTGATATTTTTGATCTTAGGGAGAAGGAATATTGCTGAAATAAGCTGTTGACAATCAATCATTAACTTTTAATGCAAATATGGTCAGCATTGAAATACCTAATTAATGTTTTACACGATATTTCAAAAAATCGCATGTATAGTTTACTACGCGCTTCTTAAGTATGCTTATCTATATTATATGCTTATATATTTTGCTTGTGCTTCCCTTAGTCTCAAAACCACGAGCCGCCACTGCACCATAGGTTGTTTTAGTTGCTCAAATGGCTACCATGCATTTTGAGTACAAGACAAAAATTGGCACTAAATTTCACACTGTATTTAACATTCCTTCAAAAAATTCTTAAAAATTCGCAAAAATCTATAATCCAGCCATTTCTTGTGCTAAATAAAAATACTTTATACTTTATTAACATTCACATATACGCTTTTATTTCTTCTTCTTCTCGTCAATGTTATTAATATGATTATAATCATCATATTTTAAGCATAAATAAAATTAGCTAACTGGAACATAAAAACGGTTGTTAACATTATAATTACAGTGTTATTCGTCACAAAACATTTATAATAATTTATTTATCGCTATGACTAGAATTGTTTTTTTGCAAAAATGGATCTTTGGCTAGTAGTGGTATTATTTAGATCGTCAGATTTTGTCAATATTTGTGCATGAACTATTTATGCCCAGACCTGAAACGATGAAAAATGAATAATTATGCCAGAAAAAAATGTTGGAGCTTCAGTAAATGGCACATTAAATGCATAAACATAACTTCTTAATAACTTATTTTCGAAAATTCAACAAATTGTCTATTATAGGAAGAAATCTAAAAAAAAACTTGTTCAATTTCGTGAAAAACCTCTTACCCGTATTGTATAGTCCCAGCTTCCTGTCGATAGGGCAGTACCATCCGGTGATACTTGAACGCATGAAACTTTATTTTCATGACCGTACAGTAAACAAACACGTTGCGATTTCAACGTATCCCATATATTCACAGTATAATCATTGTATCCAGCGAATAAAAGTCGTCCGCTTACCGAAAAATCAACAGAATTCACGCCGAAAATAATACTTTCCTTCGAATAAATAGCGATTTCCTTATCGGCACGCATATCAAACAGACGACACTGTGAAACGAGCATAGAATTGTATGAGAGGGCGGTTGTGTTAAGAATGAAATAACTGACTGTAGTCTTAAAAAAATCAAGGATAAAATGAGGAAATCTTAATATTTATATGAAGTAAAGGATAGTGAATGGGATTTAAATAAGTAGAAAATATTTTTCAAAACAATCGGATATCAACTAACCGTACTATCGTCCGATCCAGTTGCAATCGCATCACCACTTGGATGAAATTTCACGCTGTTCACATCAGACTGATGTCCTTCGAACGACTGCACTACATGCCCCAAACGCATATCCCATACGAAAGCCATTTTGTCACAGCTCTAAAAGAAATTGTATAATCATTTTTTTAAATAAAAAATAGGGTAAATGTATAGTTCCCGGACAGTTAGTGCATTTTTCAACTTTAGTTCGGTATTATTAATTACAAGCTTAATATTTGGTTTACATACAAGCTTTTTCATACATTGGGGTTGGTTTTGAGTCTTTTGGGTCAATTTTGAATTCAATAAAAGTACACTGAAACCTGGTTAACTGGGAACTCAAGGGACCTAAACATTTTTATCACTTATAGAGGCTTTTCATTTACCCAGTTTCTCAAATAGGCAGGTTAAAATGACAGTTGTCTTATTTACAAAGGGTCCCACTATGAGAGGTCGAAATGTACCATTTATAAAAAGGTACCAGTGTCAATACCAAAAAATAAATGCATATTTTATGTTGCACAATTTTTATTAAATAAAAAAAAAAATTATGTAAATTTTATTTAATTAAAAAATCAGTCATATTAGTTTGTATTAGATTGTTAGTTGCTTTAAGGTGTTTCTCTATAGTATAAATTTGATCAAATATGTCAGTATTACCAATATTTGGCATCTCAAAATATTTATGTAGGGTTTCTAAGGCTTCGGTTGCATCACTTTCTGCTCTTTCTGCCATCACTTTGACCTGCTTGGCAGGCCCTCTTCTGGACTTCGGTTCAGTTGAGGTGCCGCCAAGCAACCTCTTGTTTCATAAATCGCTACAGCACTTGAAGAATAAACCTGCTTCATGAGCATTGGAGACATTATCGGGAGAAAAATCATGTAATAAAGCTGGAATGTTTTTAATTCACTGATTACATTCGTTGTTATCCACGGCGTTGTTCTCTGCACAAACATGTTTGAAAACGATATCCAACTATCCATTACTGTCAGAAAAAGTATCAATACGCAGCTTACTCGCATATTCTCGAGCTTTCTCCTTAATCATTATGTGTAATCAAATGTTTTTATTCAGTAGGGGAAAGTGGGGAATTGTGGAACGGGGGGAATTGTGGAACAGCGCTGTCATTTGCGCATGTGTCAACGGAGACAGATCAAAACAGCTGATTTTGTGTCATCTCGGTCAGAGCTCATTTTTCTAGTAGCAAACATTCAGTGTATCGGTATATATCTGTCCCTGTGGCCGTGACTGGGAAATCAAGTTTCCCCAAGTGTTTTTTCGCTCCTGTGTTTGCCCGTGTTTTGGAAGTGCTGTTGCAAACCCACTCAGGTAAATATGCTTTTTTTTATCCTTGAACTTTCGCCCTTCGATACACAAAAGTCATTTTGGATGAAAAGTCTTTCAGTCGTTTGCACACCGCTATATTGCAAAACATAGCTCGTGGGGAATTATGGAACACTTTTAGTGGGGAATTGTGGAACACTCAATATCAGTGTTTCGCGATACGTTAAATTGTATTTTATTTGGTGTTTTTGAATTCTCGTCGTTTTTCAGGCATCATGCCGCGTTATTACGCCAAAAAAGTTGACAAAGTCAGTTATGCCGCCGTTTTGGAGGGAATCAAGCAGATTTTGCTACATAACAACTCCATTCGCGCAGTCGCTCGATCGTGCAATTTACCGTTTACAACTCTTGCACGATACGTCAGGAAAATCAAAGCAGCCGATATTGACGTCTCAACCTCTAACGACGATGTTATCATCGCATTCATCAAATCAATCACCGTTCCGGGTCCAAAGACGGTAAGTTTTTGTACGCAAGTTCTTTTGAACGATAAGATAGTTCGGAGATATTTTTTCCTGACCTTTTTTCGAAGATATTTTTTTGGGAGGTAGATAAGGATTGACGAGGGAGATAAGAACGATTAGTAAGATAAAATCTTATAGATATTATTTTATTTTTGTTTCAGATTTTCAGTCCCGACCAAGAACAGATGCTCATGAAATATGTTTTGAAAGCGAGTGATGTTTACTACGGGCTAAGTATCTCGGAACTGAAGACACTGGCATTCCAATTCGCCAAATCCATCAAATGCAACTATCCTCATTCATGGAATGAAAATTCTCAAGCGAGCAAAGTCTGGTACTATTCATTTATGAGCAGAAATCCGCAATTATCTTTGAGAACACCGGAACAGATAAGTCAAAACCGTGCGAAAGCTTTTTGCAAGGAGAACGTCGATGCATTTTTTGAAAATTATCGTTCCGTTCTTAATTCAACTACCTTCGAAGCCCATAGAATATGGAATATGGACGAAACCGGTCTGCCAACTGTTCCGACGAAAGCAGTGAAAATTGTTGCCAGAAAAGGGCGGAAACGGATCGGTAGCTCTACCTCTGCAGAAAGAGGAACGAATGTGTCAATGGCGTTAGCTGTCAGCGCAACTGGAACATCAATTCCACCTTTCTTCATTTTTCCCAGAAAACAAATGAAAGCGGTTTTCATGACACACGCGTCACACGGTGCGAATGCAGTAGCCATTGGCAGCGGATGGATGACATCAGAAGTCTTCAAAAACTACATGGAACAATTTATCAAATATTCAGGGGTGCAGGCCGGTTCACCAACGCTTCTACTTCTAGACAACCACACGTCGCATCTGTCGATTGACGTCATTGAGATGGCCATTGCTCACGACATTACAATGTTGTCATTTCCACCTCATTGCACTCATAGAATGCAACCACTCGACATTTCTGTTTTTGGTCCTTTAAAAACAATGTACGCGAAACAGCACGATGATTGGAAACGAGCCAACATGAATCTTATTTTCGACCTACATCACGTGCCGCTGATCCTCGAAAAATGTCTTGATGTTGCCGTTACGGCGAAGAACATAAAGGCGGGTTTCAAGGCATCCGGTATTTTTCCATTTGACGCAAATGTTTTCACTGATGTAGACTTCGTTGCATCTCAACTCAGCAGCGAAAATCAGTCCGATGACCATGAAAATGAGGAAGAAGACGACCAACGCCGCATCATAATAACAGCCGCTGATGTCTCTGTTGCGCATGAAGAAGTCACAACGCGTGAATCGTCGACAGTGGCCAGCACCTCCGGTATCAGTTCTTCCGCTGACGTGTTGGTACGAGTTGGTCCGCTGAAAATGGGGGAACGAAAAAAAAATCCAACCGTGGTCGCAAAGCCATGAAATCGGCCATTTTAACATCACACGAAGTAGTGACCAATTTGCGGGAGAAAGTTGAGTTGAAGAAGGACAAAGCTCAGAAGCAAGAACGACCACCAAAAAAGAGACGCACTTCACAGCTCACAAAACAAAAGCTGCAAGTTCCATCAGATGAAGATAAAGATATAGACTTCTGCATCATTTGTTACGAGGATATGCCGGCCAAATTGACTAAAAACAACTCAACAAAATGCATTGAATGCGGCCGGGACGTTCATGCGAAATGCGTCACTGTATCCAGCAATGTTTTTACGTGCAAAAACTGTGAAAGTGACTAAATACTCTGTTCATTACTTTTCAACATTTATTTTATAACTATTTTGTAGCCCTAATAAAGTATTTGGCTGAAAAGTGTTGAGTTTTCATTCGATTTACGCGGTGTTCCACAATTCCCCACCATTTTTCAAAATCTCGAAAAGCTACTTTTTTTTTAAAGTCATGGGAATCATCAGAAAAAAATTATTTTTTCAATCGGTAAAAGCCAGAAGTTTCGTTTTTATATATAGTTAACGTTACAGTTTTTGGAATTTGAAAATTCTTTTTTTTCGATAGAGATATTGTGGAAAAAAAAAGTGTGTTCCACAATTCCCCACTTTCCCCTACCTGTTTTATCCATGTCGAGAGACATTTTTCAAGTTCAGGATACTCTGTTGGTCGTAATCGTTTTAGTTTTTCTTTTCCATCAATCCATTGAGAACGTATTTTCTCCTTGTTTCGAATAATTCTATAAAGAGTTGACTTAGGTAAATTAAACTCCGTGCACAGTTCGCGTTCACAGTTCGCTTTCCACGCGACTTTACTTAAATTTATCAGCGGATGATAGAGAATTACACTTTCGTTTCGACATTTTGTGCATTGTTATTCACTCGTGTCTCGTACAGACCCTTAGATAGTACTGATAAACAAAGCAAGTATGGAACAAATTATACTGTTTGTAAACAAACGTGTCATAACTCACTTATGCGGGTTACTGAACTACGAAGTCCCAATTATAGAGGTAAACATTGAAAAAATCTATGAAATCTATTCTCAGTTGACAAGGTTTTCCCAGTAACAGAGGTATTACCCAGTAAAATTCCCAGTAACAGAGGTATTTTCCAGTAAAATTCCCAGTAACAAATATTTCATTGCAAAAGTATCCTTACCTCATTGTAATTATTAATAACAGAGGTTTCTCACGTATCCAGGGCCCACTTAACAAGAATTCACTGTAATAAGTATGATGATATTCCAAGTAAATGAACTTGAGTTAAATTGTGCTAGTCTATGGATACCATGAGTCTGTTGTTCAGACAACTTTGAGTTAGTCTTTGGACAGTTGGTGTATGTTTACTTATGAATTGGAAGTTCAGATTAGATTTGAACACAAGCTTTTTCATAAATTGGATGTGGTTTTGTGTCTTCCTTGAAATGTTTATTTCAATCAAATAAATAAAAAAAAATTATATAGTGCCAAAGCTTGGACACCATAAGTCAGTATTCGGACAACTTTGAGCTAATTTTCGGGCAAATCTCCAATCGCTTAATAAAATAGCAGCTAATTCAATTTTTGTGAAGTTCTTACCATTGCATTGCAGTACGTGCAAACGTAAATTTAAGTAAGGAACAGTGTCTATATAAAGCATGATACAAAAATACAAGACAATTTTTTTATAAATTTAATTCGTAACGTTCTAGTTTACATTACATTATATTTGTTATTGTATTATTTTGCTTTTTGTTCTATTTTATTACTTGGCCTAACTTTCGCTTCAACCTTTCATCCTTCCTCCTTTGTACTGCGTCAGCCTTCAACTTCAATAGATTTTCTTTTTCTAAGTGAATGTTTCGCAACACACATTTATGACTACGGTCGGCAATATGATGTTGCGAAAACATATTGCCAGCAAGCTGGAGTTACACTAGGATACACTGCTCCCGCATATCCTCCAACCACAACAGTAACATGGCAACATCATCAACTTCATCATCAACCAGGTATTACGCAACAGCAGCAGGAGCAGGTCTATTGATCTCCTTTACCGGAAAAGCCTGTCCTTAAATTGCCACACAAATGTCCGCCGCCTCATCAAACTATTCCTAGTTCTCGACAACGTTACAACAACAATAGCAGCAACAAGTCAATCAACAAATGCAAATGTCACACCCACGGTCTAATTTAAGTCTGGGCAATTCCTACATAATGAATGTGATGCAGAACACTGCTTTCCGTAAGAAATTCGAATGTTATAACAAGTAACTACTGGCTATCATAACGAAATTCTGCGATGAAGAGGAAGAACATCATGACACTGGCATAGACCATGGTGCTCAACAGGCGCCGTTTTATAAGGCACTGACACAAGTAATAAAATTTGGATATAAGACAGCGATAGTGATATCAAAGTAAATTTAAATTAATTTTTTAAAATATTGTTTCAAAATGCTATAGATGTAAATTCTGTTTTGGTGTAATTTAAAAAAAACATGAGGAACATCCCCAACACTAATATTTTATTTGGACAACACAACACATTCCACATTCGCCATCGGTAGAGGTAGCCACCAGCCCCGAGAGCTGGCCATCGACCATTTCGGCATGTACTGGTACAGGCAGACTCCAGGGCTAACAAACCACGCCAGCAAAAAATATGATCAGTCATATAAGACTAAGGCTTAAATAATGAATAGTTCTGCAGAATGATTCCGTCTGCATTGGCATTTCTATGAATAGACTTTCAAATTTCAGATGTGATAGGATCGCTTTAAAAGTTATAGTTAAAAGTGATAAAAGTTAAAAGTGATAAGTGTGAAAAGTGAAAGGATTGATCGGAGTGTTTAATCGGTACAAGAGTGTAATTAGTTATATAGGTTAAATATGTACGATTTTTTTAATCATTGAAATAAAATAAACCAGTTTGGGAAGACAACCATATCTAGTAAGCGTAAACATAAGGATTATCAATTAAGAATAGTAAGCCTTAGAGTAAGGCTTAACCTAATCATTGTTTAAGCCTTATCATCAGGCACATATAATGCTAAAAACGGTATGCCTTACAACCAATGACATGGCCTATGTTAAAATAAGGGATATAATAAGGTAAAATGTATGCAGACTTTTCTCCCTTACAAGAGACAGGCCTTTTGCACTAAGGAATATATTACACCTAATTAAGCCTTATATAATGATTAAATTGTTTGCTGGGACTATACTCCACCTCCTCAATCTCAGCGTCATCCTGACATTTGAGGTGGAGTAGCCAATGAACACGTAATACACAACCATAAATACACATCCCCAAACACGTAACACTTCAACAAACACCAAAATTAACATATACAAAGTAGGTTAAGATATAGGTAATGCTTGAGGTTTATAGCATGTAAGCTGAGTATGTTCTTAATCTGAAAACTCATAGCAAGTAAAATATATTTTTGTTAAAAAAATTTTAAACGGTTTTTTTTTTGGTATTGTTTTTTGTGGGACGATTAAAATTGAAAAAAAATTTTATTTACATTGAAAATTTTATTTGAAAAAGTGGTTCAATGTAAATAAATTTTTTTTTCAATTTTAATCATCCCGCGAAAAGCAATTCCAATTTGATTCGGCTTCGGAGGCTTATTCCGCAAAACGATCGAGTTTCCCGTATCAATATTCTCTGCTTTGATAAGCTTTAGAGACGATATACGTTGTCTATGCTGGTTTATAGACAAGAAGGGAACCATGATCACAATTAAATGACGTTTTTTTATTTATTTTTTTAAACGAAGCAATTATTGCTTCTAAATACTCAATTCAGTGCGCACGGATTCAGCTAGAAATTCGGATGATCCAACTGCATTTTTTCCTCCATTGATCACATCTATTACAGCATCTGCGCTGATTCCCACGTTGCTTAGCTCATCCGCGAATGTAGATACAACTTCTACAGCATACTTGTATTTCAACAGTAAATTCTCGCTGCCGTTTGAAATCGTATCTTCGCTCTCAACATTCATAACTTCTTCAAGAGTATTTTTTTACGCATTTAATGTAATTCACCGCTTCAGGATCGAACGGATAGAGGCCACATTTACGAAACCCATTCTTAATCGAATCTTGCAAGTTGAGATTTTTTGAAATTGTGGCAAAACATTTTTCTGGTTAAAACTTCTCCAATATGAGAGGATTGCCACTCCCTAATCGTTTTTTTCTAATCACTTTTCAGTGGTTTGAAAATAGATACATCTGCTGGTTGCATAATATGCTTGTGTTTGGCGGTAATGCATAAAAAATTCTTTCGTTTTTGTCACAGAATTCACTCAACTCTAAAGATAAATGTGACTTGTGGCCGTCAACAAACAAGATAGCAGGCCTTTTTATGTTTTTTATTTGAGTCATTTACCAACCCCATTAGCAAAATATTCAAAAAATGTTTCGGTTCGCATCCAACCATATTCTGTGCTCCCTAAGAACCAAGAGGGAGGCATACTATTAATATCTTTAGGCGGTCTTAAATATGGGAAAGTGGTTTCGAAAACCACCATAGGCGGAAGTAAATGTCCAGCAGCAGAAAAAACAATCAAGACAGTAATTGTATCTTTATCATTAGAACTTTGGATTTGGTATACGTTTTTGTACTCTTTAGGCGAAATTACTTTGCCTATCTTTGGACATAGCTGAAAACTTGTCTCATCGCCATTTAACATTCTTTCTGAATGAAGAAGAATATCTTCTTGATGAATGCTTTTCAAGTATTCAGACAGCTCCGTAAATCACTTTTTATGCATTCTTCTGTGCATGTAGCTCTTCCCTTAGATTTTCCCTCTGTTTGCCTCTTTACCAACTCAGGATATCTTTTGTAAAAGGCTTTCAACCAAGTTCTTCCAGGTCGGTTATATTCGCGGTTTTTGACTAGTTTTTGGACAGTATTAAGAAGAAAATCTCTTTGAGAGGAAATCAAAACTTTGCAAGTTTGATGGACCACTCAGTGAGCTGTCCTTCTTCATCAACAGACAAATATGTGTTTGGCCCAATTTTCGATGGCTCAGCGACTTTGCCTTTCAAACGGTCGCGAATAGATGATTGAGGGATGCAATATTTGGTCGCAGCATATTAGAAATTAAATTTTCTTTAAGATTATTTTGTTGCGCATAGATACTGGATTGACCATGTCCGAATACTAAAATCTATATATAACAGGTGGTATATTTTACTTTAAAGGGTGTCGGGATGCTAAAATAGCATATCATGCCATAACTTTTGTTTTAGAGTTTGTTAGAGCTAGTTTTAATTTTATTAAGACCGTCTTCTGGTCTAGAATTTTGACGAAATCGTAATTTTTTTTTGCATATTTTCAATGTTTAGTCTTTCACGAATATACCCTCTAAAGGAAATTTCAAAGTTCCAATTATTTATGGCAATGTTAGTGCAATAAACACTCGCAATTAAGAGTGGATACACCGCTCTGAACTTCAAACTTCTCATGTTTCTCATGTTTCTTCAAGGAAGCTCGAACTACTCGTCTAGCAGAAAGAACAGCAAAAAAACTTTGATTTTGAAGTAACCGAAGGTGAATTGTATGGACCAGGAGAGCCTGAGGTAGGGGCTATAACGACATTCTTACTAATTAAGAATCTGTTTTCCTTTTGCTTTTCATATGTCCAGGAGAGTCGCAATCGTGTCAACCAGAAGAGGCCGTTTTTCCCCCATCTCCACTTTACCACCTTGTAACTCGCAGAATTATGGACTGATTTTTTTTCATTTTTTTTATGTAATATTAAAAGATTAATAAATATGTGGGAGAAAAATGGATACTAAAAATATTTTTTGTTTTTTAGTTATCGCATCTGATAAAACCCCCAATTTCGGCTCCCTAGACCAGAAGACGGCCTTAAGTAGCCCATATATTTGAAGCATATTTGACTAGTTTTTTTTAAATATTCAGACGCTCTTCTCCGAATACTGAAAAATGTCCCAAAACTGTTCTAGTCTTCGGAGATTAAACAATTCCAATCAGTTTTCCATAAAATAGGCTTTCGAAGGCAGCAAAATTTACACACAATGGCCTTTAAGCATGCAGAACAAAGAATTCCAGAATTTTAACTACAGAAGGAGAATAACTTACGTTTACTAATTTCACCTACCACTAGCAAAAAATTACGTGAGACACGAATTTGACAATAAACATGCAGACTTCAAATTTTTCGCGCGTTGTAGGCTGGTTGCTGATTGCTTATTTGTTAAACCTTATGGTTCTCTCAAATTGAAAGGCTCATAAGAATTAGTCAAAAAAGAAAAAAATGTCAGAATGTGAACCATATTTCCTAGAGAGTGAACATTTGACTCGGAGTGTCCGGAGACTAGTGCAGTTACCCTACGTAATATGTCAATATATATTTCTCATCAACTTACCCCCGAAACAAAAGTATTTCCCGTTTCACTTGGGGCCAAATCCAACGACATTACATCGCCCGTATGTCCGTGGAAACTTTGCAAAAGTTGACCGGACTCTACATCCCATAGGGCACAAGTTGAATCACCGCTTCCTGTTAAAATTTGTTGATCGGAATTCGGAAATGTACAGCATGACATATAACTGGTGTGAGTCCCGACTGTTCGTTTCTTCGACGACATATCTTCGTCGAGAGTAATTGGATAGACGGTTACTTTGTTATCGAGTCCACTGAAATTGAGATGGGATTTTGAATTATGTTTTCCTAAGATACGTGTACTGAATACGAAAAACATACAAAGGTATATTCTTTAAAATTGTTTCATACGGCATAAATCGAGCACTTTCGATATATTTTCCAAACAAATTTTCGCGATTTTCTTACACTTACCCACAAGCAACTAAATTCCCGGACGGTGCATATGCACATGCCATTACCCACGTAGTCGGCATGGTGACAGCATGCTCTTTGTTTGTAGTGAAGGCATCCCAAATAATCAATTTTCCATCCTGCGACGATGATACAATATGACGTTTATCGGGACTCCAATCGGAACACAGAACTTTCGCTTGATGACCCTTGAGAACTCTTCGAGGCTTGATATTGATGTAAGTAATCATCTCGAGACGATCAGCCACCGTCGATACTAAAATATACAAAAGGACGTTTATAAATTAAGACATCAATCTTCCAGAGGAATTTTCATTAAAATCTAGAAACAAACTCACAGCTAACATCATTCAATTTGGCTCGTTCCTCTTCCAATTTGGCCTTCAACGATTCCGCTTCCTTCATTAGCGTTGCAATTTTATCATTTGCATTGTTCGGATGAATGGCAGTTGCCTCGGACATGTTTTTCTCGATTAAGCGAATTTTGATGAATATTCTGCGATTACGCTTCCGACCGAAAGACCGATAATTTGACGATGCACGGGCAAGTTCTATATAAACACTGTCTATTTATCAATTAGAATGAATGGGAACGTACGGAAGAACGATTTAGAATTTAGATTTTAATGTTTCCCGTGCCTAAAGAAAGTTTTACGACACTACAAATCGATAAAACTCTCTGCGTGTATATACGCTAAACAATAGTATGGAGAAATTAAAGATAAACAAATGGAATTCCGTATAGAATTGAGGGCGGCATCTAGATATTGGGGAAATTTGAAGGTTTGTGTATTGGGTGCTGATGGCGGGAAATGTTTAGATTTGTGTGGAAAAATAGGGGAGCTCAGTATTTTATGATGGTGAGAAATTTGTAAAACAGTTATTTATTTTGTATGATTGAAAGTCCGTGCATTTTGCTATAAATAAGCAATTTAAAACAAAAGACAAATTTTAGACGTCTGGCAACTGCGTACTCGAGATGCCTTTTTTTTAGAGGAGCTCTCGGAGATTGGCCGAGCAGTTTTAGAAATCATTGTTTTTGCAAATAAAAAATATCGAAAAAAAGTTAAAAGCTACCACGATAGGTATATAAGTTTTTACGTCAGTCAATCAAAATGTTTTCAAGATGAAATTCTTGAAAATCAGCTTTTATTGGCCTTGTGACTGTGTATAAAGCGAAAATTATCAGCAAGCTTATTCCTGAACGTCTGAATGAATCAATTTAAAATTGATTTTCGGGCATTATTAATATTTGATTATTTTAATTGAATGAATTGAAATTTTAGCTTAGGGTTACTAATTGGATGACATCAGTTCGCGATCGGCACTGATGGAGAAAAACTTGTTGAAGAAGGTCGGTACCGGACCCTGGTTGGAGCGCCGGTGATGATCATGAAATGGAAATTTTAAGCTAGGAATATAAACTTTCTAAATTTCTCTCAAATGCAAATTCAAATATCTTAGCCAAAAAAATTTAAAACTTTCAAATCATTTCACATCAAAATCCCACATTATACACAACATCAAAAGACCCTCATCATCAAAAAACTAACCTATTGCCAAACTCTATGCATCCTTAAAGAACTCTCATCGGTAAATCTCACGTTTCATCAACGATTTTTCCAATTCCGACTATTGTTTTTGATCACGCACAGTTTTACGGAATTCCAAAAATTGCATGTGCAGCGTAAGTTACCTACTACTGTGCCATACCTTGTCACCATCAGCCCAAGCCAGTTAGCAAGCCCGCCCGCCCGTGGCGTCAAAGAAAATCGGTCCAACTTGAATGAAATTTCCACTCCAGCTCATAGAGACAACCACAGTCGATTTTGACCACCTACACAGGATCAAATTGGCTGCTTGCAAGGACGAAAACAACAGTAATGCAGGCGAGTTTACATGCTCAGACGGACGTGGAAATGGCGAAGAATGATGACAAGTTTTCATGATGTCCTTATTCGGCTGTTGTTGTTGTTTCGGATCACGCGGGACGTTTGTAGCCGAGATGCTGTGACTCTGAAAGGACAATGGTATCCTGCGTGCAGTATTGGCGTGAGAAAACATGGATTCGAGTAATTTTATGCATAACAGGTAGATACGTTGTTCTTGGGCAGGGAGTGAATGGAGGTAATTTGAAGTAATTGTGGGCTGGATGGTAGGCTTTTGTAAAGGAATATTAGTTTATTGTCCGTGGAAATTTGAACAGTGTTGAGTGTTGTAAAATTCTCCTAGTGAGGCAAGTGCAATATGAATGTTATTTTGAGAAATGTTTTATGAATGCAAGATTCAAGGATATTCTCACGCTAAGGCTTTTTACGAGCTTTAAAATAGTGGTTGAAAAAATTGGTTTAACTTGGCAATAGTATAGTGATTGGTGTCAAATTTGCTTCTTACCTGCACTATTCATATATTTTGTCAAAAAATGAGCGCAAAGTAATTAAATTATCCTTCTTTAATAACTGTTGTCCTTCGCATATTATCTGCTAATTATATTCTTTATTTTAGCACGTTTTTTAGTTCCGGTTTACATGCAATCACCTTGCAGGTGAATATTAATCTGCAGTCGTTTTTATTTCAAACGTATCCGTAATTTGTTCTTTGCGAAAAATTCTCCTTTCTCCTGTTTTTCTTCCTTCAAATAAATTCTTGCAAAATTAATTGATCGTACAAATTCGTATGTCAAATATTTCAATTCTTAACTGAATTTCTCTATCTTTGGCATTACCATACTTATATTTCCCTAGTTAGAAGCAGCATTAACACACATTCATTCCTCCTCACCTGGCTTCTTCTTCGGTTCAACACCAGCAAATGAATAAACACACACTTGCAGCCACTATCCATCTTTCCAACCTCGTCGTATCGTAAATTCCATATCCAATTCAATGATTCCAATTCATCGCCATCAACATCCACACCCCCTTCCTGCTTTCTGATTCTTTCAAATAAGTCATATTGCGTTCATTTCATACTTTTTCTCGCTCCAACCATCGTTCGCACGGGACATTTTCTCTCGTAATTACTACACGTTTCCGATATGCAGTCATACTGAGCGGGTGAGCGAATTCATATTACAAGAAAGAGAGAGAATAAAATCATCGACTGAAAATTGTAGCTCCGTCTCAGCTACTCAGCTCATTTATTGTGCAAGTCAAAGTGAGATGGAGAGATGATAGACAGAGCGCAAAAATTAAAATAATTGAATACGAGAATCTCACTCTTTATTTACACTCAGCAGCAGCAGTCGTCTTTTGAGTTCTTCATGCTCTCTGCGGTCGTTCCGCTCTGCAAGCAAACGGGGAGAGTTTTACTGGAGTATCCATCGAACTCAGAGCCAAGTGAATTTCAAATCCAAGACCAGATCCACAATTCTCAAATGTCTATGCTCGTGTGTGAATGTAAGTAGTGTGTACAAGTGTCGTGTCGTTTTTCCTCTCGACTTTCCGTGAAAAAATCAAGTTTTCAATTAGAAATGAATGAAATTCTGTATTTCTCGTAATCATTCGCATACGAAACGGCTATTAGTTGAATATTTTATTGTGCCCGAATAATTTAAGACTGATCTCGCGTCGTTCTGTCGTGTTTTCCTTGGGAAATTCGTGCAACGATTGATCGATTTGGCAGATGAAATTTGTGTGCCGAAGAAGTCATCGTCGTCGTTGCTGCGTTCTGCTGGCCTTCTTTTTCGTGTTTTGATGGTTTTTCATTTTGGTGGCCGTTTGCCGTTTTGTTTGGTGATTTATTGCAATTAGAAACTAGTGCTACTGCAGTGAATGGCGAACGTGAACATTTCGATTGAATGTGGCCAGTGATTGTGCAAAGGAATTCGTGAGTCCGTCGATGTGAAAATCAAAACCGTGCGTGAAAAACATGCAAACGTCGTCTCCGTCGTCGTCGTTATCGTCTTGGCCATCGAAGTCGCCGTCGTCGTGGTTGTTGTTGTACCCCTGGTTGTAGTTGCTGCGAGCGATCGTGCTTCTCGTCAATGGATACTGGAATTGTACGGTTTTTGTTGTTGTTAGTGCGCGTGCAGCAGGAGCCTTACCGCAATTATTAGCTTGAAATTGACTTGGCTACTAGGTAGAGTGACCCGACCCCGACCCGCTAAGTGCATTTGGTTGCCCCATTGAAAAAAACTAGGTGTGAAACGGGCTTAGTGAGTTTTATTGCATTGTGCGATCGGTCGGTGCTGCACCAGTTGGACCAGGTCGAACCTCGCCCCTCGTCGGTCGCGTCGTAGTCGAAGCAGCAGCAACAACAGCAGCAGACAGTTCCCAGTCAGAAGAGCTCTGTGGAACCAGAACCGTCAGTCGTCGAGGTAGATTTGTGGAGCATTTTTCTGGGCGAAGACGAAAACACGCCGAGAAAAACGAAAAAATACAACACAAAAAACGCCAGCAGATTTGAGATCCATCCATTCCGAGTGCCAACGCCGCCGTCTGCTACTACTCGCGAAACGTTTTGGTTTGGAGTTTTTTGTGTGGTTTGCCGAGCCCAGACCTGGCTGGCGAGAAATGAATGAAATTCCCTGCGAAATGAACTTTTTGTTGTATAAATTGTGGTGCAAAGACTGCAGCAGCCGGAGCAGCAGTTGTTGGCAAACGCAAATTGCATTCTCCTCGTCGCGTCAGACGATAATGTTTTGAGAAGCTTGAGGATTGTCTCGAAGAACTGATCATCGAGTCACAAAAGCATAATCCGAGTCTAGCGAGAGTCTTTTTGTTTTTGGGTTGCAAAAGTGTAGACGTAACACGAAAACGCAGAGGTACAACTGGTTTGAAGGTATTTAGGAAAGACTGGAGCATTTGGCGCCTGTTGATCGACAGACTCAAAGCTGGAAATAGTAAGACCTTCGCGCCGCAATCAGTATTTGTACAGTAGAATAGGCTCAGCAGCTCCTTAGCCTCAATTCAACTTCAGGAGTGTTATCGGAAGGAGCTTACCACAAAAAAACCACCGTACGCAAGAAACCATTCACTAGTACTTTGTCGATGCATTGGTATTTTGCTATTTGGTCTCATTATTATCAACATTTTAGGCTCTATTCGATAACAACCAATTTAAGACGAATCTTGAAAACAATCGAGAGGATATAATAGCCTTAAAAGGAATTAAAGAAGACAGACAATCCATGCTTTGATGCGCATCTCCTAAACACATCTAATTTCAAGTTTCAACTTCACTATCAACCCAAAAGACAATACCGAGCACCGCTTCAAATCTCAATTTAGTGAAATGACATCAGAACACTATTATAAGACGGACGAACTATATAAGGAATTTGCGCTAAGAAGTCTAACAACACTGACAGCTCCTAACCAAAAAGAAAAACAAATACTCGAACTAGAGTTTGCATTGCGTTATCCGCTCGAAACGGTTGTGGAGCAGCTCAGCAGCTCAATGTCAGAGCTAATGCTGAAAAATTGAAAAACATGGTGTAATTTTTCGTAAAAAAATTTACGAAAGAAAATAGACACGGTGAGCCCCACAGTGTGGAAGTTGTCTTTCCATACTGTCTTCCGTCGTCGAAGCGATTGTCTGTCTGTTGTCTTGAGAGCAAACAGCCGTACGAAATATCGGTGTAAAGTAGCGAAATAATCGACACCACCGAAGCAACCACCCGCGCACGCATGTTGCTACGATCGTAGATTCGTGCCCGAACCAGATTCTCATACTATATCTCGTTTCAAATGTGCGGAAGCAGCCGACCCATCGCAGGCGGTTAGTATTACTAACAACCAAAGCACTTTTAGTTGCTCGAACCTCTTGACACGAACAAGATTCATATCTAGATCTTCTCTAGATCTCTATCTACGTAATACACAATCCAAGTGTTCTTCATTCAGTGCCTTGACCTTCAGTAGAATTACAAAAAGAACAGAAAGTCCCTAATAGACTTCACAATATCCACCACCAACCCCTTTCGTGCCGGGTGAAACAGTCAGTGTCCGGTAACGTGGTTGCTCCTCGTGCCGCGGAACGGAAATAAAAATGACTAAATTTCCCGTGCAATCGTCATCGTTCGAACATTACCGTCCCAATCGTCGTTATCACAATCGCAAACTTTATTACAAGTCGCAGAATTCGCTAGTATCCGTATCATCGTCATCGGCGGCATTCACTCTATTATCACCTCTGCCAGCTTGTTGCTCGCTGCCATCGTTATCATCGTCATCGTCTCAACTAGCACGGATTTCGCCAGTTTTATCGATCAGTTGTCACAGCCGCCACCGCGATATTGCAAGAAACCTCCATAGCACCACCAGACACCGGAGCAACGATATCATCATCATTCCTCAATTTACGGTCAATTGCGTGTGGGCTGTTGCTTGAGTGTCGCTAGTTGTTACATTCAATTTGAATATTTTGCGAAATTACTCGAAAAAAAGTGGAAGAAAGAACCTTTAAATTGATATTAATAGTGCAGAGTTAGTTACATACGTGCTCTGAGTTCGGGAAGTGAAAAAAATCTCCAAACTATAGAAGTGTTCGAACCCTTTTAACGGTATTTGTAATTCGATCAAGTGCCCTAAACTAAGTCCCTTCGAAATCCAGTGAAATCAAACAAGCCCCTCTTCCGAAAATATCGTAAGACCTTGCTTGGATATATCTACTAGCCATCATCAGTATTCATTTTGGACAAGCCTTCACACCCTATTGCAACCCTCCTTAAAATAATCGAAACCCTTCAAAATATCTGCACGCGACTATGATGAATACAGATTCCGATTATCATTTATACGATTCAAATCAACGAAATGCCGATAAATTGTCGAACATGTCACAAACAATCGAAACTACT
This sequence comes from Nemotelus nigrinus, assembly GCA_947369275.1. Classification (NCBI taxonomy): domain Eukaryota; kingdom Metazoa; phylum Arthropoda; class Insecta; order Diptera; family Stratiomyidae; genus Nemotelus; species Nemotelus nigrinus. Next base: position 145,693,265 of record OX376373.1, read on the forward strand.
ACAGCAACCACCACAAATAGGCACCAGGTGGTGGAATCATTCCCATCACGACTTGCAGCATCACAGAAATTTGAAAAATTCGATCAATCGAATAGTAGGAGTAGTAATAATAGCAACAATAACAGCTGTAGTGATAAGTCCACAGATACGCAAGAGTATTTCTGTTGGAATCGATTAATGTCGAAAAATGGTCGTGGTAGTTGTTGCTGTTGCATTCAATGCAATTATGACGATATTGCAACAACGATACGAATGAAAACCCGAGAAATGAAGCAGCAACAATCGACGGAATCGGTGTTTTATAAGTTCCTTGGACGATTTTCCGGTAAGTTTGATATTAATTGTTTGAATATAACTGTTAATTTTCGTATGTAGTTATTTAAATTGCATTAATTTGACGTATCTGGCATTGAAATGTGCTTAAATGTTGAATGTCGAAGCTTTGCGGCGTTAAATAAATTTGAATTCAATCGTCCCAGCAGCTTAAAATGTATCCCCGTGACATACCACAAGGCACTAATTGGAAATAATTATATTTCTTAAGAAACTTTTCAGCGTTTTGGTAAAGAACTTTATGTACGCCTGTAATTTTTTCGGACTGTTGCTCAAATCCGAATTCTATCCGAATCCCCAATACTATACGAGAATACCACCGCAGAGCTCCAAATAGAGTCGGAATTTTAGTCCAAATCCCCAGTTTAATTCAGCTTGTCCGATTTAGGAGAAGCTAGCAGCTACATACGTATACATATTTCTCCTAGACTACGGTACATTCGAACTTCTTCGAAGAAATAATGAGTTACTCTCATGATAGAAGTCAGCCTGTACTGATCTGCATTTAATGTCTGATTGAAGCAGAATTACAAAGTTCGCAAGTCGAAACCTCCAGTACAACCTCCGGCCACTATCTCTTAATATGCAGACAAGCGATTGACAAATTAAACTCCCAAAAATGCAATACAGGTACTGACTTATTCGTACCTACCTACCAAATGGATGATGTGATTCATGGATATCTTGAGCAACGGAAACGCAGGTGTCACCAACTTACCATTCGATGGCAAGTTGACGATCTGCGCATTCATTGATGAAAACATGAGATTTTTTTATTTTAATTTGTTATTAATGCTGTATTTAATTAAAAGGATTTATAAGTGTTGTTGCTAGCATGGTTGAAATGGAAGGGAGGGGAAATATTTAGTGAAAGCTCATCATTAGGAATAATGTTAACGTTAAAAGTAATGTGATTAAGAAGTTTGTAAACCATTTATAATTAATTAATAATGATAACGTTAAAAGTAATGTAATTAAGAAGTGTATAAATCATTTATAATATTTCGTGATAGGCCACAACCTATGTTGTTATTAGATTTGCCAACTTATTTATGAAAAAAGGTTAAAAAAAGATTAAAAATTATAGTATTAAAATTTAACCATATGAAATAAAAGACCAAATTTTTCCTTTAAAAGCTAAATATATTTCATTTTCTTTACTTATATCGATATTTCGGTGCCAATCTACTCTTTTCTTCAGTGTCTTTAGGTCATAGAAAAGTCCAGATTATCTTCAAAATTCTCGAATCTGTTAAGAAATTAAAATATATCTCGCATCCCAAAGAAAAATTAGTCTTTGATTAAAAATCTTTAATTTTGGAAGCTAGGAAAAATTGAATCATTTAATTCTACTAAAATTTATTCGTTCATTTTCATGAACGCCAAACTACTTCCCATCGAATTATCGTTTGTCAATTAAAATTCTTGGCATACTTTTTTTTGATAGATAACAGGAAGATAGAGGAGAATTGTATTAGTCGATATTGGTGATACATAACTCATAAACAAATATGATGAATGTATTTGAGTCATCGAAGATGTGTGGATAGAATTTTTACCATCGAATGAAATGAACTTTGATTTGAAAGTACATTGCAGTAGTGGTAGGCATGTCTTTTGAAGTGTTTTTTAAGAATTTTTGTATTTCTTAGAAATGCATAGTTTAGGATAGAAGTGTCCAAAAGGGGTTTTCTCGTTAGTTGTTAATTACTACCTGCAGGTCTGCTGCAGAGTCAATCCTGAGAGGAGGACCTAAGGCTTTGTCCACTTCCCGCTTGAAGATCTCTCAGTTTGTGTTTCTTGGGAATACGAAACGGCCGAGAATTGAAAGTTGAGCTAAATTTCAGCGTAAAGCATGATGGGCCTTCAAGCACCGTCCAGTTTTCTATTAATTGGTCGTTGGACCCATTGTGTAGAGTGATGTCTAGCAGGTTTTGACTGAGCGATCCCTTAATTACAAAAATGGTCATAGCTGGCAGCCCTTTCATGATTTTTGTATGAAATTCGTACGACATTTGGTTCACGTCAGAGTATAGGTCCTTACCGCATTTCTCGATTTGCTAGGACTGGATTATAATTAATAATAAAACTGAATAAAGACTCACCTCTTTCATTAATATTATTGCTTCTCCAGACGGTGTGATGCGCGTTGGCTTCTGCTCCTAAGTGCACCTACTTTTTCTGGCTGAGTAACTCTGTGGGGAGTTTCGTAGCAAGCGACCGTGTCGTGTGCCATGTACAGGTGAAGGCTAGGAGTATAAGCTTCTCCTTGTCCTCCTCACATGCTACGACCGTCAGATCATCCGTGCTGAAATTAGATAGCAGATAAGCGTAAATATTATTCCTTGTCAGCATAACCGTTTTTATTTTAGCTACTGTAAGTGAGGAAGAAGAGATTGAAAACTGTGACACCAGCCCAACAACCCGGTCTTCTGCAGAGATCCAAGGCTCCTGAACAAGCGCCGCGCCAAACTGACCTTCGTGCTCGTAGTTCGATCGAGGCCAACTTACTGTGAAGCAAATTGCAGTATTTTTGGTGTCGGCCGTGACGTCCCTCTTCAGCCTGCAACTCATCCTTTTGGAGACTAGTTGTTGTATTCTAGGGCGTAATCGTGCCTCACTCTCGATATCAGCAGTCTACAAGGTGTTTTCATTGTCATCCTTGGAATGGCGTCTCTTCAGGCGCAGATAAACGCGACCTACGTCCAACGCTATATTGCCAAAACTAGAGCAGGTCTTCAGACTCTTTCTTGATCTGGAGTATTTACACCTGGCCATCGTCTTGTGCTATCGATTCTTGACATCCAGAATCTTCCAATCGTGCATTGGAACACCAGAATTCTGCCTCTGCTGCAATTTTAGGGCCACCTCCGGTGTTATTATCTTCGCTCTGGGAGGTGCTGCGGTGCTCCCTCTGTCTAGTATTTATCCTTCCCATAGATCAGGTAATTCCTGGACTCAGGTAATTCCTGATAACGCAGACCAGCGCAATTGATGATCTTAACACTCCGGAACCAGCCCAATCCGTCAAACGAGGGTATAGTCAGTTCGGTGACAGCTTGGAATGCTTCTGCTCTACCGATAGATCGCTGAACTCTACGCCTGCACGCTAGAGCTCTTCGCATCAGTTCTGCTATCTCTTCGGTCCACCAATAAGCCTGTTGCTATCAGGAGGTTGTCACGAAGGTGGCATCGAAAAGTCGCACGCTCGCTTGATTTTGCCCATGGTAAACTTTACCCCTGCCTGAAATGTTCCCTGCCTGAACTGTCACTAGCCCTACTTGATCTGCGCTGCCTTCACCAGCAAAGTTATCGTCGAGGGACTAAAAAAGCTTTCTCCTATCTAACTTGGAAATATTCCAGCCAAGTATTTTTCGACTGCAGCTTTGCGAGTTTTGGTTTTCCTCTGATAGCACGAAGCTGATGTAGCTATGTTCACTGCCAGAGTACTTTTCCATCACCCTCCAGCTCCTAGCCAGCGCCGACAATTCTTCCAAAATGAGAGGTATAGACTCTCCGAACGCCGGTCTACAATACGTAGCTGTTGAGCCCCTATTCAGTACAGCAATGTTCAATCTAGCCACCATTTCCATAATTATATTTCCCATTGGGTTGGCATTCCCCACTCCAAAACTCTTGCGTTTCTTGCAAAATTACCTAATTGGGTCGTTTGGCGAGAAATAGCAAGTCACACATACCCATCACCCGAACCCTGCTGATCCCCTCGGATTCTTCAAGCGTTTGCAACCCATAGAGCTGCATAACAGGAAGCGTCTGTATACCAAGTCTCTGGATTTCTCCTTCCATATGGTTCATTAATCATTGCAATATGGGCTTTGGATTCGCAAATCTTCCGCCGTATGACACCTCTGTGTGTTCCCTTGGAGAATCCTAATCTACGAAGCTTCTTCTGTGCTTCAAGCGCTTCTCTGAAAGCTTTACAGGCTCCTGACCCCAGAATGTGATTTTCTTATCCTGGTTTTGATTCTGATTACACAACAAGCAGAATGGCACAGCGGTGTATGCTTTTGCGGGGTGGCCACATTTCCAGCAGTTGCTGCTCCGATCGGGTCCTTTGCAATATTTTTTCGTGTGATCGTAGCCCATACACGTGTAGCAGCGCACTACCTCGGGTCGCCTCTTTAATCTGGCGTTCACCCAGCCATATCTCATTCGCCCATCCTTAATTAGCTTCATAGCTTTTGAGTCCCCCAATCCTACTACGGTTTTCTGCTGTTCTCTTGCGTTTGGAGGTGGTAACGTAATTGTATCATTTTCGATTTCCCTCTCCCGAATCGTAGCCGCTACTTCTTCCTCGGTTGTAAGGCTGTCGAGGTCAAGAATCTCGATTTTAGTGTTGGAAACAAGTTTTTTAACCTCCCCCAAGGCCCCTACCTCCGTTTGAATGGCCTCACCAAATCTCGCATTTTGCGAGTGTCATGAGCATGTAGCGTATAGGCTACTAATTATCAAATGAAGTAAACACGGATACTAATACTTTAATAACAAACTATTTATTAACTAAGAACTAAACTAAAAGGCAGGACAGAATAGAAATGGTGAGCGCGCCCACGGCACGACCTAGTCGGTCGGCTGATGAAGATGAAGTTGTAATTCTACGTACTGACGATGGTTATGCAGTGTGGGTCATGTTGGTACCGCGACACTGTGTCCAACCATGTGGTCCCCACAAGCACTCCGTCGTCTGCCGTTTTTCTTATTTGACGTATCTGTGCGTCTACTTTGTTTGGACTCATGCCTACACGGACCTGTTGAAGGACCCCCGTTTAAGTTTTTCCTGGGGCTTTTGCCTTCTTAGCCCTAGATCCTTGCATTTTCTTTCGCCTGCACTTATCGGATTCGGACCGCAGTTTCAGCCACACTTTTTCAAGAGATGCTACGGATATCAACCTCTCCTGCTTGCTGTTTCCCTTCCGAGACCTTTTTGCCACAGTCCAGTCTCGGATCGTGATATAGCCGTATTTCCGCCATTCGGGCTAGATTCACGAGTCCTTGCCCGTTTTTTCCACTTTGTCCTACAGACCTCAATCACTTCGAGAGCTTCCTGAAGTTCCAAAAAACCATCTGTAACTTGTCGCGATATCTGCTTTTGAGCCTGAGATGCTGTTGCTGTGCTCTTGACGATAAGCCGGTATCTTCATTTCCTCTTGGATTCTTTCTTTGGCTATGTAACTTATCTTTGGGGAAGTACCTATCGAAATCCTTGGAGAAGCGCCTACTAGCACGCAATGACTTCGTATGTTCTTTTGGATCAATAATCGTTCCGCGCGTGAAGTTTTCCCCTCCGCCTTTTCTGGTACTAGTCTCGCTTGTCACCATTAAAAGGCTTTGGGTGTCAGACAATTGAAGCACCCTCGGTTCTATTCTCAAAGAACTCTTGCCAGCAGGTGGCGTTCTATGCACCTTTGGTCTTCCGACGAAGGGATTTACGTCCTTAATCACTGACGCACTACCGTCAGTTACTGCTTGCTTTTCGTTTTAGTTTGTAGTATTTGTGATCGTTTAATGGGTCCCCCCTCAGAGCCGCTATTTCAGCCCGGATTGACAGTCGCCTTAATGGTTCTCTAAAGAGGAAATGAGTAAGTGAAGGAAACGGGTAAGAGGAGGAAACGGGTAAGAAAAAGGACGTGTAAATGCAAGAAAAGAAAGAAAACAATAAAGAGGACAGCGGGTAGCTGACACTTAACCTCCATAGCAATGCAGTCACTGGATATCGACGATCCGCCAGTACTGGGTATCCGACTTTCTGCATTGTAACTCTATCTCCTTTCTTGTCTTCCATAATTTTTTTTTAATTCAGGGACTCCTTCGTCTAGGTCCGCTCGACCCTCGAAAGGGCCACTTTTAACGTTACAAACATAAGTTATTTATGCATCGTATTGTCACTGGCGATGAAAAGTTAACTTATTTCAACAACCCGAAGAGCAATAAATCGTATGCCAAGTGCGGTAAACGAAAAAATTCAGCGCCAAAACGGAATATCCATAACTATTTTTCGGTTTGTGCGTTCAAGCTGGTAGAGCGCTTCGTTCACAAATTTACAATAAGTCGTTTTACGCCACCCGCCTTATAGCCCAAACTTTGCCGCTTGTGATAACCACTTGTTCGATCGATTCAAACTAAAAATCAATTAATTCGTACCAAGTCTTAAAAAATGAAAAAAAAACAAATTTGGAAATGCCATAGCTTCCGATGGACAATATATTGTACCAAGTTTTGTAAACAAAGTCCTAACTTAGCAAAAGAAAACTTTTAAAGTTTGCTTGCTTTACAAAACAATTTTTACAAAAACAATTTAAATTTAAAAATGAAAGCTTAGAGCCTAGATAGACAGCGCAGCCTAAATAATAAATTGTCGTAAATTATCATTTAAGTGCCGTGTGTCATATGCTAATTTGGACTAATCACCACTAAATGACCAAATTACCAATCATTTAGCAAATCGCTAACGATCATCAGACTTTCTTAATTTAATCTTTAATGAAGTAGAGTTGCCTGATATAATACAAATTTCCGTTTTAAAAAGTCGCTTTTCCCATTGAAAAATAATAAGGCAACTTTTTTGAAACGTCAGATTAAATACGGCCATACCACACAGGAACAACCGTCAGATCACCGAAGTTCTCGTCAGATCACCGAAGTTAAGCAGTGTTTTGCACGGTTAATACTTCGATGGAGGACCGCTTGTCCTTTTTGCCGTCGGATACCAACAAACTAGTTGTCAAGGAAGCACTATACAAAAAAGTTCAAAATATTTTGTATTCCAGCTTTACTAATTAGCACATAAGCGAGGCAACATACACCTTCAATTCCTCCATTTTACAGAAACTTGTTTCTTTGAGTGACAGATAGTCAGTGACAGTAATCATCATTAACGCAAGGGCTGTGTGTCAGGTACTTTTAAATTACTAATTTAGGTATAAATGATCATTAGTATATTATTAATTTAAGTGCCTGTGTGTCTAGGCTCTTACTGTCAAATATAAGTATTGCCAGGTGCAAAGAAAATATCAATTGCAGGAATGCAGTTCACATGCAGGATGAATAGCACAAGTCTAAGAATTGATCCCTGCGATATGCCTATAATGATGAAACCTTCCCGACTGAAGCACTGTAATTGTTTTGTAACAATCCGCCTATCCAATAAATAATCGTTTAACATCGAATTAAACTTTTTACGATTCCCTAAAATACACTGCTAAGCTTACCGTATATACACAATCTTATCGTATATGTTAGTTATCACAACTTAGATGTAAAGACTTAGATGTAAAACTTAAAATATTGTTAGCACTAAATTACCAAATGCATAAATAAAGCTATTATTATTATTAAACTTTTTGCAAATACCATATTTTTCGAGACGTTGGAGCGAAATTCTAAGATCAATATTGTCAAAGGCCTTCTTAAGATCGACAAAAATGGCTGGTACATAGTTACCTTTATCTAATGCATTATTAATTAATTGGACTGCGTCTAATGTGGCCGTTATTGTATAATATTGTGTTTCAAGCAAGTAAAAGAAATACTTGGTTACGCGAAGAAAATTTTCTCATACTAAAAATGAAAGCTTATTGTCAAATATAAGTGCTGCCATATGCAAAAAGAATACATGTGACAGGAATCCTACTCATATCATCATCAGCGCTATAATCGGAGTCCGAACCTAGCCTCTCTTAGCAAGTCTCGAAGCCGTCTAATTAGGCGCCTCACAGCTCTGAGCATCCAGGTCAACTCCATCCCTCCAGTGCAATATCTAAAAATATTTAAGTTTCAAAGCGCTTTAACTTTTGCAATATTGATTAAGTACTGTAGAAGTATTTACCTTGTTTTGTTTATTTTTAGTTAGACATTCAGTTTTAATGCTATCAAAAAAGGCATTCAATATTTATTTGTGAAGAAAATATTTTATTTATGTCGACTTTAACTTTTACTGATATTTTTGCTGATTAGATATCTGATAGATCAGTTTTATATTTATGCGTTCCAGAGGGAACTAAAGCTCACGAAAAATCCACTAACTACTCTTGTGTGCGATGTCAAGATGACTTTCTACTTTCACCTAAACACGAAATTATCATTTTTCCCACCAAACACAAACAGCCTGCCCTTGGCGAAATGTCAGACACCTTTGTTCCAGTTAAACAAACTCAAGTCACCGAATGACAAATTGAAAAATAAATGCTTATCAAAGCAAAAAAAGCAGCCAGCGATGAACCGAAAAATGACTTGTCTAATCCATTTAACCATCAACCGGCCAACCCTTCCATCATCTATTCTCTCGGAAAATGTAAATTGTTTCAATGCCAAACCCTATTAGCACCATTGCATGCATTCACATCATTATAAGGACCTCTCCCCGTCGACAAACACTCGCAAACAACCTTATCAGCGGCCTTAGATCAATTCCTTATCTAAAACACTCTACAGTTAATCAACGCCTTCCATCTAAATGAATGTCTCGTGACATAGCGACAACTTTTTGTTTCGAATCGTTTTGCATGCTTGCTGCTTCCTTGCTTTCTTTTCTCTAATAGCAACTAATCATTGTCGTTTTCGAGGTCTTCTCCGACACTTGCTCGCGTTCATCACTTGTTCGCAGCCACGCCAGACCCGTGCACTTGTTCTAATTTCTCTGGCACCGTAGCGTAATACGCTTCTGTTTCTGCTTGTTCTTCTAGGAATTCCCATGACGACAAATATTATATGTTTGCATTCATAGTAGAAAATTAGTCCCAATTTTTATCGCAACGGAACTAAAACTCAGCCAGCCAACTTACTGGGCAATTACGGTGACAATTTTGAAAATACAGAAACGACCCCGCCGAAGAAACCAGTCGTGTCTTTAGTACGTCGATTCTTGCACAAGACTTTCAACACATCCATAATCTATCTTGTGCATGAAGTGTGGAGGAATTGAAGTTGTTGGCTGGTTGGATGGATGGCTGGATGAATAGTTGGTCGGGTGGACGCAGGAAAAATTAAAGAATCCGTAAGCAGCAAGGCGAACCGAAAAAAAACCACGACAGAGCAACAAAATTCGTTTCATGGCACTTTAACACGACAGGTGAGCAGCGAGCCCAGTCAGGCAATTCGTTCTGTTTAATATTACGCTTTTTTTGTTGTTGTTGTCGCGGCAGTCGTTCTCATCTACTTACACTCGATATCTGCTCGCCACCACCAGCGCCGACTGTTAGTTTTTCTACATATTCTTTAAGTTCGCGTTTTTTACGTTCATATTGCTGTTATTGTTTTCTTTCCAGAGGTCATTTTAGTTTATATAATTTAACACAGGCTAGCCGGAGGTGGCGGCCGGCATTGCGCGAGACCAGACCGGCACGATGACCGCGTGACACCTTGGTAGCGCTACTCAAGTCCACAAAGTGTCCCGCGTTTCGACTCGATTGCTTTGCCCAGCGCTGTGCCTAATGCAATGCAAAGTGAATATTTTCGAGATAAGCAAAATATGCCTAAAAGGCATATACATCCAACCAACCACGAAATAACTGGCCTAACCGTCCTTGTGCTGCAAAAATAGAAGTAAATCGAGTGAACGGATTCGTCTTAGACCCGGCAAAAAAAAACAAACGACCTTTCTGTAATTCAGTCATATCTAATGCAATCTCCTGGGGGATATACCTATGCGGATTTTGTTTGGAATATATTTCATATTTACGAAGAATAACGGAAGCATTGGATTGCATTTGATTAGAGAGGGTTAATGACCAAAAGTTACATGCTAATGAATAAATCAGTATATCTTTAAAGAGATGGATACGTGACGACGGGCTGAACACAGGGATGGGGGAAGCTATGTAGTTAAGTACAAGGACGTTAGGTTTAAATGACGTAAGGTACATTCCGATAACTTCAAGGAATGTTGTCGATTTGGCTTTGCGTTTGCGCTGAGAACTGTTTTATTGGAGCTAGTGCTTTCGGCACTTTGGCTGCCCTTCACTGGGTGGGGCGACTCCTCGACCCAACTCAATCAATTCTTACCCAAAGTCAAATATGTAATTTGCAGTTGTTCCGAACTATTTCCTTGTTCCGCATTATTCCGATATCCGTTTGAACATCTCTCGTTAGGACGGGCTAAGGTGTTTTTCAGATGTTCGATGGTACTGTTAGGATTTTGGGATCTACCAATGGAATTAATTGAAATTAAACAAAAAATCCATGTTTTTTAAACATTTAATACAGTTATTTATTCAAGGAATAAAACCAATGAAATTATTACACAATAATTATATATAATTAAAATAAAGAAAACTAAACAATGTTTTATTTTCATCAAGCGAAAAATTCTCCCTCTGTAAATATTTTAATTTTTCACAATACATTTTATACTTAACCTAATAGTGAGCTAAAATTCATATTGAATGCAAGTATGTATGGGCTAAAATGTATGGTGGAATGTAAAGTGTTTGTGGAAAATTGTATGTGGAAAGATTTGTATTTCTGTAAGTGTATCCACAATACTCCCTTGTTAGCATTTTACGCGTTATCGCAAGGTGCACACTGGGCTGAATCCCGATTCTAGCTGGACAAAATTATTTTATAGGCATAACAAGGGCTAAAAGACTAGAATAGCTTAAGAGAATAATTTCAAAAAATACTTATACAAGGGAAAGAGTATGTCTTTTAGTTCTCAGAACAGAATTTTTGTATTGTCATATAACTGAAATATATGCTACTTTATTTTCTAGTAAAATGAAGCATTATTTTTATTAAAATTCAAAATCAGAATCATTTTCCGATTCGCTCGGAGAATCCTTCTCCGCTTCGCTAACAGCCATATTCCACTGAATCCGTGATCAGCTCCTTTGCATCAGGACTCAGCTCCTACAACGAGACTTTCTGGAAAGTCCCAAGGCCTGAAAAGCATGTGAACTAAGTTTTCACAGGGCTTTATATATGAGGACTTTCTAGTATGCTGTGCTCTGAATCGCTTCATGTCTTTACTTCTTGCCTCCTGTACCTCCTCTGAAAGCTGCTCTATTGGAACAAGGGCATGTTTGATGGCTAAAGAGCCATTTAAAAGGATTTTATGTACGCTGGGGGGCATCCTGTACCAGCCATATAAACGTGTGCACTTTGATGGCAGTCGTTTCTATTTGTTGGAGGGTGGGAATTTAAAAGTGAAGGTGGTTTATGCCCCTTCTCACCAAGATTGCAGTGCTTCCACCTCTATCTGTCAATCTATCATTACGATATGGATTGTAGTTAGAGATGTGGAGGCGATCAGCTGGCTTTAGAAATGTTTCCTGGATGAGCATGATGTTAACCCTATAATCATATAGAAATTGTATCAGCTCTCCAGTCTTGCTGATGATGGAAATTGCATTCCAAGTGAGAATGGTCACGTAGTTGGGGGAGTGACATTAATGTTATTTTTGTTAATTTTTTGAGCTGGAAATGTTGCGAGCATCTCGCTGTACTATTTTTTTCCATCAAGTCCTTCATCATGGTTTGAATTTGCTCTTGTATGTTGCAGAACAGTTGAACCATAATAGCCGGCTATGGGACGTTGGGCAGGGTCTGCTGCGCTGCAGGGTTGCTAACTTTGGGCTTGAGGGGTTGGGTTGTGGGTGGGGGTCGGGCTAATGGGGATGCTAGGTTCGCTTTTTATGATGTTTCCATATACCTCTGCGAACGTCTTCCTCAGGCTCTTGGGATTCCTTCAACATCCCCCATAACTCCACAGTTCACGCCCTTGGCGGTTTCTTCGCGTTGTTTCTTGCACTTCGCATTTAACGCATTTCGCCTGCGCATGGAAATTATTAACCGCATGGCCAAACTACTGACAGTTGTGGCACTGCGATTGCCCTCCTCTCGGTCACTGGGTTTCAACACTTTCAACTTTGCAGATGATTGGATGTTATAGATATCGGTTTCCGCACTTGAAAGGAAGACATCGACCAGCTTTGAGGTCCCATTCCTCAATTTGAAGAAGAAGTCTTCTAGCGGGTGGAAACCCTGAGTCTGGAGATCTTTCTTGATTTCCTCCGGTGTGAGGCCATGAAGACCTCGAAACACTACTTTAAAATTCTTTTCCTCCGATGTTAATCAAAACCGATATATTTCGATGCTAATCAAAAACGTAGCTCACAAAATATCCTTGCCTGCTTCGGAAAATTACATCGATTCGAACTGCAGGAAGTCATTGATATTTTCAGGCAGGCTTGATTTGAATATGTAACGCAATTACGCAAACCATAACGTAATTATCGCCGCCTTCAAAATGAAATCATAATTCAGATGATTAATAAATCTATTGATTTGATATTTGTTTATTTGGAATATCACGGCATGCAAAACAAAAGACGTCATTAATTTCCATCATTTAAAAAGTAATGATATGTAAGAGTAGATAAACAAAAGTTCTGGTCCACTACTGTTTTGTACAGATTGGCGATTTGAAGCTGATGAGAAAAATCAGAAAATGCTCAGTATATTATGATTGTCAAATGTTTAGAATCATCACTAGTTGTCAATTTGAAATTCCAGAAATAGTAATTGAAATTGATTGCGCAGTCAATTAATATGCACTTTTTGCAAATATGAACATAGCATTGACTTCCCACTTTAAAACTGACTAACTATCCACCTACCTACTTACCTACAAACTGGCCGCGTCACACATGCATTTATTTGTTGCTCCAGATTCGTCCACAATTTTTTCCGTGCAACTTTTGCATTGATTTGTGCGATACGAATATTTTATCATTAGTCATTAGATACAATTTGAAAAATTCGCGCACCCGGAACAATCTCAGCAAATCTCCATTAAGCTGTGTACGACCTAGCTGTAGTTTTACAGCGATGAGGTGTTGTTTTTCCCCTCGCACTTCAATTCCATTCCATATTTTGCAATTTTTTTAATTTATGCACATATTTGCGCGAGATAATTTCTATCGTGATAGCAAAGCAATAATCATGATGATGATGATTCGTAACGTTGACCTTGCTACTTGCAATAAACAAGCGCAATATACTACACCCTCCATCGCACTGCGCAGCCGTCATCAAGCGAAAAAAAATCGATTTGAATTCGAATGATCGAAATCAGATCGATCGACGTACGATGGAAAATATGGAAAAATTATTAAACATGACTGGGCAGCAACAACAATAGATTCATGCAAACACTTTCTACTACAGCTACACGATTTGAATAAGCAGCCACCGGTACTTTAATCGAAGCAAATGGCTGTGTAAATTTTACAATCAATTAGATACATGCATCTGATACCTACGATGTTGGCCAACATCGATTCATAAATTATCTTGTTAAGATTTTCACACTGAACGTTTTTTTTTTCTGCAATTTCACACAACTAGTTAGATTAGTTGTGAAACTTTGGAAACTTTAAACAAACATCTTTCTCATACATTTTATTTACGAAAATCCCGGAAAATTCCGTAGTCATGACTAGAACCCATTTGAGTCTGGCAGTTAAAGCGCGGGGGCATTGAATTGATTGAATCAAACATGTCATTCAACTGACGAGTCTCGATTGACTATGGTATGTGGGGAATTTAATGGACCATCAAATCCTGGATATAAGTTTGTATGTGTGCTCGTTCCGGTAATTCTAATATGAAAATCGCAGTTTGTAGTTGAATTTCTTTTCGTTAGTTGACAGCGAAATGTAATTAATTGTTAATAGAAATGAGAAAGTGGCTCGTTGACGATCAATTGATTGACATATATGTCTATACATTCTACAGAATGGGCTACAAACTACTGTTTGTAAATGTTCCGTTGAAAGTGGGGGCAATGTTATTATGACATTCGGGATTTTACAGCGAATAGTTTTGGTTGGAATATATTTATTTCTAAAACAAAATTGAATACACGTGTTCTTGATCTTGAGAAGCTATTTCACGTACAAATCCAGGTGATTTCCCTTCGCTGACACGAGAAAAACGTCACCAGCTCGTTTTGTTCCTGAACTCTTATCATCAACCTCCGCACTTACGTCCATCCAAATACATTACAATGTAAACATGCAAACAAAACTCACGATAAGATCTAAAAATATATCGACACGTTAATATTGAAAGAATCCTAGGCGTCAATGACGAATTTATGAAAATTTATCAATATTTATTCTGAGCCATTAAACAACTACACTATAACGGTATAAACGGCGACAGCATTATTTTGCCAGAAAAAATTCGCCCAGGGCAGGTACGAAATGTTGTATGCGCTGTTGTTGGTTTTAGGCGAAATTCCGGAATGAATGAATGATTCGCATTTCGAAGACCGTTCCGTTTACATAGTGATAAAATGATAATTACGTAGGTACAATCATTGATTGATTCATTGTTGAATAATCGATATTTGGTTGTTTGTATACTTGTAGCCAAGCCACCAGGCATAGACATTTGATGTTTAGGAGATTTCGTGATGGAAAATGGGTTAGTCGTGCTGGGGTATGTCATGTACGGTGGGTTGCTTCCGCATTTTTCGCAATGAGTGCTTCGTGTGTCATATACTCCGGATGTGAATGAGGTTTTTATGTTAATGACGGTGATAGCGATATGAAGGAGTTAGTTTTTTTTGCTGTAGGTCGAACATGAAAAAATAGAATAAATGAGTATGTTTCGGATGAACCTTGGAAAAGTTTAATCAATTTTTTTCGACGAATTGTATTTCTCCTATAGTGGGGGTGGAACGGAACTTAGGGGATTCCATAACTAAGGTATATTTTTCGATTCGATGCTAATAGTGTTTACCAAATGCACGAACTGAAGTTTAATTTTCTCAACTTGCCAATGAGGCTTTAGAATTTCATTAAATATAACAGATATCATCACGAATATCCGATACCACTTTTGTTTTCCATCGAATTGCCATTGGCACTGCATTAAATAATAAAATATTTCTCTTAAACGTTTAGTGTACTTGCCACATTGAATGCTAAATTTTTCGTCTCTAATTCTTTCTCCATGCCTTCATCTTTTCATAAGACCCAAAAGATTGAATTTATTTTCATCTGCAAATATTATACGTTTCTCCAAAAATCAAAAACCTCAGAAAAAAATTGTTTGACAAATTCTATGTGGAACTTTCGATTCCTTTGGCTGGAGAAATGGTTTTATTTTGTCAAATGCTTTCTAAGAATTAGGCAGATTGTTTCAGCAACACACTTTCACCTTGAGTGTTCATCCATTCACATTAATTTTAGAATTACACCGTACTTTATCCAAAATCCAGTTTTCATCTCGATCGAAAAATGCCCTTTCGGGCTTGTTCTTACTCTTTGACTGATGCGATTTTCTCGAAAACGGTCAATAATGTGTTGCACTGTCGAAGGACGCTCATTGACAATTTTATCGACTTCATGATTACTGTTACTGTATTATTAACACTTTTCTAACAGTAAATAGAGCAAACCACCTAACGAATCATTGACACTTTGACTGTAGGATTGATTTTTTTTTTATTTACCAGGTGTAAAAGTATGAAATGGGGATTTTTTTCAAACAAAAAAAAATCACACATGAGAATGATAAAAAATCGTTTATTCAAAGTTCCAACCATCGGTTGTTACAAATTTGTCCCATCTTTCGGGCAATACTTCCCCTGTGTTGTACATTTTTTCACATCGGGATGATTCAGCAGCAGTTTTCTTCAAATTGAAACAAAAAGTCAATGCTGTGTCGGCGAATGCTCTTTATTTTGCACAAATTCCATCATATCGAACACAGTTAAACATAGTGTTGTTTCACTGTGTTCAATAACACTTTTTCAGTTTATCACTTATGCACGTTTGACAGTTGTTGCCATGTTTGTAAAATTTTTATACTACCTGTATACACTGCATTGGTGCACCATCTGTTTTCTCGAATCCGTATTTCATACTTGTACACCTGGTACAGTGCTGCCGAAATATAACAGATGATTCTATTCACAACAGACTTTGCAACAGTTATCATGTGTGTGAATAAATTATATGAAAGAAAATCAAATTTTTTAGCTGCTATTATGGATTGAAAAGCAGTTAAATTGAATTTCGCTTCGCTCGCTCATAACATAGCATAGCGCTCATAGCACACCCTTAAAAGAGCATTTTTCGCCAAACTATCTGCAAGCTCCATCAGTAATTTCCCGTGACTAGGAAACTTTCAGCTTCCTGTTTTAGAGTAACAGTTCTCTTATAATTTTCATAATATTGCCCATGGAAGTGGTATCTTCTAGCATATGCCATGCTAACTTGTTGTCTAACCGAATGGAGACAAGTTTAAGGTTATTGTCCTCAGCTATCTGCAAAGTCATAGAGATAGCTGTTAATTCAATGAAAGCAGGTAAGGAGAAGAGGTTTTAAATATTGTTGGTCTTGAAAAAAATGGCAGCCCCTCCTACCATCACCCCTTCTCACCATCGATCGCTATGATAATATCCAGTTTGTCCTCGGAGATAGTTGCATTAAAACGGATCAAGTAGAGATTGTCAGGGTGCTATTTAGTTAGGTTCGAATGGCGCAGCTTGTGTGTTTCTGATGGTTATGTTAGGAGGGGAAAAGATATGTGATATTGCGTTGAATAGGTTTATTAATTGGTCGTATTTCAGGAGGGTAAAACCATAATTGGAGACAGGCTCGAATCAGATCTCTTTTTAGCTTTTACCCCAGTGGATCAAGCAATAAATATTTAAAAGCTGATTGGAGATACGTATATTTCATATGTCATGCATTTATTCGCAAAAGGACCAGAAACAGCTCTAAGGCATGAGCTGGCAAGCCATACCCAGCCGAGACGTGTGAGAGCACTTTGCTAGCATCTGAAAGGGGAGCTGGAAAATAACAAGAAACCAGCCTCAGGCCCTTGAGGCTATTGTACATTCCGCCCACTGACTTCGGCCAAACAAAGCAAACGAAAAAAATGGCTGAAGTTCCTCCCTTTAAATTCTCGTCTGGAGCGATGGATCCTTCAGAACCAATTGATATATGAAAATTTCCAAAGCATCCCTTTCAGAGAATTTTAGTCCCCAACCTCCCATCATACTAGCCACCTTATCGTGGTAGAACTGAACAATTTCACCACGGGGGGTCCGAGAATGGTAGGGCCTTTGAACCGGGACGAAGGATGGAGCCCAAGCAGTGACGGCTCGTGACATAAATATTTGGGTCGGCCGAAAAGAAAGTTCTAATTTGTCAACTTAAGTTTTTGGTGCTTGGTGTTAAGAAATTTCTGTACGAACAATCAGTATCTTATCTTAAAAAAAAAATCAAACCGTCCAGCAAGAACCACGAGGAGGTCAACAGCACTTTCGCTAAGATACGAAAGGAATATTGGTATGATTGCTAAAAATGAAAACAATAAAGAGCAGTAGAAAAACCATGCCAAGTACGAACTATGATCAAAGGGATGGTTGAAGAAATAGAAGGAATTGTACAAAATAGGGCATTGTTACTCATAACTATTACTTAAGTATATCGATTAGAAATTTACCTTTTATGAAAAAATCAAAATAAATAATACGTGCGCAAATCATTAATCTTGAAGCACTTAATTCATCTTGCGTGCATAACAATGTATAAACAATTCTTGATGAGCAATTGATTTAATTTTGGATTGCGATTCGCTCATTTCCCCAGCTATAATCAGGGCTCCGTCTAAAGTCTGCCTAATCAATTTTTTTCTTCAATATTGAATTGTCCCAATTGTTCAATCCAAATATTAAAAATGTAATTTGCACGGCGACCATTACTGATATTCAAGAAAAGGAATACCCGTTCGGTTATTTCATCCTTACAGTTCCCAATACTTCCCAACAAAAGCAATTTGCACTGTTAGTTTGACTGCTTATTTTATTACTTACAACTTTAAGTGTTGCGTCAATCAATGCATTGAAATCGTCTTTGATAATCCTGTAAAAACCGTTGTCTATAAATCTATTAAAATCAGAATCTAAGTTTGAAGCGAATTCAGCTAATTCTTTAACATTTCCCTAGTTGTTGGATTTTGCTATCTCATTATAATATTGTCTCTAAATGCCATTTCCTGCATTGATAGAAAAATTATAATATTTTTATCAAATACCTCATCAATTTCCGATTTTCTCGCACGTTTTGATTTTTTTTACTGATACCGAATTTACCGAGTAATTTATGTTTCAAAGCCGAGTTGGCATATTCTTTCTAAGTTTGATTCTTATTTAGTGCGCGGCTAATATCCTGCGATGTTCAGCTTTTTTTGGACTAAATTTCCCATTTTCGGCCGTGGAATGCGTAAACTTTTGAGAAAATGTTTATCTTGATATAACATGCGATTAAACTTATTTGTTAAAAGATGATTTATGAAATAAATCTTTCTACTCACACATTTTCTAATACTTTCCGTATCCATCTCCACTGCACACTTCTCAATTCTAAATATATTTAAAGTTATTTTAATTCAAATTTTTATCTAGCAATTCAAACTCACTATTTACCTAAAAACAACTACGAAAACTACAACTACTCTTTTACACAAAATACAGAATCAATTAAATCACTAATATAGCACATAAGACCATTCTACTATCAAAAGAAATGCTTTCTACTATGAGTAAAAACGTAGTTGACTTTCATCCCAGTACGATCCGATTTAAAAAAAAAATGTATTCTCTTTGCCATTTTTTCTTACATTTTGCTTACTTTTTTATTTTCCACCTGAATGCGGCTGGCCGCCGAGTCTCTTGCATTGTCTCATCCATGCGCGGGGTGTAAAATTCTATACGAAACACCCAAATAAATAGCTGGTATGGAAACGAAGTCTCGAATGGAGGCTATCTGAAAAGTTTTGAGTGCCCTAGACTGTGCTTGGATACGGCCAATTTTCTTCGGCCGCTCGGTTCTCGCTTGCACTTGCTAGACATGTTCGCTGGGTACGATGCGGCCGCCGCTTCGCTGGGTGGATGATGCATTGCACTCATAATGTATGTACATATGCTTGAATGAAATGATTTAGATAAGGACTGTTGACCGGCCGTCGTATGAACGATACATTTTATTGATGATTTGCATAGCCGCGTATATTAACTAGGATTTAAATGTGATTGAGATCAAAACAGTCGAACGCAAACGGGGTATTTATCCGTTTACATAATACCGCTTCGATCTTATTTCTGTTGTAGTCCAGTACTATATACGTGGCTTATGGCAAACTAAAGATTGAATGAGGTAAATATAGTTAAGAGGAAGCTATATGTAGTAGCTAAGGGCTTAAAATAAATTATTCATCCTTCCTATTTTTCATAATAATTTCCTACTTATTATAATTTTCTTGGTGCGGCCGGGCCGACCTTGCCGCCCCTGACGAGCCGTCACTGAGCCCAAGGGTCTAATATGAGAGAGGCCAACGCCTCCGGCTGTTGCGGAAGACTCCGATGAGCCAACCGATCCAGAATCAAACCCATATTGTTCTGGATAGCGTCTATCTGTAGTTAGAATCCTCCTAGTTCCCTTTGTATCATGGGGCGAACTGCTGCGACATCAGAAGGGCTATCCAATATTGGGGGTGCTTTTGATAGAGGATCGGCTGACTCTCCCAGTCCCTCCACTCAAGCTTGGTTCAGTCTGGCTCGGTCCTGTCGTTCCATCCCCCGAGTCCTTACACCTGACCTGGTGTTTTTATGCCTGGCTCCACGTGCTTCGGTCTGCATAGCCGAGGGAATCTATCAAGCACCCAGAGGGAGGTGCAGTGGTCTACGGCCCAGCGGGTAGTCTGAATTATTTTATAGTCACTGTTCAAGACAACTTTTGTGAAACTAATGCTCACACATGGTGGCATGAGTTGCGTAGACGCTGGTGAGAGCCTGCACTGCACCCCCACTCCAGCACCAGACAACTCCTCTAGACTATGTCTCAGTGGTATGTTGTATAATCCGTGGAATCACTAGTTTGAGTACGAAGTAACTGAAAGAATTAAATGTGCACGCTTATTTTGTCACGTGTCTAACTCTTTTAAAACTGTAATGAGACACCTTTGAACTAAGCCTGTTGGCAGGCAGAAATATTACAAATTGCACGCACTGGGGCGTGACTAAATGTTCCAAATTCAAAAGAGAGCACGTATTTCCAAATCGCTTTTTATACTGCAGCCCTGACATAGCTGATGCCTATACTGTTCGTTCCTTCGATGCACTGTCTTCTGACTTCGACATAATGATTGAGATATCCCCTTCCTCTGAAATCATCCGCGCCGGTGATTTCAATGTGCATAATGTCCAGTGGCTCAAGGCAAGCCCGGCGGGCAGGCACGTCGAGCTTTTTAGCGAGTCGCTCAATTTGGAGCAGTTAGTGGATTGTGCAACAAGAATTCCCGACGTATCTGTTCACAATGCAAATCTTTTAGATTTGTTTTTAACTTCACATCCAGATAAATATTCGATCTCAGTTTCTGCACCTCTTAGCAACTCGAACCACAATTTGATCTCCTCGACCCACTTTAACTCTCTTCTCTGATTAACACTAATCAGTTTCCCACCAAACGACTAGTCTGGCATTATGGCAAAGCTGACTGGACTGCGTTTAGATCCTGGTCCACCGTAATCGACATCATATAGTGTGGACTGTACTCTTTTATCCCGCATACCTTCAAAAACACTAAGCCAACCACCACCTCATGGCATAGTTACGAATGCCAAGAGACCATTCCCGTTAAGGAGGCGGCATTGCGAATTTACAAGCTATCTCCGTCTGAGGAATCAAAAAAAACTTTATAAAACTGTTCGCAATACCTGTAAATCCACTATCAGAAGAGTTAGATTCCAGTTTGACCAAAATATTAAACAGAAAGTCCTACATCTTCTTCAAGATGGTAGCGTACTTACTGAGTCACTGGATAAAGCTAATCTTTTTGCTGAGATTTTCGCTACAAACTCTTACTTGCCGCCTTTATCATTGAGTCCTCCTAGCCCTCCAATGTGCGCATTCAAACAAAGGCCTCTATTTTTCCGCACAAAAGAGGTACTGAAAATACTCACCAAGCTTGACGTTTCTAAATCTGCCGTATCTGATGGTACTTCGCCGCTCCTACTAAAATGCTTCGCCTCCGCCTTAGTTAAACCTCTGCGC
This sequence comes from Nemotelus nigrinus, assembly GCA_947369275.1. Taxonomy (NCBI): domain Eukaryota; kingdom Metazoa; phylum Arthropoda; class Insecta; order Diptera; family Stratiomyidae; genus Nemotelus; species Nemotelus nigrinus. Next base: position 145,714,687 of record OX376373.1, read on the forward strand.
AAACTATTTTACCTGTCATATTCGATTGGAATATTTCCTTCCGCATGGAAGCTTGCACACGTTCAGTCCATACCTAAAAAGGCAGAGGCCTGCGATCCCTCTAACTATCGACCTATTGCAATCGTTTCGGTTCTGTCTTAGGTATTTGAATCACTCGTGAACTCAAAATTAATGAAATATCTTGAGTTGAATCATCTAACCAACGCCGGCCAGTATGGTTTCCGTTCTGGTTGCTCCACTGGGGACTTACTTACATTTCTCACTGAGAGATGGAACTGTTGTCTCCATAACTTTGGCGAAGCAATGGTCGTTTCTCTTTGTATTTCGAAGGCCTTTGACAGAGTCTGGCACCCAGCCCTATTGGCCAAGCTTCGTACATCTTCGTACACCCCGTCCCCGTCAAGTGGATTGAAAGTTCCCTAGTAGATCGTTCCTTTCTAGTTGTTCTGGATGATCTCTCATATCCTGTGTTCATATCACCAATGCCCGGGCTCCGCAAGGCACTATTCTTTCACCAACTCTGGTAATTTTATTTATAAATGACCTCCTTTCCTTCACTTTCAATCCGATTCATAGTTTTGCCGATGACAGCACCCTTGACTTCGCACACTTTTTTAACAGATTGGCCTATAGGCTAGGGACCTATAAAGCATTATCGCTTGGTGCTCAACAAACCGTGTTGTTTTTAATACGTCCAAAACCCAATGCTGCCGTCTTTACACCATCAGACATAGCGCACATCCGCAAGACTCTCATAAGACCAAGACTTTAGTATAGCTCCCATATATGGGCTGGGGCAGGCCACACTGCTTTAGCGGAACTAAACAAAGTCCAACGCAAAGCTATCAAGCTTATTGGCGATGAAACTATTACCTCAAGTATTGAATCCCTTGAGCACCGACGTAATGTGGGTTGCCTTTCTCTTCTTTATCACTATTACTATGGTCTTTGCTCTTATGAAATATCAAGTCTGCTCCCTTGTAGAGCACGCGCAACATCCTAGCCTCTAAACGCGCTCACTCTCATACCCTTTCCCCTGAAACACAACAATTGTGAAATGTCGCACTGGGCGTAGAAATTCGCTGTCAAAAAATTCGTATGTACTGTTTTGTATGGTAATGGGCACATTGTCGGCGGCCGAAATTTTCGCATCGTCAGAATTTGCCACATTTCTAGTTTTTTCATTTCACCACTAGGTTAAATTAAATCTGCTTTAATTAGGTTGAATGGTGGTCTGGTGTTGTCGACAATCTATGGCTGATATGTATTGTGATAAGCCAACCTAATCCTCGTAGAACAGGATTTAACAAACCAAAATTTAAAAAATGAATTAGGTTGTCGTCTTAGTTGACGCCATGAATGTAACTGTCATTCGCCAGTGCATTGACAGCGAAATTATCGCTGCCAATGCGGTTCACCATATTCAAATGCGAAATTCTACATTGAAGTTCGCCGCCCCCTTCGAAATTTCGCAGTTATTGTGTTTCGGCCTTTTCGATCAGAGTCAGTCGTACCGTAATTTCACGATTTTTTCTTATCTAGGTCAATAGACTATGGAACACTCTACCATCTACTGTTTTCCCCGTCCACTTGAGCCACAGTTGTTCAAACGAATCGTGCATCGCTATCTTCTGCACACTCAACCCTTCCTCTCTCCCTTTCCTTAAATTTCCTTTTGCCAAGATTGTGCTTTAGCATAATAGGGCATTACCTGAGCATTGGCATCATCATAGAAAAAAAGATGTTAGATGAGCAATGTCATTTATGTGTCTATTCCATTTGAGCTTTTCAATAAAACCAATCGAGGTCACGAAACAAAAAATTAATCTCCCTTCTAAAGATCACACATCTTTAAAATTTACCAAGTAGTATTTAGATTTTTTAAAGAAAATTACTTGTGGCATACGAACTAGAGATGAGCAAAATGCCTCATGGCTCACCACTGATAGCTCTTTTTACAGTGCAGCGCCTGAAAAAAGCACAGCATAGTCTGCGAGAGAAAGCTTTCGTTTGAATAAACTTAATGGGCCTTTTCACACTTGTATTCTTGATGCACTCCTCAAACCGGTTTACTAGGCAAGAGACGGAAGAATAAAGGGGAATTCTCTACAAAAAGTAGAGAATTCCCCTTGATTCTTCCGTCTCTTGCCCAGTTAACCGGTTTGAGGAGTGCATCAAGAATACAAGTGTGAAAAGGCCCAATGAAATGCGAAGCGAAAAGTGTACTGAGAGTACGGCGCAATACTGTAAAATACTGTAAAAAAGGGCGATCAGTGGTGAGCCATGAGGCATTTTGCCCATCTCTAATACGAACGCTTTCTAAACTTTAACTTTTCGTGACCGAAATAAGTGAGCTCGGACAGTAAATCGTGACAAGAGCAGAAATATCGTAGAAAAGTAGTGTTCCCTAAAAATAATCGAGGAGAAAGAGCGAACATAGAAAGTGCTGAATGTGCTCTGTGTCCGCAGATAGGGCAACACTGTTCTTACATGCAGCTTCAAAGAAAATTGGATGCCTGAACTTATGAAAATCATGTGATTGAAATTACGTTCGTGTTAATGCTCACCTAACAATCTAAATTCATTGCCATCCCCCAACCCGAACATTTGCAAATCAACGTACTTTCGGAAACAGGACGATAATATCATTCATATCTAAGCATAATGTTTCAAAAAACTTTCCCAAGGTGAAATAAATCATTAATATTTTCTTCACCTTCACACACAACATGCTCAAAATCGTACGATATGTTTAATGGAAACATATTTTTCAGCATAAACCGCACCTTTAATAAATTCATCCTACGCATATTTTATGCGCATAAAATATCAATGAAAATACATTTTCCATCACGAAATATTTGAATAATTGTCGAAAATTCATTTATACATATCCCGATTTCGAATATATTCAAATATTAATAAAACAATAAGAATATGATCATGAAGAATAATCGTACGACTTATCACCTGGTCGTTGCTAACCTGCTGTTAGTTTGTATCGGAGACTTTTTGCTCGTCTAACTCCTTCATAGCTAGTTTATTGTAAAGAATAATGCCGGTTCGTGTCGGTTATCGTACTTTATTTGAATTAATGGCCCGGATCAAATAAACGTCAAACAGTCCAATATATTACTCAAATGCATATTATTCTCCACTTTAATGGCTCCCCGATTTCTTCGTCCCATTCCACAAATGAAGTTACACCGGGGGAAATTGGAAGAGAGTTGATGAAATGAATAATAATAAAAAAAAAACACGCGGAAAACTTCTTATGGACCTATAAATTGCGGGCAATCTTTTTTGATTATATGTATGTTTGTTTTGTAAGTAGTTTTTTATTTGTATTCGTCGGTGGTGGTGAATATTTTAATTAGAAATTGATTTAATGCTGTTTATTCGGTTCAGATGGTAATTTTAATGTTGAATTCGGTGTTTATTAGAAGAAGTGTGCAAATCATATAGTTTCGTAATTGGTTTTTATTCGCAAAAAAATATTCGAAATCCGGATTTGTATAAATAATTCAAGACGTTGTAAATGGGATGAATTTACGGTCCAAATATAGATTTTAAATAATTTAATGAACTATTTTCTCTGGGCTGTTTTTCTGTTTGGAAATTTTGAAAATAGTCTGTAGTCAAGTACATGTCGATTAACTGATGCAATTAAAAGAAAACAACAAGCTGCTGTTTATAATTAGAATATTTCGTGAAAAACAAAAACAAATCCATATATTGGCCATTGTACTGTTTTGAGTCTGAAAATGGATAAATTCACTTGCGAATTATTTCATATTTAAAATGCAGAGTTTCCCATTGAGAGCGCCCCATTTATCTTTAACAAAACGACAAAAACGATTTACGATATGAATGAAATTTTTATTGTCGGTTAAATTACAATCAATCAGTGTGGACGATATTCCAGCGATTTTACGTTCGATATTGGATCTGAGGGTACTTTTCTGTTTTCCCCCCCCCCCCCCCATTTTTTTTCACTTTTTGTTGTTGCAATTTTTCTAAAATTGATTAGAAAGTAGTAATTAACCAAAATTATGATGGAGAAACACGTTTAAAAGAAAAAAAAATTTAATTTTTTTTAAATTAAATTTTTAATTTAAAAATTAATTAAATTAATTTAAATTTGGAATTAATGTCACATAACAGTGAGAATAAATTTTGGTACTTTTCTGCTTTTCCCCCTCCATTTTTTTAAATTTTTTTCATGAAAACTGCTCGAAATGGGTTAAAAAGTTACTCCACAAAAATTGAGATGGAAAAATTCATTAAAAAAAATTTTTTTTTTTTAATTTTAAATTTTTTTCATTTTTATCTGGCAGAATGAGTTTTTCAAAAGTTAATGTGTTGTTGGGGAGGCCTGCTCATTATACTGTTATTAATCATATAAACAAATTGTATTCAACATTATTAATGTAATAGCTTAATTGTAAATTGCGTTGAAGCTTCGGAAAGGTAAGACGTCAAAAATGGAGCAAAATTTATTCTCACTGTTATGTGACATTAATTTAAAATTTAAATTAATTTAATTAATTTTTAAATTAAAAAATTAATTAAAAAAAAAAAAATAATTTTTTTTTTTTCTTTTAAACGTGTTTCTCCATCATAATTTTGGTTAATTACTACTTTCTAATCAATTTTAGAAACATTGCAACAACAAAAAGTGAAAAAAAATGGGTGGGGGGGGGGAAAACAGAAAAATACCGATCTGAGCATCTCTAAAGTTTGCGGATGGTTCGCATAGACCAATGACGACGTAGCTCCAAAGAAAAAAAATCTAATAGGGTTAAGTCACACGAGCGAGGTGGCCAGGACCATTTCTAGAAATGATTCGAATCTCAAATTTCCACTTTAAAAATATTGTTTGGTCAGCTGTCTGATATTTGGCGCCACCTTGTTGAAACACTTGCCAACCAGGTTATTTTCTTTTAATTTACGTGCAAATAATCGGTTAACATGGCACAGTAGCGCTCACCATTGACCGTGACTGGGTTTCCAAAAAGACCGGTCAATATTATTCCGTTCTGGTTGTCCTCTAAGCCTTTTCGGCCTTTTCTGAAGCCATGTTGTTCCTCGTTTAGGAGAGGATCAATAACGATTGTAAATCTGTCACACACAATTTTTCAAACAGCTTAGGTATAGCTGACACAATGGCGATGCCTCTATAATTTTCTACTGAGTGTTTATCACCACTTTTAAGAATCGGGGTGATATGGGCTGATTTCCAGAAACGCGGAAATGAACAGCTTGACAGCGATTTATTGATAATTATATAATATAATAATATTATATACTCTGCACACTTAACTAGGAAGCTTGGAGGTAGTAAATCAGGTTCAGGGCCCTTTTTCATATCAAGTTCTCTCATGTCCCTTGAAATGTTTTCTGTGGTTAAATAGAACTTATCAGCGATGGGCGACTGGCAGATTTCAGAAAGTGCCGCGTTAGATAATCCTCTGAAATGGTCGGCAAACATATCGCATATTTTTCGTGGATCAGAAGAAACTGAGTTGGATTTGTACATAACCAGAAGTTTTTCGCTTGGTGTTCACGAAATCGAAAAAATTTTTGGGGTCATGAATTATATTTTCGCCGACTATATTTACATAACTTTCATATGCTTGGTGAGACTGCCTCTGAACTTTTTGAGCTATATCATTATATTTTTCCTTGATATCATTGCTAACATTGATATCGGTTTTTATTATCCCATAAAGCTTGTTTCTCTAATTTCGTAAACACCTCAGATCTCTATCCAGCCATGGCTCAGACAGTTTGTCTTTTTACTTTACCTTTGGCACGTGTGTTTATGAAGTCTCTGAGGCACTTTCCATTCAGTTTTCTTTAAAGCAGCGCTAAGCTCTCATCCTTAAATTTTCAAGAGTCTCTTGCTTTTGCTGTGATGAACCTGTTTCACTTTACTTCACAAATTGTTCTTTTTTTTTGTGAAGTCTCTTAATAATCATTTTTCATCGCCAGTAAAAAAAATACTTTTTTAGTCCCTTGAGAATTGAATGGGGTCTCCATTAACTTGAGCCGGAGAGTCAGGTACTTAGGGCTGATCCTTGACTCGAAGTTACTATGGATCTACAATGTAGCAGAAAGAACTCGGAAGGCTTTCAACGCACTTTACTGCTGTAAAAAAGCCATAGGAGCGAATTGGGGACTACAACCTCGTACCGTTGCTTGGCTTTACACTGCGGTAGTTGAGCCAATTCTATTGTTTGGGGTGGCGTTCTGGTGGCAGGGTGCTCTTAAGGCTACCTGCAAACGACAGCTTGAAAAAGAGCGAAGGCTGGCTGCACTACTGCTAATTGGAGCGCTCCACACCACCCTTAATAAGGCATTTTTGGTATTGCTTCATTGGCTACCAACCAATCTACTGATCTTACAGCAAGCTAATCTTGCTGCTGTGAAACTAAATTGTATCTCGGCATGGAATAGAACAGAATTCGGACATGCGAGGATTTTGGTCGAGGGAGTTCCCGCTCCAGCGGATGTTGACTACATCGCTCCGCAGTGCCTACTAGATTTAGAGTTCACAACTCGCATTCCTGGTAGGGATGAATGGCGTGATGGTGTCACCCTCGAAAGTGGGCTTATCCATGTGAACACTGACGGCTCAAAGCTAAACAATAGAGTCGGAAGTGGTGTATACTCAGATGAGCTGAATCTCAAGCTGTCTTTCCGTCTACTAGACCATTGTAGTGTCTTTCAGGCGGAGGTTGCGGCTATTTTACAGGCAATCGACTGGCTTCGGTGTAATCAAATATTCGGGGTTAATATTGGCATTTTCACAGATAGCCAAGCGGCTATTAAATCCCTTGCTGGTACAGTTTCCATGATTGTTGCTGAATGCCGTGCATCTCTTAGGGAGATGTCGAGACATTCGGTTGTTTAATTGATTTGTGCACCTGGACATAGGGGTTTTCAGGACAACTGTGAGGCCGATGAGCTAGCAAGGCTTGGAACCTTGTTATCGGAGGTCTCCTGCTCCCTCTGAATAGGTATACCGATTCCATCGGTTTACATCAGGCAAAAATATCTCAACGATGCTAGGAGGTCCTGAGCAAATGAATCATCCTATCCAATAGCAAGGCAGTCCTGGGTATCCATAGATGCGCATCCCACCAGGCAGCTTTTAGGCTTGACTCGAAGCGCTCTACGCTGCACTGTGGGAGTTCTTACGGGCCACTGCCTCATAGGACGGCATGAACAACGATTGGGAGTGCAGTTTAACGATTTCTGTCAGAGTTGTGGCTCTGAGGATGAGGAGGAGTCCGTCCTCCTCCTCTTATGTCAGTGCCCGGCGTTGGCAAGGAGAAGGTTGGTGGCAATTGGTGCTCCCTTTCTCTCAAACCTGACCGAGTTGTCCCTGGTCAATTTAAAGGGGATAACGCGATTTGTCAAGGGAAGCAGATGGTTTCCCGAGTTCAGTGAGTAGAAGATAGTCACAAATTATTGAGGCGTCACAACGGGCCTCTCTTGTGCCTATGTGTCGGTTGGCGGACCTCTGTGGACCAGCAGCCACTTTAACCTAACCAAACCTAGTCCCTTGCAGCAGTACTTTGCAAATGGTTCTTCGACCTTTAACATTTCTTTGTTTTAAGGAATTATACGATATCACGAGTCGGATAAAACCCAATTTTTCTTATTCATGGAATGGCATTTTTATTACTCGACGTAAAATTTTATGCACATTATGGTAGCTCTCAAATTTGTTTTGCAAAAAAAATGTTTCCTAAAATTGATACAGCCGATTTTCGAGACCTTTTTTTTTAAAAAAAAAGTCGTCCTGCGATGAGCAAAATGTTTCTAGATTGAATCATCTGAAATGATAAAAAAAAACAAAAAAGATTTCATTAATATAAAATATTATCTAGTGATTGATCGAAAGAATAGGCAAAATATAAATTTTTAATAAAATGGTTGCTTCTCAAGCAAAATAATCAATATATATTCATTTGTGTGTCCTTTGAAGTAACTTCTAATAGTCCGAGTACAACGACGTCACCAGCTTACGCAGGCAAGCGAGTTACGAGTAATCCTCCGTTCCTTTGGCATCTTCTCATAGTTCAATTTGGTTTTGTCTGAATCAGTGTTGTCACCTTACTACATTTGTAGCAAATTTACTACATTTTTTCGGCCGTTGCCGTTTTTGCTACTTCACTACTCAAATTGTTAAATCTACTACATATTGTATCGAGAATGTAATATTGAAGATTATATGTACTATACTTCCTATTTTCCGTGCTTTTCCGTTTAAAACAAAATGTGATTTACAGACTCTAAGCAACGAATGGCGATTTCTAATTAGCAGTAATATTAAATATGGTCAATGTGATGACGTGGTAAATTTTTAGAGTTCATTGAGTAGAAAAGAAAATGTTTTAGAGCAAAGTTGCTTTAAGAATTTAGCTCACCACATGCTTACACTTTCATCATTGCCACATAGAAGTGAAACAGCGGAGAGGAAATTTTCTGAAATGCAGAATTTTAAAACTGATAAAAGAAACAAACTCAGTATTCAAACAGTCTCATCGGTTTTGTTCGCCAGGAACTATTAAGCGATGAAAAAATATAAGAACCTTCAAATGACTTGATACATTTTTTCAGCAAGATTAAATTTTTTGAAGGTTTTATGTAGAGAAATAAGAAATTTATGTATGTTCACATGTATTAGAAAAACAATGATTTATTTACTGTTATTTGTTATAGAACTGAAAAATTCATTTGTTTGTAAAATCGCAGAAATGTTTATCTTTTGATAGTTTTGTTACCTTTGGGCTAGACGAGATTTTACCCGTATATTACGTTTTTAATTTAAAGGAAACTGATTTTGAAATTTTACTACAAAAGCCCCTAATTTACTACATATTTTTCCCCATATCTACTTCAGAAATATCTTTCGGCGGTGACATCACTGGTCTGAATAGAATATTTGTCAGCTTGACATGCAATTTTCTGTCAATATTAGAGATGGGCAAAAGAGCTCATGGCTCACCATCGATCTTTCTTTTTTACAGTGCAGCATCTGAAAAAACCGCAGCATAGTCTACGAGCGAAAGCTTTCGATCGAATAAACTTAATGAAATATGCAGCGAACAGTGTACTAAGAGTACGGCGCAATACTGTAGAAAAGAGCGATCAGTGGTGAGCCATGAGTTCTTTTGCACATCTCTAGTCAATATACTTCAATATATGCACATTACGAAAATGAAATAATGCTTATTTTAACATTCTGACTGTGTATACCCATTAATTCATGTGGTACCCAATGCCAACCTACTTGTCTTTGAACCAATCACTTCTTCTGTAAACGCTGTGAAACATTTAAATCAACAGTTAATTATGCTTGTGTTTAGGATGAATCTTCATCGAGTAATGCTTCTAACTCATTATTTTGAAATTGTTTTGGTGCTCTTCCATGCTTTTTGTCCTGTGTATTAAAATCATCGGTTTGAAAACATCGAAACCATTTTTTTGCAAGTTGTATTCGATGGTTTATACAGCGGCACTTTTCCTTAGAATAAAATTGTTTAACAAAAAAAACTCTGCAAATGATTTTGAATCGAGTAAAAGAAATACTTATTTACGCTAAGAACAAATGTCATGTAGTAGAAAGAAGAGTTTACTGTCGCACCTGTCAAATACAAATGTTGCCAGACATTATTTACTCTTTCTTGCGATTCTCTCATAAAATAACGAACAAATGAGCGAAAAACAATAATAAAAATCATATAAACTATAAAAATATCACGAAAAGACTGCGGAATGCTATTTGATCAATTGTATTCACAATCATTAGACTTGCACATAATTTTAGTTCCCATAAAACATGTTACCTAACTTTCAATCATTGTGCTTACTAATACAGCAATTCAGTGCTCAATTGAAAGATTTCTAGGAAAACTAATTTCGAAATTATATTCCGTCAGAATTAAATGTTTGTTATTTCAACAATTTACTCTTACCACCAGCATCTAATAAAGCCATACGCGTATGTACTTATTTCGTAACATAACATTGATGACTAACACTGTCCCGTTGAATTTATGTCACATGAATAAAATAATAATAACATTCTCTCTCTTAACAAACGAAAATTAGCTAGACGACACGACGAATATATTGTGCAGGCCTGATTATTTGCTCGTGCATATTGCTACTCTCCTCAATTGACAATTTCCGTCGAGGAAATGATCTTAAAACACTGACTAACTGATAACCTACAAAACACACCGGGGCTGCGCGACGGCAACGGCGACGACGGTAGCTAGCAATATATGTGTGTTTAAATGTTTTGTTTTTTAGTACCAACTGAATGTAGATACTTATGGGCTATCTTGATTCAGCTGGATCTAACTTGACCCCCGAGCAAGATGTATGAATGAAAGACTTGAATATCTTTCATTATGTATGTTGCAACAGAGCCGTGTATCTGAACGAGACTCGAACACATGTTGCTCATCATCATTACTGTTGATTGTATATGATGCTGGGCGTTGATGAAAGTGTTTACAGTCGTAAGGACATATGACTGTCACTGTTGTGTCATCTTTACTATTATGTACTATTACTGTTTGTTAGCATCATTATTACAATACGAATTACCAATTAGATGCTCAGATATGCTACAGTGCTGTATATATGCTGCGGGAAGAAAGGAAGGAAATCACTAATGCAGAAATTCAAATGAAAATTGAATGCATAGCACTTGAAAGCTACATGTTTTCGTAAAAATCGAATAATTGCATGCATGGAAAAACTTTCGAATCTAATTGAATATTTTTCGAAAACAAATTTTTGTTATTGTTGTTGGTTGCTTTTTAGCAGATCTTTTCCGGCATGAAATATTTTCACCTAATTTACTGACTTTTTTTCTTGTTTGTTTGTATATTTTCAGGCCGAAGACGATATTCGTATTATCATCATTTGCAACGAACGTTTCACACACTATCTCTAACGATTACCTCTATTTTAATTTTAATTTCATTATGCAGCGTTACAGGTGAGTTGAGTTGTAGTAGTAGTAGAATATTTGTGAAGTTTGATTGGGTAGGTACTTAGTGGAATGATGTTTGGGATTTTTAGTGTTTAAGTGTGTCGTAGTGTTTAGAGTGGTAATAAGAAGATAAATGTTTCGTAATTATATGGACCAAGATCAAAAGTGTTTACAATATTCATCGTCTGAAACGAGTGGTGCGATGAATGATGAAGATTTTTCGTTTTGTATGTGAACGAGTTTGTTCGAAAGTAGGACGATTGCTGCCTGTAAACTAGATGATAGAAATAATATCGATTTTCTGGATTTGCATCTTCCGCACGTCAGACAGCATAAATATTTCAACTTTATTAAATTCGATTGTTATTAAAAATTTCCCATGATACATAATGTGTACCTTTCAATTTGAATATTCAATAAAACTTTCACGGAACACAGTGTAGCGAACCAGTCAAGCTGAAAACGAAGCATAGTATCTAACTATGCTAGCAGCAACCACCTTCACATTCTCCACGTTTATTGTTAGAAGATCGAAGCTATTCAACCTTAGTAGGCATAGGCGAGCAACCTAAACATTCTCTAGGCGCAGCATATTCGTTAAAGTTCTAAGCTTGAACTGCTTGCCTGCCGCAGGTCTTTAAAAGACTCGAAACGCAGAGAGCGTAGTTCGAACTGCTTCGGACGCTAGCTGCTCACTTCTAAAGGTGCTTTCGGTCAGGCTAACTCACAGGCCGCCTCCATTAGCAATCTCCCATGGCATAACATTTTAAATTGCTAGTGGAGGCACTGTGGCCAGATTGGGCTATTTCCCGCCAATTGGGCTATCTAAAATTTGAATTCGCGGGACGTTTTTTCATTTCGCGGGTTGGCGGTTTTTGGGCTATCTATTTTTATGAAAAACTATATTTGGGCTATACAGCAAAACCTACTAATCGGGACACTGTATGAACGAACTACCTAAACAATTGAGCTATAACATCACCGCACATAATAATCTTGAAAAAAATTCATTCTGTAATCGGGCAGCCTTTAAAATTGGGCCGTGAGCCAGATTAGCTGCACAAAAATTGGCTTAGTAGTATATACTTTGTAATCGGACCAAAAACGGTTTTCAGATCAGCATGAAAAATTGTGCAAAAAGGAGTTTTTCAGAAAAATATATGTTCAAGGTCAAGAAAATTGTTCGCATAGTTTCTGCATAACTTTCTGATGAAAAATTATTTAATGTGTAGAATTCGGTACGTTATAGATAGCTTCAATTTTATTGGTATTCTGATAATAATAAAATATTGATTTATTTGAGCATTGTTGCATGTTTTCCTTTTAAGCAAGTACGAATGCAATTTATTTGATAGTTATGATGTAAATATTTGAACGTTTGTTCAGGCAACGTCAAAACAACTGAAAAAATCTACTATGAGTGCAAAATACAACGATCTAAGTGTTCGCAATAAGTTAGACATCCGACAAACAATTGCTCATCCAAAGAAAAACTGGCGATAGCTTTAAAATTAGTAAAAGCCAGGTGCATAGTATTTAAAAAAAAAAAAACTGACTAAGACGGATATTAAATAACATTGGAAAATTATGAAGACACTGGGAGAAAGCGGTTGAAGCGGATACAATACTACCGGATAAATTGTGGTATTAATGGTCTTCTAAGACACGCTCCAAAAATTTGCCAATATCCGGCCAGATACTTCATAGTAGAGCCCGTCAAATTACTACAAAATTAAAACTTTGTGATTTCAAGGCATCAAACAGAAAGCTAAAATCCATTAAAAAGGACTACAATATTCACTACGGCACGCTTTGTGGCGAAGAAGCTGATGTTGATTTAGACTCAGTTCAGAAATTTCAGTCACAAGTAAGCATATTATGTGAAAATACCTATTATCTTGATGAGACAGGAGTATTTTTTAGAACAACACCTCAAAAATCACTACGTCTTAAAAAGAAAAAATTTACATATGGAAAACCTTGAAAGAAACGCGTGACAGTTGCAATGGAAGCTGCATAGAAGAAACCGAAAGACCAAGATCGTTGGGAGGAATTGACATTACACACAACTTAGCGACCTAACATAAAATCTTAGTTGGCGGGTGCTATTTTTAAAAAATGGATGGACACTTGATACAGAAATGCAAACACATAACCGAAACATCACCATCTTTTTTGATAAAGCTAAATGTGATAGCATTGATAATCTGGAAGACATCAAGCTAAATTTTTTCCACCTATTTACAGCCCTTAGAGTTATACCAAACATAAAACTAAATTACTGCACTTATATGATGAGCTTCATATTGTAAGCTCTGGATAATACTGAGCGTTCTCCAGACCCTATAAAATTATATATTTGAAGCTCTCTGGTAATAACGATCTGCATGGAATAAAGTGTCTTACAATCTAACAATTAGAAAAGTGTTTTTAGAAATGTGGGTTTTCTCGAAATCTGAGGGTCGAAAGCGGAGTCTTGATGAGAGTTCAAATTCAAAGTGATGAGAATTCAAATTCAAAGTGATTAGAAATCAAATATTCCAGCAGACATTCAAAATTTGGCAGGATACGATCAATTTACGACCGCAAACGAATCTCTCCCGGAAGATTGAGTAGATGTCTTTTTTAAAGAATGACGATGTTTTTTTTTTATTTTAAGCCGAAGAAGCCATAGAGGCTTTTGTTAATTCCGATAGTGAATTCAAATCGCAGTCATTTCAAATTCAATGTTTAAAAATATTTCATTTTATTTCAAAGCACAAAAAATTATTTTTTAATTCAAAACTTGCGGTCATAGTTTTGAATGTATGAAATCGGATAAAATATTTACATTTTAAACAAAATATTCAGTGTTTCTAGCTATTAAGACTTTTTCTTATACTAATTGAACTTTTGTGCCACCCAAATTTGCAAGTTGTTTTTGCAAGCTTTTATTTTCTTTGTGAAGATTCTAGGACTTTTCTAAAAATGTCCACGCAGTTCCTGTAATTTATTCACATTTTTCCCTTTTCAAATAAAAAATACGTAAATTTTATTTGTGTATGGTATCGAACATTTTTACAGTTTCAAACGATTTCTGTGCTACAATTAGAGCATTTATGTTACTTCGCACGAGTTTTACGGATTTAAATATTATAGTTTAATCAGCTTAGGGGGAAAATACATGTAACTGCTAAAAAAATTGATTTTTTTTATTACATCAAAATGTTCGAAATGCTCTAAAAATATACAAAAAAAATGTTTGAAGCGATATTCGTATTAGTTCTCGAGTTATAGTCAGTTAAAGGCAGCGCGGCGTTCCCCAGGTCGGTCGAGCTAAACTTTAAACGCGTTTTTCTCAAAGTAGTACCTTTTCAACTGCGGTACAAAATATCTCAAAAAACATTGAACCGATCCGGCTCAAATTTATACCACATCTACAAAAGAGTATTATCTTCTCGTTGAATGTTATTGTAATTTTGGAAAAATAATTTGTTTATTAATGTTTAAAACGTGATTTTTTCGAAAAATAATCGATTTTTTTGTTTAATCTAAAATTATTGTAAAAATTAAATTTTTTTTTATAAATTTTATTGGTTCGCCTATGAATTATACATCTCATTAGCATATTTTTTTTTCTCTGAACGTTACAAGTTCCCCGGAAAAGGCGTTAAGTTGTACGAGGCTGTTTTTGATGTGTTTTTTTCATTCGCTCGCATCACCGCCATTTTGTGTTGAAAAATTATTAAAAAAATATTTTCATTTACTGTGAGACATGTACTTTAAGTATTTGATATTTAAAATTTTCTGAATGAACAATATATATATATATTTTAAGTCAATCTGAAATTAGCAATTTTTTTCGATTTTACATGTATTTCCCCCCTTAAATGAATTAATTTAGTTATAAATCTGGTGTGGCGGTTTTTGGGCTACAAATAAGAAATCTTGGCTATTTTGGGCTATAAAAATTTGAAATTGGGCTATATTTTCTCGTAAATATCTGGCCACACTGAGTGGAGGCAGCCTATGGTATGCAATATTTTATGGTCTGCCATAAATGGTAGGCAATATGGTATGCAATTTGCTCGGCAATCTGCCTGGCAATATTTTGACAGTTCTTGATTTCAAAATGGCGCTGAACCGTGCGAATGCTTTATTTCTGATTAGAAAATGTAGGGATTCTGAATTAAAAGGGATTTTTAGCTCTCGTTGAGCAATGAAAATAGTCTACAGGATATGAAATGGCGGGAAATTGCGAAAAAATTGAATTTTGATGCAGAATAGTGAAATTATTACAAGATACAGCGCACGTCCTTCCCGCTCAGAGGCATTTTCGAAATGAAATTGCATGTCATGAAATTGCCCACGCACAGATGGCATACCATAAATTTGACAGTCGCTACCATCGGATATGGCAGGGTAAATTGCTAGTCGAGCCCCGGTGTCAGCGTGGACCACCAAACATGGAATTCGGGCAATTCTTAAGCCATGACAATAAATCAGACAATTTTTTTTTCATATCTATGTAAATGTAAACAACATTGAATGAGAATAGCAGGGAAAAAGTGAAAACATGAACACAAATCTAATCGACATAATGTGAAAATATATTTGTGTGTTTTGGAACCTGAATCTATTAAGTTTTCTATCTCTATCTTATAATGTTACGAAAGATGAAAATTATTCGAAAATGCTATTGAACTCCACTCGTCTTGTTGTTGTGATCGTCGTCGTCGTCGTCATCTTGGTCGACGACGAACAGTTCCAAGAAAAATATCTGCGGTGAATCGGCTGGAAGACGACGACTCGAAATCGGACTTGACTGTTAGATAGTATCTGTTCATATCATGATGGCGATTTGATTATTTTAATTAGTGAATTACTGTCAGATTCGAATAGATATTTCCACTTTTCACGGGGAGTGTCAATTGAATTATTGAACCCTCGTTTCGATGAGAAGTCAAGGTCGAGAATATGTGGAGTCAATTGAATTCAGTGTTTCTGGTCGACGTTGATGTTTGTTTGTTGATGTTTTGCGGTTAGAGATGGCTAACAGAAAAAGAAGCTGAAGTGTTGGATATACGAGTATTTTTAGCGCAAACATTCGTATGCTAGACTTGATTTATTTTTTATTAATTTACTTAGTGTACCTACTTGGCTAACTGTGGCAGACAAAGCTTCTCTGAATAGCTTGCGGTCGGAGGTTGTGTCCAAGTGTGAAGTTTTTGCTAAATTTAGAATTTGATTTGTTGATTAATTTATTTGGGGCATTTCGAGCGGAAATTATCACTGTAAGATACCGTAAATTATTGCTGTTATTGGAGAAGTAATTTGTAATTTTGTTGAAAATATGCAGGATGGGTAAAGTTATAGTTATTTTTTGAGTCTTTGCGCATTATTATAATAAACCAAATAAAAGTCATACTTAATAAGAGGCCAAAAAATAATGAAAGGACGAAGGATTTGGTGCTGCAAGCAGTGAATCTATATTAACCCTCCGAGAACACAGGGGGTCAAATTGACCCCAGAGACCTTTTTGACCGATCGCAGCGCTTAGGCCTGCGGGCAAAGAGGATTACTATAGGCTCCTAAATATATTTCTGTGTCTTGACTATAAGTTTACACCGTTCGCTTCCACTCCCAAATCATTAGTCGTCGTTGAGAAGCCTTTGAAGCAGATCAAGGGGTCAAATAGACCCCATCTGTACTCGACGTCAATTTTGAGGTAAAAACTCAAACTTTATAAATCGACAGATTAATTTAAAAAAAAGCCAAAAAATAAGTTTGCAAGTGTTTTAATTTTTTTGTTTTTAGCAATATAGATAGCGTATAATCTGCGTTCTAGTGTACGCAATAATTTCTTAGCTGAAGACAATGATAACAATTATGGCGACATTGATTCTTACGAAGACGACCATGTCTCGGAGCAATCAGAATCTGATTATTCAGAAGATTATACCTTTTTTGCAACCCTTTATATAGGGCTATTTTTTTTTTTGTTTTACTATGTCTGGGAAGTATTCATATACATTTTCAGCTAAAAATATTAAAAATTGACAAAGTTATGATTTTTTTTAAAAATGCAAATTTTAAAATCTTCACAATCGCCACCATAAATATGCAAAATAAATACCTTTTTTCAATATCTTGAGAGTATCCACTTAAATTTTTAGCCAAAAATATTGAAAATGAAATAAGTAAAGATTTTTTTTGTAAAAAAGCTGATTTTCGACAAAACTGTTTTTTCTCGAATTTTTTTAGGTATGTTCAGGACATTTAAGTCACTTCTGATGTATGAAAACTACTAAAAGAGGTCTCAAACAATATTTAAAATTTTTTTCAAATGGAAATCTTCAGTAGCGGCCATTCAATAGACGTTCAAAAGTGGTTGGGGTCAATTTGACCCCAATTGTTCTCGATGATCGAAAAAATAGGTGTGTTCTCGGAGGGTTAATAGGGTCGCGTAAATTCACTCAATAGAAATCAAACAGAATCAGATTCTGAACTCATTCAAATCTTTATGTCCCTAAACAATATTCAGATCCCTTATGAAGTTGGATATAGCCCCTTCTGGGGCTATATCCAACTAGTGTCCCAAATAGATGGAAGAGCCGAGATTTTCTGTTAAAGCACCATGCTACATTTTTGGAGGCCCTTATGTCACATTTATGGAGAGTTACTGCTTCTTCTGCTCTTTTTGTGGCCAAGCTAATTTAGTCTTTTGAGAGTATCAAATCCTCTGGAGGAAACAAGTAGCTTTCGAATTTTTTTTAGCTCATGTTTTGATTTCCCTGCCTGTATCTGCTTTCGCAAATCCCCAGCTTCCCCGTTTCCGAGGTGCCCCTCATCGCTAGGGACCGATATAAGCTGTTCTGTGCCCCCATTTCATTTAGGGCTTCTCTTGCCTATAAGCGTATAGCTGAGTTTATTTGATCTTGATTTATATAATTGAGAATCGCTTGGCTATCGGATAGGATCTTCATACTAAGCCTCTTAGTATTTCTTACCTTTAATAATGCACGGATAATTCTACTTTCCTTTGGAAAGAGAAAGTGAATTTTACACCTGGGTCCTAAGATCCTTGCTCCTGCACCAATCTTCGAACTCGCGCCCCTTTCTGCGAGAGGTGTACACCATTCTCCCATTTGTTTATTTATAGTATTGTAACCGTGAACCTTTTCTCAAAAGTTGCCTTAGGCTTGAACTTGAGCATTTCTATTATGGGCCTGATGTGCTCCAGGATAATGAGATGGCCTTTTAGGTATCCTGATTTGTACCTGCAGCGCTGTTGTATGCTTAGTGTTTGTTTTGTCGCTTCCTCTTGGATTTTGAGCTTTGGCGGCTCAAGGTTCAAAACAGCTTCCATCACTGCTATTTAGGTGGAGCTAATTGCTCCTTTAATCAGCACGCAGGCTATCCTTTGAAGTTTGTTGATTCTGCTATTATCCTTACCCGTTTTCGATAGAGGTGCCAAAAACACGACTATTATTGCCGTGATGTCATCCGATAGCTGTTAATCGCTTACCGTTGAGGATCCCAAGAAGGTCGTCAACCAGTAGTGACCATAGCAGGAGGATAATACCACTGTCTGTGGACAACCCTTTCTAGTATTCGCCATTAGTTTTTTACTCGCACTTTGCTCGATCATTTCACTACCTCTTGAGAAACATCTCTCCCCTGGAGTAAATGGTGCAGCGAGTCTTGTCTTGCATTGGTCAAAGGCTACTTCTATGTCCGTGAAAGCGCATAGTGTCATTTTCTTACTATCCAATACTTTTTCTATTATTTGCACCAGCTTATGTGTGGCTAATAAAGTTGACTTGACATCTTCACTAAGAGGTCACTCCGTAAGTACAGGTCGATTAGCTTCTCCGTGGTCTTCAATATGAAGGATATGAGGCTGATTGGTCCGAATGATTTTCGAAGGTCAGCCAGTTTGTTGCCACCTTTAAAAATAAATACCGCCCGCGCCAGCCTACACGATTCTGGTAAGTAGTTAAGTTTCAAGTTCGCTCTAAAAATGTATACCAGGATGGTTTTCAGTTTCTCTGGGGCTCTTTGTAGCAGAACCGGGATTATCCCAGCTGGTCCTCATGGTTTAAAAGATTCGAAGAGACTTACTGCCCATTCAATCTTTTCATACAAGATGATTTTTTTAATCAGTGGTGAGTGAGGTTTCCGCTGTTTTCTTCCTCAGCCCCACTATGATTACTAATTGTGCACCTTTGGAAGTGTATTTTGATCAACACTTCCAGTGTATCCCCAAAAGTAGTCATCATCGCTCCATCTCGAGCTCCAAGCAGTTCTATATGCCCTTGGTGGCCTTTGGACAGCGTTTGTAGTCTGTGGGATGTCATTGAGACTCTCATAGAATGCACTTTAAGCCTTTCGTTTGGATTTCCTTAGATCTGTGTTGTATTCCGAGGGGTTCTTTTTGTACACCTCCCAGTTCGATGTGCTGTTGGCCTTGTTGAACTTCGTTCTCACGGCTCTCTTAGCTCTCTGTTCCTCCATGATACCTTAGTTTTGGAGGCACTTTTTTCTGGACATTTGTCAGTAGGATTCGGGGATTATTCTAGTGACTTTGCCCACCGTGTCCTCTAATACCATCTTTGTAGTGTAATGCGGTTAATTCCTCTAATTCCATCTTAGTTTGTGCAATTGGGTTGTTTGTACTTGACCTTATTTACTCTTTTTTTACTCAACTTATGTGTTTATGATTAGAAAACGAAGTCCCTGTTAGGATATTCCACTTCTTCATTAGGTGCACTGCACTGTTTGAAAACAACCGGAGGTCTAATATCTCTTGCCTGTTAGCTTCCAGGAACGTTGGTGTCTTGCCTTCATTAGCCAGGACTCTTGTATTAGCCTCATATTATAAGAGCGCGAGATAAAAGTGCTGCTTACTTTCGCCAAGGCATCTTTACGAGGTGCAGGTTTGCCTGTAGATACCTCAATCTAGATCTTCAGTTGGTTAGGAACCGCTGGTACACGCTATTGCCTTCATATCGGTTCCACTGCACTCTATGTTGGTAGCTGAAGTGATGGCCGGCTCAGGTATCTTACCACCCACCTTTTTAATGATCAAATTATCCTGCCCAAATCGGAAGCTAATTTGGTCCCACCCTTCAGGTGTCCTGGAGGCTGTGCCTTGGGCCGCTGCTGTGACAAGCACAGTGCGTGCATCTACTACCCATGAACAACGTTCTCTACGACTTGACATAAAGATCCTTCAATGGCGTTCTACGAACACCAGAATCTTGTCCGTTGCTAAATCCGCTGAGTCGTTGAAGTCGCCAACAAAGGTCTTGAGATGTCGAAACAGGGACTCCTCTGGGGCCCACAGGCTGGCTCTTTTCCACGGATACATCCTTAAGACTTCCACTCTTATTCATTCATTCATTGATTTACCTTTGCAATGAAGGGACACGTAGCATACTTTGTAGGTACCATCCATTTGTACGGTCGTAAGAAGTCCTACGCGAAAACCTTTCGGCATAATCGCCATTTTTACACCCTATAAGGCTCCGCTGTAGGATTCCTGATGCTGCCTTTACTTACGCTTTTCACTCCCAAAAAAGATAATAAATATCCTCTTAAGTTTCTGTTTTCAGAACATCAAAGTAAATCTGAAGTATAGCTTGTAGAAACTCCTTTTGTATGACTTATGGTCGATTCGTTCTGGTGTTTAAGAGAACCTTATTTTACTGATGTTTTTTTCGATTCAAATATAAACGAGCGTTTTATATTTGAGGATATAAAAAACGTGTCGAAGATTGGCTTAACGTCGGGACGAGTAGGGAGGAACCCATCTAGATGACTCAAGACCAAGTCGACCACCCGACCGGTTTGTTTAGTTGACCTCACAACGAGCGAAAGAGAGGTTCATCCTTCAGTTGCGCAATGCATTATAATAAAGTTTTTAATGCACGAAAGCGTTAAAACCGCCGAAATTCGGGACCAAAAGCGTGCACAGTTCGAGGAGAAAGCACTTACATGACCACCATGAAAACCGGGTGTGCCGAGTACAAAAAAGTAGAAAATGTGTGTCACCGAAGACGCCCCGCTCCAGTATTACGCCTGGCAATGTCGCCGCTGCTCGCGAGCGCATTGAAAGAGAGCGTCACTTCACTGTAGCAGCAATCAGCTAGAAAACGGGAATCAGTGTTGGAAATGTACACACCATCATCCGAGACTACCTTAAATCCCGAAAAATCTCGGCGAGGTGTGTTCCACGTCTGCTTACCCAAGAGAACAAAAATACGAGAGTTGAAGTTAGTCAAACGCTTCTTGCTCGTTTTCAAAATGAAGGGCAGGCTTTTTTTGCTACGTGTAATGAAATTTGGGCACATCATTTTACTCCCGAGTCAAAAAGAGTATCTATGGAGTGGAGAAAAAAGGAGAGGCAGCACCATCAAAAGCCAAAACTCGCTTGTCATTCGGTAAGGTGATGCCAACGGTTTTTTTTGGGACTCACGAGTTTTACTAGTTGATTTCCTTCACTATTGTCACACAATAAACGCTGCTTACTACTGTGAACTTTTTGACCAGGTTCGAGCTTTATATCAGTCAAAAAAGCGCCATCAATCTGTTCGAGACGTCCTGCTGTTGCACGACAATGCAAGACACTACACTGAAAAAACACATAGCGCCAGACGCCATAATTTATAGACTTCTGGCGCCATGTACATAGTCGATTTTGGGATTGTGATAAAATATAGCGCCACACGCCATGTACTATAGTCCACCACGTCATGTACATGGCATGGAGGACTATAGTACATGGCGTGGAGGGCTATAAGCATAGTGTCTGCTCCTATGTACTATGGCTTGTGGCGCTATATTTTATCACAATCCCGAAATCGACTATGTACATGGTCTATAAATTATGGCATCTGGCGCTATGTGTTTTTTCAGTGCTTATAAAAACGGATACATTGTTCCAAGGAAAAGTTTGTAAAGTATCAAAACCTAAACCCAATGAAATTTCCTTCGACTTGAGCTCCATCAAACGAAACAAATCGTAAAAAAGCTGATTAGCTTGACTGATGAATGTAAGAGATATCAGAAGAACTTATGAAAAATGGCTGATTAATTCTTAGGAAAATTGAAATTTTTTTTTCAGTAATCCCATTCAGAATGTACAAAATTAGACCAATTATGTAGTCATAAAGACAAATGTTACTTGCTGACATTTATACGTTCCCTCACGCAGTATGGCTGCGAGTTATAATTGGAGTTATCTTACATATGACAACTGAAGCCATATTACATGGTTCATGGCACTATGTAATATAACGTGCGGGGCCATAATTTCTGCGCCATGTAATTATGGCGCTGGGAGCCATACTGCCTAGCTCAGGGCACTATGTACATAGCGTGTGGGACCATAAATGCTACGCCATGTTACATAGGACCACACGCTATGTAAATTCTGACATTATGGCATCCTCCCTAAAGCCCTGACCTTTCACCCTGCGATTTCCATATGTTTGGGCCTCTCGGGGAACCACTTGAAGGAGAGCGTTTTACAAACGATCAACCGGTTGAATAGCTTGTGCGCAATTGGTTGGATACCCGTCCGAAGTCATTCTTCGATAACGGTATGAACCAGCTACGATGGGAAAAATGCATTACTATAGAGGGTAACTATATAGAAAAATGATTATAAAGTGTGTTTTCTTTTTAAATGTAAAATACATTTCTTTTTGTGAAAGGCTCGTTTATATTTGGTTGCCCCTCGTATATCAATCACTGATATTTTTCGCAGTCAATGGAAAATCACTGGTAGCTTCAGTGACTACATATTCAGAATAACAGTGAACGCTATCACAGTATAAATAAGCGATCGAAACACACAGCAAACCAGGTCATAGAACCAGCAAAATCACAACGAACGAAGTCACAGAGCACAAAAATCGTGATCCTGCCCACTTTGATTTTTCGCAGGAATAGAGAGAATGATTCTTAAAAGTGATTTTTTGCAGTCAGTTTAACTGTGATTTTTCACAGTTATTTTAATACCTGTGATTTGGGTCATTCTGGCTTTTTCTGGTATTTGAATCCGAAAGTTATGTTCGAGTCAAATTTTAACAATAAGCTTATCTCAGGAGTACGGGGTCCGATCAAACTGGTTTTTTTTAAAAATGGAATACTTTGTGCTGTAATGACGCGTTGAATATTTTTTACCCAAGACGTAATTCTCACAAATAAGTTTATCGTGTCAATAATTAAAAAAGAAATTTTAACAGTGATTAGTATTCAATTGATGGTAATCACTGATTACCATCAATTTGACTTTAATATATGCTTACCGTCTTTCAAAAAGAACTTGGCTCAAAATAATCCACTTTAATTGATTTGTTTGTAAGTTTCAAAACTTTTTTAATGTAAATGTCACTAGTTTATATTAGACGAACTTTTTCAATAAATAAATAAATAATAAAACATAAATTAAATTTATACTATATAAAAATGTATAATATAAATAATTAATTCACTTATTAAATCTCTTTTTTGAATTGTGAATTTTAGTATTTCTGAATCTCCTTCCAATATTTTACCCTTAAAATCTCTTTTCCGTTCAATCATCATTAGCACTATCAACTCTTCGTATCCTGAGAAAATGCAACTTGTATAAATCACACGTATATCAGTCCTTATCCAAATATCCCTCCGACAAAAAATTCCTTCAAAACCACCGCCTTATCATAATTAGAAGAGAGGTTTTCAAAGTTTGTTAATACGATTGTGAGAGCAATTATCCTTAATCGCTGAAGGGTCACAGTGGTGGCGACAGAAAAACGAACGCCTTCGCCTATGTTCAGGAACCAGCATCACTCCGAGCGATCATCCACCACCACTTCACAGGATCAAAAGATAAAGAAACGTAAAATAGTACATATACTCGATTTGTAAACCATTTTCAGTTCTCTCAACAAATGGAGTAGGCTAAGGAAATGTCTATCTTATCCTTATAATGTCATTTCGGTTCCTTTTTTCCGGCATTTTCCAGCATTGTAGCACGGGAAGAGATGATGGTGATTGAGGTGGCTAGGCGGTAAATTGTGCAGATACTTTGATGAAGTTAGTCGATTGTGGATGATGCGACGAAGGATACGGAAGAATTGATTTTTTTTTTTGAAAATTTTTTGAAAGCGATTCTTTAATTATAGTTAAAGGTAGGATTTTGGTAGTGGATTAAGAGATTTTGAGGGAGTTAAGATATTTTGATTGCAACTGAACATCCATATCTTGGGATGTTTTCGATTTGGGTGCGGAGAAATGTACTATAATAGGATAAAATTGGTTTTTTTTTCAACAACAAAAATGTACAAAGGTTTATTTAGACCGATAGGCCTTAAATATTGAACCCCATACTGCCTTAATTTGTTATTAGTGATATATTTTTTACTTTTGCGAACTTGTAAAAATCGCATTTGGGTGTTTTTGTGGTGTAAAACTAGTTTGTATAAATTTTTATAGGATTACATTTTGTCCTTGTCTTCGTCCTTGTTCAATGTTCCTCATCTTATCTATATTTCGATTTAAATTTATTAGTGAATATTTTAAATAAATAGAAAATGTTTCTCTATTTCAATTTAAAGTTCAAGACAGTTTTGTAGATATCCTGTAAAAAAAACAAACTTAGATGTGTGCACTCGGTTTTTTTCCGCTCAATTGAGTCACATATTGTGTAGTTCTAGAAAAACTTGTATGACACTAAGACTAAAAATGCATCACATGACCGCTTAACGATCAATTCAACTCATTCCGATTCCCTAAAAACACCAAGAAAAATTTCAAACTAATTTCTACAATTTCATTCCTATACTGCATCTCCTCAGTTCCTTAATATATTCGTAGGCACACCTAAACCCACACCTACAATCGATCCCCACATACAATAATTCGACACTCGGAAGTTTATTTGTCTTCACAATATCATTTTTAGGATATACTCCGAACTCTGCACGTTCACCAGCTCGTATCGGCCCTTCTTCAATTGTCGTTTCTTTTTAGTCCTCGCTGTGTATTTACCGTTTTCTCCTGTATCCTACTTCTTGTCCTCACGTCGATGTTTCCTCAGATGGCGCGTCGACCTCATTTCGCTTTAAACTCCTCATCGCGCCTCTTAACCACACACATATGCACCATCCATCTAACTTTCATGCATGGACATGTATATTGTCATAGGAAATAAGATTTGAGGATTCATATTTTTTTGTTTTCTTAATTCAATACTAAAATTTCCTTGTCGTATCCGATCAGTCTCCGTAGTACCGGAGCACACTCGCCGGTCCGTAAATATCCGATTTGGTTGTATGTATTGTAAGAGGAAATATGGAGCAGATGCATTTTTCGGCAAGAAAAAGACCAAAAGGCGAACCCGCCGCCGTGCCGCTGTTTTGGGTCGAACTATAATTTTTTTTCTGCTAGGCTTGCGTGGGCTATAAAAAGGATCAAGAGCTAGCAAAAAAAAACACTTCTTCACATTTTATACACCGTCATATTTGTCTATAATGGGTCCTGAAGTTAAATTTGAGAAATCTCGTGCCATGATGGCATTTGTTTCGATGCCGATGGCGATGAAGATGATGGCCATGGTGGGGGTAGTAGGGGGTAGTATGGCACTGATGGTAGTGGCGGCGGCAACAGACGCATAAACCGAGCAGTAGTGGTGATAGTTATGTGATTATGACGATTGCACAACAGGCTCGTGAGTAAATATTAACAAATTCGAAGATAAACGACTTCCCTGATGTTTTCCAAGCAGTAAAATGACTATAAAGTGGATGGAGTATTTGTTTAGGCTAAAAAATTGGTATGATTTGGGTTTCAAGTTTGCTTGTGGTCTTTGTTTTAGTCGTGATTAATGCAAGTTGAGATTTTTAGATTAGCAGCTTTCTATATTAGTGGAAAATATATTTATATTAGGTCACATTGTCTTAAAATACTGAAAATAATCTAGGCCGTGTTGCATACAGCATTCAAAAGGCTGAAAAATTTAAATTTATTGCAAATCTGTGCCGATTTTGGGTAGGGTCATCTCCTCGTTTTTACCGCAGTGTCGCGCCCAGTGTGGGAAAGCGAGTAGGCCGAAAGTAACTAAAATAATCTGATGAAACTGATCAAACTGCATAATCATCCTTATTCGCAAGTATACTCAGTTTCAAAAGGATTGTGATATCAGTTTTGAAAACCAAAGTTGGACAAAGTTTCTGAAAAATCTTCTAAAATAATCGTGTTTTTCTTTTTATTTGAAACTTGCCTGAAACTTGCCAGCAAACTAATTAAGATCAGCTAACCGTAGTTGCATCATCTTTCGTAAATAGACAAAATCAGAAAGCTGATATCATCTTAGATATCCAAAAGCGTTTGCTTGGCACATGGATTTACTGTTAGAACTTATCAAGTCCTTAAAAAGTGACAGTACTCGCTGTAAACTTCCTTACAAACAGCTTTATGTCAGCCATAATAGAGCGTTTTTATTCAGGACATGTGTCATCAGAATTGTCATTAGGCTCGATCATTTAACCAGACTTTTATCCAATATTCCGGATGCTCAAAAAGAAGTGACAAGCTTTTACTCGCATCAAACTAAACCACATTCCCCCTCCTCACCAACAAAGAGCCTGAAGACTAATTTGTTGGATTGGGAATTAATTTTGATGAATTTGGCGAGTGTGGGTTGGAGGAAAGCACTCAGTCCAGAATGACCCAGTGTACTCATACCCCCAGACTACCAGAGTTTCCTGGAAAAGGCTATCCTCTGCTTGCAGAAAACATCCCAGCCGAAGCATCGGTATCTGATGCACACAAAGGGAGAGTATTCCCAAAGGAATATCCCTATAAATACTGAAAAAAGCGTGTATTCCTTTGACAGATAGCACAGCATTTATGGTCGCATACGTTATGTATATAGTACCCTAAGCTATAAAATATAGCTCCAAGTGCCGCATTATTACAATCCACATAGTATATGGTCCTATGGAATATAGAGCAACACTTAAGGTCGCATACGCAATGTGCATAGTACCCTGAGCTATAAAATATAGCTAAAAGGCCACAATCCTACACATTATCGGCTTTTCTACTATTCAAATAGTCTCAGTTCATATGTAACATGGCCCCAACTACTATGAACATAATCTCGACACATATCATTTACGCCGCGTCCACATTGGCCATGGGAGATGGCATAACATTCGACTTTCCATAGAAATGGAAAATGTAGACGGTACATGGCATACCATATTTGATGTCATGCCATAGATGTCAAGCCATATGGCAAGACATTTGCATGGCCATAAGCATGGCCATATTCTGACAGTTGCTCATTTTCAAAATGGCGATGTCGGGGGAAATAGTGTTACAAACCCTAAACGAATACAAAAAAAAGATTGCTTATGGAAATATATGTTCGCCTCTTCCTCAATTTGCGCCTTTCCTCACATTCTGCTTCCTCTAACCTTTGCAGTGCTCTATAACACCGGATAGCGGGCATATGTTCACTGCTGAATGATATTTTCAAAATGATATGGCATCAGGCATCAGATGACATGCCATAAACTGACATTCGTTGCCATCGCATATGGCAGAGCTTATGGCCAATGTAGACTCTAGGTGAGGTACACTAAATAAAAATAGCAATCCAATAAGGGTGGCTACATAGGCTACATAGTGAGTAGAGCTTCGGCTTTTAAAGAATCGGGCCAAGGGTTCGAATCCAATTTTAAGCAGGATTCTATTTCGTAATATCCGTAGTGAAAATATCATCACCTACAATTGTTAAAATATCGAAACTGCTTAAAACGGGAGCAAATTCGCTTTGAGGGCTATAATACCTGGCTTTGAAAGCTTTAATACGTAGCGCCTACTGCTATAAATTTTTCGCAATGCATTAAGGTCTCACACGCTATATTTTATCACAATCCCCAAATTAACTATGTATATAGCATTAGCTATGGTCTCTTGCGTTACGCTTTTGCTCAGTGGAGTCAGCCTCTTCTGAGCAGAATAAACAAATATCATCCCATATAACACCTTTTTGGTACATGTGCCCTCCAAATGGATTGTGTCTAGTCAGTATTCCTATCATGGCTTTACAAACCTTTACTCTTGGTGAGGAGGAATACTGAAGTGCCATGGCTAGGTTCTGAGAGTAATATAATC
Source organism: Nemotelus nigrinus (assembly GCA_947369275.1). Classification (NCBI taxonomy): domain Eukaryota; kingdom Metazoa; phylum Arthropoda; class Insecta; order Diptera; family Stratiomyidae; genus Nemotelus; species Nemotelus nigrinus. The sequence continues at coordinate 145,742,864 of OX376373.1, forward strand.
GTGTGCCTGGTCACCTCAGAGGACAGCCATCTCTCTTTATGGGTATCGATTAGGCACATCCGAAAAATTGCATATGCAGCTGAAGCCGGCGCACCTAAAGCAGATTCAGAATTCTGTTATGTTTAGGCCAAGGAAATTATAGTGCTGCAAAAAACTGCGGCAATAAGACATCAATGCCAGCAGGTGTATTGCCATGGTGGAAACTGTACACCGTTTGCAATATTTTTGAAACCTCTAAGTAGAAAGCTTGATTAAGCTTGAACTAACTACCAATTCCTTATGCACTCCACACCTGAAAAACAAATAAGCATAATTTTCAAATTTGACAATCGCGTCTTTCTCCAGATCTGGATCGTTTAAGGACCTGTCTTCAAATTGATTTTCTTGCTGGTCAGTAAGGCACAAATTTTCAGTGAAAAATTGTCCACTTAAATTTATAGAAATGAGCTTCAGCATAGTCTAGATAATTTCTGTATATTCACTAGTCATTCGTGCTCTAAGTCACGGCGCACTGAAGAATGCAAAAAATAATAAAATAAATCCTACAACTTTTACTGAGTACACTGAACTCGAAGGCTATTGCTCCACGCTCGCCTAGCGAGAAAAATGTATACTACCAAAGCTCTTCCCGCCCAAGCGCAATTCCTGTTTTTAAGACTACCTCCTACCTTAGTCTCGACTATCGCAAGTTCGTGAAGTTTAATGAAAGCTTAACAAATTTAATATATGTATTCTAACTCCTAACTTATGTATCCCCATTTTGTTTGTTCGGGATGGCCATTGTAGTAGCAGATGCCTTCCTAAGAAGAGTTCTGTGCTTCTGTATAGGCAGGTTTCTCAACTCCGTAAATAAAACACTATCAGGGGATTTTCTGATTTATCAGGAGGCAGTCTCTGAGACCATTTAGGAATTTTACTATGGAACAGATGATAGTATTTCATCAACAGATAGACATGTGGACCAGGGATGGGAAAATGATTCAATTTTATGTGTCAACACAGTTCGATTCACTCATACAGACGAGTCAATCAATTGTGTCAATCAGTTTTTGATTGAAACATTATGTAGGTATGGAACAACATTATATTTCCAGTCTTCATTTAAAGAAAATAATGAATATTTGAAACTAATAGCAACAACGGTAAACTAATATAAATACGACTTTATTGTACAATATAAAAAAAAGCTAAAAAAAAAATTAGCTTTGTTTTCAATAGGCGCTATCTTTCAAGGGGTGCCTACACATGCGTCAATGCAATCAAACCGTTTTTTTTAGAATGCGGGAGTGGAGTGATGGAGGGCAAGTACGTTGAATTGTACTTCCACTTCATTCCTGCCTTCTAAAAAATCGGTTTGATCGCATGAACGCACGGACTCATGTGTAAAAAGGGACATAGAAATAATATTGTTTACCCTTTCTGTGTACTAAGTCATTGAGCAGTTAAACACTCTTCGAAAATACTCTTTCAAAGAAAACGAAGTGCAAACGACCTCTAGTGTTTTCAACATTATCTCAAAGAGCCGAGGATATACTTCTGTTCGGAAAGTTACGTTTGGGTTCAACATATGCTTTGCGTGGTTTACCTCGGCGCATATGCACACGTACGGACGCAGACTCATCACTGGTTGGACCTTATAATAAGTGGATCTGCTGTTCTTTCTTGATTAGGTTCGTGCAAATATTTTTCGCATTCATATATTTCTGCATCAATAATGTATTGTTGAAGTCTTACGACGCTTACCCTTTTGCCAAAATTCTTTTAAAAAAATGATAGTTTGCTTGCTACTGCTTCATTTTGAACAGGAACTGCTAAAAAGGTGCATCATCGCTGTACTGCTAAAAGCTATATGCATCCAAAAATGCTTGGCACTTGAATTAAAGGTCCTAATAAACAGCATGTAACCACAAATCATTACATTTGCATGCATTTGTTTGTCAATATGTCGTGTAAATTTCGTAATAATCTTATGCCTGCATATCACAACTCAAATTTGTGAAGGTCCAAAGAAAGAAAGCCTGAATCAAAGTCTTACTCAACCCATACAGTGCGTGCATATTATGTTGATCCACGACGTTCAGTTCCCACCAAAATTGACCACAAACTTGGCACGCTTGCGTCATGCAGCCTTGTTTTACACTCTATGTAATTCACACCAAAATCCGACTCAACTCTATGCTAGAGCTCTGTAAGGGACTCTGACACGAAACAATTCACGCAAATAATTGCTAAGATGCAGTGATTGACTCGCTACTATACACAAAGGTGTCGGCCACAGGGAACAACACACAATCATCATCACAACAAGTGAAGGAGCACTTGCGAGGGAACTCACTCAGAGAAGAGTGAGTCGACACACGAGCTCGCTGCGAGTGATTGACACATTTTGATTGCTTCACTCAAGCTCATTCATTCACACATCCCCATTTCTCATCAAATGAGTGGTAGAATAGCTAAAAGTCCTTAAGGCGTCATTTTTCGATCTAGTTAGCTTAGTTTATATAAACTAGGCTCAATTCAATAGGCTAAGATTGTTTTTCAAAATAAATATAATTCTACTTGATAACTATAATTCGAAAAACCCTAGGCATTATAGAGATTAGATAGTAGTAGTATTATGAGATTAGATAGTATTAACCTAAGATTGCAACAAAAATGTTTAAATCAATTTTTTTCCGGAAATTTTTGAATATTAAAGCTTAAACAAGATATTATTCAAATTCAGCTATAAATGTTAAGTGAAAAAAGAAAAGAATACTAAATAAAATCCAAATAAAATATTGAATCGCACTTAACTATTTCGCATCGTAATGCTAATTTTTTTATAAGTATTCCACGATTTCCAATATAAGTGTAAATTAATGAAATGGCGATCTTATAAACCCACAAATACCTTTTCTCTTGCTCATTTCAAAGTGGCGTCAAGCTCACATAAAAATGACATAATCACGAATAGATATCATATCATCTGTCTCGTAAAATCGTATCTAATTTTTTTATATCTCGTAAATTTTTCAAATATTTCATTGTACTATTTTCGTTCTCAAAATGAACTCGATTTCTTGAAAAAACAAAGATTCAAATTCCTATTTGATGATTAAATGAAAATTTTTTATCTGTATCTTAACGAACTTAACTGATAACAGAAAATTGCAAATAATACTTTTTAACTTTATATCGACTTGACTTAGTTATCTCAAAACGGTACTTACTTATTAAGATTATTAAATAAATGGCGCTTCAATTGGAACGTGTTTTCCACAAACTGAATATATAGTACTAGAGAAGGCGATAAGAATAGGTGTAACCACGTACATTTCGTATACGTAACGTACGTGTAACTATTCATTCTGCAAGCATGTTATTACTGTGAATTTTTTTTATTGTTTTTTTTTTTGTTTTAAACAATGATTCGTCACTTGAGTTTCTATAGTTTCCTATTTTTCATTTTCATATCGTTATTTTGTATTTTCATCGTGATCTGTTGCGTTGCGTGCTGATTTTCGTTGATTTTTCTACTGTATGTGTGTATGTTTTGCAAAAATTTAAGTCAGATACTTTTTAAGTTACGAGCAATTGTTCGGTACTCATGTATCTACAATGTACGTATCTCAGTAAGTAGATTCAGACACACAATAATTGTAAGTACAGATGGACGTGTAGCGGTGATCAGTTCGATCGTTTTATTACATTTATACATATTATATGCTTATAGCATTTTTATATGCAACGGAAATTGTATAGATAGATACCACGATACAAAAAATTTATGACCGAATAAGCATGTATTCGAGGAGTAGCTTGATCGGCGAGTAGTATGAATTGTAAAATTATGGAAAATGAATATCGAGCCAGGAAAAAGCACTTCCGATTTGTTTTAGGACTTTGTATATAATAGTGATGCGTTTTGTACGTACGTTGTATTGAATTGTGAGTGGTGGTTGATGGGGAAAGACGTTTTTTGCAATGATAAAGCCATCGTTTGACTCGATGACATTAGTCAAGGTAAATGAGAAAGTGCTTAATCATAGGATTTACGTTGTAAGTAACGATGACATTGTATGTAATTAGTGATTGGGAAAATTAGCAATCGTTTAACAGTGGTATTTAACGAGAATGTCGCGTGAAGTGAGATAGTATGAAACATCGATGAGTAATTAATGACATTTTTTGTTGAACATGGTATGATATGGACTTTGGAATTTAATTTGATTCGTCGTTCGACACGTTTATTCTGATAAAATTTTCTAGCATTTATCTATCATACCAGTGAGCTGGCTTGAAGAGACTCAACGTAAAAATAATACTCATTGCTTTCTTTCAATCGATTGGAGCTATGCATTTCAAATGGTAAATTCAAGATCGAACCGATCGTAAAAAATATGAAATAATTTTTTTAATTTTGGAATAAATGCAGGAAAAATTGGCAAAAATATATCACCGACCTGAGCCTGAAAAAAATCATCTGCTCACTCAGTCTTTCCAATTAAGGTGCTATGCATAAAAAAATCAGATGATTGTCTTCTCACAACTCTCTATTTGCCAGTCCTTAGGAGGAAGGGTTCTCTAAGCTGAATCTAGTGCTCCATAAAAGGCTCATTGATATGCAGCATACGTGATGAATTGGCAGCAACTAAAGTGAACTTTTGGCTTTGACTTGATTTGGCTGATGTGGAACATCAGACGGTCAAAAGTGCAGTTGTGGCTTATGATTTTCGCTTGGCTGGTCGTTGGAGAAGTGGCAGGCTTGAATCGGAAGTTATGGTCCAAAAAGCAGTTTCTTTTCTCAGTGATTTTTCAAGATGACACCACTGCCACAGGGTTGCCTGCATTTTCAAATCACATCTTTCAGACCGGGTCCTAGTTAATACTAACATGTCCTATGAATTTCATAATAATCGGATGCGTCAGTTCTCGTGAACAGAAGTTTCGAGGGCTGCAAATAGATGCAATTTGGTGATGGGTTGCCGTTCTTGTGCAACTCAAAATTTTGAAAATTTCAAGTTAACATGGTGGACAAAGGTTAAAATTTGTCAATAATTTGAGTTTTTTGTCAAAAACTTTTCAGGACCATCGATGATTTGAAGGATTTTTTCACGTGCCTGCCGTAGCTACAGGGCTGAACGTGCTGGACCCTGTAGCTACGGTAAGTGCTGAAAGTGAAAATCATCAAACCGTCGACTCTCCTGAAAGATTTTCGCTTTTAAGAAAAAAAGCATTTCATATACAAATCGTATGCTTTGTCTACACAGTCAAAGTATATATTTTGAAATTCCATATATATTTTTTTTTTTTTTTTTTTTTTTTTAAATACTCTTATGTATTGGCACGACAATAGCTTTTTTTAAAGATTTCTGGATGAGAGCGATAAATTAAAGATATAGGCAAAGGGTTCAGCTATATAGTTTTTTATTTCTTTGAACATAAAAGGTGTATACATATCGTGGCCGGTGCCTTACCAATACGCAAATTATTTATATGAAGGAGTATTTCGCCTAACTCTATTGGTCTCATTTCCGTTAGTACCTGTGTATTGTTATTTGAAATTTCTACATTGTCCGAAAATACTTCAACCGGAAGGATTGAACTAGAGATTTGTTCCCCAATAGTTGCAAAATGTCGGTTCATTATTTCACATATTTCCATCTGATCATTAATTATATTACCAGTCGGATCACGTATACTCTGCATTATATTTGATGGTTTACTTTTAGAAGTAACTTCATTAATTACTTTCCAAAGTTTTCTAGGGTTATTTTTGGAGATTCTAATCTGATTCTTATAATACGCTATTTTTGCTTGTTTTATAATCTGGCTTAGGCTGTTTCTATAATTTTTATAGTATGTAATGAGATACTGATTGGATGGTTGTGCTAATGCTTTCCTTGTAAGTTTATTTCTGCGTCTTATGGAAGTAACAATTCCCACTGTGGCCCATTCCTTAATTGGATTAAAAATTCGCTTGCACCTTGAAATAGAATTTGTAGTAGCCCTATTAATAGCAGTGTTAAGGGTTTTTTGAAATTTGTTTATACAATCTTCAACGTTTGTTGAGAGAAACGTATCCTTCCAATCCTCTTCAGCAAGAATACTTTTTAGTTGCTCTATGCTAGGCTTTTGAAAGTGAGATATCGAACAAGAACGTGTGGGAACACCAGGGGGAGTAGTGTGGGAACACCAAATACACAACATAAATACACATCCACAATCCACAAACACTTGACACTTCAAACAAACACCAAAATTAACGAACACCAAGTAGGCTAAGATAGTTACAAATTTTGAAGTTAGTAGCATGTAAGTTTAGTCTACTTTGAACCTTCTAAAAGGAAAAACAATAAAAATATTTTATATCAATATTCAATTTTATTAGGAAGAAATGTACACTTCCTAAAAACGGTAACCCTTCCCCGATTTATCTATATTTTTAGCATCAAAAACTTCTGTTCACTGGAATTCACGACCCGATAGTCAGATACAGTTGAATTTTACAGAATTTATTGGTCTGATAGAAGCGATTTTGAAATGTGGGTAATTCTATGCCATCTTGAAAAATCACTAAGAAAAATAACTGTTTTTGGCCCTATAAATTCTGATTCAGTCACCTGATTTTGACGAAATTCACACAGTAGCTGAATCATGTTTGATCGAAATTCGGTTGAAAAATTAGGGTGGAGCAGCCAACTATGGTAATTTTAGTGTCTTAAATTTTGAAAATTTGCTCAGGAACATAGAGCTCTTTGTCCTATAGCTTCCACCACAGTCAATACAAAAACAATGATAGGCCTGACAGCTATGGTTGGTTTTGTATTTTTTTTCCATTAGTAAGCAATTTTATCATAAAGTTTTCAAATCATAGTGATTTCGTAGTAAAAATAAACAACAAATATTACGATCTAGAAAATTTGAAAACTTTTGCGGGTGGTAACCCTAAATTTCTTTGTATCCCTATAACTTCCAATGCAGTCATCGGATCAATACGAAATTCGCAGAGTAGGTTGACTTCAACTTGAGGCGGATGTGATATATTTTTGGCTTCGGTGCTAGCAAAGGGTTGCCAGCACGAGGCGTTTTTGTTCATTTCGGACCAATAAGTATTGACATCGCGAACATTTGCAATGAAAATAAGTAAACAATTTTTGAATTTTATAAAGTCTAGACATTTTTCGTTTGGCAGCCCCAAACAACTTTCAATCGGTGTAACTTTCGATGAAGTCATCGAAATTAAATTGGCTTAGGGTCTATTATTACTTAGGGTGTATTGGTCTATTATTACTTAGGGTGTATTGGTCTTAAGTAGGAGAAGTAGCTAGTGGTAGAATACACTCTCAAAATCTGCACAAATCCTCTACTGTTCTCCGAACATTAGTGTTTCTGATGCGCAAGGGATTTTTTCTTCTTCTTATTTTCCTTTAACATAAATATATTATCTCCAAAGCTTTCTATCCGGCTTTCTGATCCGCTCATGGAGAAAAATCGCATCATTATTTCAAATATCCCCCCCCCCTGCCTCCTTTGGTTCAAGCTGCTATATCTTGCCACGTGTTGTCGTACAAAAGGTGGATAGTACAAGGTGGACAGTATAGGCAACATCCAGTAGCTGGCAGTAGCAGGCTGCATTGATCGTCCTTCGCTTATACAAGCAGCCATTCAGCCCTCCTTAACGTTTAGCTTCCCAAGCCTCAGTTGCCAGAACTTCCTCAGCAAATAGTCAAATCTTGGCCTTTATCAATGCTCACTTTCCAAATTTCTGCCACTGTATATTTCGTCCTCTTATTTTTTGAGGTATATACTTCCATGTTTCGTGACATGTCACAATATAGGCAAAAAGTGTTTACTTTTTTTTCAAAGCGTTTCGAAAGTCATTGACAGATTTCTTTCCGCACATTCTTTTGTGCGTTATTAGATGTATGATGTTGCTGATGATGTTGTTGATGATGTTGATAATAATCCTTGTATGAGCAACCATGTATGAAACTTGTCAATTGTTGGACGTTATCTCCGTAAGATAGAAAGCGAATTTTCGCTATGTTTTTGAATATGGCGCTTTAGTCTGTACTCTTTTACTTTTATCTTCTTTATGTCCAAAATCATAATATCGTAACTTTCGGGTCAAGATTACAAAATATAATCAGCAGGACTCAACATATTAAAAAGAAAAATGACTTGGTGTACCACGAGGTAACATACTTGGTCCTCTATTGCATTATCAGCTTAAAATATTAGGTTGCTGCAAATGAAATGGCCGATTTAGCAATGACATAAAGTTAGCTGCAATTTTAGTGTATTATGTTGGCACAAGGCGGCGAAAATGATATGACATATTGAAGTATAAATACTGCTACCTTGGTTTATGGAGTCATTTCTTTTTTGCACTTCATAGTGATGGTAAAAACAAAAAGAGAAAGTGAATATGGAAGTGAATCAAAAACGGCTACTTTTACTGTACGAATTTAAATTAGAGCACGACGCAACGGAAGCAACGAGGAAGGTCAACAGCGCATTTGGGCCTGATACGGTTAGCGAAGGAACTACTCGGTGGTGGTTCGAAAAATTTCGATCCGGAGATATGGACCTTGGAAGTGAGCCACGTGGACACCCAGGACCATTGATCGATAACGACGAGCTGCGTGCATTAGTAGAGTCTGACCCCCCGCCAAATCATAAGGAATCTTGCCGAGAAATTAGGCGTTCACAATTCGACAGTTTGCCGCCACTTGCAACAACTTGGAAAAGTGAAAAAGCTTGACAAATGGGTTCCGCATGATCTTACCGAGGAAAACATGACGTGTCGAATGGAGATTTCAAGTTCTCTTCTCTCCCGCAACAAAAAGGAACCGTTCTTGCACCGAATTGTGACTTGCGATGAAAAGTGGATTTTATACGATAATCGTCGCCGATCGGCTCAATGGCTAGATGCCGATGAAGTGCCAAGACACATGCCGAAACCAAGCCTTCATCCAAAGAAAATAATGGTAACTGCTTGGCACGAATTTTCAGGTCAAGATATCCACAAGAACAGACTGGAAGAAAAAGGAAGCTACCACCGACGGGGGCGTCTGGATTTACACGGACGGGTCAAAGACGGACACAGGAGTTGGCTCGGGCGTGTTTTCTACGGATCTGAGCCTTAACCTGTGGTGTAGACTGTCGGACCATGCTACCATCTTTCAGTCTGAATGACATGCTATACGCATGGCAGTTGAGTCCATTAGCGGAATATCAACCAGATCAATGACGATTTGCGTCGACAGCAGAGCAGCCATTCTCGCTCTTGCGTCTTACAGATGTTCTTCAAAAACTGTTGACGCTTGCAGAGTGGCTCTCAATGAAAAGGCAAGGCATATTCCTATCCGGATTATGTGGGTGCCAGGGCATAGTGGGGTCATGGGCAACGAAAAAGCCGATGAATTGGCGAGGAAAGGTTCAGGAGCTAGCAATAGCCCCTGCATCACTGTACCACGGTCAATCGCTGACGCCACAAGCAAACTTGATGCTGCCATATGGGCCAAACTGAAGTCTGAATGGGAAAAAAGGTTGGACTGCAGGGTGGCCAGGACATTATGGCCATCACCTGATCGAAGCAAAAGCAGGAAACTGCTCAAGCTCAGCAGAAACCGCTTGAGAGCCACGGTCGGCTTGCTCACAGGGCACTGTCTTACCGCGTCTCATGCGAACAGAATGGGACTGACATCCAGCAATTGCAACAACTTGCGAGATGGAAGAGGACACCATCGAGCATACTCTCTGTGATTGTCCGGCCCTAAATAATAAACGCCTCAAGATTTTTGGTTCTTACCACTTTCAAGGGTTAGCAGAGGTGGCCAGTACCGTCAAGCTGAGTCAGCTGATCCAGTTTGGCGAAGCGGTCACTTGGCAGCTCTAACAAGCCAGCAGAGGGTAGCAAATGGGCCCAAATTGGTGGCCTAATGCAAGCCGCGTTCCCGGCAGCCCTCTTTACTAACCTAACCTTGGTGGTCTAAAGCTGGAGTTATCCACTATTCGTTCCTGCAACCTGGCGAAACCATCAATGCTGAGAAATATTGTGCTCAACTGGATGAAATGCATCAGAAATTGATAATCCAACGACCTAGGCTTGTCAACAGGGATAGAGTGATACTGCTTCATGATAACGCACGACGAACAACGGTCTAAAAATTAAACGAGTTGTGCTATGAGACTCTTCCTCGCCATCCATATTCACCAGACCTCTTACCAACAGATTACCATTTCTTTAAACATTTTGATAATGAAGCTGCTGTCCAAAATGCCTTCGAGGAGTTTCTTCGAACCAGAAACTCGGACTTCTACAAAACTGGAATAAATGTACTTGTATCTCGTTGGGAAAAATGTGTTGCATAAGTTTAAAAAGTTACAGCTGTTTAAAAACTTATTACTAAATCGGCCATTTCATCTGCAGCAACCTAATATGTCTATCGACAAAAAATTGCTCGAATCTTGCCTGGAAATCATCTGAGCAGCATATTAATATGAAAGCATAGTATAAAAAGAAAATAAAAATTATAAATTTGAAAACACAGAAAAAAAGGATCTAGGACCCATAAGTCTAAAAAAAAAATTTAGTCAACCATGTCAAATTACATTTTCTCACAAACAAATCTCAACTTTTCATGTCTTAATTCCTCTAATTCCTTCAATTTCTTCAATTCATTTCGACAATGTCACTCAGTCAAATCCATAACGAACTAAATAGCCCTTCAAATATCCTAATAATCCCTTACTCAAGTGCACCTCGACACACTCAACTTTCGCTCCCATATCGATTTGTAGCTTATAACCATTTGGACTAATATAATTCTATTTATTATTAATATTCGCCGAGCAAATACTGATCCGTTTGCGAAGGGTTCAGCCGGCTTTATCCAAAAAAATAACCCGGCAGCATATAAGGGTGTGCGCCACTTCAAACCAATACAAATTTTCCACCAAATCTACTTACGCCAAACGGCCGAGGGATACCACCACCAACACTCCCCAATCCGTTTTGTTTTTTTGTTCGGTACGGTGCTCTGTGATTTCATGGGGTGGTTTGATCTAAGCCAATTCCACCATTCATATCCCTGTCAGATTGGCAGGGTGAATATGAGTGTAAGTAGTGTGTAGGTACATAGAGAGTCAGATTCTTGAAGAAGTCAAAAAGTCTGATATATTGCTGAGGGTCTTGCTTTGAGCATTCTCATTGTTGTTTTCCTATACATTAATTTGGATGGAAGTAACCGCAGCTACCGTTATTGAATTACTTACTCGGTTGACGAGTTTCTTGATTAACTCGTCTCTAGTCCTAGCAGTGACATGACGAAATGAAGTAGTTGTGATTTCATTGTAAAGCATAGCGAAAGGGTCGGTCGATTGGTAGTACCATACGACAATCGGTGAGGACATACATCATCGACCGTTGTACGTAGATGAAAGCGCCTGGCTTGCTTGTACGTACAATTGAACAATGCGAAAATATAAATAATGAACTGTACTATTGAATCATAAACAAATTTGCCATGGGTTTGAATTTGTTGTGTCTTCGAACAACCATAGAAATTCCATTGTAGTGCGAAGTGTTGTGTTCTTTGCCTTGAATTGCTATTTCTGTGCGACAAGGTGACTGCAAAGTCTCTGTAGGAATTTTATCCAAGCCGAAGAAATCGCCAATGCAGCTTGTCCAACGAAAATAATGAATGTACCTATGAATAGATATAATGATGAGAAAATCTCACTTATTCGCAATTGTTTTGTGCGAAAATCTCTACGAAATTATATTTTGCAACACATCCTGGTTTATTGTCGAAAAAATATCCATGGGTAGAACTGTCTTCGAAAAATTATCTAATATTCCGATTCTCGTCAGATACACAGATGTATCCATGCCCGATCGAACTTAATTAAAAATCACTATGTCTTTCCGTCAACAAACACACGAAACCTTGAATCTTTTGCACAAATCCATAAATGGTCGGATCCAGTTGCCAAATTGGTAACATCGACTTTGAAAACTTCTCTTCTTGCCTGCGACATACATACATATGTGCATGAATAGAAGTTAAGAATTTAAAATCTTTTTTTCCTCGCAATGAGTTTCCAAATTCATTCTCAATTGGCAGCCTATAGCTTATAGATGGATTGTTGTGATGCATGCTCGAAGTGGTTGATGATGGTTGGGTTGGTTGATTTGTCGCTGGATGGATCATGATGAGGATGATGGTGAGTGACAGGGTTCGCGGCGACAATTATGACGACGATCACGTCACGTTACTTTTGAGAAGATGATGTGGTTTCGTTGACTTACTTGGTGAGGCAAGGTGAGACGATCAAAAACTACTACCCAAACAGCATATCCAAGTATAATTTGAAGCACATGCCAAATGAGATCGATGGATGGATGTCTCGATAACCGGATGGCAACGGTATCCACACTTGGTATAGACTAGGCTCACTGTTTGTTATGTGTACATATGAATATGCGTGTACAGTGTGTACACAAAAGAGCGACCGGCTGCTGTTGTTGAATCCTTGTTGAATTTTTCTTATTATCGCTCGTCTAACTCGTAGTGGTGGACCTAATGGTGTGTATTTTTTTTCCATCTGCAACTTTGTCATGTCTCATCCTGAACGTATCGTCTTCATTTCTTTCCCCTCAAGTGTTTGCTGAATGTGCCGGTGGATGATGTGTAGGAGAGGAGGAACTTGTATGAGTTGTATTATGTATGGAAATTCTATGATCATGCTCAAATTAGGACTTTGCTGAAATGTTCATTGAATTTATTATAATTGTTTGCTTTTTTAAGCTATCTATTATTCACTCTCGATATATTTTTTTAAATTACAACAATGGGAGACTTTTTTGACACGCAGTGGAATATTGGATAAAAACTGTTAGCATTCAAAAACTAGTAGATGTTCAATGTTGTGAATAATCTAGTCTGGTGGTCGTTTTGGCAGTTTCACAGTACTCTGTAGTATATTAGTAAATTTCATTAATCTTACCGTACAAAAACGATAGCTGCCAGAAGATTAGATGTAACATAACCGAAAACCACGACCTTACGAATATTTAAAAACTAGAGTGTCGTTTAATTTTTCTTAACTTCATTCAATCCCCCCTAAACCAGGCCAGCTACAAAAGTACATAACGTTCAAAATGGCGAATTTAAAGAACAATCTAAAGAACAACGATAATTAGTGTGAACAATATCTTCTTTTTTTTCAGCAGATGAGAGATTATCAGGCACTGATATCTGTCAAAAACATACGATATATCACTCATTTACCAGTGAACCTTAAAAATAAGAGATCGATACACGCATTGACTTTTCCTCGAGATCAGCTGTTTTGCAAAATGTATCCGATTTGATTTAAAAAAAATGCCTGATTGTCTTGGAAAAGATCATGTATGAATCTTCGCCATTTCTTCCTCTTAAGTATTTTAAACCATCACTACCAAATAGGAAATTTTTCATTTTGAGAGCTGCACTAGAAAGTTCCTCGAGAGTGAAAAAAGGAATATCTTCCTGATGGATCATGAGAGCGATTTCCGCTATATCTTACTTCCCTTTCACCAATAAGCCTGTTGCTTCCCAGAAGGTTGTCTCCGACCTGTCATCGAGACGGCGCACGCTCGCTCGATTTCCCCCCATGGTAAAGCTCACCAGCGTATTGACCCTTGCCGGATCTGTCACTAGCCCTACTCGTTCTGCGCTGCCCTTGTCAGCGACGTTATCGTCGATCACCCTCCAGTACTTCGTCAGCGCTGACAATGATTCCGAAACGAAAGTTATATCAGGTATAGACACTCCGAACCCCGGTCTCCGATACGTAGGTGTTGAGCTCCTATTTAGTACATCCATGTTTAATTTAGCCATCATGTCCATAATTAATTTTCCCTGTGTGTTCTGGATTGGCATTCCCCACTCCAAAACTCTCGCGTTTAAGTCACGGCAAATTTCGCATCCGGCAGATTTCGTAAAGTATCTTACAGTGCTTCTATTTTCCGGACGCCCAAAATTATCCGAAATGCATTCCCTAACTTTCCCCTCATTTTCGCTGACATAAGCGATTCCCTTCTTGCAAGAATAATTGCCCGAATCTTTTCTGCTCGCGATATCTGCCAAAGTGATTCCGATTGTCAAGTAGTCAAGTAGTCCCACAGTTGATTAATTTGACGTTGTTTGTGTGAGAATGAATGAAACGCAGCCATAAAAGGAGACGTCACTTTAGCTTTTCTTCTTGTTTTGCTAGTTTTTACCCCAAATCTGTTCCTTCCTTTTTTTCTGGAATCCAGCCAAATTTTCTCCTCCCACAGAAGTGAGTTTTTTTCCAAAAAGTGTTTACCCGAAAAGTTAAGGAATATGTCACTCTCTTTCTTCATTGAGTCGATCGCCCTAGTCGCTAATGATTTTCAGTGTGTCAAGAATACAATGTTGCCGTTGATTCGAAAACGGGGTAAGTCAACGGTTTCCGGAGTAGTATGGTATATCGTCAATCTGCTAGAACCACATATTTTCAGGATCTATGTCGTCCATATTTTCAAAGAAAAAAATCACTGATTATTGCTGTCCGATAATTGCAACGCGTACTCTCCAATAAGTGCCATCAACAATAAGTGCCATCAACAATAAGTGCCATCTGCGAAGTAATTAGCGCGGTAGATTGGGCTAGTTGTTTTTGGTTACGCTGGACGTCCGTAACGCTTTTAACTCGACCAGATGGACAGACATATTGGATTCTCTTCAGCGACATTTTCAGATAGAGGAACACTTGCTGGCAATGGTACGAGACTACTTGAAGGATCGCCATTTGGTTTATGAAACGAATCAGGGAACTGTACGCAAAACCATTACAGCTGGAGCAGCACAAGGGCCCATTCTCGGGCCAGACCTATGGAATATTGCGTATGATGGTCTCTTACGCCTCGAAATGCCGGAAGACGTGCTCTTGGTGGACTATCCTGATTATGTAGCCGCTGTCATCACGTCTAGGAATCCTCACCTCGCCCAACTCAAACTCAATCAAGTAATGAGAAGGGTTGAAGCCTGGATGAAAAGCCATGGTCTCTAGCTAGCGATCGCAAAAACAGATTGTCATGCTGATCAAGAGGAGGATACCAACCATTAAATCCATGACAGTTGGCTCTGAAGTACTTGAGACCAGAAAATCGGCTAAATATCTTGGAGTGATGTTGGACTCGAAGCTGGCTTATGGATAGCACATCCGAAAAGTATGCTATAGGACGCTACTGGCTGTTATTTCGCTTGGGAAACTCGCGGCAAACGTTCGCGGTCCTAGTTTGAGTAAACGCAAGCTCCTTACGACGGTGGTTCATTCAATGCTGCTGTATGGCGCGGAGATATGGGCCACTGCGTTAAGGTTTGAAAAGTATCGAGCTAGGATGGTGAGCGTACAGCGTAGGGGAGCGCTACGAATTGCAAGCAGCTATAGAACAGTTTCAGGAAACACCGTGTTAGTGATAGCGGGAATAATCCCAATTGATCTATTGGCGAACGAACGCAGGGAGGTGTTCCTGAACCGAGCAGAAGTGGCAAGAGCACGAACGCTTGAGCTTTGGGAAAATCACTGGGCTACGAGCTCGAAGGGAGCATTTATGATTAGGCTTATTCGCGCCTTAAGGGGGTAGTACCGGTTATGATTAGCATTTTTCAATTTATTATATGTTCAGAAATCACGTCTCAAGATTTCATTAAGATATTCCCAAAAATAAAGAAGTTACGGCAGTTTACCGCAGACCGCTGCTTTTAATTACTGCGAAAAGAAGATGAAGAGCGCATAAGTCAGGCAGAAAAAGCGGCAAGGAAGCGCGTTTGGCCAACAAAAAAACTGCCCAACTGCAAGAGCAACTGGCTTATGTGGACTCAAGAATACTTATGTATGGTCCAGGGATTGCAGACTGAGCAATTGTAGGTGATAAAAACTTATTTTTTAAATAATATTCAATAAATACTTTAAACGCTTTTTCTCGAAATGACGTTTTTTCAAACTGCGGACACTTATTCTCCGGATTAGCCAAACCGATTTAATTCAGATTTGGTGCACTTCTTTATTCAAGTATCTTGTGTGGTAATCTACCACAATATAGGCCAAAAGTTAGCCAAAAAAAAATTGGCAAGCGAATCAAAGTGAAAAAAATACAATTTTTCGAAAAATATTTTCAAACAACCGCCATTTTTTATTTGATCATTTTTTTTTTAAATATTGTGGTAGATTACCACGTAAAAAACATTCTTCTTTAGAATGCGGTTTGGTTTTTTTGTTTCAGATTCTTCATTCCTGAGATTATCTGTCCGCAGTATAATGAAGCATTTTTCGAGACGTCAACTTTGGCGCCCTCTATAAATAAGTAGATAAACGAAAAAAATTAAAAATATTTTTTTATAATCTTCAAAACGTGTATTTTACCCATGCAAATTTTAAAATTTATACAAAATAAAGGAGGTGGAAAAATAATATTGAAAATTAGGCTGTTTTTTAGCATTCTAACCGGTACCACCCCCTTAAAACCATGGTTTAATCGCGACCACGGTGAAATAAACTTCTACCTGTTCCGGTTCTCATCGGGCCACGGCTACTTCAGGAAATACCTTCACAGAATGGGGAAAGTCAGGACGGAGTTCTGTAAGTACTGTGCTAAGGAAAGTGATGGGAGCGACCCATGCTTTTCTCTGCAATTGGCCCTGTGACGCCGGAGTCAATCGTGGAGATGATGCTACAGTCAGATGGCGCCCGGTCAGCTGTGTCAGCATATGTGCAGCTGGTATTGCGTTTGAAAAAAGAGGAAGGATACCTCATAGACTCCTGAAAGCCTGACAGAACGGAAATAAGCCAATGGGACATCTGATAGGTGGAAGTAGCACGGCCAAGTTGAAGTAATGCGAAAGCGGTTCCGGCTCGGACCTCCGTGGTCGGCGGGTGATATTTTATAGTGAGTACGAACCTCACATAATCTGGTATCGTTCGCATGATACCTATTGAAGGTTTTTAAAATCCGCTCTCCAAAAAAAAATACTCTAACCTATTTTTTAACAAAAAAAACCATTACCAGTACATAACAGAAGGTTTACATAAACTAATTGAAAGATTTGAAAAATGTAGAAAAGCAGCTGATGAACATATTGATAAAGAAAAATAAATGTGCATGTTTATTTGCACCTCTTAACCCCCCTTTCGCGAACTTAATGACCCACCCTCGTACATTCTGTAACGCTCGAGTACCGAACGTCCGTACTGATGCTTTACCACTTGCTTCCGTCATCGAGTTGGGAAATTTGGATGATAATTTTCGAGGCTGCTCTTGCTCAGATCATGCAAGACGGCAATCTATACATTTTGGATCAGAATGAGAGCTCTTTTATTTTATTTCTCAACTTTTCACAGAATTATTCACGAAGTCAATTTCCTACTACCGCAGTACATTCACTCCTGAAACCAAAACAGTTCAAACGGTTAAAACATTACTCAGAGCGCCTGCATAAAAATGCAGAACTCTCCAACCTTAAAGTTCAACACCTTTCGCAATGTGCACCTTTCAAACACACCCCCTAACGATCGATTATAGCTCGTAGGTGCAACAAAACATTCACAAAAAAGCATCCACATCTGTTAAATGAAAACTGAAAATTGATAATTCGATATCATTTATGACTGATAGTTGCACAGCCCCGCAAGCAAGCAAACAAGTCGTGGCCGATTCGGGATCTAAGGAAAAACTTCAACTAGCACCTGTGTATTATTTATTCGAAAAACCTCATGTGTGCACCTTCTCATTGCGTTCAGGATACATTTTCATACAACGTTGTTGTTGTTGTTGTGCTGGGCCGCTTCTTGTCTACACAATGTTGTTGCTCAGTCGTCTCCGCTATGGTCTTTTCAGTCTTTTTATTGTTAGAACTCGCAATACACACATTTTCTGCACCACATTGCCAAACATCGTCCTTTAACATTCGCTGCTCCGCATTATGTGTTTGTGTAAACGAAAATTTCGTGGACAATGTTATCATCAGCAGACAGGGCATGCGCCATATGTCTTTCTTTAAGGCCCCTTATGACGTACACTTTGATCAAGGTGGCTCTCGTCTTGGCTTTGTAAACCTGGTGGCGCGGCTCGACTCGGCGAATTTTCAGTGCAACTGGACCCTGTCAGAGGTGAAAGATGCATTCAAATATAAGAAAAAAAACATATTGAATCCTTAGCAACAGAAAATTCTTTGATCCGAATAAAAGTTTCTTTCGTAAAGATGCCGCCGCTAGGCTGGCTTGGGTTTTGTATGTATATTTCGTGCATACGCATGTGTACCTGGGATATAGGACACCCGAAACACACCGCAAAAAAAAAATCGATGATGACACTTGGGCACGCTTCCCAGATTAAAATCGAATGTGATGGCGTGTAATGCATATTGGCAGATAATGCGATGTGAAAGAGGTCGTCGCGCACTGTACCTTGTGTGATGATGTCTGCATGTGTGTCAGCAGCCGAAGCAAATCAATGGAGGTGGCGGTAGAGTAGGATGGAAATGGAGGATATGTGCACCGGATGTGATCCTTGTGCAAAAGTGTCATTTTATGAATGATCATCATGCTTGCAGATTAGGTGGTGATGAATATGAATTACGACATCATCGAAGAGATGATGTTAAAATTTGGTTTCAAGTAGGGGAAACGATATCCTTGAAATATTTACGCTTTTGACAGCTGCAAATTAAGTTCGACGTGACTAACAATTTATCTGATCTTCCGAAATCCGCAATGTTTAGGAAGATTTCAATAAAATAACTCAAACTATACGCGATCGAAACAACATGCCTGTTCTTGTGTATTATGAACAGCACCGAAATAAACACAAAGCAAAAAATTCAATGAGGTAAAGAAAAATCAGCTACAATTATAGAACGATTGGTTACAGTATTACCCGCGTAAAATTACCATTTGTAGCACCTACTGAATACAAATTACGGCCTACGTCGAGATTATGTGCTTCCGAAGGCTCGTTGCAAATATGCAGCAATGTGCAAATATTTTTGTTTCTTCATTGGGAATTGTTTAAGAATTTTTATTAATACCATAGATGGTGGCTCGGACAAGATGTATAGTAATGTGAGGTAATTTGACACACGGGTAGAGAATAGTGATGGGCATTTCTGTTATTTTACCTGTTCTTCTGTCCTTCTGTTATTTGGGTTTTTAATTGTATTATATGCAAAAAACACCTCCTGTATTCGTTCAAATGACCAAAGTAAAAAAAATACTAAGATAGGACCAACTAATCCTGTTGTCATCTATATGAGTTTTCATCGAGCGATCTCTGATATGGAACTTTTCCTGGCTAATCTAAAACAGTCGGATTTCCACTTCGCCTCACTGAAGCATGAATTTTGTCGAAAATTTTATTAAGAAATGGTAAAAAAAAATATTGCGTTTATTAAACATGCACCCACTAGGGGACCAACCTCTTCCGTAAGGCTGGGCATGAGTCCAGGGGCACCTTACCTCCTGCGGTCTCGTAAATTTTATAGCCCCGGTGGGGTTGGAGACACTCTCGTGGCGACCTGTAGTCACGAGGGGGCCTCAGCACACCCGGAGACGCCAACTGGTGAGCCAAAAAGGATCTCAACCTTTTCCTCCTTAGCACTTTTAGTGCTACTTTTAGTTTTTCCGCCAGATTTCATTTTGCCGTATCTTCGAAACTAGGCCGCTTTTATCAGACTTGTATTTAAATTTCGCCCGAAACAACTCAGAAAGGTCCCCGAAATCATGCTAGACCAAAAAAAAATTTTTGGAAAAATTGAACGTTTTTGCCCAATTTTCCCTATATTAAAAATATTT
The DNA here is from genome assembly GCA_947369275.1 of Nemotelus nigrinus. NCBI lineage: Eukaryota > Metazoa > Arthropoda > Insecta > Diptera > Stratiomyidae > Nemotelus > Nemotelus nigrinus. Next base: position 145,762,712 of record OX376373.1, read on the forward strand.
CGCCCTTAAAATATCACTATTGCACTCCCCGACCACTTTCAGTCATCGAAAGTGCCGTAAAGTTACTTTTGCCCAAACTATGGCCAAAGAAACCCTTTACTCCCCTACAAAACCGAAATTTTTGTATCACAGCAATAAGTCTTGACCTGTTATGTCCCAAACCACTCTAACCCAAAATTGGCCGATTTTGTCCGATTTCAGCTACTTCTGCCCTAAAAACTTTTTGAATATTTGAGCAAAAAACTTGCAAGTACGAAAATGCTCGCAAGTACGAAAATACTATTTTTCACTGCCAAAAAAACAAAAAACGATTAAAAACGGTTCGTTTTAGAAAAAGAAAAATTATTCGTTTTAAGAAAACGATTGGCTTTAGAAAACTATTCGTTGTAGAATAGTTGGAATAATTGGTTTTAGAAATACTATTCGTTGTAGAAAAATGGTTCGTTTTAGAAATGCTGTTCGTTTTAGGAAAAAACTTCGTTTTAGAAAAACTGTTTGTCGCTATTTGGAAAAACTGTTCGTTCGTTTTTTGCAGCCAAACGTTTTTTTCAAACTGTTTGGAGTTTTTGAGCCCATCACTAGTAGAGAATCCAATCTCGGGATCCCGGCCAATTTCTGGTTTCGAAAATCCCGGGATTGATGGTTTCTAATCCCGGGATTTTCGGGACCAGAAATTGGCCGGGAGTCAAGCATAATCGGCAATCAAATTACGGCAAGACTCGAAAAGTGCAAATAGAATCCATATTTATGAGAAAGCAATTAACATGCAGGTTCACATTAAAATGCGTAAAGAATAGAGCAAAACAAGAGAATACAAAGGGGTTTGTAAATAAATAAGTATGGGCTGTTTCGCATTTAGTGTACTCGTTACTTCGAATGATTTGAGGAAATTAATACCAAAATCCACAATAACAATCAAAAATAAGGTTGTGGGCTATGCAAGCAGGATCAAGAAAATAATAAGAAATGATATAAGACAGGATAGAATCTCAGGTGAACGGTTCAGTTTGACGTTTAATGAGTGAACTTCGACTGCAAATAGGCGCTATATAAATATTAACATCCACTTAGTAAATTCTTACTGAAGCTGGGTGCGAGTAAGGATGTCAATGGCAGGTGCAAACTGACTAGAGATATTGAAAGAGTGTCTTACTGAGTTTGTTGTTTATCTAGAAAACGACATTGCTGCCATCCTAACTGATGGTCCAAACGTGATGCGAAAAGTAGGCAGACGAGTTGATACAGAACAACATATTTGTTTGGCGCATAGCATTCACTTGGCAGTTTGCGACGTTTTCTATAATAGGAAGTCCGTTCCAGATTAAAGAGTTGATGAAACAGCTGATAGCCTGAACGACGACCACGAAGATTTTGACGGTCCTGAATCAGCTTTCTACGTTGAACCCGGTCGCCTGCAAGACACGCTAGATCTGACAAAGGATTATGACATCAGCGTATGCATAAAGAAAGTTCGTAAAGTAGTTTTATATTTAAAAAAAATCTCCTGCGAAAAATGACGACGATCTTCAAAACTATGTAAAAATCCGAGCAAGGCAAAGAACTGTCTGTTTTACTGGATTGCAAAACAAGATGGAATAGTCTCTTGACAATGCTCGTACGGTTTTCGATTTTGAAAAATAGCATACAGAACCCATTAATAGACCTGCAATATTCAGATCGATTAGAAGCAACTGAGTTTGATTCGGTTCAAAAAATTATTGAAGTTTCTGTAAAATTTACTGTGGAGACCTTAAGTCGCAGAGATGCAAATTTATGCATTGCTAATACTTCATCAAGATTTTTATTTAGGCAGTTAGGAGAAAAACGGTCCATTCTTGCGAACGCTATGAAAATTGCAATATTGGACCGAATAAAAGAGCGCCAGTGTTCCGAGCTATCTGGTATGCTAAGCTATCTCCAGAATCCACATTGTTCCAGTGAAAATTTACCAAGTGAAATAGAATCTCTATTTTTGAAACCAAGCAACGCAAATATTTAAAAAAAAATTACTTCAATGATCCAAATGTTGAACCCTTTGCTTGGTAGCCAAAGAAATGAGGAGAACCCAGTAGATACCCATATTGAATCAGGACAAGGTAGACGTAGACATTATTGGAGGAAAATTGTCGACTTTGTTTCATTTTAGCTAATAACTTTTAGTAGGGGAGCCCGGGATGCTAAATTTGCAGTTACTAAAGCGTCATGGGGACCTATTGGATTGTGAAGATTAGGTTCTGAAATGAAAAAAGTTTATGTCAAGTTTTCCATTTTAGTGAGGGGGAGAGCGTGTAAAAATTTTCAAAAACGTAAAAAAAACAGTCACATAGAAATACTCGAGCGCGTCGGACATTCATAGTGTATACGCGCTTTGTCTTTCTGATAACCGATAGATATTAATCTGACGATTAACTAGTGAGAAGTGGCCGTAAAAAGGGGTAAAAAACAAAAACAAAAAAAGTTATTCGAGCGTGTCAGATGTTCAGAGGGAATGTTAAGTGAACTCAAAAAAGTGTCCTATTGAAATGACTGACGATTTGGTCGTGACCAAAAGCCATGACTGATTTTTGAAAATGTAAAAAAAAAATGTGACCATGAAATACTCGAGCGCGTCAGATTTTTATACAGAGGATTCAACTTGATGTCATAGTAGTCCTAAATTATAAACTGACAATTATATGGAGGGATATTGTTAATCTCAATTTGAAAACAAAATTTTTTCGTTTCTTGTTTTTATTACTAGATGAATATGTACATATATATATATAAATATATATATATATATATATATATATATATATATATATATATATATATATATATATATATATATATGTATATATGTATGTATATATGTATGTATATATGTATATATATCTAGAAAATTCAATCATTTATTGATATAAAGGTAAAAAAACAAAATATTAAAAACAAGTATTTTAGATCTTCATCCTCACTGGATTCGTCTTCGAGTTGATTTCCAATGGTTCAACTTCCTCGTCATCTCGTGTTTCTGTAAGCAAGAATGGTTCTGATACTTCACAATCTTGTATTTATTTTATGATATTATAGTATTAAAAAAGAAACACACCTGAATCAATAGTATCTTCTAAAATGTCAGGTATTAGGACGATATATTCGTATGCTTCAGGAAGTTGGTTTGCTACGAACCAAGTCGGCTCTAATCTTCCATCCACATTTTTTCATCCGCAGTTTGTTGCTGACATCTCAGTAACAATACGATTGTGCGCATTTCTCCACAAGCATGCGATGTATTTTGTTCCCAATAAATGTTGCTGTAGCTCTGATCGGCAAAGTGGCAAACTACAAGCGTCGTAATTACGCACATTTAATGAAAAGGGCTGAGACGTATCATGTAGGAAATGCATATTGGCCCAAGCCAAACCAACAGAGCCTATGGCCAATATGTGTACACCCTCTTGGTGTGAGATGGCTACGATTGGTCGATATTGGCCTGCATTCCGATCTGAGTGGGATTTGGGCACCAACATGCACCAACCAAACGGATTTGACAGGCTAACAATAGACAACTGAAGCTCACCAGCTCCGGCCATGGTGTGGACAGTAGCATCTGTCCTCGAATTGGTCTGTGGTGGCCCAACCCGAGAGGGTTTAGCTTGGGCCAATATGTATTTGAAGCATCAGATACTTTGTATGTTTAAATAAATATTTCCATCCTAGCACTGTTGACATTAGCAATTTTTTTTGTTCCGTACAAATGGCAGATGAACGATTCCATGATGTGAGATAATTCTTCAATATTAAAAGCTTCAGATCCCAAGCTTGCAAATGCTTTTTGAAAAGTTTCAGATTCCATTAAAATCTGTAAAGGCCTTTTTTTGCCTCGCCTGTAAAAAGCTGGGTTGTAATCACATCCCTTTAGCGCATGCAGAGCTATAAGTGCTTGTGAAATAATTAGGCCCAATTTAGCAGAGAGAGCGGAAGTGTCGATATATCGGCGTGCATTACCTACTCCGAGATCAATCCAAATTTTTACCGATAGAGAAAGAGTGAGAAGGAAGAGAGGCGCGGAATGGGGAATACACAGTTCTCAGGATCTACACGCTTCATCATTTATTGATGGTTTTAGCTACATTGCCCCATGAAAAACCGTCAGATTACATGTTTTTCGTAATCCTGATAGGATTTCCTTCAAAATAAAAAAAAAATTCAATCGCGCTCGAGTATTTCGAGATGAGGTCTTTTTTTACAACTTTGTGACTCGCCCATTTCCTTATGTCACGCTCAAATTGTCAGATTATTGAAATATATTATTTTCTAGATGTACCTAGTCTAGCCATAAGTTCTGTCATAGATGTTTATCGATGTAAAAATGAAACGACTTGAGTTATTTCGATAATTTTTTCAGGGATTATTTATTGATAGAATACGAATACAAAAAGTTGCGTTTCATTCGAAATGGCCGCCATTGGCCTCCACACAGCGCCGAAGTCTGTCTGGCCACTCATCGATGGCTGTACGCAGCTCATAAATGGGGAAATTGTCCACTGCTTCCGTTAGGTCTTTCTTGAGCGATTCCAAATTGCGGTGGCGTTTATGGCAAACCATGTCCTCTAAAACGGACCACAACTTGTAGTCCAGCGGATTAAGGTCGGGGCTGCCAGACGGCCAATCTTCAATACTGATAAAGTCAGGAAGATGATTTTTTAGCCATGCTTGTGTGGTTTTGGCCTTATGAGCTGGCGCAGAGTCCTGTTGGAATGTCCACGGTTTGTTTTTGAACATGGTCTCATTGAGTGGCTTCACAACGTTGTTTAAAATGTCTCGTTGATAGTTCTTAGCCGCTGTCTTCACACCTTTTTCGCAAAAATGGATCGAACAAACGCCATCATAGGACACTCCCCACCATACCATAACGGATGCAGGATGATGTCCTTTTTCGACCCGAGGCACAAGCGTGGCGGCTTCTTGGGCAGACCGTGCATACACTCTGTCATTCTGTTTGTTGAATTTTTCCTGCACGGTGAAGATTTTTTCATCCGTAAACAAAATTTTTTTGTACCGCCGAGCACCGTATTTCTTCACCAGACGTTTACATTTTTTCACTCTATTTTCTTTCAATGCAGCAGTTAACAATTGGCCGGTTTGTCGTTTGTAAGCACCAAGTCTAAGGTCATCACCGATGATACGTGAGACGGATCTCTCTGAGATATTCATCTCCTGCGACAATATTTTTTGCTTTCGCACCGGGTTTCTGTTCAATCTGGAACGTACTGCTGCGATGGCCCGTGGCGTCCGAACGATGCGTGGCCGACCGGATCTCTCGTGGTCATTTATATCACCAGTATCCTCAAATAACTTAATGGCACGATACACAAATCTCAAGTTGATTTTGAGCGGTTTGAGCGTGTTGAAAATTTTCTTTTTTTCCATACCACATTTATGGAGCGCAATTACTGCGATTCGGTTCTCTTTTGTTGACCATTCCATGATGACGGGTGACGCTATACTGAAATGACTTGGCGGTTTAATAGAGCACATGACAGCTGCCAAAACCATAAAAAAAAATTTTGGGTTGCGTTCCGTTTTAAGCCGGGTTCACACCTTTGACAGAACTTATGGCTAGACTAGGTACTTAACTTACCTTGTCTTAATCTGACGCGCTCGAGTTTTTCTGAGGATCAATTTTTTTTACTAATCTGACGGGCGGCCCTCAACGCACCCCACTATATTAAGGATTCATATATGATAGGATACATAACAGGGTGCAAGGCTTCTTCCCATATGATTTTCTGACGCGCTCGAGTAACGCGCAAAATCCCCGCTGGGGCTCCCTACTATTTGTAATGAATAATTTAAATGGATTAATTTTTGTTTCTACATTAAATAAAAATGTTTAATGTCTGCATTAAATTTTTTTTCAAATTTCTTGCAACAATTTATGGTTTTTTATCACTTGAGTTTCAAATAGCTGCTGTAAGAAGACATTTTTTATAAACTGTATGTGTGAACCCGATTCGGGATAATTGAACCATTTTCTATCGTTTCTAATCATTTAATTAACATTTTGGATCATTTACATTGAAATTTCATTCGATTTTGATGTATTCTGGCTTTGTGTCAAATTACCCGATTACCCCACATATTTTTCTTTGCTTCAAATTAAGAAAAAAACACTTTTTGTTGTATGGAATCTTGAAATATAATGATGCCAAAAGTTGCACCTGGTCTCAAGCTTTATGAATGTACCAAGAAGAGATCTAAGAGAGCTCATTTTTATACATCTATTGGTGAAAAACAAAAATGTGTGTCAAATTACCCCACATTATCCTATTGATTTCATGACACATGGACTCATTTCGAAATGGGAAAGCATTCAATAATTTTTAAATCTGTTGTAGGTTCGCCTTAAATATTGTAACAACACAAGTGAAAAGTCATGATTTCACGTCTAAATTTTAACCAAAATTACTACCAATACTGCACATTTGCGCATCTGCAAAATTATCATTAAAATCACATACTCTTTCAAAAACACCCAAATCGTATCTTTTCCTTCCTGTGAATGCAACAGAATCAGTCGTCCACTTTATATTCTCTCTGCTTCCTAACTACAGTCATCTAAATCCAATTCCCGCAAGTAAGCAAGTATCGTGCCTTTTTTCTCGAATAAATTTTGCACCGGGCTCAACTGAAGAATCAACTTACATACAAAACAACAAATGTCCAAATGAAATTTCAAGCACGAATACCCGAAAGATTCTCGGAGTGATTGTGTGGTGCAGAAGATATCCCAATCCATAGGAAAAGAATACATCATTTCCTTTTCAGATAAAACTATGCATACACCGAGTAGAAGCGTCTGATGTGTGTGCATGTGACGGCAGGCGCAATGTGCATATCTGAAAGGAACCTTGCTTCTTCTTTTTCTTCCTCGACTCAGACGATGACGATGATCACCTTATGTTGCTATGCGATCGTTTGCTCGCTGGCTGCTGCTAGCACGGTGCATTATTATATGAGCGGAAGAAAAAAGGCTCTTCACCTATTCATAATGCATCATATATGAGTGAGCACACCTCACCATTAAGGACTCGAAAGGCAAAGCAGAGCAACAAAGTCCACACGGTTTGGTAGGGGAGAGTCGTCGTCGCTTCGATGGTGTTACGATCGCATTCACGTGTTGATCAAGGTTAAGACTATGACCTGGTAACAATACTGATTTTTTTCTTGTGCGGTATATCTTGTGCTTATACATCTATTGCTTGGAGAAAATTTAATTGAAGCCGCCTGAAAGCTAGTCGAGCTAGTCGCTATAGTCGAGATTTCGTCGGCGCTACAAATCAATCAAGCGATCCGACATGCTCAAAGCAGAACTGATCTTCCGCAACACATTAGAGCTAACGTGAATGTAAATCAAAGCTTCCTAAACGAATTAGCAGGGAACTATTAAGAGGTTATTGGAACTTGCCATTTTACAATTTCGGTTAATCTAGTTCGATTTCGAAGACAATAGGAATTTTGATGCGTTGGAAATGTTCTTCTCATGCGGAAATTGGTGGAGCTTCCACGGAATGTTTGCTTAGATTTACGATTAATTTCCATGTAGAATAGGGTATAGTTAATTTTGACATAGATTAATTTAATGATAATCAAATTTGTTAAAGCACAACGCTTTTATAGATTTAATGCGAGAACTTATAGTTTTCCATTGGTTTTTCAAAATATGCGGCAAATTCGCTGCCGTTTGGTTAGAAATAAAAAAAAATTGAGCTCTGTTTTCATGGAAAGTTTATTTAAAGATGTAAAATCGATAACATTAAGTTGAAAAAATGATATCGGTCAATTGACTGTCTCCTGAGTTGATGCACATTTGTGCTCCGACTTTGAATTGTTACTCGCAAAACATCTGGCTCCAAATTAATGATTTTTTCTGCAATGTTGTGTTTCAAGACTTGCAAGGCTTGTGGTAAACGCGAAATTTCAAAAAAAAAAAACCAAAGGAAGAGTCTGGCGCCGTCAGATTCGGCGATCTAATCGGCCACTTCAAATCGCCAAAACGGAAGAGTACACGGCCTAGAAATTGGTGTTATAAAATTTTTATTGTTGCTCGAGCTGTGTGTTTGTTTGTTCACATAACCACATAAGTGAAAATAGGCTTCGTCGCTTATTATGATTTTGGATACGAAATCATCCCCTTCTTGTACCAGGTTTAACAGATCATGGTAGTATGTTAACCTCACTTGACAGTCAGCGGGCAGCGATTGATGTAGGGTTTACACTCTGTACAGGAACATCTCCAAGTCTTTCACTAAAATTCGATGCAACAAACGTCTGCTGTTACCTATTTCTGTGCTTCGTCATCTGGTCGATATTTGTGGACTCTCTCGGACGTCGAGCCACAGCCCGTCGAAGGGGCAATACGGGCCCCGCCACTTCTTCCGACATATCTCGTAGACCCAGTTTGCATCAAACGTTCGGCCGAATGTCAAATTATTCGCGCACATAGTGCAGGAAGACCATTAAAACGACAACGAAAATCACGTTGTTTTAAAACAAGAGACCGGAAATTGGTCAAATAAGCAGTAACAAGAATTCCCTGTTTTTCAGTTGTGGATCGGTCCATTGCTTGTTACCAACTAATTCACTATCTGTCTACAACGTAAACGTCAATGACATTGACGCCATTTGCAAAAAATTATGGCACATTTATAATATATTATGACATTACTTTTGCCCGACGCTGTATAATCGACTATTTTGTGCAACGGTTAGAGGTTCAGTTTTTTGTTTGGCATTTCAAAACGTTAGTGTGTGTGTGAGTGAGTGTGTATGTGTGTGTGTGTGTGTGTGTGTGTGTGTGTGTGTGTGTGTGTGTGTGTGTGTGTGTAGGTGTAGGTAGGTTGGGGGAGAGGCGCTGGCAAATCTAAGCACTCAGGCCAAAAGACCCATTGTACTCATACCTCAGCCGAACATAGCTTCCCAGACGTCCTAACAAAACCTAGGATCAATGATAAGTGAAAAGAGGCTATCTTCCTCATACTCGCTACATTCCAGCCAAAGCATTGATACCTGAGGCACGAAAACGCTGGGCATTCACAGAAGAAATGCTCCGCAAAGTCAGCCACTTCTAGATAGGTTGATCAGAGGTCATCCTGTGCAACACATATTCGGTTGTGTCCAGTCAGTATGCCTGTCATGGCTCTGCCGACTTTTCTGATCTTGTTGAGCGGGAATCCCGCAGTCGCATGGTTGGGCTCTGAGAGGAAGCCAATCATATGCCTGGCCACACCAGAAGACATCCATTTATCTTTGTGCGCATCAACTACTCACTTCCGAAGAATTGCTTGTGCAGATCCGGTCGTCACAACTGAAGCGGGTTCAGTGCCCTATAGTGGAAGCCTCAAACCTTGCTTCGCATCGGCGTCAGCAATTTCATTTCGGTATCCAAAACAGATGCACTCTATTGAATATGGCGACAGAGTTCAATCGTGCCTTGCACTCTGGCCAATTTTCGAATTAGTCAGAGGTCTACGCAGTGCCATCAGTGCAGCGTGACTGTCACTGCAAATATCAATGCGTTTTTCCCTCCACTTTTCTTCAATTGCCCAGCAGGCAGCTCTCAGGATAGCGAATATTTCTGCTTGAAAAACAGAAACGTCCTCTCTGAGTGAAGACGCCCACCTGTCATTCGATGAATGCAGATAGACACCAGCTCCAGATCTAACATCTGTCTTCGAGTCATCCGTGAAGAAGATCTCGGAGTATCCCCTCGTGCAGAGATCTGAATCTTCTTCTGCTCAAGAAGATTACTTCGTACCTTCTCCCGAAGTCGAGAAAAGGCACTTGCAGCGTACAACAGCTTCACAATAGTCTATCACATCACGGATGCATACGTGATCATCGGTCTTGTGATTGTTACGTAGATCCACATAACTACACGAGGATTTAGACCCCATGTGGTGACATTAGCTCTCTTGCACTACCCAAAAGCATTTAGATCACAAGTAAGCATCACTTCCACATGATTCTTCCAGAGAAGTTTTTTGTCCAAGATTACTTAAAGACTTCATCTGGAAGATGAAGAGTTTCACCCTTCATGTTTGAAAGCGCTAGTCCTTCCAGTTTTCTTTTCTTGGTATATAAAACAAGTTTCTTCTTGCGGTTCATTTAACAGGGAGTCAATTAGCATACTCCACAGGTTCTCAAGTCCTCGGCCGTTTTGATCTTTCACCATAAAAGATATTTGCCCCCGTGGCTGAACTGTGTCCGTAGATACTGCTGTCTTGAACCCACGGTTTCTATATAAGTGCAATATAGGCAGAATATTTCGCTCAAAGATAGGACGAAGCCTTGTCATGCTACAAGTTGATCTGAACAAATCTGATACCTTCAGATAAAAATCTTATACCTTCTATACATTTCCGGAATCGATGTCTATGGAGCCTTTGCAGGGACCCTTAGGCAATTTCCGCGTGATTTCAATTAAAGAAACTACCGAAGAGAATTTACACTGGATATGCTTAGAAGCGCAAGCATCGGCTTTCGCTTCAACCTTGCGTTTCCTTCGTGCACCGCTGACAGATTTGGTATCTGTGCTGGGGGGGCCGGGAGATCTCCGGTGTAGCCGGTTCCTCCTTACCTTTCAGCGTCGTCGCAGATTCCCGATTTCCATCAGGAATCATTCCTGGTCCGCAATGTCCAGTCGGTGTGGTTTTGAAAACATTTCTGCTCTGCATCACCATCAACCTTTCTTTCGCCACTTTCGGTAAGCTCAGAGGTTTCACTACCTGACATCCAGTGTGCAGCGAAACACCAGCAGTTATTACTGTATTGATCTCTCTGTCCACCTTCGCTGGCAGCTTGGCCCTTTTGCGCAGTTTCTTGCGTTGCCTGCAACTGAGAGCCTCCACAGGTTTCTAGAGCTCAGAGCAACGAGCGCTCTTGCTTTCTGTACTACCTGCGGGCGTCTCATTTACACTAGTCATAGTTGCCTCCTGTAGTTCCCTTTTGTGAGGATTCGGGAGGAAACATCTTTTCCTCTGGTACGGCCGTAGTCGGACTTCCAGCTGATGCTGTACTCGCCTTTCTGGAGCCTGCGGCAAGAGGGTATGCTATCCGCAAGTTCGACTGTTTTCTATCCCCCACATCTTCCTTGTTATTCATAAGACCAAGAAGGCATATTATTAGTAGAATACCACAATCTAGGAGCTCCGAAAAAAAATGTATCAAAGCCAGGCGATATAGTCAGTGCTGCAGGAATAGCTCAGAGTCTGAAGACTTGCGGAGCGTGTACAAAAAATCCGGAAAAAAACTCCAACTTGGGATCGCTAAAAGCAAGAGGAGGCACTTTAAGCAACTTTGCAAAGTGGCCGATTCCGATCCATAGAGCGTACAAAGCAGAAAAGTTGATTCTGATTTGCCATAGTTATTCGCTGATTTAGTCTTTTTTGACGGTTCTATCAAGTTGAGGATTCATTCAGATCTACTTATCCATATTCTCTGCATTAGAGTATCTCAAGGTCTACTTTTTTCTAACTGGTCCATTCTTTTTGGATTAGACTCTAAATTTCGTGTGATGTTCAAAGACTATCAAGCCAATTTTGTTCGCTTCTGACTCCAAACCTAGGAAAATGTAGCAAAGATTTTATATTGGGAACACGTGCCTACCTAACTTGCACCGAAACCTACGAGAGAAAGTCTTTCAGCCATCGATAAAGGAAAACCATATTCATGAGTAAAACCATTTCTAAAGAAATCGCATTAGTCTAATAAGCAGATAGTTATTTATTCCACAGTCGAAAATATAGAAAAATGATTTAAGCATTTAGTATTTCATTCCCCCCCTAGTTAGTTGGGTTGTCGTGCCTTCGCAACACAACTATGTTGAAAAGCATAGAGATTAATATATTTCCTGTTTTAGGCCTGAGTTAGTTTGGATGCCGCTGGCTAAGACACCATCAATCTTGACCGGGGTTAGCTTAAATTAAAGCGACTCACCTAGGAACAAAAGAGGCCCATTGTGGTGCCACAATAGTTAATTGACTCTCTCCTATTCACTGAAGCTAGGAAACCTCCGGCTTCCTTTGATAAACCGCACTATTCGCTTTAAATTGACCAGGGACAGTTCGGTCAGATTAGATAGAAAAGGTACACCAAGTGCCGCCACCCTTCTCCTCGCCAAAGCCGGGCTCTGGCACCAGAAATAGAGGACGAATTTTTCCTCTTCTTCAGAGCCACAACTCCGACAGAATCGTTGCGCATGTCGTCCTATGAGGCAGTGGCCGGTGAGAATACCTACAGCATAACGCAGAGCGCTTCGAGTTAAGCCTAATAGCTTCCTGATCCGATGCGTATCAATGAAGACCCAGGACTGCCTTGCTATCGCGCAGGATGATTCATCCGCCTTAGACTTCCTAGCGTCTTCAAAGTATTTTTGCCTGATGACCAATATGCCCGATGCCATCGATATTCCTATTGAGGAAAACCATGAGACCTCCGGCAGCAAAGTACCAAGTCTAGCTAGTTTATCGGCCTCACTGTTGCTCTGAAAACCGTTATGTCCAGGAGCACAAATAAGATGCACGGCATTCAGCAGCAATCAAGGACACTGTATAAGGACCAGCAAGGGCCATAATAGAAGCCAGTCAATTGCCTTATTTTATAAGCCAGTCAATTGCCTGAAAAATAACCACAACCTCCGCCTGAAAGACACTACAATGGTCTGGTAGACGGGGGCACGCCTTGAGATTTAGTTCATCTGAGTATACACCTCTTCCGACTCTATTGTTCAGCTTTGAGCCATCGATGTACGAATGGATAAGCTCACTTCCGAGGGTGACACCATCACTCCATTCTACCCTACCAAGAATGCGAGCTGTGAACTCCAAATCTAGTAGAAAGTACAATAGATCAAATAACTCTCAGGAAACAACCATAGAAGCATGGTCCCCAATCCAACATGCAATGATAAATTTGCATCGCTTGATATAAGCTAGAATATCGCTGAACACAAAGCTATTATACTGGAAACAAACTTCAATCGAATCTCGTTTCGCGAATCTTATTGAGTGTTTACCCTAGTGTGTCAGACATAGGAAATTTGAAAGCTCAGCGCTCATTGGAGATTCACGAAATCAGATTCAGCTTTAGTCTGTCACGATTGTTAGTGATTGTGTGCAACACGCTAAAAACAAACAAAAAAAGACAACGTTTGTATGTGGCATCATAAAAAAAAAAACCAAAAAGACAATTTCCAGAATCTGGCTCTTCAACGAAGCCTTTAGTCTACTTCTATAATGTCGTGATGGAGTTCAACTCATAAAAGAGTTACATTACTCAATTTTTTGCGAAATATCAATCAACAAACCAACTTTGTAAAATATTTTGTGAAGTTTAATGCACATTACTTTTGTTGGAGAAAATGGGGTTTCCCAAAAATATTTATAACATAAACTAGCCATTTCGAAAACATATAAAAATGTTCGTGTTTTAATAACTAAACTCGTCCCTAGAAAATCATACTTAACTTGATTTCAGTCTTCGTCCTCTTTTCGTCGAACGACCTCCGTGAACTAAGCGGGTGATCCCTGTACTACTTTGACATTTCCGTCAAATCGAATTCATTAATGCTGATAACTCACAAAAACCGATTAATTATTTAATTCAATTAGTATAATAAATTGCAGTCATCAATCATTTCGCTATAAGCTCGATTAAAGGACTTCTACCACAATTCATTAATGCATAAATATTCGTTTGAGTTTTTACCTCCTGGCTATTTCCCTAAATAACAGGAAAAATTGAATTTAAAAACAATTTATTTACATATTTATCGTATTTAATCGTTCGCCTAATTCTTCCGCCCGCTCATACATCACATAGGTCAAAGTACTTCAATGGGGTGGAGGAGGGAGGCGAGTTAGTGGTATGGCGGAAAAAACACGATAAACACGCACTTTTGACCTGAAAGGAGTTTATGGAATTACCATAAAATCAGCCTATTTAGTTGTTCAGCCCTGTTAGTCAGACGTGGAGTCGAATTGTTTATAAATATTTTAAATAGGACACACAAAGGACTAAGGACTCAAAGACCACCCATGGATGAAATCGTGAAAAAAAACTATATCACGTACAACAATAGATACATTGTGTGTCCTCGTTACAACAATAAGTGCATCATCATCGTCATTTAGTGCAAAATACAATGGTGTCGTACGTTGACGTGACATAGGGCAGTACTGACTGGTAGAGTGCACCACTCCCTCTTTATTGATCGACGTTTTATTGAATAAGTAATAAGTGAATCGGTACATTATGTCATAAAGTAACACGAGAACGACCTCGATACTTTATTGATGATACGATAGATTGTGTATTGTTCCGTTTCGTTCGTCGTCCTTTTTTTATGCGGTGCATGTAAAGTACTGAAAATTATGCATGATATTTGTGTCATCGATCACGGAACTGGATGAGGGTGTAGAGTAGTAGAATACAGTGTAGGACGTTGCTATCGATTTGTTATTAATAAGAGGGTAATGGGATACGAACACTTTGATTAAGTTGATAGCGCATGCACTTGAATAAATGGCTTAATTCAGGCATAGTAGATGCATATTTTTTCCGTTTTAGCTGGTGTTAATGTAGCTTAATATTGAATAAAGAGCAGGTTCTTTCCGTTGAGCTAGTGGCCATGGGGTGAATTGGTGGTAGATAGAATGCGACGATAAAAAATAATTAAAGTTTGATTGAGGTGATGGTGCAGGGTTTTTTAAAACGAGAATTGTCGGGAGATTAATTTAATTAAAAGGAGATAAGTCATAGCAAATATATAGGATCATCGTTAATGAGTATAGACTCTGGTGGTGAAGGCACGTAGCTCGTACGAGCGAAGAGGAATTTGCTCGGCAAACCCTGCGGCACGATAGTGAAATTAGTATGTTCGATTGTGATTGTTAGAACCATCTTGGGGACCTCTATACTGATCGATGTCTGAAGTAAATGCAAGCTATTTCTCTGAAACTTCTTTGCTGATGACATGCAATTCGTTGATCCTTTTCTTGTCTAGTGATGCTTGATCCTTATCAGGAGCAGGCGTTTATTGTTTGGTAAGCATGATTGAAAAAAAGTAGGGAAAACCTTCATACTGCGAAATGCACTAAACGTTTCCATGTGAGCTAAAAACAGATTCTAAAAATTATACTTTATATAAAAAATTTCATGGGAAAGCCTCTCAAATGAGATTCTAGCTTGTTTTTTCAGACCCTATTCCTAGTCTAAATAAAAATTCAATGCAGTCTTACAGCAACCATATTAGCTTACTGCAAGATTAGCAAATTGGTTGGTAGCTAATGAAGCAATACGAAAAGTGCCTTAGTAGATGTGGTGCGGAGTGCTCTTATTCCCAGTAGTTCAGTTAACCTTCGCACTTCTTCAACCAGGCGTTGGTAGGTAGCCTTAAGAGCAGCCTGGCATCAACGCCACCCCGAACAATAGAATTTCCTCAACCACCTGCGGTATAAACCCAATCGTCAGAACGAGGCTGCAAACCCCAATTCTCTCCTATGGCTCTTTTGCAGCAGTAAAGTACACCGAAATTGTCAGAATAATAGCTTCGATTCGAGGATCAGCCACAAATATTTGACCCTCTGGCTTAACTCAATCGAGACCCCGTACAATTTCTTTGAGTTGAATATTCTAAGAGACTGCATTAAGCCTGCTCAATTTGGTGCGCCACTTCTAGAGGAGGACGATAATTGCCTGGAAAATGCGAGTCCACGAGAACGTTTAGAGTGTCTACGCCAAATGCCATCAGGACTCATGATGGTCCCCATAGCATTCAGCGTCGTTGTTAAAATTTTACGAAACATCCATAGGAAGCTATAGGAAGGCCATAGAAAGCTATTTATCTCTTTTTCACCAGCCGATAGTTCAACCTTGCCACTACTTGATGCTTCCAATTGGGATTTAATATGGGGTTCAGTGTTATGTAGTGAGGAACATTTTCAGTAACATACTCAGGGCCACTGTTCTGAATAGTTTCAACGCTTTGCAACCACTGATGAACCACATTCGAAAAATTTGGACCGCTAGGGCATGCAATATTTCTGGATAAACTAACTATCGTGATCTTGAAAGTGACGAAAGTATATAGTACGCTCAATTTGTTTATTATTGTGCGGTAAACGTTGAGAGTGGGATAAAGCCATACCTCAACTAACGGATAAAACCACCTGCTTAAACACAATCAAGTTTATGATCATAAATATGGCTGCCAGCACTCATGAGAAACCTAAAAAAAGATAATAAAAATCCTGGGGAAATAATGAAATGGAAAATATTGTAAATTGGGCTCAAGATCTGATAATTTTTATGATACGTTAGGTTTCATCGAACTATCCAGAAGCTCTACTAGTTCGAATATATTTTATTGGTTGTAAAACCTTAATGCAATGATTGTTTAGCTTTAGATGTGGTGGACCTCTATCACTGCCAAATATTTGTATTTTTAAAATCCTATCAATTTATCTACAGTGGAGGAAATAGCTATAAAACCGTCAGAATTTCATATCAACTCTTTTAAAGAAAAAAAAATCAAACTTACTTTGTCGTATACTAATGCTATATTTCAGTAACAAATATTTTTCCGTTGAAAAACAAAAAAAAATCAATAAATGAAAAACAATCAAAATCAGTTCACTTTTTAGGGAAATGGCTACAAAGCCATTCTAATCAAATTTATGTGTATCAGTCTGAATGTAATGTTTTTTAGTTTAATAGCTGATACTGCCAGCTTTGCTGGAAACGACTGCAAAAATTCGGTCCGGCATGGGATTTATCAAGTCCTGAAGGATTTCGATGGAAATGGCGCTCTAAGCTTCTTGAATTGCTGCTTTTAACTCGAAAACGTTGTTGAATTGGCGACCCAGCTCGTAAACTTGACGCGAGAGAATCTCCCAGAGAATCTAGATCGGGTTTAAGTCGAGACTGCAAGTGGGTCATTCCATAACCTCAATGTTCCGATCCTTCAGCCAGTCGATGGATTAACGCATTATCTTGTTGGAAGATGAATTGTTCTTCCATAAGGTCTTCGGAAAAGGTAATCAACACTTTATCCAGAAGATCAGGGAGACACAAAACACAGTGTCTTCGGAGTTTTCCCTTCATAGAAAAATGCTGCCCACGTCATTACTGTACCCCCACCAAAATGCCTACTTAAGCGAACTTCCTTATCTTTTCTCAAATCATGCAAATAAAACTGGGCCGTCCAAGTTAAATTTTTTTTCATCGCTAAAAGCTACATTACCCCACATCTCCTTCAATGACATGTATTTTCTAGCAAACATTAAGCGTGCTTGCTTATGCCTTTCAGTTAGTCTCGGTTTGGTCAATCTTTTTGTCCACTTAAGGTATTGTGAATCATGTAGAATTTTGCGACCACGTCTAGTGGTTACAGGCAAGCCAAATTCACTTTAAATTTTCTTCGCAACTAGTTTTCCATCGCCGCTTTTTGAGCTATCATATTTTTTTAACCTTTTAGTTATCTTCGATTTTTGTCCTGGATGTTTTTTTGCCCATATTGACGTCCCAATTTAATAAAGTTATTTACCACGGAACGTGATCTTCCAATTTCACCCGCAATTTTTCTGTTTGACATTCCCAATTTCTCTCTTTCTTTCTCTTTCTGAAAGTTTTAGTCCTGTAGGCATTTTATTGTTATTTTTACTGAAATCATTTCAAAACATAATAATTAAGAAGTTAAAACAATTTGTGTTACAATTTTACTCACTAATAACTGAAAATCCGGCATTGGCTTTATTACTATTTCCCCCGAATTACGACACTCAACTGAATTTTTCCTCAACTTTTACAGTTTATTATAATGAGTCGTATGGCGCATTATCAGAAACGAGTGCAAACATGTCTCAGAAACTGTAAAGAAAAATTCTGCTTCGTAGAGCGAATGAAATGGTTTTTCGGACTAAATAGATTGGTGGCTTTATACTTGTATAGCACTGTATTTTTCATCGTTTGTAACAATTTTAAAAATGCTTAGTATCGCTTTTTAAGCGGCTTTTCACGAATTTCGGCGCTTTATATTAGTTTTAATAATGTGGTACCCAAAGTACTTGTTTGTGAAACTTTATTTTCTTCTATAAGCACTGTAAAGCACATTGCTGTGTAACATATTAAGTTGGCAAATCATGTTCTGCTGTTAGACAAAAGATGTCCCCACCAGAAGGTTATGTTGAAATTGGTGCAAACAAAATAACCTTAAATTATTAGTGACTCCATATCAGCATCTCAGAATTTTTTTCGTGCGAAAATGTCAAGTTTTGTGCCGAATTTTGATTTACTTCTTTAATTTGAAGTAATCTGCAGCTGAGGGGCATCGATTGCTTGTAGAAGCATACGGCGGGGCTGTTTTAAGTGAGAAAAGTTGTTGTGAGGGGTTGGAAAAGTTTAAAAACAGTGAGTTTGACGTGGAAGACAAAGAACGCAGTGGAATACCGAAAGTGTACGAAGACAAGGAATCGGAAGCATTATTGGAAGAATATTCGTCCCAAATGCAAAAATAACTTGCACGTATATTACAAGTGACTCAGCAAGCAATTTCACATCGGTTAAAATCGTTGGGAATGATTCAGAAACAAGGAAATTGGGTTCCATACCAACTGAAGCCGAGAGACGTTGAACGCCGATTTTGCATATGTGAAATGCTGCTTGCCAAACTTAAAAAACGGTTTTTTTTTGCATCGTATTGTCACTGGTGATGAAAAATGGATCCAGTACGACAACCCTAAGAAGAGAAAATCATGGGGACCACCTGGTCATGCTTCAACATCGCCATCCAAACCGATTATTCATGGAGAAAAAACCATGCTGAATATTTGGTGGGACCAGCTAGGTGTCGTGTACTATGAGATGCTCAAACCGAAAGAAAACATTACTGGAACTCTATACCGAGCACAATTAATGAGATCTAGCCAAGCATTCAACGCAAAACGCGCCCATTACTACTCCAGACACGACAATGGCACATGGTCTGGCTGAGCAGCACTTTACAGCATCTGACGATACCAAAAATTGGGTCGATTCGTGGATAGCATCAAAATATGAAGAGTTCTTCCGACATGGTATCCAGATGCTGCCAGAAAGATGGGCAAAAGTAGTGGCTAGTGATGAATAATACTTTGAATAAAAAGTAATATACCATTTTTTCGCTATAAATTCTTTATTGTTGGTAAAAAAAAACGGTGGAAACTTATTTGTACGCCCAATATAATTCAGCAAATTGTGTTTGGGATGAATCTTCATCGAATAATATTTCCTATTCAATGTTTTTAAATTTGTTTCTTTGTGATTTTCAATACTATCTGCCAAATCTTCATATTAAAAGCGTCGATACCATTCTTAACAAGTTATAATCAATGGACCATACCCACTGTAAATTTCTGCAAACAATAAAATAATAGGCGTGTTTTTTTTTTTTTGCTCCTCTATCCGGCAGAGAACAGAGCATACGCATTGGAAACAACAACACTCCTATACCAGTGAATTCACTAGTACAGAAATTCTATTCCTTATTGTAGTTCACGTGCTGAACTATAGAGCTGATAGAAAAAAGAAAAGCTCATGAGAAGTTATCTTTTTTGCTGTGAGGTGGTTTTGGTTTTTTCAAGGTTATGTTGAATGTTTTGGTAGTTAGAAAATTAGGAAAAGCCCTCATAATGGGAGAAAGTTAAAAGATGTAATTTTCTGTTAGTTCTTTTTCTATTTTCTATCGATTGTGGTAGTTTATACTTGTTATTTTCTCCCTTTATTTTCAGCTGTTTTATGCTAACACAGCGAATACAGTAACCTATGTCAGTCTTAGCGAATGCACTGCTTTTTTATACTAGATCGTTGTTTTTGCGTCATAGCTCTATTCTGTTCTGTATCGGAGCAAAAAAAATGCACCTTATAGGTCTGTTCGCGTACTACGATTAATTGCAATTAATTGCAATGAAGCCGTTTTTGTACTCCGTTTTCCTGAATACTGAAAATTTCCCCTCTTTTAGTAAATTTCAGTAGGGTCTGAGCTGCTGAAAAATACTGAAAACTGAAGGACGAATATTTTTGTGGCGATAATTTATCACCGCTTAGGATGGCTTTATAATCACTATTGTTTTCCCAAAAATCGACAACTGACACTTTTGTTTGTCAATTTTCAGGAAATCCAATGAGAGCGTTTTCGTACTTTTCATGAATTTCCCCCACCACATGATTCAGGAAAATTCAGTAATATTCAGTGACTGAAAGTACGCGAACAGACCTAATGTAATCGATGTTTCCGCAAATGATGTTTTATTGGTATAAAATTCGTCAGTTTAAATCGCGTAAAGAAATAATTGTTTACGCTTGGAACAAATGTCATACAACTGTCAAACACAAGTGCTGACCGATGTAAAAAAAAATATAAGTAGCAGGTTTAGCGACATCTGTTGAAAAACGTGGAATTATATATGTAGATCCAATATTAGGTGCGTTTTTTGCTCCGGTACAGAACAGAATAGAACTATGCCGCAAAAACAACGATCTAGTACAGAATATCAGTGCATTCGCTAAGATTGTTGTATTCACTGTGGTAGCGCAAAACAGCTGAAAATAAAGGGAAAAAATAACGAGTATAAACTACCACAATTGATAGAAAATTGTAAAAGAACTAACAGAAAATTACCTCTTTTAACTTTTTACATATTATGAGGGTTTTTTCTAATTTCCTAACTACCAAAACAATCAAAAACCAAAGCCAACTCATGGTAAAAAAGACAGCTTCTCATGAGCTTTTCTTTTTTCTATCAGCACATTCTATAGTTCAGCATGTGAACTACCTATGAGGAATAGAGTTTCTGTACTAGTGAATTCACCGGGACAGGAGTGTTGTTGTTTTCAATGCGTCTGTTCTGTTCTGTGCTAGATAGAGGAGCAAAATACGCACCTATTATTGAGGTTCCTCTTAGTATACCTTCTGATATCTTCAGAACTTCAGTCTATTAGCTGTAAAATCTGATACAATTAGCACTATTAGCATTAGCTGACTGACGAGAAAGTGTTTGAAATTGCACAAACCAGTGATGAAGCAAAAAATCCTCGTAATTTTTAAGCAACCTGTGTGTGTTTTAAACG
The DNA here is from genome assembly GCA_947369275.1 of Nemotelus nigrinus. Classification (NCBI taxonomy): domain Eukaryota; kingdom Metazoa; phylum Arthropoda; class Insecta; order Diptera; family Stratiomyidae; genus Nemotelus; species Nemotelus nigrinus. The sequence continues at coordinate 145,783,859 of OX376373.1, forward strand.
TAAGAGCAAAATGTCAAGCGCGTATCGTTGCTGCATCATGCGAGGGGCGTCCTTTTCTTGTTGGTGGATGTTAAAACGATGTTGGTGCATGTTAATCGATGATGAAACAAGCAGATAAAGTCCTGTTTGCTTGGTCTTTGCTATCTATTTAGCTCATTTCAGTATCATCAAAACTAGTTTCAAACTTTTCTAAACTGTTATCAGTTCCTCTAACTCCTTCAACGCATCGCAACATAAACCAGCAGAGCACCAACTTTTAATTCAAATCAACTTCTCTGAATGAATTCTACCAACCATTCAGATTACTGCACTCCATACATTTTGCACACAAGTCTTCTCGTATCTGTTGAAACATCAAAAGCTAAACATTTTTCCAACAAACTCTTTATCTCATACGAAAGATCTCCTCAATGTGCTGCACATCATATATAGGAACCTACCTGTGTGGAACTGTATGTTTTTTAGTCTTGTAAAGTTGTGTACAAGTATGCACCACAAGTATGCTATGCATTCATTCAAAATACATGAATCTTGCAACGAAAACAACAAGAACGAATTAAATTGTTCAGCTTGCTGATCAGTTAATGTGCGTACTCTTTAAAATTCATTGTTTCGGAACCGCGCGAGAGAGAGGGAAAAAGTGTAAAAGAACACAACGAAAACGGTAGACGCTGATGATGACGCTTGTAAACAGCATAACATTACAGCGGCAAATCACAGGATCATAAAGAAAATCACAGCAAAAATTCAAATGTCGACGACAAGTGAGCAAGGAAGATTGATTACAATAACGGTGTTTGGTTCTTCAAGAAGAAAATGTGTGTTTTGTACCGAAATGTATTGTTGTAGTTACAAAAACAGTAGTTAATTTGGTTTGGAAAATCGCCAATTTTAATTGAAAATCGGTTTTGGTTGAGGAACAAAGTCCGGAAAAGGTCAAGTTACTTTTTTTGAAGTTTTGTGGGTTTAAAAAATCAGAAGTCGAGAATTAAATCCAATGAAATATGATAATTTGACCTCCCTTCCTGGTCGATCATTTTCATCCGACCCACTGACATCCACCTTGAAAATCCTTCGTGCATTTACGAAAATTGAAACATTACTCATTAAACTTAACCCACTGTGTTCAATAACCTTTCACATTCATAGAATGCATATCGCCATCAACACCACCACGCAATCATACCATATCGGTCAGCCTAGACTGGCTTAGCCAACCTGGTCTGGCCTAGCCTGGGCATCTCCATCAACCAACCAACAAGCCAAAGACGTGTTTACTCGCGCGCGCAAACATAATCAACGCCACAATAAGTGCTAAGCTCACATCAAGCAGGAGCAGCATACAAACAGAAAACGTACAATTAGATTAAGAAGAGAGAAAAAAAAAAAACAATCAAATATAATGTTTCTATAAAATATGCCGGTAGACCTACTACTACTGTCGCGGCGGTGGCAACCGCAAAACACCTGCTGATAAAAATCTTGAAGTTATGATTGAAAGCAAAACGTACCGACAAAACGACGATAGCAGCGCAGTAGTCAAGTCACATTGGTACAAACAACGAGTTGAATGAATTTTACGTTTCCTCGACAATTTTCATTGCCTTTCTATTTTTTCCCTTCAATAAACATTTTTTTAAACGAAATGAAAAGCCCTGACTGACTGACTGGCTGGCCGGCCACGTTCGTACGTAATGACATGTGAAATTTTTATTCGTCGCATTATCATTACAATTCCATATCGCTTTATAATCTCAATCTCATTTTCGTTCGCTTTCATTATTGCTATTATTATTATTACCACCTCCTGTGTGTGTGACTTTTGCTATAGGTGAACAAACGATCCGTATCTACGTACTTCTTGTAAGTTGCCAGCAGGGCGTGGGGCTCGATTTGGAGTACTTTATCATTGGGTCTCATGTAGAAACCGATGGACCTCCATGTGCTTGCCAAACTATGTAGCTCCCTGCGTTCACTGAAGCTAAAGTTCCTCCGATCGATGGGAGCAGATCTTTCAAACACACCTGGAACACATTCGTAAAAAAAAAATCACTAGTCCCAGCTACAAATCAAATTAAATTAACCAAATAAATTAGAATTACGCGAGAAATGAGAAAACACTTATCTCTGCGTAATAAACTAATAAAAGAATTCCAATTGCTGTATGGACTAGACGACGACGCTCTAGTGAATCTGGCTCTAGTAGATTGTGTGAATATGGTACTTGCACGTTTCAAGTTGATGATGATTCGGTTGTTTGTGGTGATACCTTGAGTTTCGTAATTGGTTGCAATAGACGTTAGTTGATTAATTGTAAATTCTTTGGATAACTTTTTTTTAATGGAATTTCCAAATATCATGTTCATATTTTTCAATTGATTGTTGTAATGTTCTTGAAATTTTCGAATTCATCGTTATATTATACATATTTATTTTTTATTTTTCAGAGGCATGTTCGAGTCGAACAACACCAAAACCAAGACCCGCTCCAACACCATCGCCACGACCAAATATTACATTCCACACATATAAATGTCCGCCAGCGTATGCAGCCTGGTATTGTTTAAATGAGGCAACTTGTTTTACTGTAAAAATTGGTGATGAAATTCTATATAATTGCGAGTAAGTATTAAATGAATTATTAGGTAACATATAAATATCAATAACGCATTTATCTATTTTTATTTTAAGGACTTTTGTCTTTTTTTATTTGAGCAAGAAGATTGATTTCTTACTATAGAAGGGTATATGCCGCCCCTTCAATAGCACCTGGTCGTCTTCGCTTCACATGGTCTGTAAGGCAAATGCGGAATGGAGTACTTGGCGGCGATTGCAAACGCTTTAATGCCGCAACCCTTCCGGGCAGATACATGATCCCCATTATACAAGCCATGAGCTACAAGACAATATACTAAACCTGAAAAATACAATACAGACCTGGCAAAAAAAAATGACAAAACAATAGACCTGACAAATGCCTACAATCAAATCCCAATCGAGCCGAACTGTATTCCTAAGACCGCCATCTACACACCTTTCGGACTCTTTGAGTTCACTCAAATGAGTCTCGGTCTCTACAATGCAGTTGCTTTCCAATCGTTGGAACGATTCATTCACGAAGTCCTGCATGGACTGAAATTTTGCTTCATCTACCTTGACGACATTTTGGTAGCTTTGACTTCCTAAGATGAGCATATCGTTTACCTTGAAGAACTGTTCATAAGATTTGCGGACCATGGATTAAACATAAACTTAGCGCAATATCATTTCCTTCGACCTACAGCCAAATTAATAAGTCGTGAGCTTTCGCTCAAACGCATTAAGCCCTCCGCACATATAACAACAGTTAAACTTCCAAACACAATTAAAAACTGAGGTAATTTTTGGGGGTGTTGAACTTATACCATCGCTTCCTTCCTCATACAGCTGAAATGCAGCCACTTGACGTCTATGTTGGAAGCTTTAAGAAACAATCGACTAGTCACCTGAAGCTATCAAAGCTTTCGACCTAGGCAAAACTTTCCTCACAGTCCCTTCAGGACCAAAAACTTTATCTATTCGTAGATGCTGCCAGCACTGCTGTTGAGGGTTCTGTAGGCAAAATTGTCAAGGTTCTTGGCAACCATTCAGTTTTTACTGGGCCAAACTAAGTTACGCACAACAGAAGACACTCTTTCGTCTAGAATAAATCATTCTTCTCTGTATTCTCGATTTTGCCGCAATAGTATTGTCCCAAAAATCGGACAGTGTTGCATGATATCCCAAAGAACTAAAAAGTCACGTTCAGGAGAACAAGTTAGTACCAATGTCGACATTTTTTATGGCTAAGACCGTCATACGGTGAACGAAGTGTTAGACCAACAGGGTCGACTTTGACGAAGACATGAAAGCACGAGTCGAGGTGTTTGAAGGTGAATGTCTTCAGTATTGCATTTTTGGCAAGATATACATTTTCGGGGTCGAGTACCAATGTCTTTGTTCATCGAAGATCAGAAAGCATTGATAACAAAGTGAGCTATGTTGTGTTCCAAGCGCAACACCTATTTCCTGAACGCTGAAGGAATATAGGGTTGAATTGTTGGACCAGATTCAAATTCCTACGTTAGCATCAAAGATTGGTTGTCTTTTGAATAAATATTTTGGATTCTTTAGGATTTCCATGCACTTCTTTAACTGGAGCGTTAATCGGATAGATATTAAGCCGGGCTTCAATTCAGCTGAGCCAAAATACAAAAATTACTATACTATTTGCGGTTCGAACTCTTTATCATGTTGCGCCCTGACATAAACTATTTTAACTCGCTAGACAGTTTTCGAGCTGTGGATTATTGTCTATAAATCTCTTTCTTCATTTCTTCAGTTGAATCAGAGAGCATAGGAATTGACAATCCGTAAATTTTTGTAAACTCCGCCATTAGTTGTGTTTGCTGGGTCCTCTCTCGCCAGTCGCTTTATTGTTTTCCATGCATTTGTCGCTTTCCCATCATTTTTTTTCACGTACTTCACGCATTATTTTTTATAAGAGGGTAATTTTGTCTACATTGCTCAGATTTCATAATTCCATTGAAAGTTTTATTATCACCGTAACCTATGCATGTGAGATATTCCACATTATGTTTTACTATGGATCGGAAAAACCATCTTGACGATGGCATCCATCTCCATTTTGTCAGATCTGCCGCTGTGATTGATAGAGTAGTCAACCTCATAAGAGAGGCATACGATTCCTTCTATCCGATCAGGTCAGTATGTTTTTTATTTTGTTGTTCAACAAAGATGAAAATCCGCGACTTTTACATGTGCCCTCGTCTTTCAATCCCTCTTCTTCAATTGTTTTTCCTGGACAACACCTAATGACAACGCAAAAACCTTAAACGTTAGATGCTCCTGTGTGAATATTCTCTTACTAGACGTGTGAATATTTTGTTTGTAAACTTTCCAACTCTTTAACATAACTGTGTCAAGCTACAGAAAAAGTTAACTCCTTCAAACCGACTCCTAATAGTGGCAAATTACTGTCAAAATTATTGATGCTGCAGGGTCTATCCGGAAAGTAATCGATCTGAATATTTCCCATTCGGGCGGAGGGGGACCTTGACGCGTCGGTCGAGCAGTAGTGCGTCTGCGCTAAGCAGCACACTGATCACCAGTTACCTCCGATTCTTTCCGGAGTATAGGGCGGTTTTAAACTGAACCCTAATCAAGGAAATGAATCGTTTACTCGAGCAGCGCTAAGGGGTAAAATTTTGCTTCAAACTTGGTAAAACCGTGCCATGAGTTGATCAAAAATGCTTCAAGAGTCAAAAATGCTATGCTGTTTTCCAGTGGCACAAGTTGTTTCGCGTGAGAAGGGAGCAAGTTACGGACAATCGATGCTTAGAACGCCCTTCACCTGCCAAAAATTAGGAGAACTTATTGAAACTGAAATTCTTTTGAACTCTGATAGCAGATTGATTGTGCAGATGAAAACGAATCACCCGCTCATTTCTGGAAGTTCCCTACATGAGCATCCGCCTTTGTTGTCATGGACTTCCTAGCTAAACACTGTGTTTCGACGCTTTCCAAGCCAACCTACAGCTCTCAACTTCTTTCTCTTCCCCCGACTCAAAAGGGTTATGAAAGGACGGCACCATGGCTCGGTCCAAGCCATTCAATAGTCCGTGGCGGGGGATTTAAAGTGAATTCCGATTTCTGTGTCCGATGGTGCCTTTCGTGATTTCCAAAGTTGCTCTAAGCGCTATGTTGGCGCAGAAGGGTCCTATTTTGATGACTATCAAGTCGATGTACCGAAACTGTCAATATGGTTTTTTTTTTACGAAAATCAGTCTGAACACTTTCCGATCCAAACCCTGTATATCAAATCAAACATATTTACTACAATTGTTCTATTTAATTAACAGAAACAAATAAAATTATATCCAAGTACTTCATTGTATCCATCGTGGCCTCTATAAATTCCAAAGTGGGATCTCCAACTGTAGTCATGCAGTCCTAAACCATGACATTGACATCTCCGTGGTTTAACCGTGCTGCATAAGTTAGCCTTTTTTTAGCTCGACGTTGGCTTGTCTCTAAACAAGATGCCTGCCATCTGATCCAAATGTGTTAAATTTGCTCTCGTCGCTAAACATAACTCTTTTCAAAAACTGAGATCCTTAACGAACATCGGATTTGGCGAATTCCAATCTCTTCTTCAGAAATAAATGGTCTTTACCTGAGTGTCCTAATTGTTTCTTTTGATAATCGCTTTTGAATGATTCCTTCAACGTCAGCTCTCAAGTTAATTGGTTTCCTGTGATTGCGTGGAACTTGCCGCCGAAAGTATTGGTCATTCTTTGCAGAATAGAGTATCTTTCACACTCGTCCAACTCCCAAAGTCTCATCACATTTCCATTTGTTTACGAACCGATGAAAACGATCAGCCAACTTCTCCATAAGTGTTCCCTCCAAGCTCAAGCTTCAAAATAATTTTCCTTTCCTTGATGATAGTTTTCTTCCTTTTGTTTTCTATCTGCTCTATCTATCCGTTCGTTTAAATAATTACTTAAAATAATACAAGGAGCTCAATAACTGACAAACTTGCACAGAAAAACAAAATATTTTCAATTTTGTATCAATTATAATTTTATTTCAATTATAATGTCAACCAATATTGGAGAAACTGTTTGTACCTTCAATTTTGTACCAATCAAAGGATACTTCTACACTGAAAAGTATAATTTTTCAAATGAATCAAACATTTCTTCGAAATTTGGAGTATGCATAATAGTTGCCGTGTTCCATTTTTACTAATTAGTACTTGCAAGTACTTGGGAGTAAAGCACAAAAGGAACGCCATCTTCGTTCATACGAGCAGATTCTAAGCTGTCAAATTATATGCAGTTTTCAAATGTAAAACAGTTGAAAATAAAGGGAGAAAATAACGAGTATAAACTACCACAATCGATAAATAATGTAAAAGCAACTAGCAGGAAATTACCTCTTTTAACTTTCTACACTTTATGAGGGATATTTCTAATTTCCTAACTACCAAAACATTCAACATAACCATGAAAAAGCCAAAACCACCTATTGACAACTAAATAGCCATCTCACGGCAAAAAAGGCGTAACTACTCATGAACTACTCGGGAACGAGAGCGCGAGTAGTTGGAAGTAGACAGAAGTACTTGCAAGTACTAAATAGTAATAATGGAACACGGGCAGTAGAATAAAATTTCATACACGCATAACCGATTTTTTAAATAGTGGGTAATTTCGAACAATTCTTATACTTGCAGATAGCTTATGCATTCACTATGTGTACTTTCAGTCACTCGTTTCTGATGCACAAATCACTTACAGTACTGTATAAATGCGCAAAGCGAGCTAAAATACATGCTGCTCGAACACCGAGTCAAAATTAAACAAATTATGCTGAGAACTGATGATTTTCCTGGAGCTGGTGCGGGTTTTGCACCCTTACTTCAGTGAGCGGCACCAAATCATTTGTGTACCGTCACATTTATACATAGAAAAGAGTCTTCAATGAGTTTAGTAGCCCCTCTCCTCTGCAGAAAGTAGGTAGGTAGGTTGAAGCGGCTGCCAGTAGACAGTGTCCTGCTGACAGACGCACTTAGGCACAAAAGAGACCCGTTGTGATGCCACAGTAATTTTATAAACTTTCTCCTATTCACTAAAGGCAGGAAATCATCTGCTTCCTTTGATGAACCGCACTATCCGTTTTAAATAGACCAGGGACAGTTCGGTCAGTTTTGGGAGGAAGGGTGTACCAAGTGCCGCCACCCTTCTATTCGCTAAAGCCGGGCACTGGCGCGTGAGATGGAGGACGGATTCTTCCTCGTTCTCGGAGGCACAACTCTGACAGAAGTCGTTGGACCCTGCACTCAATCGTTCCGCATGTCATCCTATGAGGCAGCGGCCCGTAAGAACACCCACAGCACAACGCAGAGCGCTTCGAATTAAGGCTAATAGCTGCTTGGTGCGATGCGCATCCATGGATACCCAGGACTGCCTTGTTATCGCACAGGATGATTCATCTGCCCAGGACTTCATAGCGTCCTCAAGGTATTTTCGCCTAATGACCAATTTGACTGATGTCATCGGTATTCCTATTGAGAAGGAGAGCAAAAGACCTCCGGTAGCAAGGTACCAAGACTAGCTAGTTAATCGGCCTCATAGTTGCCCTGAAAGTCCTTATGTCCAGGTTCTTAAATCAATTGTGTAGCCGAATGTCTCGACATCTCGCTAAAAGATGCACAGCATTCAGCAACCAACAAGGGATTTAATAGCCGCTTGGCTATCTGTGAAAATACCAATATTGATCCAGAATATTCGATTACACAGAAGCCGGCTAATTGGTTGAAAAATATCCGCAACCTCCACTTAAAAGACACAACAAAGGTCCCGGTAGACGCAGGGACAGCTTGAGATTCAGCTCATCTGAGTATACACCACTCCCGACTCTATTGTTTAGCTTTGAACCATTAGTGTACACATGGATAAGCCCACTTTCGAGAGTGACACGATCACGCCATTCATCCCTACCAGTAATGCGAGTTGTGAACTCCAAATCTAGTAGAAAGTGCGGAGCGATGTAGCCAACACCCGATGCAGTATGAACTTCCTGTTCCATGCTGAGATACAATTCAGTCGCACAGCAGCAAGATTAGCTGGCTGTAAGATCAGTAGATTGGTTGGTAGCCACTGAGGCAATACGAAAAATGCCTTATTAGGGGTGGTGTGAAGCGCTCCAGTTAGCAGTAGTGCAGCCAACCTTCGCTTTTTTCAAGCTGTCGTTTGCAGGTAGCCTTAACAACAACCTGCCACCAGAACGCAAGTCGAAACAATAGAAATGAGTTAACTACAGCGGTATAAAGCCAAGCAACAGTACGAGGCTGCAATCCCCAATTCGCCCTTGTGGCTCTTTTGGAGCAGTAAAGTACACCGCGCTCTTTCTGCTATATTGTAGCTCCATAATAGCTTCGAGTCGAGGGTGAGCCCTAAATACTTCATCCTCTGGCTCAGATCAATAGAGAATTTCGGTAAATCAAAAGAAGGAACTTTGTAAACAACACTTCTAAACAACATTAGGATTCACATTCAAGCCGTGCTCACGGCTTCAAAGTGATAGTATGTCAAGAGAGTGATTTAACCTCTCCGATTGCGTAGATAAATACTTTCCCGACCAGTGTTGTGAGGTTTCCGTGGCTGAAATATCCACGAAAATGCTCGTTTTTCCCACAGAGCAGAGTGCGAATTCCCATAGTTTTTCCCACGGACAATCTGTGAGCTATTGACCACAGTTTTATATTTATTTATCAATATCGTGCACATGCCAATACTTTCAAGAAACAAAAACAGCAGTTTCATATATTTAATTTATTACAGCGAAGAAAAAAAAACATTCATTTCAGGAAAAAATCATTTCATTATAACGCAGTATAAAATGCGTTCATTTTTAAACTAATCAAATATATTTTGTGCATTGTGTAAATTGAAATGTTTATTAGAAGGCTCGAAATCAATGCAGGTAACAGCTCTAGACTGAAAATTTGAGCGAATGCAACAAACTGCGTTCAGTGAATCTTCACTTATGCTGTTTCGTTTTAAAGTTTTGACGTCGATTAAAATGGAGAATATTGATTCCGACTCAGCATTTGAATGTGGCAAAACTAGAGCATACTTTGAAATCTTAGTTAAATGAGGAAACCTGCATGCATTCACAAAATTGTTTGCTTCTTCTATTTCTTTCCAAAACTCCTCTACTGTTAGCTGCAATAATCTCTACTTTTCATCACTTAAAAACTTTACTGCTAGATCTCTCCAATCGATATTTACAATAGATTCTTCACAGTCAACTTTTTTTTGCCAAATTTTTGAACTGCAGCAAATTCGTTCGTTTTGAACTATCAAGAGCTATTTGGGGGCTTACAAACTCAATTTCTTTAAAGATAACATCATTAAATGGTAATCTCTCTTTAAGCTCTTTACATGTCGTAACGTAAAACTATTTCCTATTTTTTTATCTCTAATTTGACAGTTTCTTCAAAAGACGCTATGTATTCTTCACATTCCGGTCCCAAATAAATATCCATATCTGGAACTAAATGCTCTTCATTCAATACGATATTTTCCAGTAAGTCAATGAAACCAGGTTTCACAAAATTTAAGCAAATTCTTCTTAAAATACTACTGCACTCAGCATACACTTTGTGAATCAGTAGCTGCTTTGACTGAAACAATACACTAAATGTATTGAAATAGCTGAAACTACTCGTATGTTCTTAAAAGCTGAAAAATGCCTTCACACGATTATTCTGCATTATTTCGTAACAATATTTTGCTTTTGGCCGTTTTGACTTAATTTTTTTGTTAAAAATCGCTAATCCGATTTCCTGAGAATCGATTCTAGTTCATTTCATTCCAGGTTTTAACTGAAATGTAAAAATACACGAAGAAATGTCAATTTTGCCTGGATTGTTCAAATTCTTTCTCAAATATATTTGGTGGAAATTTTACGAAAGAGTTTTATTTCATTTAAAGAACTTCTCCCACGATTTTGTTCTATGAGCACTTTTTCCCTTTTCCCTTTTCCAAGTTTTACAAGTCGAAAATTCCCACAAAATGGGAAAATTCCCACGATCTCATAACACTGTTCCCGAGATTGCTACAGCTATGTCGTCCGCATAAGCAATCACTTTGCAGCCGGCACGGTCCAGCCTCATTAGGAGAGTGTTCACTGTGATGTTTCGGGGAAAGATGATTCCACCCTGAGGAGTGCCCGTGCTGACCCATTGTCGGACGCGAGCATTCCCCAAGGAAGAGACTACTACAACTCTATTCTTAAGAAGCTGCAACGATAAAAGCAACCAGCCGCTCATCCACATGCAGCACGGAGAGTGCTTCAACAATTGCCTCGGGATTTACGTTGTTGAAAGCACCCTCGATGTCCAAGAAGACGGCAAGCGTATATTCCTTAAGAGCAATAGATTTCTAGACTTGCTCAATAAGGACGTGAAGAGTAGTTTCGACAGACTTACCTTTGGTATAAGCGTGCTGTGACTGCGAGATCAACATGGTATCAATTGATCTTTAAATTTGTTAATCAATGATCCTTTCCAAAATCTTAAGCAGGACAGAACTAAGACATATTGGACGATAGTCCTCTGGCTTAACATGCGAAAATTCTACTGCTTTAAGGATAAACACAACTCTAGTTTCCCGCCAACCAGTGGGAATATACGAGAAGCGCAAGCAAGCGTGATAAATCTCTCTGAGGCACTAACGATACTTTCAAGGACTGCTGGATATCAGCCGCGAGGACGACATCAAGGCCCGGAGGTTTAAACGGCTCGAATGAACTAATAGCCCACCTCAGTTGAGAATTGGATATCCTGAACGACGGCGTTGGGCTGGCAGCTTACTTTGTTTGTTATGTTGCTTCTATAGGACAATAATTGACCGGACAATGTGCGTCCATGAAACGTTTAGAGTATCTACGCTCCAGCTAGTCCAAATATCCTCAAGGCTCATGATGCGCCCCACAGTCTTCGGTGTCGTACTTAAAATCTTACGAAGGCCGGCAGCTTGGCTGAGACTCTTCACGTTTCCACAGAAAGATCTCCACGAGGCCCTCTTTTCCTTGCATACGGCATACTTAAAAGCCCTCAGCTTTGTTTTATACAGCGACCAGTCATTGGACCCTTTTTGAGCTATTGAACTCTCTCCTTTACTCTTTTCGCAGGGTGCTGATCTCCATATTCCACCAGGGGGCTTGCATACTCCCTGGCTGTGGGTGGTTTACATGTTGCCCTAGATGCGGAGTTGAGAGAGCTAGCAAAGGTGTGAATCGCCTGCTCCAATTCATGGTAGCAATCAATGCTCTTAGGAGCAATTTCCAGTCAGGTTCGGATCAGAGATTCAAACAACTTCCAGTCCGTCCTCTTTCTGTTAATAAAGGTTACCTGCGCAGCTGAACTTCGGCCATCCATATTGAATGATATGTACGTATAATCAGATAATGAACTCTCCTGTAAAACCCTCCAGTGACGGAGAAGGTGCGATTATCGCCCACTGATAATGTAACGTCAAGAGCCTCCCTACGGTTTGAAGTGAGGAAGTTAGGTTCACTGCCAGCATTGGCGATAAAAAGGTCGTGGACAAGGATGAAATCAAACAATTCCTCATCTCGGCCATTTGTGTTGGAACTGCCCCATACTTCATTATGAGCATTAGAGTCAGCTCCCAGAATAAAAGGCACACCAATACTCGTGGCTCCAGCCTCCTCCTGTGCAGAAGCATTACTGAAAAATCTTAGGTGACAGCCGAATCCATTAAATTTCATGAATTCATCAAAACAAAGCCTCAAATCAATATATTCATCATAAGCTCGGCCCTCTTTCTTTTACATTAACGATTTCGAATATTGAAAACTCTGTTATTGTACATATTCTAGGCATATTTTATCACACATGAAATTTATCAAATAAAATATAATTTTTGGATCTATCTCACAGTACGACCGCCTTAATTTATCTGGACCTTAACGTTTCAGTTTGCTTGCTTGATTGATTCCCTTTGAAGCACACCATAACCGCTCATAATAATCAAAAGTCATCCTTAGTCAGGTTTCTACCTTGCTCCCGTCACTAAATACAATGGATCCAATCTCAAATAGAGTGCACTATGGTCAGCATCTACTATATTGTGGTCAATATCTTAATATTTTCAAGTCACATTGTTCTTCCATTTTGCTACTTTGTCTATGCCGATTCTAACCAGTTGTCTTAAGTATTTCTCATTATCATATTTTTATGAGCTTTAAGAATAAATTTAATTTTTCAAAGTTTGCTTGCAATAAAAAATTTCTCTTGCTTTTTCAGATGCGCAGACGGTTACATGGGACCTAGATGTGAATACAAAGATCTCGATGGATCATATCTTCGTAAGTTTATATTAATTATAATTACTTTTTTTTTAAAATTTAATTATGTAATTCTAATAATTTAAACGAATCAAATTTTCAATAATTTTTTTTTACTTTCATTAAACAGCCACTCGACCGCGTGTCATGCTGGAAACAGCAAGCATAGCAAGCGGTGCAACACTAGCCCTAATACTTGTCCTTATTCTATGCCTGATAGCATATACGAAATGCAGTAATCGACGTAAACTGGAACGACTGGCCGAAGATGGTGAGTTGGATGTCGATACTGTTGATGGTTCGGATTTTATAACACAAACAATAAATCCATTCGGTCCATCGCATCATCGCACAATACCATTTGCAGCTGATTCAATAAAACGATAGAAGATATATTCAAATTTTTCAACAACAAAAAGATTCGTCGTCATCGCTAATAACGAATAGGAATATGAAGAAAAGAAAAATAAATATGAACATTAAACGAATATAAATTATATCTAATACAATATAGACACTATTTCTAAATACTATATAATATTGTATAATTATTATATTATTTCGAGACTATTTACTATTATGAAAATAGTTTTTATATATGATTATTTTCAATCTATTTTTTTCTGTTTATTAGATTCGTTTATGTAATAAGTATTATTAATTTTACCTAGAGATGTGAGAGAATAGTATCGCGGAGGGAATTTGATAGTAGTGAAACTTTTATAAACTGCAATATCATGCACGCAAAGCTATCGTAGTAGTTCTTGAAGTCGCGACTTTAATAAAAAAACTAAAGATACTCTCAGACATAAATTTACGTTATGTTTTCATTTCGTCGTTTCGCTGAAGACAAACACCAAACACTTGAAATGCACTGTCAGAAACGAGTCACATTCAATTTACTTTCGATTAATTCGTATTCAAGGTCGAAGGTGTTCACATGTGTATGGATAAATCTTAAGTTAAAGAAGTGTAACTCGTTTTTCCGCAAAATTGCATTGACATTGCACATATGTAACTATTCCACACATTCTAACTAACTCATAGCTCTCGATCAATGTATGTCTGTGTATCCATCCTAAAACTCATAAAATTCGACTGCTTTCAAGAAATAATCGTAAAGACTTAAATATGTAATAGATCAAATATGACATACACCAGACTAATTGCACCACAAACCAAAAAGAAAAAAAAACACATGATACACTAATGAATTTCGAAAAAAAACAAAAACAACAAAACAAAATAAATGACTAAACCTAAAAAAAGTGACGCTAAACTGAATATAGTATTTTTAATGCAGATACGAAAATATATCGTATAGTTTAGGATATTAACTCTAGTATAGAAATAGAAATGAAATGCTTGTTTGTTTATCAATTACACTCTTACAAATAATTATCATGTCGCTGACACACTTTTGTAAATATCTACAAACAAAATCAAACTAGCAAAGCAATTAAAATAACAAACAAACAAACAAACAAAAATGCTATTAGAATATGTCATAAGCAAGTACAGTTCTCAAATATTTATTACTAAATAAAAATAAACAACCTAGATATAGACGACATACAACCTGAGCACGCGATGCCTTGTGTTTTTTTTTTCTACAATTTATTATCTATAGTAATTGTTGCATTATAGAACTTGTAAAATTAAAATGAAAATCATGAAACTCTTTAACAGCCATTGCTACAATAAAAATCATGATAATATATAGATCGACAAGTTTGGAAATGTTTTTTTTTATCTGATCTAAAGGAAAATTCAACACAAAATTTAAAAAGTATATTCTGGCACAAAATTAAGTTCACTCTAGTAGAAATTAAATTCAATTTTCCGTGGAATTTTCGAGATGCTTTCAATTTTTTAGTTCGAAATATCCCAGAACCAAAACATTTTTGCACTACATACAAACTACTGGATAGTCCTTACCCTTCTCCATATAAAGTTGCGAGCGATTTTGGAATTGAAATCAAATCAAAATAGAATATTGTCCGTTTTGTGCCTTGTCACGTAATTTTTAAATGTCGGAAATAGTTTCAGAGCGAAATAAATATGATTTCAATTGATAATTTGCTTAATACTTCGCTAAAATCACTTAAATAAAGACCCACTAAAGGTCACTAAAGAAATCGAAACAATAGACAATGTTTCCTTGTTTTTTGCAATAAATATGAAATATTTTTTTTGTGGTGTTTTGTTTTCAAATAGACATGGAAAAGAAAGAGAAATTGAATGAATTAAATCAAAAGAAAAAATGAAATCTTTAACTGACCAAACAACATTTACACTATGGTATTTCGAATTATGTTAGAATTATATATAAATATTATTTTGTATTGTAGAACCGTAAAGTAAATGAGCAAAATGAAAGTCGAGGTGGTGTAAACTATGTAAGTTTAATAATGGCTACTAAAAATAATATTAAATATACACAATTATCTTTTTTTAGTAGACTATTATAATACTAAACAATCACATAGCTTTTAAGATATACTGGAAACAAAGTGAGAAGGGTTGGAACGAAAGTAAGAAAGAAAGCATACACAACTATGAATTAATATTTGTTAAATGTTAATAAATTATTATTATCTTCTTTAAGTGATACTCGCGCGATATATATATGGAAAAAATTAATTAATAATAATGATTAATGATAATAATTATAACGAAAGATTTAATATTTAAACAAAAAAAAATGTTGAATGTGTTTTATTTGATATGATTTTGGTGAAAATTTATTGTCTGAAAAGCAAAAAAAAAATGTATCGTTTTTACATAATTTACTTGTCAGCATCACGTCTCAATTTAAGAAAATGTTATAGCTAAAATTTACCTGCTCATGGTTTACCTACAATGTCGCTCCTGATACAAATTCTAGACTGAAGTCTAGAAACACATCAAAGTTTAGAAGGGTTGTTCATATTTTCATATGAGAAGTCTCGTTGGAATGTTCGATAATAATTCGTTGTCGTTTTTTTCAACAGATTTCGCTATGTACTTAAATATGTAACTAAGTCCAAAATAAATCATGAAAGTCAAATGCCATTCGACAGCTGACACTTTGCTTACAATGACTAGTGATGGGATCGAAAACGCCAAACAGTTTGCAAAAAAAAAAACGTTTGGCCGCAAAAAATGAACGAATAGGTTTTCCAAATAGCGACAAACAGTACTTCTAAAGCTGCAGTTACAATGCAACACAACTTTGTTGCACAACAAAATGAGTTTGAACCCATGAGAACGTATGAGAGTAGTTACAATTAGAGATGAGGCGTATATACTGGAACAGGTATTTTTTTGGAACAGCCAGTACCTAGTACGAAATTCAAAAATACTAGGTACGAGTATTTTTGTGGACTATACATGTAATCAAGAATTTACACAATAAATTTCGTCCATTTAATTCATTTCAATCAAACAGTGACGTAATAGTATCCTAATATTAATATAAACTCGTATTTCATACTTGCAAGTGCTTTCATACTCACCACGAGTATCTCGTACGCGAGACGAAAATATTTGCAAGTACGAAAATACTCGATACGAGTATATACTCGTATCGTTCCAAAATATTCGATACGAGTATATACTCGTATCGAGTATTTTGGAACTTGCAAGTATTTTCGTATCGCATATTTTTGTATAGGGTATTTTCGTGCTTGCGAGTATTTTGGGACTTTAGGTTTAGGTTTTTAGGGCAAAAGTAGCTGAAATCGGACAAAATCGGCCAAGTTTGAGTTAGAGTTGTTTGGGACATAACGGGCCAAGACCTATTGTAGGGGAGTAAGGGGTTTTTTGGCCATCGTTTGGCAAAAACTGCCTTTACAGCGCTTTCGATGATTGAAAGTGATCGGAGAGTTCAATAGTGATATTTTAAGAGCGAACAAATTTTTTTATAGGGAAAATTAGGCAAAAACGTCAATTTTTTCCAAAAAAATTTTTTTTTTGTCTAGCGTGAATTTGAGGATCTTTCTGAGTTGTTCCCATACAAATATGGGAAAAAGCGGCCTAGTTTCTAAGATACGGTAAAATGAACTCCACCGGGAAAACTGAAAGTAACACTAAAAATGTTTAGATCCTTTTTGGTTAGCCAGTTAGCTTCTCCGGCTGTGCTGAAGCTCTCCTCGAGCTGCACTCCAACCCTACCGGGGTTGTGACTCATTTCCAGCTTTACCGAAAAGGTTGGCCCCCTAGTGGGTGCATGTTTAATAGACGTTTTATCATTTCTTAATAAAATTTTCGACAAATTCATGCTTCAGTCAGGCGAAGTGGAAAACCGACTGTTTTAGATTAGCCAGGAAAAGTTTGGTATCAGGCATCGATCGATGAAAAGTCATATAGATGGCAACAGGATTAGTTGGTTGGTTGGTTTAATACAGGAGGTGTTTTGTGCATATATTAAAATGAAAATCAAATTAAATTGATTGAATTTGCTTGTTTTCCCTTAGATGGCTCCTAGATTGGAGAAACACTTGCCAAATAAGTGACCGACCATTGGATAGTTACGGACAAGCTGCACGGACTAATGGCTCGTATCCTTTCACGGTCAACTGCACCATCACCATTCTAGCCTGGGAACTTTGTGTCTGGTGGGTGGGAGAGGGCATATCATACCGTTTCATTACATCACTGCAAATCGCATGTACTTGTGTGTGTATATATGTACATACTTCAAAAAATACTAGCTAGTATTTTTGGAACAGGTATTTTTTTGTACTCGTATTCGGAATACCTAGTATGTAAAAATACGAGTACGACCCAACTATAGTTACAATGATGCAACACAACTTTGTTGCGCAGCAGAGTTTGCTCATATCTCAAACTTGGCATGGCGTTTTTGCTCTGCAATATACGCTGATACTGATACAAGTTAAAAAAAAAAAAAACAGTTCGTTTTCGTTTTTTTGAAAAGCCTACACTACACGGGGCGAGAGATCGCTAAGATGTGAACAAATCAAATTCAACCATTTCAGATCATTTGCATAAACTGGGATACGTTAGTAAGCTGAATATTTTGGTTTCGCGCGAACTTGAAGAAATTCATATGCGGTTCATTCATAAAACGATCCATTTCTGAAACCAATTGACATTTTAGAAATGGGCGGCGGAAATTGACGATCAGCGTAAAAGATCGTGGGCCAAGCCGGATGGACCAGCTGTAACAGCTTCAAAGGCAGAATTGCATCAAAAGTCCGTTATGCTATCAATCTGGTGGGATTGGAAAAGAGTGCTTTATTATAAGCTGGTGTCATGAAACCAAACAATCAATACGAATGAGTACTGTGCGCGTAGTTGATTGATTGGGCTCAGAAGGTCCTTAAAACTGCGATCTCCTGAGCCTATTGTGCCTCATCTGTGTTTTTTTTCTATAGAACATGCAGACTTGCTATGAACCTGGATATATTTCTTGACCGGATGTCTGTTATGTCCCTAGTGAAAGGACATAACAAATTGCGCTAGTCCAGGACAGCGTGTGAGAACATATTCTAAACATTCTCTCGTTTCTCCACAATATCTGCAGCTGTCGTCCCGCTCCATATCGATTCCATTTTTATTCCATTTTTGAAGCAAATCATTAAACTACTAATTCTGCTCTCTATTGTCAGCAATAAAAAATTAGAGCAAGCGATCAGAAATAAGCGGTCAGAATTGATTAATAGAAGGGGTGTTGTCTTCGAACATGATAAACGCCTGACTACACACAACTTTGATGACGCGATAAAAATTGACAGACCTTGGCTGGGGAGCGTTGATGCATCCACCATATAGCCCAGACCTTGTACTTTCGAATTATGATTTGTTTTGGTATGTGCGAAATTTCTTTGATGGTCTAAAAATATGGTCTAAAAATATTTCTTTGATGCCTTCAAAAAAGGACTGTGAAAATCACTTGGCCAAATTGTTCGTTGATAAACCACAGAAGTTATACTTCAATTGGATAATGGCTTTACCCCAACAATGGCAAAAGGGGTACAACTCGACTTTATGGTGCCCAGGCGGAATATTTCATCACCAGAGGGCAAAAAAATAATAGTTGGAGATTAAAATTGAAGAAAAACATACAAAAAACACATGAGAAGATAACACAGCAAACAAAAACTACTCCCAAAAATAACACGCAACCACAATTGAGTTTTTGTGGTACCAATCGATACCAATCGAGCTTAGCCACCAGAAATAATAAAATTATATGGCCCGTTATACTTCCCCGAAAACTCTCCAACGGTTCCTAAGACAATGCCCACACTTACCTCGCGTGATGAAGAACATACAAAATTCATTAAATCTATTATTAATGATCCACCACGATCTGGTACATATGCTGCATGCATCTGCGATTTCCTATAAAATGAAGAAAAGCTTTTAAAATAATACAAATTCTCTTGATTTCGTCTAGCAACAAAAAAAAAAAAAAAAAATACTTAATGGAAAAATGAATTTATACCCGGTACCGAGTTTTCTTTAAAAAACAACATGTAATTGGTTTATTTTCATTTTTTTATTATCTCTTATTAAATAATTTCTATATAAATATCAGAAGGCTATATTGGGCAACATTCGTGTTTTTTTGGGGGTTTGTTTTGAGTAACGCAGGGGAAATGATTTCGAAGTTCTTCTAAATTCCGCTACTAAAATGTTGTTGCATACTCTAGCAGTAATTATTTTAATTTTCATTGTCTGTCAAACGAAAAAAAAACAAAACTTAATTTCTGTCGAAGGATTGATACAGCTGAAGTGGTCGAATCATTTAATAAATTCAATTATTTAGTAGCTGATATAATTGAAATATTTTCCTACTATTTTTGTATATATTTTGTTTAGCTTATTTTAGTTATTAAATTTTACATTTTTCAATAGTTGCTCTATAAATTATAATATAAGCATTATTTCCATTTTCTCTTGTGTGTGTTTTTGCTGCTGTGTTTTTGAAACTAGGGGCTGCTTTGCGTGTTTCTCCTTTTATTTTGGCTTAGTTTTATCAATTGTTTTCACAGAATCGCTATTTGATAGCATAAATGTTTAGATCTTGTTCGATTGCTGGTTGTATTTTATTTATTTTCATATTTTTCATTGATTTTTCGCATATTTCTATCCTTGAGTGATTTCATTTTCAACTTGTCGGATTTTATCCTGTAGTTGTTTACTATCTTTTTCCATTTCCTTGAGATCGGTTGTGATCTTTTCGAGGTTCTTGGCAACATTTCGACTTTTCTCGTTCTCGATTTGATCTTCCAAATCACGCACTTCACGCATCACGGCACCGGTTTCTTGAACAAGAGCAACCAAATCACCACAATCGGAATGTAACGTTGCGAGGAGTTTGTAGATTTTTTTCGAATGTTCGTCACGTCTTGCGGTCTGAAAATGAATCGATAAAACTCAGGTGAGTACATAACAGGGGGAAAAATCAAAACTTCAAGATCATACTTTATACAGTAGATCGTCAGTGACGGTGAATTGTCGATCGAGTTGACCGTTGATATTGTTGATTTCCTTTTGAAGTTCTCGTGTATCACGCAAGACTTTATCAATATCATTCTTTTGTTTACGTATATTGCCAACTATTTCTAATATTCGAGTTGTGTATGCATTTCTGGCGAAGAGAGAACGAAATTCAGGTTTAATTTTATCTATTTAATTCGGCAACTTTTGGTTTACCTATTAACTTTACTATCAATCTTTTGTAATTCAGTCGTAAGCTGCGCATGAAGTGTGTTTTTATGTTTTAAATCATCTACAATTTCGGCTACTTTATCTCGCACTACTTTAACTTCATTTTGAACTAATCTATTTTGTTCCTGAAAACAGAAATATACATAAATTAGGACTATGACAATAATCTGGACAAGGACAGAACCTAAATAAAAACCAGAATGGATAGAAATAATCTCTCAATTAACTTTACGCCAATAATTCATACTTACAAATGAGCTACTGTTCTTTAACTTTGACTTCTCGAGCGTTTTGAGTAGCGGCTGCTCATGGCTTTTCCATTGCTCCACCAGCTTGTTCATACGTTCCTTGGTCGCCGCCAACACCATATCCATTTTCTTTACATTCTCTTCCGGATTCTCCAGCAATATACACGTTCGTTCTCGTATCTTTCGATCATTTCGTAGATCTTTGTTGATTTCCTCCTGTTTTGTGCGCGATTCTTTCACACTTGTAATTCCTGCCAAAATTTCTTTTCGTTTCGTCAGTAGCTCGTCCATAGCATTCTTTAGTTGCGCTATCTCTGCTTCGAGATTCTCTTTCGTTATCACACCAGGCTGACTAGTTGCACTGCCTCTAGGTGCCGGCACTGGCTTTTCTCTATCCAAAATATTACTACTACTACTACTACTATTGTTGCTTGTTCCCAAATGATTCATTTCACCTGCAGGCTTCACTGTCGCAGATCGATTCAGACCTGTGCCACCTGTCGTAACAATTGACTTTATCATATCCTCGGGATTGTGATTGTGTTCGCTGTTTCTAAACGACTTAAAATCGAAATCGTTTTTATGAATAACTGAAGACAACAAGGTTTGACTATTCGTTTGCTGAAAGACACCCGGCGACCGTTTCAGCCAATAGTCGTGCTGTTTGCCGGAAATGTTGGGGCCTCGCAGCGAGTTTGGTATATTTAAATTCTGACATGGCTGGAATGGCGTACATTCGCCACTGAGTATTGACTGTGATGAGCTATACTTTCGGATACCGGACTTTATACAGTATTGCGGTATCCATGGACTACTTAGTTGTATACGAATGTTTTGATGTATCTCATTTTCTAGCATTGTTAGTTTGTCTGAAATGCAATTCACAATTACATCAAATATCTCAACGAGCATACCACTATAACAGACACCTACCTAATGGCTGTGCCAAAATCATTTTCTCTGATTCCTTTGGTAGTCTTTCGATTAGGAACATAAAAACACGACGTACTTCAGTTACATTCGAATAGAGGAAAGTCTGATAGCCTATATCACCTCGGAATCCAATCGACTGAAAGATGCATTACAAAAACCTTCCATTACACCTAACCAAGTGCAAGTCATATAATTTAACTCACAGTACAAGCCTCCGCCAGACTAGCAGTTACAGTGAATCGTTGCGCCATACCCGGCGGCAATTTTTTCGGTAAATTCAAGCTAGGTTTGATTAAGTGCAGGCACATCGAAACTGTCTCGACGAGCAATTCAGGCATGAAACTCGATAAACTCAGGACATCCGGCTCGATATTACTATAAAGGTAGAATCAGCAAAAAATTAGAAAAAAACATGATATTTAGTAGGCAGACGATCTTGCCAAATATATATGATGTTAAGATTGATTACAAACCATCCGATTTGCCGTAAACTGTGTATTATGATATTGTCTACTTCATCCATCTTATTGCTGTTGAATTGATTCAAGTCTCGTTCTACTACTAGCTACTTAAATTACAAATCTAAAACGAAACAGAATAAAGTATTTTCCGCTAAATTATCAACATTGGTCGGGTAGGAGAAAAAAGTCAGAGTTGATAAGTCTTGACAGTGACAGATGAATTATAAGTAGATAGTAGATGTGTTGTGTTTTGTTTTTTTTTTCTTTCCGTACACTTCGTGTGCGATGATGTTGACAGATAAGAAATGTCAGGCTGTGGAAAAATGTTGAATGATTAGTTTAAATAACTGGTTAAAAAATCAAATGAACTATGTACCGGTTTACACCAGTCGGACCAAAAGTGACCTGACCTAAAGCGCGGACTAAATGAACTTAGTCCTCAGATGTTTACAACGAACCCGACCTAAAATTTGCTTAGGTGGAATTTAGTCCTCGTTCGTATATGACAGCTGTCATTTAGTTTAATTTTCCTTCATGCACTGTTTTTATCGTTTCATTTGTCTCTCAAACATGTTTATTTCAATGATTTTGTGTCAAAGGGGAATGTTATGAGCTTATATTCAACATACATGCATTATTAATAGTCGCGCAAAAATCAATATTTAGGTCGCGTGTGTTTACAGCGGTATATAGTCCACGACCTATTTTAGGTCAGGTCGCTTGAAATCGTGGACCGACCTAAATTTAGGTCGGTCCACGAGTGTATACAGCACGTGGACTAAAAAATTTAGGTGGAATTTGGTGTTTAGTCCGCGGACTAAACGTCCGCTGTATACAGTACTTATCTCTCTATGATTTTTGACACCACGAATTTCTTTGAAAAACAGTGAGATTTGATTATTTGCTACACCTAAATTTCTATTTTGAATAACAAATCACATCTCTTATGGCATTACCAGTGAATGACAGCGAAGAATTTCCTCAACAGCGACAGCACATCGAATAGTCGATCGATAACTTCCTTTTCCACAGTGAATCTGTCAAAAGAAGACCTGAGAAATGGTAAATGCCGTAGTAATTCTTAAAAATCTCAGACATCTTTGTGTTAATAGTTATAAAAATGGTGGAGAAATCTGAAATTTTGTCTGTTTATTTTAGGCTGCGCATAAGTCGTTCCGCATCAAGCAAAAATTGGCGAAAAAGCTGAAACAGAATCGTTCGGTCCCACAATGGATCCGTCTACGTACTGGAAATACTATCAGGTGAGACTGAATATAATTCTGCCTTAAATTCGGTGTGTAGTATTTAGAATTGAGAATATCATCGAAATTTATGTGCCGGCTCTGTATCGGTTAGTTGAATCAATGTAAATGCAGGGGAATTGGGAAATTGGTGTTTGTTTATGTTGCTCCCAGTGCCATGTCACTTGAAGAACTTGGTGAATGGACCTGGCTTTCGTACTAAAGCACATTTAATGTTAGATTGTATAAGTTTCAAAACCATATGAAGAATGCTGCTATTAAAGGAGCATAATCTCCAATGCGAAATATCTAGTCTTGCCATCTATATCTGTGCCTCAAATTCTTTACCAGCGCCTTTGGATACTAGCAGAATCTGGTTAATCTAATATTTAAGACATGTCTTAGCCTTTAAAACATGTCTTATTCTTAAGATGTCTTAACATCCTGCCTAATTGGATGACGTCGGTTCGTGATCGGGATCGGTCGAAATATTTGTTGAAGGAGGCCAGGACCGGTCGCCGGTTTTAGCGCCGATAGTGATGATTAGAACCCTACGACGATTATATACTAATTTATTCTTTCTATTTTTACTTTCAGATACAATGCTAAAAGACGTCACTGGAGGCGTACCAAGCTAAAGTTGTAAGAACTTTAGCTGTTATGATTTTATGGATTAATTACAAGCTATGCATTGTATGCATGTCTGTATTTCACGATTTTGAAATAAAATGATGGATATTTAAACATATTTATGTTTTTCTTATAATTCTATAATTTTTCTACAGCCTTGTCAAGGAGAGCAGTGAACAGCAGAAGGAAATTGAAAAAAAACATTTTGCCTTCAAATCAAACACCTTTTCTTATCTATTTCATTTCTAACTTTTATTCATTTTTAAACATACTTAAAATGCGAAACAGTATTACTCTAAACTTGAGGCGGAATATAGCCTTCATCCACGCTTTTTGGTTTCTTCTTCTTACCGAACCATCGTTTCGGATAGTAAACTTTTTTACTATCGATCTGCAAATCAATCTTATCCTCGTTGTCGAAGAACCACAATTTCTGCTCTTCAAGCTTCATACTTTCCATAGTTTTTTCGACTTCCTGCAAACGTTTCGCACGATTCAAACGGTTGATTTCCTCCTGTAACCTGTTCTCCCGCAATTCCATCCAGCTCTTGTAGATATGTTCCTGCTTTGTAATTTCATCTTTTTCGTTTTTCGCCACTGCATCTTTGATTAGATTTTCGACGTCACTGGCGAATTCGGACTGATTCAAACTGGAATTGTTGACGATGTTTTCTAGTTTGGTTTTTAATTGTTGAGTTGTTTCTGTTATTTTATCTTCAGTGATTGTTTCGAATCGTTTTAGGGCTTGAGAGATGACATCTTTGTATAGATGATTTGGTTGTGGAATCGAATTTAACGTGGCTAAAGCCTTATCGTATTTTTCATAGAGAATTTCGCCTAAAAGTTGTGCATTTTGTCCGATTGATGTTGATTTCATCTGTGTGCCGATCATGGATAGGGTTTTGCCGACCAAATGGAAATTATCACGCAAGTCGAAATGATCATCGAAATACTGATTGCGGAGGAATTTGACACGTATTTTGACCTGTATCAAATTGAGAGTGGATTAGAATTGAATTTAGAGAATAGGAAAATTGGCTTGTTTCAATGAATTCTACGAGCTTATGCTTAAAAAGTCTTAGTGCTTACCTCGTCTTTCGATTTTTTCGTTTCCTGCTGCTTCTCTTCAGCTGGATAGAACGGCTTCGGATCATCTAGATACTTCCAACATGCATACAAAGCTAACGACTTTCCAATCTCATCTTCGAAATCCTCTTGCAACATCATAAACGTTCCTACTCGTGCTGCATTCGTAAAATCTTTACGTTTAATTAGTTCATCCAGTAAATAATTTGTTACGTAATGATCCAAAAACACTCCATAATTTAAACGATCATCCAACATCTGTATGAGTTCATCAACAAACTCATTTTCCAAAAACAATCGTACTACAGCATGTCCTGTTGATGGCAATGCATTTGAAGTTTCCTCGGTCAATCGGAGTTTATATAGAAGATCTGATACTTCATCGGTATTAACATTATCTGTTAATTTATTGACGAATAAATCAATATCGATGGCACTGGGTTTGCCGAATTGATTGAAACTTTGTTCGATGTCGATGTAGAGTTGATCCAAGTTGATTTTTTGCATGTAGTCGGTTTGCAAGCGATTCTCCCATGATGGTGTACATTTATAGGCTTCGGATAAATAGTTGCGAAAGTATGATGTACAAACAATGGGAAAACGGCGTTTGAGGAGTGAGAGAGTTAGGTTTGTTAACATTTTAAAGTTTTAAATTAAAATTAGACTAGGATGCCGTATGTTTCCGAAGTCTAAACTGACCATAACCTCAAGTTGTGGGACTGTCAAATATTTCAAAGTGATGGGTTGTACCAGTAGCACATTATAGCAAAACGATTGTGAATAACTCGCCAATTCGCTCACTTTGCTGTCACTCAAATTTTGCGCTCCCCAATTGAATTGGACTATCATCGCCGTACATAGCACTAGCAGCGGGACGTTCTGCTATCTGTACTCGATCGTTTTGCAAACAAGGTGGTCTCAAACTCGTGTTTTCTTCGATATTCGCACAAATTGTATCTTTACAGTAGATTTCGGGTTGTACAAACTCTATACAGAGCACAATGAGTGACCCGAAAGTGAAAAAAGTGAAATTGGGATCCAGTCTGGACCAACTAAAAGCTCTAACAACGATCGTTGCAGACACCGGTGACTTTGAAGGTAACCTTCCTCTGAGTTTTTCATGTGATTTCGAATTCTATCGATATGTGCATGTAATTGCATGCATTTTATATTCAATTATGTCCTTGAGCTAGAAACTGTGATAGCGAAAGTAAACTTTACGATGAATTTGAGGAAAAGAAATTAAAGTTGTGGCGTGATTTGTATCGGATTTGACCGGTTAGGCTAGTGCCCTGTCTAAAAATCGACTGATAAGACCGATGATAATAGGTCTGTTTCCGTACTTGAATCTATTATAATATATTATAATAGATTCGCAGCAAGTCGTTTCCGTACTTTTGCTGTAAATAAAATCTTGTTGACGTCATCGCTTCCCCTCTTTCAGAAAGTTGTAGAAAATTACAGCCGAACTGAGCTGAGGCATTTTGCTGCAGCTTGTCAAATCGACTACGATGGGCTTGGCGCGAGGCTTTGAAATGTATATATATTCAAATGAGCGCGCGAAGAAAAATCTTTTCTGTGCAATATTCCAATGAACACGGAATATATTTCTCGCACAACGTTTTTATTGCTATTACAAAATATCCAATGGTGGATATTTTGTGCATGGTGTGCACTTATTTGTATGTGATCGACTTCGGTGGAGGCTAGGTTTTAATAAGGACAAAACTGATTTGTACTTTGAACTTGTTAGTCATTGCAACTGAAAATGAAATGTATTGTTGGCGGGAATATGCTGTTCTTTTATTTTGCAGGCATAATAATATAGATGAATTATAAATTTTGTTTCGCAGGCGGATCAATATTGATATGGGCTCCATTAATAGAGCCTGTTATATATATTAATGGAACTCATAATTGCGCACGAGCAAAATATGATAATCTTGTAGATGGAAAAGGATATGTTCACAAGGTGTTTCCAATGCATATGATGGCTTCATCTGGTGTGTGGGCTGTGATCATGACACCAATGTTTCTCACAATTGTTTTTTTGTTTTATTTGTTTCGAAATTCAAATCAACGCAGCTGTCACTTTTAGTGTCTTCTTCTTACTTGCAGCAAGTTGCAGCAGCGCGTTTCTGTACTTTTCCAAATGTTCCCCCACCACAAAAATAATCAAGCTGTAAAATTCTGTTACTGCTGCACTTTGCTGAAAGTACGGAAACAGACCTAATGACTATCAGGGGTGTGTTCAATGTGCATGCTATAGCTGCTCCAAAAGCATAGCATAGCATCACGTTAGCAAGTGTCAAAATTCGCAGTAGCTAGGTGAAGCAGCTATGGATATTGGACAGCCAAGAGCTGCTACGAAGGCAGCCTTTACGCAGGAAATTCAAAAATAATTTTGTTTCAATTTTTTTATTGTAATTTTTGCATTTTCGTGGATCAGTTCAATACTTTCATTGCACTTTTGAGACTGTATGAAATTTAGGAGTTTTCAACATACAGCTGCACAATCCATTAAAATTTTCCTAACATATTTAAAACGTATCATTTATTTCCGGCTTTTGACGCCATATATGAGAAAAAGAGTAAAAAATAATCGTTGAAAATTTGATAATACAGGAATCAGAGCACCCGGCCTTTTACGATTCATGCTTGCCTTCTAAAAACTCAAGATGAGATGCTCGATGTACAAGCCAACTTAAAACTCGAGTTGAGTTTAAGTGTTTAAAAGCCCGTATTTAATTTATGTTGTCACTATTTTCAAATTTATTCCTCAACTCCTTTGTCACAAAAGCGCAAAAACTTCTTTTCATTTCAATTTCCAATTGAAAATTATGTTTAAACTGCATGTCAGCTGTGTACGCACGGCCATTTTGCCTTAGCTACTTTCTAGCTATCCTCCAGACTACGAGCAGCGAATAGCTGCTACCCAAAGATATAGAAGAAGTGGATTGGAACTGTGGATTTCCGTGCGGCACCAGTTTATATTAGTATGCGACATTCTCTCCCACAAACATATGTAGCAAAGGTCGTAGGTGATTTAAAATTTGTTATAAATATGGGGGCAGGCAATTGGCGCGCAAGTTTGAATCGCCATTTTTATGATGAATTAATCGCAGCAAGTCGTTTTTGTACTCTTGCTGCAAGCCAAATTTTGGCACAAAAAGAAGCCAGGTGCAAAAATCTGTTGTGTGGACAACACTTCACTGCACACTTCATGTCTAGTTTTTAAATATTTGTCTTATAGTCACAATTACTAGCGCTCTTAAATGTATAATACCATCTCTAAGCTCACGTGGTTTAGACAGGACTAAATAACCAGGATAAAATTAGAATGTACAATAAGTATTTCATACATAATGATTACAATTAATTTAAATACCACAGCACTTTAATGGTTATACTGTCTTTTCGTACAAAATTGCTATGAATAGCGCTAAACTTAGCGAAATAGAATACGCAGTCACTTGCACAGATAGCTTGTATAATTTGGACAACATGAATGTTGTCAACAGCCGAAAAATGAAACAAGCAGGGTGGAGGTAGATTAAACACATTAATCGTGGAGAGGCACATGTTCGCCGTGCGAATAGGAATGAAACTAATTGTTGATATGCGTTTTTGAAATTCGTACTTTTCGCAATCTTGCGAATTTTATTCTTGTAAAATTCGTAATATTTGAGAAAAACAAGAAATTATTGAAGTTTCTTAAATTTTTTGTTAAAATATCACAAGAGAGCGTTTTGCAAGTGTTTTCTTAAAAACCGCTTCCTTATAAACCGGGCTTGGGACTGGCTTCGGTCGAATTAAAGCTCTAACTTGAAAACCCATCGTATCCCTTGGGTTCATAGAGACGCAAAAATATACAAGTATAGGTGCTATGATTGTTTTCATATAATACATTTGTTAATGCACCTCCTTCCTTCCGAACTCTGCGTTCAAATTATATTTCATAATTATATTATCGTAATCTGTTTTCATTTTCACCCACAAACATGTATTCATCCTAATTTGGAAAAAAATATTCAAAAATATTTGTGACTCCCAACAACCAAACTAATTGGTACGCCTTTGACGCTCCCAACTCATAAAAATTTAAGAAAACTCAGGTTGTCAAACTAGGTTGTCAGTGATCGCGCGGATAGTACGGTATCCGCAAAAGATTTCCAATTGCGGCGGTAATTTTGAATCTATGGATTTACTGTCTCAATAGTCCTATTCTTAGTTTAATTTTTAGTGTTGTGAGTTCGTTTTTCGATCGAAAATCGCAAATCCGATGGTATGAGAGCCGATTGTAGTTGCACAACTCTCTACCATTCAGTTCATTTCGCAGTTTTGGTTAGATTTTTTCGATGCCGTTTTACTTCTTGCCCAATAAAGTAAGTAATCATGTTTAAACTTTATCATGAACCACTTTTAAGGCATAAGAATGTTGTTAATGGGCCGCAATTCGACAAGATCCATTCGGCAATCAAATGTAATCGGACTTTGTTTACATTTATTTGACAACATGAGTTTTGTCAAAGGGGAGAGGGGATAGCATTCTGCAAGAAGAGCTGGTGCCATACACCTACGCTCATGTACGTATATACCGCCCATCCATTTCTTCTATATCTTTGCTGCTACCTTAGCAGCTATGCCGGAATCTTGGACAGCCCGACTGTCAAATAGCAAGCATCAGAAAGTAGCTATTTCGTGACATTGGACAGCCAGAGCTGCTAAAATAGCAGCTAATAGCTGCTATAGCATGCACATTGAACACACCCCAGGCATATAGCACATGAAATCGGTATCAAGTTTGTTTTTATTTCCATTGATGCCATTGTAATTCAATGTCAGTGGATAGTAACTATGCAATTTGATTACCTCACATGAGCAAACATGCCTCGGGTTGGAAATGCACTAGAGAGGCGTCAAAGTCAGTCCAAATGATTTTTATGTTGGTGGTCTTGTTTATCTCAGCGGAAATATGATAAACGGGTACTTGTATGTATATTAGTGTGCATGCTTTCAAATGACGGACAAAAATATGTATAATTAGTCTGAGGATGGGATTGTTAAGAATTGTTTCAAGTATTTGCATTGAGAGCAACTTATTCCATTGCTTCGGTCGACGACCGTTCGGAAAATGAAACATAAATGCGTTGTTCTTATCATTTAATAAGAACAACGAAAAACTCATCTTCCAAGAATAGGAAGAACATCTTAAACTTAACGGCAATATCAAATTTACAACTATATTCTCTACCAAGAATTTCTTTCGACAATGATTTTCCCTGAAAGACCTGTTTTCCCCAACTATTTCCCCTTGTTGGTTAAAATATTTTGTTGGAAGGCTAGAAAAAACCGATTCAGACAAATTTAACCTCATTCACATTTATTCAATTTCGTACCAATTAAAGTAGCATCACTTATCCACGAACAATATTGTTTTCTTAATATCCGCTTTTCAGCAATGAAAGTCTACAAACCAACCGATGCAACAACAAATCCTTCCTTGATTCTGGCCGCCTCACAAATGGAGCAATACAAGCACTTAATCGAAAAAGCTGTCAAACATGGAGCTAAAATTGGCGAGTAAGTATTAAATAGTAATACCCATATCTCGTTCTTTCCCTAAAACATTATTTCCCTCTATTACAGAAATGAGCAAGAAAAAATCGATGAAGCTATGGACATGTTATGTGTCCTGTTTGGCTGTGAAATCCTTAAGATCATCCCGGGTCGTGTATCAACGGAAGTCGACGCTCGGCTGTCGTTTGATCGCGATGCTAGCATTCAAAAAGCCTTGAAGCTCATCAATCTATACGAAGAGCAAGGAATCGACAAGGATCGTATTCTCATTAAACTTGCCTCGACATGGGAAGGTATTCAGGCTGCACGAATTCTCGAAAAAGATCATGGCGTCCACTGCAATCTGACACTGTTGTTCTCCTTCTGTCAGGCTGTAGCTTGCGCCGAGGCGGAAGTCACACTCATTTCACCGTTCGTGGGACGAATACTTGATTGGTATGTTGCCAATACCGGGACGAAATCATACGAACCCGAAAAAGATCCAGGTGTAGTTTCTGTAACAAAAATCTATAATTACTACAAGAAATTCGGCTACAAGACCGTCGTGATGGGTGCTTCGTTCCGGAATGTCGGGGAAGTGAAAGCTTTGGCCGGATGTGATCTACTCACCATCAGCCCGAAGTTATTGGATGAGTTGGAGAAAAGTACGGAAACTGTTGCGAAAGTATTGGATGAGGATCTGGCGAAATCTGCGAAATTGGAAAAGATTAACTTAACTGAGGCCAAGTTCCGTTGGATGTTGAATGAAGATCAAATGGCTACAGATAAATTGTCGGATGGTATTCGTAAATTTGCTATTGACGCAAGGAAGTTGGAGAGTTTGATCAAGGACAAAGTTATTGCTATGAAGTAGATTAGGAAGCACTTTTTAGTGGGAGGCAAAGTGACATTTATTGCTGATATCGACACAGTCAAATATAACTGTTTAAATTATGTTGAGGACGAATAATTATGCAGAGCATTTACATTTTTTTCTGGTTTTAAGGAAATAAAAGACATTTTTATACAGGGTGCATGTGAGTTTGAATATTTTCCTAGTCTCTCTTTCGAAAATCATTTAGGAATTCAACAGATTTTGATTGAAGAAGATTTTTATTTCATTTTAGTTGTACATTCTTAACCTAGCTTAAAGTATAATTAGCAATAATAATTTAAAGTCTAGCGGCTATACTATTTTGGCCTGCTGGCTCTTATGGTTTTTTTTATATAAATATTTTTTTCTTAAACACTTTTGATCTTACACACTAATAATACTACCCAGCTTGTACAGTACTGGGGTTACCTGGGAATTCAACAGATAGTATTCAATTTATAAGAGGTGATAGTTTTATAATCAAGAGTTCATTGCAATAGATAAATTTGAGCAAATCGATGGAGCCATGTGGTTGGGTTGGAGAGGCTGATGCATCGTTCCCATTGCTGTAGGGTGCGACTCGTTTATCGATTGACTTCAGGATATAGTTATGATATAATTTGCATGAATCTGATACCATTATTTTAGGCAAAACCTGGCTTTATGAAAATGAAGCAGTTTTTTATAACATCTCAGAGTACTCTGCAGTGTTCAATTGTTAAGATTCAGTTTACATAAGGAACAGTATAAATTTCAAAACCCTAGTGAACGAAAAACAGTATAAAATGATCATTGTCGAACTAATAGTTTGTAACACTAAGAATTTGCACTCATTACAGAGCTCCTTCTCAAGATAGCATGGATTACCTCGAGTATATCGATGAAATCTACCATTAAATTAAAAATATTATGATTGGAGATAATAATATTGATAAAGTTAAATGTAATGATAATCTAACCAGAAACTACCTGGAAACACTAAAAATAAACAATGCGAATTTATTAAATGAGAATCAACCAACTAGAGTCACAAATGAATCCGCGACGCTTATTGATCATGCTGTCAGTTCGGTTAACCTCCGCAGGTAAGTTTGGTATTGCTTTTTATGACATACCTGATTTGGATCACAGGGTTCAAAATATCACTATTACGGGTGTTCTCTTTCCTAAGTCGCCAAAGGAAGTTTTTCAAATACCTGTGTTCAATAAAAATAAAATTTCGAATTGAGTCCGAGACAAGAATCATGTTTTGCTGCTGAAATCGCAGGAAATTGAGCTTGAAGAACTCATTGAAATAGTTTGTAATGCAAAAACTCATTCTATCACTCATAAAAAGATTCGTTCAAAAAGCAATGATTGGATAAATTGTGATGTCCTTAATATAATAAAGCAAAAAAGATTTGCTTACAACACATACCGGAAGAATCCAAATAATGAACATTTCTTAAAATACACGAGGTTGAAAAACAAGGCTAGCAATGTAATAAATAAAGCCAAAGAAATTGCCCTAAATAAAAAAGTTCATAAGGCGCATGGAAACTAAAGTGAATTGAATGCTGGGATCAATCAAAACCGTAATAAGGCTAATGGGCCTCTCCTCACAGCGATGCAGCTTAATGACTTCTTTTCGTTGATTGGCGACAGAATAAATGATGAGTATTGCACAAATGTGCGCAAACAATAACCAATAGAATCAATCAGCAGACCCTATTCCTAAGACCAACTACGATTGAAGAAATAAAAGAGATTATTTCAAACCGTAGAAATGTAACTCCTGGAATAGATTCGATGAAGGCAGATGATTTAAAATGCATCAAAGATCTTCTTGCTCTACTCCTTTCTTCTATAATTTACAAACACTTGGATGAAGGTACCTTTCCCAACGTTTTGGAAAACTCTCTTATCACCCCCATTTATAAGAGTGGTGATATTAGGCCAATTTCATTAGCAAGTGCCTTCAGTAAGATCTTCGAGAGAGTTATCAATTCTAGGCTAGTTCATTATATTAACAACTCGATAGGCTTTGATCAAAGTCAATATGGTTTCATTACTGGCAGCAATACAATTGTAGTCCTCATAGATGCGGAACATTATATTAACAGCCAACTGGGCAAGGGTTTATATATTGCAGCCATATTTGTTGACCTGAAAAAGGCATTCGACACAGTTGATCATACCATGTTAGGTCATATTTTAAATGATCTAGGTGTTCGAGGAAAGCGAAATGATCTAATAAAAATTTACTTATCCACTCGGACCATAAGTACCCAGTACAAAGGTGAAACTAGTGATAGGAGAGTGATAAACATAGGCATTCCATTTTGGGACCAACTCTTTATTTGCTTTATGTCCAGAGTCTGAATAATCTACAGTGGCTCACAGCTTATTTGATACAGTGCTTCTTTAAAAAATTAAGTTGCAATAACTCAAAACATAATAACAATATCAAAAAAATTTGAACACCATTTTGAAGGCAATTGTTTGTTGTTTATTAAACAAGTTTATATTTGTTACAAAGTTGCTGTTTTATATCTTAAAAAACAAAAAAACTAAAAGTAATAACAAATTTCATGTCACAGCTTATTTGATACAGTTTGATTAAACATTAAAATTTTTGTGAATTATGAGGTTTCCAGTAGATTTCAATACTTTGTATGATAGCCCTTAGACTTAAGCAGAGCCTGGAGCCCATTTGGTATTGAATCAACGAGTTTTTTTGTGATGTCAGGAGTAATTTTTTGCCATACCTCTAGCAGTGCTTTCATCAGGTCTTGTTTATTAGAAATCTTGTGTTTTCTAATGTTGTTATCCAACAAAGTCCACAGATTCTCAATGACGTTCATATCTGGTGACTGTGCCGGCGGAGACATCAAATGAGGGCAATCCCAAATTGGCCAGGACTGCACAATTCCCGACTTGTGGTTTGGATCGTTATCTTGGTACAACCGAAATTGGTCGCGAACACCCAGTTTTTTAGCACTTTGCAGCAAATTGTTTTTGGGTACATCAAGGTACTTTGTTTGGTTCATTGTTTCCTCAATAAACTTTAAATTTCCGACTCCGGCTGCGGACATGCAGGCCCAAACTATCACATTACCACCACCATGCTTCACAGTAGCTTTGAGGTTCTCCTTGTTTAGCTCAGTGTTTGCCTTGCGCCAGACGTATAACATTCCGTCGGAGCCAAAAATGTTAAACTTGGACTCGTCCGCAAAAATAACCGTATTCCAGAACGCGGATGGCTTTCCCACATGCTCTTTGGCAAAGGCAAATCGGCTTATTGTATTGTTTTTGGAAATGAAAGGCTTCCTACGAGCTACTCGGACCCTGAAATCATGGTCGCGAAGCACTCGTCGGGCGGATTCAGCACTACATGACTTCCTTAATTCACGATGAACCTCAGTAACCAATTTTGGAGCGGAAATCTTTGTGTTTGCTTTCACTTTCCTTACAATGTATCGTTCGTCGGATACGGTGAAAATATTGTTTCGCGCATTTCTCCTCTTATTTTCTACTCGGTTTTCGTGTAGGAAGCGCTCAATTATGTGCTGCACTGTAGAAACACTCAAACTCACACTTTCAGCAATTTTTCGAACACTTTGTCCTTTTTTAAAGTGGTTTCATACCAACTCGCGCTGTTCAATTGTGGTGCCATGACCCATTTTACAATTTTGGCTCATTTTGGCACTTCCGCTTACAAGATCTTGCTAAAAATTACCTAAGCCAATGTCTAACACAATCAAAAATTCAAGAAACAAAAACAAGACAGATTAACGGCGCGACAAATAGAAGTTTATTCGCATTGAAGTGTCTGTATCAAATAAGCTGTGAGCTGCAATTTGTCTGCGCCAGTGGTATTTCTCTTTTACCGGGCGCCGAAGAATATTGCTGGAACTTTTTTTGTTTGCATTGTATTCGCTAAACATGCATCTAGTCAAATACGTTTAAATTTTTTGGATAGGGTTCTTAATTTCAAAGTTACAGTGATTTGCATTTTCAAATAGTCACTGTATCAAATAAGCTGTGAGCCACTGTATATCTAACTTGTAAATATGTGATTTATGCAGATGACACCCTTATACTAAATTCAAATCGAGATCCTATCGAATTATAGCGGATGATTAATTATGATTTAGGTAGACATTCAGCTGGCTAGTTACTAATAAACTAAAAATAAATGTTAATAAAATCTTGATTAGCAACCAACCCATTGATAGACTAGAAAAGATTTAATATTTAGGAATAATAATAGATGACAAAATGTCATGGTCGGATCAAATTAGGAAAATCAGTGCCAAGATTTGTCCCATTGTAGGTTTCCTAAGAAGCTATGCTTAACTGGAGCCAAACTTCTTCAACAAACCTGGCTCTCCTGAGCAGAGCTCTAAGAAAGGCAATTAAGGCGGTCCACAATCTGAGTCCACGGACTCCCACTAATCAGCTACCTTTCATAGCTGGGAAAATGACTTTCCCCCCAACTATTGGCATTACAAAAACTAATAACGGTATGGAAAATCATCCACGGAAAGAATAAATTTTCTATTTCTCTGACAATGACCAGAGAAATGTATTGCTATGAAACTAGATCAGCAAATTCTTATAGATTGCCTCTAGTCAGAACCAATAGAGCCCTTAATGACCCGATTCTTTCAGCTGTATCGTTGTATAATGATATACCTGATGATTTAAAAAACAACCTATCGTATTTCGTTGCTAGAAGGAAGCTGAAGCAGTATGTTCTAAACCTATTTTAAAAGCTAATGAAAAAAACACGGATTTTAGTCTATTTTCGATGTAAATATTTTTCTTTAATTTTAGTTTTTCCTTTTTTTATTTTATATTATCTCATTTTTAGTCAGTTCTTATCTGACTTGTAGTTTTAATTTCTTAAATTTTTTATTACACTCTAACCAATTCATGTTTTCTTTCTATACATATTAAATTCAGATTGATGATTGAAATAGCAGAAAATTCAATTCTAATAGTTTTATAAAGACTAGTTTAATTTGTAAATTCTTGTCCGCTCTCATACCAGTGTTCGGCACTGCCTGAGGGGCAAGTTGTGACAAATGAAATTATTCAACAGCATGCAATATAATAATTGGTCTGTTCGCGTACCTGAATCTATTATAATACATTAAAATAAATTCGCAGAAAGTCGTTTTCGTACTTTTGCTGCAAGCCAAATTTTGCAGCAAAAAGAAGCCAGCTGCCAAATTCTGTTACTGCTGCAGTTTGCTGAAGTACGCGAACAGACCTAATCTTTTATTCATGGATGTTGGTAAATTTATGTGAGAAACTAATGATCATACCACAGCTAATTAACCAGTTATGTCACTCCCAATGTTGCAATACCTTCGTTTTGCTAAAGAAAAAAGATCGTGATAAGAGTGTGGTTCGGACCCCAACCAGTGATCTTTCATTCCCTACTTGGGAATGGTCAATTTATTATTAACATAGCGGAAATTCAACCTAACCCCATATTGTCCATAGTTAGTAGGAATTACTTTGCAGTTGTTGTATGTTAAGATATTCTTTTTTTCTTCAACTGAATCCTCTTTTCAGCATACATGCTTGAGTATGATGAAATGGTGAATTTTTCTTCAGTTCAGTAAGTGTTAGTTTGCTGAGTTGAAGAAGTGTGTCACGAAATTAGACATTATTTGTGTATACATCCATGTATATGTGTTTGACTGTCGACGGCGAATTCAATTCTAGATATGCCTTTACCCTCTGAAATATATTACCTTCAATAGCATGCTTTACAATGCCGTCAATTATTTGTAAATATTCAAATTTTTTAATAATGATGCTAAAAATGAATGAATAAACTCCTGATTTCGAAAAACAAAACATTTAATGCGTACCTTTCGCTACAGATAGCTTAAATGGTTACATACATGCATAAAATTGCAGTTCTATTAGAAAGGAAACAATAAATGGCGATTTAATTCACACCAACAAAAACAAATCGAATCATTCAAAAGATTACATCCTAAATATGCGTAGTTTCCCACACCAGCATCAAACACATCATATATTAGGTCCAATCACACTATCAGTTCTGGGTAACGTCTTGTTGACTTGATGAGGTCACATCATTTGTATCGATTTCTTCTTTAATTTCGACTGGAGTCTCTGCCGATTCCAACTCATCTAATGGTTCACTGTGAAATTAAATATTAAAATTAATAATGATTTTATCAACGATTTATTAGACTTACTCTTTTATTTGAACTGCACCCGCATTATTGAGGAGACTATTCCTGTCGACTTCAACTCCTTCAACGATACTGTAATGAAGAAAATGACTGGCTAGGGTTCATACAAAGAATTAGTTTCGCACAAACCTGTCTAAAACTTCAGTTTTTATTTCTGTTACCGGCAAAGAATCGTTCGAAATTCGTTGCGTTTGATTACGTCGCGAATTTCGACGTTTTTGCTGTCGCTGTTCTTCCGGTTTAGCATCGCCGTTGAGATGTTCTGTTTCGGAATCCCAAAACGGTTCTTCTTTTATACTAATATCACTGGAATTGAAGTTTTGAATTAGTTTAGTTACCAGTACACGAAACTATCCCAAATTCCTTACTTTTGTGACGGTGAACGGTCAGACCCGGACGCGTCATCTTTGTCTGTGTATTCTTCATAGGTAGATT
This sequence comes from Nemotelus nigrinus, assembly GCA_947369275.1. Classification (NCBI taxonomy): domain Eukaryota; kingdom Metazoa; phylum Arthropoda; class Insecta; order Diptera; family Stratiomyidae; genus Nemotelus; species Nemotelus nigrinus. Next base: position 145,822,154 of record OX376373.1, read on the forward strand.
CATTCGAATCTGTATCTGATTCGGAGGAAAATATATCAAATGAACTATCACTATCTAAACTATAGTCATCATCTTCGGATGAACTACTCGACGATGACTCCTCAACGGAACGTTTTAAGCGTTTTGCAAGCGGTTCGCTACTTTTCTTTGCAGCAGATTTTCGTTTTCTGAAATTTATCGGTAGATTCGAAATTAAACTTAAAAAATACCGTTTAATTTTTAAAAAATGTAAGCATCGCGTTTGCCATTTTTTGTACTATAAATGTTGGCGGCATACTATATGTTTTGATTGACGGTCAAAAATTTGCCGAACGTCGAAAATGGTATTCGAGAGTGAGAATAACCATGTGCTAGCTCAGACAAGGTACAATGCTATGTACGGCCAAAAAAAAACTACAAGGCTCACAAAGGACGCCATTTACCGGTGCAATCATGGCCCATAGTGCAATACACTAATTCAATTCCCTATGCTTACCGACGTTTTTTCTCATCAAAAGCACCAGCAAATAATGCAAACAATATAGCACTTGAAAAGAATACCATTTTAACTGGAAATATTTCAAAACACAAAGTGAACTAACAAACGAAAACCGACTGTGACTGTAACCAATGCCTCGTCGAAAATGCAACTATCGCCACTCAAACGTCAAACTACCAACATTGAGGTTAAGATTATTTACATCTATTCTAAACAACTGTCAAATATTGCCAAGAAAACTGGACTATGATTTTTTCGTAATTTCAACAAACCTCATCAAAATACCGCCTTTTCCGAAAAGAAAACAATATTTGAATGCACAGTTTTCAAGTAACGTTTGTTTTACGATTGCTTGCATTATTGATAACGAATCGGGATGGTATCCCGTTTGCAGAGAGATGAATGGCCAGCACACCTGTCGTCCCCTGGTATTAGGTACTGGACTGATGACAAGCGACAAAAAAACTCCAATGGCATTAACTTGCCATAGTTTTGTATGAAGACCCTATTTATTGCTATTTAAATGAGCAATGCAAAACTGATTGTTGATAATTTAGGCTACATTAAACTTAGATCTATGGATCTGAGATCTCTAAAATTAATGTTTTAAAAATATTCCGGAAAAAAAACATTTATCATGGAACCTGGCGAGTGTGTTCTTATACTTGTACAGCTATCAAAATAGAAATAAATATTTTGGCCTTAGAAAATTAATTTATCTTGCATGACACTAGTTAAATTTAGTAGGAAAATAATGTGAAATAAATTTGTTGTGCCTATTTGCTCTAACAATTTTGAGCTTTCCGCCAAAACTTTATACTTTAGCAAACAAATAGCTTACCGATAACGACGGGTTTTATTTCGCAATCTTCGTGTTTCCAATAATAGCAATATTAACGCCAGCTTTTGCTTGTAAGTGTTCATTTTAATGTGCAAATTGTTGAAAGCGGTGAAATCTAAACTACAATATTTGACAGTTCTTTTGCATTGGTTCTTCTTCTTGTTTATAAAATTGGTTCGAATAAGGCGTCTAGATAGAAAGTCTGCGAAAGTGGGAAGCAGCATTAGTATTGGCCAGCTTTATGGCTAGCTGGTGCTGGTCTAAGATTGAAAAGGAACGAAATGGAATACCTGCATTTCGATAAAACAGCAAAAATTATTACATAAAAAGAAGTGCCCACAAAATGGGCCACATCTAGAGTGTATTAAATCCAAATTTCCTACAAATTTTAGGAACAAAGGGCACAATTTTTTATTGCTATATATACTCCTTACAAAGTCCACACTTATAGCTAAATTATTCCTTTTATTCAGTTTCTTTTTTATAATCTTAAAGTAACATGCAATTTATCACGAAATATTTTTCATTTATTTATTTTCAAATTGTGCACAGTTAACATACAAACAGCATCTTTTTGGTTTCGTCGAAAGTTAAAGGATATTGAAAACATCTATTGAGCAGTATAGCTTCCATGATGATCTTTAATTATCCAGAACGAATCAATTATATCTCCATTCTTATCATCAGAAACTTGTTCGAAATACAAATGTGTTCTATTGTATGCCTTCATTCTTGTGTAGCCGAAGTCCTAAAACCATAACAAATTTCCATTAGTTCAGCGAGTGTTAAACGCAAGAATCATCATCAAAATTCTTACCTGACTATGATAAGCACTCCATGCGGGAATTGTTTTATTAAATGGTTCACGTCCTTCCTTACAGCCTGCGGATCCAGTCACCAAATGAACTGGTGCTTTCGGGTTAGTGTAAGGTGCCTCGTACGAACCATTGTAAACTTTATAATCATAAATTGGCCAAAATCTCTCGTAGGAATGTTCATGTGCCCAAAATTCAACATCGACTCCATACTTGTAGAACAGGTCTTCTAAGCCATAGAAATGTAGGAACGGCAAGCCAACACGAACCAGTGTTTCGTGATGCGAACAATCATCGCCGTTATCATTGCTACAATACATGGGACGATGTCCGTAGGTGATAATCCATGGACGTAGTTTACGATTCTCCGGTTTGGTAGCCTCTTTCAAATCATTTTCGAGCCAATAGAATTGATTGTTAAGCGGCTTGATGCCGTAGTTTAGGAAATAGTAGACTTCTGTTGAGAAACCAATAAAATGGACTGGTCCTAAATTGAAACTGTACATGTAGTTGTCATCGGTGCCGGGCATTCGAAAGCGTTCTCTATAGTTGGAAAAGTTGCTGCGTTCGTTCAGGAAAATTTATTTAGAACGTGCATTTCGAAATCAAATTCATTGAAAAACTGAACTTACTATGCTTCTTCGTGATTTCCAGCACAAACCATATACGGTAGGTAGGCTGCAACGGATTCTATCTGATTCATGAACTCGTCTCCAACTGCACCATAATCTGTATTCATATCATAGGCAAAGTCTCCAACATGCAAGATCGCATCGTACATCTCCCGCTGCGTATCTTCTTGTAGTCGAGCCAGCGATTGCGCGTTTTCATTGCCCATATCGCCAAAAATTGCAAGACTCGGCGACCAATTAGTATCTGTTGGTGGAGTTTTAAACCAAAATTCTGCTGACCATCCTAAACTGCTTCCACAGTGATAAATGTATTTGGCTTTAGGCTGCAGATTTTTTAGTGTCACCTGAGTGGGTTTGATGATGAGAGTGAAGTGATATTGATTTATCGAGCGAGCTAAAGTTGCTTACAGAGTGAATGTACTGCGACCTCTTTGCATTTCCACCATCGACAAAGTGTTTAGATTTCCCTTTGGCAATCTGTGTTAGGCCATTAATTCCAAATTCGACGATGGATTCCTTGGTATCAGTAAAAGTTGACCAGGTAACAACGATGTCGTTGACATGTTCTGTAAATCAAGTTTGGAGTGGTTAAATGTTGGGGAATTTAATATATTAGGAGCACAGACACGAAAGTTTAATGTTGAGATAATGAAGCTTAAATTAAGTATGCACAATTTATGTTGTTTTAATGCTTTTATTTGTTTCATAAAAAAGAGTATACAGAGATATGTTTTATAGTCAAAACAACTTTAATTTTCAATTTTAACGTAGTTTTCCTTCACTACCCAGCTTCCACCATTCCATCATAATCACAACAAATGAGAAAATAAATGAGCATTTGATTGAAAAATTGAATTTAAACAGTTTCTATTGATTTTTCTGCCGTTTATCTTCATAAGATCCATGTTGATCCTTAATAATCCAAAACGAATCGACAACCGCTCCATCTTTATCATCAGATACTTGTTCGAAATACAAATGTGTAGTGTTGTGTGCCTTCATTCTAGTGTAACCATAGTCCTGCGATTTTGAAACATGTTTAGCTTACTTCAGTCACCACCGAAACTCGACAAATCCTTACCTCACTACGAAACGCACTCCAATACGGCAGTTTTTTGTTGAACGGTGTTCGACCCTCTTTGCAACCAGCCGAGCCAGTCACTAGATGAACTGGAGCACCCGGATTTGTATATGGAGCTTCAAATGTTCCATTATACACAGTATAGTTATAAATCGGCCACAATCTCTCGTAGGAATGTTCATGAGCCCAAATTTCGACATCAACGCCATACTTATAGAATAGATCTTCCAGCCCGAACAAATGGAATATTGGCAGTCCAACACGAATTAGTGTTTCTGATTTAGTACAGTCACCATCGACATCGTTACTACAATACATCGGTCGATGACCGTACGTTACGATCCACGGACGAAGTTTACGATTTTCTGGTTTTGTGGCCTCTTTTAAATCATTTTCGAGCCAATAGTATTGATTTACCAGTGATTTGATGCCGTAGTTTAGGAAATAATAGGTTTCCGTTGAGAATCCAATGAAATGAACCGGACCGAGATTGAAACTGTACATTAAACTTTCGGTATCGCCAGGCATAGTGAACCGAGCACGATAATTTGAGAAATTACTAGAAATTTATTGAATTTTATGAGAAATTAAACTTTTGGAGAGACAAGAAAGGCATGTCTGGTGAGGTTTTGACAAAAAAAAAAAATCAGGCAACAGTTATTAGACAGCCGGGATTATTAAGTACTGAGGTTGCAGCTAAGTAGCCATGCATAAGGGATGCTCGCTAACTTCTCGAATAGAAACTTTTTGGGTAAAACTTACTGCTAGGATGGAACATAATTTACCAAAAGCCAGAAAAGCAAAAGCACGGATTTCACATAAAAAAAATGCACAACAAGGTGAAGAATCTAAAGTCATGTGTCAGTTTCCAGCATCATACACACAAATAGACGCTCCTAGTCATTACATATTCTTGTAATTCAAAAAATTAAATTTGCATTATCGCGAAAATATCTTTAGATTGCACAAAGTTGCGTATTTGCTAAATTGCCTTGTTTCATTTTTACTTATTAGTACTTCCGAGTACTTGGTCGTAGATCGCAAATGGAATATCATCTTCGTTCATACGAGCAGATTCTAGCCTGTTAAATTGTATACAGTTTTCAAACAGTTGAAAATAAAGAGGGAAAATAACGAGTATAAACTACAACAATCCATGGAAAATATAACAGCAACAAAGAGAAAATTACATCTTTGAACTTTCAACACATTATGAAAGATTTTCCTGATTTTCTACTTACTAGAACATTCAACATAACATTGAAAATATCAAATCTACCTATTGACAACTAAATGGCTATCTCCTGATAAAAAAAGGTGAATTATTAATGCGTGTTTTTACAGATGTGACTTGGGAAAAGTCTTTTAAAAGAGAAGATTGCAAATGAAGAAACTTTAAAAGAAGAATGCTGTTCAAATTGGAATATAGCGAAAAACAATCTAGTAGAAGCTATAAAGTGGTTAGTATTGGGCTTTCGTATTCTCAAAATTGTCTGGGAGGGACGTTCTTTAAGTACCACTAAAGTAACTGAAAGCAGGAGAATTGAATTATTAATTTAAAATTGCTTTTAACCAATGAGGGGAAAAATAGAGCACAAGTCTATTCTTACCTAACATAACAGACCTACTTATCTGAATTTCGCTAGGCGTCATATGGATCGGACAGCTAAATGGAAACAAGTGACATTTAGCGATAAAAAAAATTAACTTAAAAATCTTGCACAATTTAAGGAAGAAAGAAAGGGTTTTGACCAGCTATTCACAACAACATGCAGCATTTTGGCATGGAGTGTAACATCTTGATATGGGACCATTCTCTTTGTGATAACGAAAGGATTACAGAACTTCTAGGCTTAAGGCAAAATAACGCCTAAAATTAGAAACATTTTTTTACTATTCCTATTGCTTTCCAACAAGATTATACAATCATTCATAATGCAAGGGTAGTAGTAGAGTGACTTGTCAATTCAACAAAACTTTATATTGGCAACTGTACTCATCAGACTTAAATATTATGGAGAATGTTTTGGGATAGACTTCAAAAAAAGTTTGTGGTGTCGGAGGAGACGAGAAAAAAAAGACGAGAAAAAAAAGACAAGAAAAAAAGACAAGAAAAGAGTTGTGTGGTTCCTTACAAGAGGAGAAGCTATGAAGTCATCAAAATGTACATCATTTTTCGAATACGAAAATTTGGGGAACGCTCTTCGGGTTATGGCCAAATTTATCCAAAACTGAGTGAGGAAACAAATCTGTAATCAAAAACATCGAGCTGCACTCTAGCCAAGTATTCCATTTTTAGTGGCGTTCGCTTCTTTTGATACTTAGCTCAGTACGAGTTAAAATATATCCTGGAGCACCAGAATTTCCATATGAAGTTTCACACAGATTATTATAACTTTCATAAAGACAAATATCCCATAACCAGTCGCAAGAATATCCTTCAAGTCAAAATTGCACGTCGATTTTGTGCTTTTTACAAGCCACTTGAATCGGATTTTGCCTAAAATAGCAGTCCAACTTGAACGAGGGTTGTACAATGCATACATTTGTTTTATTGTTATTGCTACATTATATTGGTTGACGTTCATAAAATAAACCACAGTCAGATATGTCTTGTTTTGGATCTTGTTTTCTTAAACCTTATTAAATTCTAAAAATCATCAGCTAAAAAATCATCGAACTGGTTTTTTATTTGGTCCTGTAATTTTTTGATCCACGAGAGGTAGATATTCCTGGTCCCTATTAACTCCGGCGTCATGGATACAATTTTGTTCGTCTTGTTTTTTGCAGTTTTCTATCTGAAGTCTTTAGAAGCGGATTGTTTTTTCTGTTTTTTTTTTGGGATTATGATGAATCAAAAGATGAAAATTGATAGTAATAAATACGTCTCCTACACAAATTTTTGAAAAGGTTTGAAGGAAGCAGGGAAGAGGTCTAAGGCGATGGGCGCTCAGGCCTTCCGACAAAACCAAAATCAGGCCGCGCTGGAAAGAAAAGAATACCAGCCTGCAAAATTTACATAGAACGGCCGACGATATTGAGCAAGTAAAAATATGACAATGATCCGAGATTAGCCAATACAATTAGACGTAAAAAACGACAATATTTTGACAGTATGTTAAATAGCACGAATGATAACTTTATGGCTAACAACACCCGACAAGCATATCGAGCAGTGATGCGCTTGAACCACGCACCAGCCTGCATTATCTGCACCTGGTAGAGGCATCATCGGCGGCTTAGAGCAGGTGAAGAAAATATGGGTGTCCTACTTTGAGCAAGTGGATATGTCCTCACGCTCAGGGGATCGCCATTAACAAGCTTCCATGATGACAGCACCTCTTCGCTGCCCCCACATTGGACAGGCCAGAGATTGCTTGGAATCTGAGATGGCAGCGGTCATCGATGTAATCCCTGCGGAACTTATGAAGACAAGCGTTATCAACTCGTTATGGGCTTTTAATAGTTCGATTTTAGGTAACTGAGAAGAAGAAACCATGCTAACTGAGAAAAAGAAACCTTGCTCACAAAATAGGAGAAATTCTGATGCGAAAACGACAATGGCTCTCGCTACTTTGCACCTCGTACAAGATGTTAACAAACGAATTAGAATTTGTGTACACCTGATTTTCGTTAATTTCAAACATGCCGACAAAAGCATCGACCCAACTGTATTATACTGCTACAGTTCAGAGACAGAACGACTTATGTAACTCCATCTGTACGAATGCAACAGGAGTAAAACTAACTGCCTAAAACAGGAGTATGAGCTAGCTCTCTTTCATTTAGCATTTAAGGATGTCATCGGAAAAATCTCCATTGACACTAAGGGATCTCTTAGGCACAACTATTTTCAAGAATGGGAACAGACTTGGCGGAGTAAAATGATGAATTTAAATTGATTCTATGCGCTCCCATTTTAAAATTTCAATGCTTACGCAGGAAAACGAGACTTCATATATACAAGAAAAAATCATCATAGCTGTGTTATGCTACGGAAGCGATACCTGGACGTTGACTGAGCCGTCTTAAGGCCTTAAATATACCTTTGTAAGGAGGGTACTGTGAAGAATCAACGGTCTAGTGAGAAAAGACTGATGAAGAATTCGATACCGTAACGGGCTGCATAATTTGTATGACGAGCCGGAAGTTAATTTCGGACTTGGAATAAAATTCCAAGTCCGAAAAATTCACAAACGTCAGGTAGACTCAGTAGGTGTTGATTGCAGATTGCTTCTAGCAGTACCGAATTGGAGGACCTGGTTATTGAACTGATACGACTGGAGTCGGTTTAGGAGAGGAAGTCTTAAGATTTACGCCAACACCACCACGCCAAATTCCACCGAGACAATGCACCGGCTCACATTGTACTGTCTGTTATAATTTTTCAGGGCCGCACAGCAGAATATCACTGTTTTGGAGCACCCTGCGATCTTGGTCATTTAAAGTCAAGTTTTCTTTCGTGGAATAGACGCTATTGACAAAACATGGGTTAGATAATTTGAACTTGAGTTGAAATCATAATCAAACGAGTTGAGAGCTCCATCTTTCCCAATACCAACAAAAAATCACCAATCAAAATATTTGGAAGGCTTCAGATTACCAAAGCCTAATCATTAAACAAAGAGTTCGATGTGGGCAAAATGTTACAGGAATATTACTCGAGTCCGGACTATTCCTCGAGTCTGGGTCACTTTCTATGAAAATGCTCGACAGCAGTCTGGCCAAATCGAAAAGAGAGTACTCCAAAAATTACTCCTGCTTTTGATATGACTCTCACAGAAGTCAGGTTTTTTTAATAGTTACAATTCGTAATTCGACGATGCATATATTAAAAACTTTGAACGCTAGCGGACAATAGCTTGTGCAAATAAATATTTCAGCTAAATACAGAGTAATTTCAGAACAACTTGATAGTGTAAGAAATATTATTTGCATCTAACAGCCATGTAAGAACCTCGCTCAGATTTTTTCGGATAGGTAAGCATATACCGGTGATATTACTTGTCGTGAATTTTTATATTTACTTTATGGAACTAACTTTCTTGAATAATTCTAAGAATTTCATTGGTCTACTACTTTTCGAAAAACACCCAGACATGCCCTCCAGAAACAAATACAACGTCAATCCAAACTTACTATGCTTCTTCGTGATTCCCAGCACAAACCATATACGGCAAATAGGCTGCAACCGATTCTAACTGCTTCATAAATTCATCTCCAACTTTTGCATTATTCGAGTCCATATCATAGGCGAAATCTCCAACATGAAGCATAGCATCATACATCCCCCGTTGAGTTTCTTGCTGCAATCGTGCCAACGACTGGGCATTTTCATTTCCCAAATCTCCAAAGATCGCCAAACTGGGTGACCAATCACTGCTGGCCGGTGGTGTTTTGAACCAAAATTCTGGAGACCAACCTAAGCTACTTCCACAATGATATGTGTACTTCATGTTGGCTCGAAGATTGCTAAGTCGTACCTTTAAATTAAATTTATTGCTTTATCATTGGGAGTAATTTTGTGTCTGCATACTGTATTGATGTATTGTGAATGTTTCTTCCGGCCTCCATCGATAAATAGTTTTGATTCGCCTTTGGCTCGTAGGATCATGCCACGGATTCCGTACTCGACGATTGATTCTTTTGTATCGTCGCCAGTTGACCATGTCACCACAATTTCCGAAACATTTTCTAAGAGAATAGGGTAAAATTTCGATGAGTTTGAAGATGCTATAGGTTTTCCAAGCGACCGGGTTAGTAAGCGATTGATGGAAACTTTGAAAACAAGCGTCGAGTTCAACCCAAGCGTTCTATTTGTTTTGAAATTATTTAATTTTTTTTTCAAGGTTAAGGACTAGCAACCAGCATTTTCAATTAGACTTGAAAAAAATGCGTATGCATGAATGCAATTAAAAGAAGCAAAGTAGTCAAGCTATGATGAACGGGAATGATAAGTAGTACAGGTATTATAAAAACTTATTCTACAATGCAATAAACTCCAAATCAAACTAATTAATACATTTCTTAACCCAAATTGGCCAAAGTCACGTGAATAAACCCTAGTTGGCACTAGCCTCACTTGCCTTATCCGGCTTTGATTCAGGCTCATTTCTGGGTTAACTTCATCAATAGCCTGTTTTGTTTTAATATGACCTTGGTTTTATTTCTTAGAAATTTTAAATCTATTTCTTGAGATTGTTGTGTGACGCAACACGAATATAACTGTAACCACGTTTCAGCATTTTATTCTTAATTTGATTCTAGAGACCACAGACTACAATAAGCATTGATAACACGCTCATTTAATTCTTATCATGTAAATAACAACAAACGTTCGTTGCCTTTCATTTAGAATAATCTCAAACGCGATTTTCAATAACAATTCGAACGAGAGCTAGTAAGTATGCTCAATAAAAGTGATAGTATAAAAGTTATTAATAGATTTATTAACTGTTTTACGAATATTACGCAGTAAACTCATATGTCCCCCGATACAGAGAGAATCATTTTACGACAAATAATGCAGCAACAGTTTACAGTAGTCGTCATCGTGTAAATTGCTAGCTCTATTGTTACATACTTCGATAAGCTACATTTCTTTGTGATGAGAACAGATGTTTTAGACTTTTTTGCTTAGATATGAATTTATTATAACCAGATGAGTAAACGTAATTACGTGTTCCTGTGGGTAGACATTGCTAACATATGTATATCAATATTTACGATAAATTCTATTTTGATTGAATTGCAATCCATATGTAATTAAAATTATCATTCCTTGCAATAATAAAAAACAGAAGATAACACAGTTCGCCCATTATCATGTTGAAGGAAAGTTATAGGGAGATAAATATTTTGTTGTTGTTTTGTGACAACGGTCTGACGAATCATTCACTGCAAATAGATACGCCGCTTCAATTCAATTTAGCACTGTTCTCACTGTTCTTGTAAAGAAATTGAAAAGATAGTTTCGCTTTAGATAAAAGCTAGGTTAAGTCATGCCCGTGAAGTTAATATGCAAATTTACAACGAACTTTACCACAATAGCTATCTTTCCATTAAGTCAAGCTAATTCAACGACTTATTTAGCTATATGAACTAGCAATGTTTATAAAATTAGATAAAATTTACCTCCGAATGATAAATGTATCTGTTCTGGTTGATAGTGAAAAACTTTAGCGTTCACAGCACAAACTAGCACGCAAAATATACTCAAGTATCTTAAGTTCATATTGCTTAGTTGGAATGTTAAGTTGCAAATAAAATCACTAGCTAGGCATCAGATTCAGCCAAGCTTATTGAGTTCACCCTACTGGCTGCTCAACAGCAAATCAAAGCGTTTATATATGTATCTTCTATTTTCTATAGGCTACCCACTGTCCACTGATGCAAATTTTCTGATTTGAAATGACATTCCAGGGGTGTGTTCAATGTGCATGCTATAGCTGCTCCAAAAGCATAGCATAGCATCACTTTAGCAAGTGTCAAAATTCGCAGTAGCTAGGTGAAGCAGCTATGGATATTGGACAGCCAAGAGCTGCTACGAAGGTCAGCCTTTACGCCGGAAATTCAAAAATAATTGTGTTTCAATTTTTTTATTGTAATTTTTGTTCAATACTTCCATTGCACTTTGGAAACTGTATGAAATTTAAGAGTTTTCAACATACAGCTGCACAATCCATTAAAATTTTCCTAACATATTTAAGGCGTATCACTTATTTCCGGCTTTTGATGCCATATATGAGAAAAAGAGCAAAAATTAATCGTTGAAAATTTGATAATATAGGAATCAGAGCACCCGGCCTTTTACGCTTCATGCTCGCCTTCTAAAAACTCAAGATGAGCTGCGCTATGTACAAGCCAACTTAAAACTCGAGTTGAGTTGAAGTGTTTAAAAGCCCGTATTTAATTTATGCTGTCACTATTTTCAAATTTATTCCTCATCTCCTGTGTCACAAAAGCGCAAAAACTTATTTTCATTTCAATTTCCAATTGAAAATTACGTTCAAACTGCATGTCAGCCGTGTACGCACGGCCATTTTGCCTTAGCTACTTTCTAGCTATCCTCCAGACTACGAGCAGCGAATAGCTGCTACCTTAGCAGCTATTCCGGAATCTTGGACAGCCCGACTGTCAAATAGCAAGCATCAGAAAGTAGCTATTTCGTGACATTGGACAGCCAGAGCTGCTAAATTAGCAGCTAATAGCAGCTATAGCATGCACATTGAACACACCCCCAATTGTTTATCTCCTGAAAAATGGACTAGATTTATGGGAAAAGAATGTATCAATTGACGGCTACCAAATACTGTCAAACTTCCGAGACGTATTTCAAGCAAAAATTGCCGTATCCGACCGTCTATCAACATCGACGAGCTGGAATATAGCCAGGAAATACATTTATGACTATCTGAATGATAAAATATCGACAAAAAATAATTTTTTCGAAAAATCCAAAAATACCATACATACATACTCCTACACTTCTCCAACTAATTTGACAATGTTTTCGTGCACTTTTGTTCTCGAAAAATTTTGCGCCCGGTAAATCTGTCATCACTTGTCACTATTGTTTTGTTTACACCGCTCGCTTGCTCACGTCTTCTTCCGCGGTGTGTTGTGTGTGTCTCGAAAGAATCAAAGTGAGTCTCAAATTGATTGAAATTTTCATGTTTCCCGGATTCTATTTATAAAACTTGCTTGAAACCGTCAGTTGAATTATGTCGCAATCCAGTCGTACGAAAAAGTGAAAAACATTCGGTGTGTTGTCGTGCGGTAGAATCGTGAAGATTTTTCTCTGAAAAATTCCAAACACGCGGTTTGACGCGAGGCTTATTGATTTTGGCGGCGGATAATATTAGTAGATTTCTTTCTTGGATTGCATTCGCATTGTTTCGAGTAATTGTGGTGTGCAAATCGCGAAAATATGGGTGGAAAAAAGTCGCAAAAGAAAAATCCTACGCCACCGAAAGAGGCTCCGAAAAAACTCTCGGCCCAGAAGAGACACGAGCTGGACCAGCTAATTGATAAGCTATTCAAATTGGGATTCAAGCAAACACAAGCACCGGCTGAACAATGGGCGGAGTACGTAGAGATTCAGGGCACACTCGATCGAATTCAGGTCATCGAAAATATTATGAAGGTTAAGAGCGGTGCTCCGAAGAGCCGCATGGCTGCTATCGATGCGTTCTGCCAATGGAGTGAGGAGAACGGTGCGGAATTCAAGGGCGTGAAATTTTCTGAGTTCGCAGGCTTCGAACTGGGATTGGAGGCGACCAGGAATTTCAAGAAGGGCGAGCTCTTGCTTACGGTGCCGAAGAAGATCATAATGTCGGAGGAAGTTCTGGCCGAGCTATTGAGCCCCATCGTCGAAGAGATTCCATTGCTCGATTCGATGACCAACGTGAAGCTGGCATTTGGCCTCCTACTTGAAAAGTTACGACCCGACAGTTTCTGGAGACCATATATCGATCTTTTACCAGATCGCCATTCTACTGTAATGTATTTCTCGATCAGCGAAATGCAGGAACTGAAAGGGTCCAATATTTTGGCAGCAGCATTGAATCAGTGCAAGAGTATCGCCCGGCAATATGCGTTTATTCATAAATGTATTCAGAAGGTGGATCCGAAGAAATTCGGACCTGATTCGACTGGGAAGGATAGCTTCGAGATGCTGAAGGAGAAATTCACGTACGAGCTTTATCGGTGAGTTGTTTTTGATATTATACAAACAATGGGGTATTAAATTGATATAGATGATATCGGCAGATGAATCGAACAAATAAATAGATTAAGGTGGTGAATGTGACTACAAAATAGGTGATTAGTTTTATAGCTATGATAAGAAAGAATGGAATGACGCGTGGGTCAGTTGCTGTTGGCTGTGAGTCAACTTTTCTAGTACAAGCGGCCAATGATATAGCTGCGTATAAAATTGATAATAAATGGCCATTAGAACAAAATATAGCTCATATCACAATACAGAGATAAAATTTTTGGGAGATAATTTTGAAACCCTTATCTCAACAACGTGTTGAATTCAATTTTTATTTTCGTTGATTACTTTGTAAACAAAATACTATACCTACATTCGATCAGTGGGTATTTTAAGTTTTGCGTCTCTGGCGGGCGTATAAAAGGTCTCAGTAGAGATTTATGACTGAATTTAGTTAAATTATTATCAAGGGATTTTAACATTAATCACAAAATCTAAATGGCTGTTGGAATGTAGTACCATGATTGGATCCCTGACTTTTTCGCTACTACCAGCATTCCCTACTTTCCAAGAGCAGGTTTAGTTCAGAGGCACATATGATTCCGCGTTTCAATCACCAGAGCGCCCGGAAAGAGTGAAAAATACTCCTTTTTGGACTTGATAAAATCTCAATCCGGGCGTTTTATTGTACTCCAGTTGAGCTGATTGGTTCTTTTCTAAGACCATGAGCTGCATTGAGGTCTCTAATGCACCCTCCAGTCCCTTGCTCAGCTTCGAGGTCTCTCGTGGATATTATTCTCCGCGAGGTTTTGTTGGTGATCCAGTCATCCTCATTGACGCTCTTGCAAGCTTCATTGGAGAGTTTCCTGACATTTTTTGAGCTTCTGCTATTCCCGGATCCAACGGGGATACATCTACTCTTATTGATCGGGCAGGCCACTTCATAGCTACCTATTCAGAGTGCTCAATCGGGATTCTATTGACTTTGGTGACTTTATCCTACAACTAGGCCAAGTTCTATCTGCAAGAAGTCAATTGAACCCAGCCCAATGAGTGTTTTTTTTAATTTTTTCTCACCACCACGGAAGATTCATCCGTAGCTAAAGAAAACACTTAGTAGCGGTGAACAGAGAATTAGACGTCATACGATACGGGCCACCCAGTTATTGATCTAATTATTTTAGATGAACATAGTTATAAATCAATAACCGCCCTTATGCTAGTGGTGACAAAGATGAGAGAAATCCCAATGTTTAAAGTCATTAGCGCACTGAAGTTGTAAAATCAAAGAGTCTGTCTCCACTTGCGTTACATTCGTTGCTGCCGCCGTAGGTGTGCTAAGATCTAGCAATGCAACCCACCAGAAGTGCCAGTCTCTCCGATTCAGCATACTGAGCCAGGTCCTTCCTGCCGGCCATTTTACCGGCACTGCACGAAAAGCGCTGACACGTCTGGACTTGAGAAGTGTTTGAGTGTGATGCCATCAAGCAGATTGGAAACAAGAATACAAGTCCTCGATCTTATTAATTTTTCATCATAAAAGATCTTGGCCTCCTTGTTTAAACTGAGTCCGTAGTTCCTGTTGCCTCGAACCCGTGGCTCCTGTGCAAGTGCAACATAGATAGAAGCTTAGATGTATTTTTTACTCAAAAGAAAGGATAAATTCGTGGCGTGCTGCAAGTTGATCTGAACAAATTTTAATTTTCATGCCTAGAAATGTCCAGAATCTATTCTGCGGATCCCTTTGCAGTCATATTTAGACAAAGTCTGCGTGAGCTCAATTAAAGATACTTATATGATATTTGCGTTTTGCTCTGGACACATCCATAGATAGCCACAGGGAATAGAAGCTTCACATCCTTCCTGATTTAGTTAAATTTAACCGCATACAAGAATTATCTCATCACCATGCGGTATTAGCTTTCGAGTGCCAAGAAACTTCTCTTTTCAAGCATTATTATCAATTTGCAAACATTTTCACCCGGTGCTGGGG
The DNA here is from genome assembly GCA_947369275.1 of Nemotelus nigrinus. Lineage (NCBI taxonomy): Eukaryota > Metazoa > Arthropoda > Insecta > Diptera > Stratiomyidae > Nemotelus > Nemotelus nigrinus. The sequence goes on from OX376373.1 coordinate 145,837,712, forward strand.
TTCTTCCTGAGATTCCTGTACCTGTACAGTCCACTATGCCCAGATTTGCCTTTCCGAATAGCACATTTGGCCCTGTGATGGCAATACACGAATTACCAGTGGGCGCGTGTACTTACCTTTCCTAAGCCTGTAATCACAGGAGATGCTAGGAGCAAGTTTGAAAACTCGCTGGCCATGGAATCTTCCACGATGGTAACCTGTGAGCTTCCACCGTAACTAGGGCCCTCCATTACAGTTTTACATGAAGTTGGGGCCTGCAGTTTAATTCAATTCTCTGTCGTACTGATCACGTCCAGCACGGTTGGGTTTACAGACTGAGTCTGGCTGCCATCTGCCGAGTGAGTCCTTAGGATTCATCCTCATGTTGTTTACCAGGCACTCTGGTTGTGACATCTTGCCATGCACAGGTCATCTCCACCACGACGAGCCGCAGCCCGATCGGAGGGAGTGTTAGTTTGAATTTTTGAAAAGTCAGAACTTGTGCAGGATACTTAGTTCTACATCCAAATTCTCTAAATTTCTCAGATCTTTTAAACTAGGCAATGACCATTTCATTACCAGCAAAACGAATTTGCAGAAAGATGAAATATTCTACATGCAAAAAATCCTTGTTTTCTGTTACTTAAAAAACAAGTTAAAGGTGAAAAAAAATATTTTAGTGTCTCGGTTTCAATTCATGTGGTCCCAATATACTTGCTTTTGATTTACTCCCATTGCTTTTAAATGAACGCCAACAATCGCTTGTGTAACATTTGATAAGTTGACCATTTCTTCAAGCAGCTGAAATTGACGTTCACTGAGTAACGTCATCTTTAATTTTTTGGGCCTTTCTGAGCTATGTACGTCGAAATCATCATTTTTGAAACAAACAAACAAATTTCAACATGATTAACTTTTTCCGATACTAAATTCAACATGTTGAGAACTCAAAAAATTGTGTGCTCAATGAAACTTTCTTTTTCCTACGGTTTTTTCTGCTTCTCGTAGAAAATAATCCCGGCTTTCTGATTAGCAGGCATCAGCCAACGTTTACTCGATTAGTTTTTTTTTAATAAAACTTTACACTAGACAAAGACAAAACACAAACTGCGTCTTAACGACGTGCAGTTACGACACGATGATTCACGTATGGTCAATTCCAGAGAAAGACCGTTCTTCGGAGAAAATCAAATCACTTTGCAGTTCTCCGGCTACAACCTTCCACCACAAGATACAATACAAGAATGTCAATGAAACTTGCAGGATATCAATGCAGAATACCAGTGCTGTTGCATAAAGTTGTCTGCAGCTCACAGTTACAACAAATTATACTACCTACCCACACCATATATTAAAAAGTTCCATTATTTCTTCCGAAAATGGTTTATTGATGCTAGTTTCTAGAGAAGTGAACCTAATTTATTAAAAGTTCCATATTTAACTCTAGTTGCGTTTTACATGTGTCTACATTTGCCTGAGATGTATGATTTACGATGCTAAGGAAAATTGCCGGTGTCTTGCCTTTAAGGGGTTATTCTACTGTTAAACGGGTAAAAAGCAGTATGATTTTAAAAGTGTTGTAAAAAAAAACTATTAGGGATATCAATTTGAAATTTTGCATGCATATTTATTAACAAAAAAAGTATAAAATCGCATAGTTGAATTTTTCAAAAAAACAAAATGGCGGCTTCTGTATGCAATTGATGGAGCGCGCGCTGACGGCCAGAGTCAATTGCGCGGCACATTGCCCAGGTCGTCCAGGTGATGTGCAATCAATTTAACGATGAAATTCTATTATTTTAGCTAAAAACACACAAAGTGAACCTAAATTGAGCCATAAAAATTGAAATTTGGTTATTTGGGAGCACTTTTTTCATCGGAAAATACGTCCAAAATCGAGCATGCTATTTTCCAACACTTGTCAAATCGCGAAAATTTAATATTTATGGCTCAATTTAGGTTCACTTTGTGTGTTTTTAGCTAAACTAATAGAATTTCATCGTTAAATTGATTGCTGATCACCTGGACGACCTGGGCAATGTGCCGCGCAATCGACTCTGGCCGTCAGCGCGCGCTCCATCAATTGCACACAGAAGCCGCCATTTTGTTTTTTTGGAAAATTCAACTATGCGATTTTATACTGTTTTTGTTGGTAAAGATGCATGCAAAATTTCAAATTGATATCTTTAATAGTTTTTTTTTTACAACACTTTTAAAATGATACTGCTTTTTACCCGTTTAACAGTAGAATAACCCCTTAAGATTCACAGGTAACTGAGTGATATTTCTGTTGCATTTGACAGTTCTCAGTGCCGGACATTCTCTCAGCTGTAGAAAAAAGAAATTGTGCGGAGTGGTTAAAGACTGTCTGGTTTAGGGGGCCACGCTCGCAGTAAAAGGCGCTTTTTTTTGCATCCGGAGTAGTGCAAGATAGCAGTTTGCATGCGAAACAACAACAACATCCAGAGTACGAACACTTGTCAATTCAGTGGAGTCCGTACTCGTGCACTGTGTGGAACTATTTCAATAATTCATGTCAGCTGAAACAGTTGGCTGCAGTGATGAATTCCCCAAAATTTCCCTGTCAATCTAGCAGCCAGGAAACATTGAAACGGATGAATATGATTAAAAAATCAATGCTGTCGGCAAAATTCTCATCCTATGAGTCTGAATATTCTTCGATTACTTTTTAAAAACAAATTTACATGGTTCTATAATCGTTTTCTGGGTAGACATTTGTTATATCGAAGTTTGAATTTTGAATTTTTTATACATGCAGGATACCTACTCCACTCTGGATGAAAAAAAAACGCAGCTAAAGTAGAATTCGAAGTGCCGCCCCTTAGTGCATAATTATTACAGGCACACTTAGTAGAAAAGGAAATAGTTCCATCAGAAGTCTTACCTTTCATTATTGTTATTTGATGCTTCTTAATTTGACTCCTTAAAATTTCTTTGATCATTATTCTACATTCTTTAGTTTCTACTAGTTAGTATAAATAGTTGAACTGCAACTTTCTCTCGCGTTTCTATGCTTTATAGAAAGTCTTCTGCTTAGTTTTGATCTCATGTCAAAAAAAGAAGAATTAAAAAAAATTTAACTCTTGCTGAAGAGAAAAATATAAAAAAAAATATAAATATGAAATATAAAAAAAATCTATTACTTACATTTGCCGTGAAAAACATAACCTCTAGTAGGTTTCCTCAAAAATCTTCACTATCATCGGGTTCACCGTACGTGAACCACACTAAAACAATCCAAGCGCATATCCATAATAATATATTTTTCAGTAATTGTACAATAAATAACATAAAAACAAATAACAACGTATTTTTTTTCTTTCAAATACAGTTACATACAATAAACTAGTCATGTAAAATTCAAAATCGAAAAACAAAACTTTAAATGACAATCTCTACAGTCTAATTGTTACAAATATTGCACGAAATGTATTTATTTATATATTTTAGTCTACAGGCTCATTCACAATTTTCTTTCTCTCTCTCGCTCGCTCTTTTGCTTCATTTCTAATTTATTAATAATAATTTTTTGTATATTTCCTTAAAATGGCGGCTTCCGCATTGCGTCGAACAGATAGTCTTGAACTTCAGGTGAATTCGGGTCCATTGTATTGATCTTATGATTGATTTTATTTGCGCCTGGGAAAATCATTGGTCCCTTGCCACTAACTGTTGACGAGACGGTGGCTAATGGTGCAGCTGATGCTGCTGCTGCTTGTGAAGATCGAAGTGGATCTATCCGTTTCATTGCGGATTTATTTTTTGTTGTTGTCGCTGCAGTCGAAAGAACTGACAATCGTGCTTGCTTCAAGACATTGTGGTAGTTATCCATGTAGATGAGTTTCTTGCGACGTTTCTGCTTCCAACGGCAAATCACGAAAATCACAAGGAAAATTGCCAATGAGAATATGACGATTAGCGAGCTAGCTGTAACAGCTGATCGGACGCCCATTGAAATTTCACTGCCTTGAATAACGGGCGCTCGACGCAGCCCGTGACCAGAAAGTTCAAGATCTAATATATCATGGGCGCGTGCTACTTCGTCCTCGATTTGTGCCACTGCATCGAACTTGTTCGGTTCGAAAGTGAAATGGTGTTGTGGTTGTTGCTGTTGTTGTGAGATTTGTGCAGATGCTTCAGCAGCTGGTTGATCGACATAATTGCTGCTCTCTTGTGAACTATAGCTAATGGGTACTGCAAACGATTTCCACGGTTGTGCATAAAAATCAATTGATTTATCTTCACCGGATGCAATGAATGCAGTGGGGTCAGGAGAATCTGTAAAAGAGAAAGAAAGTCAGTGAGGTGTTGTAGTAGGTGGGAAATTCTTTGGCAAGCATATGATCAAGGCAGATAATGCGATTGTGCTAAATATATTCTTTTGGCATGATGATTGAAGAATTTTCGATTTTGATTTCTAGCCTTGAGCACGTTAATGAATTTCGTCAATGTATTCGGTGAATATTGCATGTATATGATGCTCGATTTAAATATGCGAGATTTCAAACTGCTGTTTCGAATAGAATGACTCATGAACGCAGTGGAAATTTCAAATTAATGAAAACTGACAGCTGAAAAATGCTCACCACATAAAAAGATAAGGAAATAGAGGAACGTCTGGGAATCTACCTGATCCAATATCTAGGAATCAACGAAATGACAGTTTTTCAGGCTAATAACTAAACAATTCTACTGGTATAATTTCTTTGATACATTCTGACCTGAGATTTATTGTGATGAATATTTATTGGAATACGATTTACTTGACTATTCAAATCTTCTGTCGCGACTATTTTGATGCTGATATGCACATCTTTTTCAAACTCAAGATAAAACAATTTTTTAAGATGCAAATTAATCTAAGCCACTTAGAAAATTTGGTTTTCTTTTTTATCCAGTCGGTTTCTGACAAATTCACATACCATTTTCTCTTGCTTTTCAAAGGCAACAAATCTTATCGATACACGAAAACCCATCTCCTTAATCCTCATCAATTCCTATATTTCCATCTAAATATATATATTTTTCAACAGTAATTCTCTCATAAGCAAACATTCTCACTTAATCTCTTTAAGCTTCTTACGAAGCCATCAAATTCCAAGACCACACTTTCACCCGAAAATATTACGTATTTCCAAAAAAGACATGAAAAAATTGAAAAGGAGTCACGTAAAATGTAACGAAATCGAATGAAAATACCTAATAAGCAGGGAAGAACACGAGAGAAAATTCACAAAGCAAAATGTCTGCTATTTTTTTCCCAGATTTCGAGTTGAACGCGACTTGAAAGTAATGTTGAAAATGGTGATGAACAGTATGGTCTGTATTGTACACACGTATATAATGCGAGATTATGTTTCGAAAAATATTATCTTTGGGATGAAGATGAAAAGTGAAAAAAGACAACTTGAAAGGCAGTCGGAAAATTTGCAGGGAGAGAAAGAGAGAGAGTATGTGAGGTGTTTGAAGCGTTACTTATTCGAGAGTAGTGTGCTTTCGGAGGAAACCATCATGAGGTAACTTCAAAGCCGAAGATATCATGTTAAAGGTACTCTGGGGAAAGTATTTGAAGTTTTAGATAATTAAGAGATGTGTTCAGAAAAATGTAATGCACAAGTCTACAGTTTGAAATTTCGAAGCAAAATGAATGATAAAATATAGCGTCCAACGTGGGTGTTTCTTGTAGTCTATCAGGTTCTTGTAGTTTAGTCATTCATGTCGTGTCCTTTTGTTCGCCTGATCATTCGTGACCGGAGTATAATTTCATGGTTTTTTTTTTCAAAAATAAAAATGAAATAATACTGTCAGTTGGCAGGTGTCAAAAATATCTGGTAACTGTCAAATATGTAATCCGTCAATTTACGTTCATCATTGAATGTAGGTGTCCTTTCACACTCATCAACCCAACTCCAGTTTTTAAAAGACGGAGATGAAGCGGCAGGGGCCGGATGGTTGATGCGGCAACCATAAACTTTCTGGCATGTTCTTTTCGCTCATAATCATTTGACAGATATTGCTTCAAAATTGATAGATGTATGATTTTTAAAAAAAATCTTTTGCGAACACTCTGTGCTGCTGTAGAGTGCTGTCAAAATTCCTAGATTTCATAAAATTTTAAAACGATCACAAAATTGTTGGAAATTTTCGAGTGGCAGAACACGCATGTCTTGATTTGTGTAAAAGTTAAGATCAACTTTAAAAGCGTATCGAGAAGAGTTTTTTTTTCGTATTATGTTGATGTATCTGAGAGATACGCTAAAAAAAGAAACCCCGAATTTATTCAAAGTTTTAATCCGTAAACTTACCGAAATTCAAACTTTTCATCCTTCGCGTATCCTTGCGTACATCTTCCGTCGGTTTCATATCAATAATCGACGTAAAATAACTCGATCCCTGTGAATCGGTCTTGATCTCATCGGGCTTAATACTTTTCACGTTTGCCAAATTGAAATGTGGGAAAGTGTCAAATGCCGTGACAATATCCAATTTCTCATCCAGAACTTCTGGATTGATGCTAAATGCTTTAGTTGGCGAGATACTAGTCTTATTTTGCATAAATTTTGACAAGTGTAATTGACTAGATCCTCGCTGTCGGTGCTCGATGAGTTCGTCAAGAGTCATATTGCGTTGCGCCAGGATCTTGAACAGACGACTTCCCGACCGGCGATCTTCGAGAAGTTCCAAAAGATCTGTCCGATCGTCAATTTCCTGGGAACCATCCATGTCGGTGAAGAGTGAGGGATTTCTTTCGGTGACATCTGATTTGGCTTTGTTGAAGTGTTTCTCGGCTAAAATGTCGACTCTTGACGTGATCGCCTCGAATAAGTTACTATTGTCCTTTTTCGGATACAACGGTCGGAATAGTTCTTCGATCGTGGCCACGTCTTTTGGTTTGGCTTCTTCGAAAGTTGCAAACTTTTCGATGAGATTGGTCTCAGGCTCTTTTTGTGCAAGTCTTTCTTCGATAGACTCCTGGCTGCTACTGTTCTTGTCGTGGTAGGAATGGTCGCGATGGTTTTCATTTGACGATGATTCCGATGAACTGGACGAGTCCCTGGAAGGAGCTCGAGCTGCGTTGTATGAAGATTTGTAGACTGGTTTGATTGTGAATCGTTTGCGATATGCAGATCTTGTTGGGACTGCGTCGATGGATGAGTGGGTGCTGTCTTCGATAGAGTCGATTTTCTGCTGGGCAGTTTGAGTAGTGTCTTGAATTGGGGTTAGCGAAAATATGTGGTTGATGGTAGTGTCCTTTGTGGGCGTTTGGCTGCTGAGAATATAGTTTTTAGTGGAAGCACTGGCTAAGCTGTCACTGTGTGTGATTAGGTTTTCTGATGGGACTTCAAAGTGTGTCTCTGGTGTGATCGGGATTTTGGCAGCGGTGGATTGGCTTGAGTAGTGGTCCTCAGATTTAACTGGAAAAGCTTCGGTGGTTGTTGTGGTGGTGGTCGTTGTAGCGGTTGTCGATGGTAAATAGCTCGTGGGTATTCGCCGAATCGGATTTGGGTATTTGATGGGTTCGTTGGTGGTTGGAGCAGGTGTCTGCAAAGCCAAAAGTGCATTCTGCTTTCCGTTGATCAGGTCGTCGAGTGAAAGATTTTTTTGCTGCAGAATTTCACTTAGACTCAGTCCCCCAGAATTTTTGAGAATATCCTTCAGCTCACTGCTTGAGCGAATCGGGACTCGTGTTGTCTCATTCTCCTCCCGCCTGCCGGGTACATATGGTTTCCTATATGACTTATCTCGATAGAGGTTTTCTCCCGAGCCTGTAGACTGAGTTGTCATTCGTTTCCTTTGCCGATCTCTCAACTCAGATAATTTCTGTTCTTGTTCGAGGGCAGCCAAAGGTTCTCTTACTCTCTCAATTCGTGGTTTCGGTGAATTGAATTGTAGTTTTGATTCTTCTTCGCCTGGTTCGTCTGTTGGTCTGACTGTTGACGGATAGTAGTAGTCACTTGAATTGTTGTAGAAAGAGAGTTGCACAGTACCATTTAAAGTTTCGTGTTGAACCTGTCCCTCCCAATAGCTGTACTCATTCGATTCGGTAGTTTGATAAATATTCTGCGGACGACGTCTGCGTTTACGTCCTCCCGGTCTTCGACGTTGTCGATTCTCCGGCCAAGGTTGTGTTGGAGTTTGGTGGGATGAAACTGCCAGTTCAATGCTCATTGAAATATTTGTTGAATTGGGTTGTTGATGCCATGCCTAGAGAAAAGTAAAAACAAAGATCTATATTAGGCTTTTGGTATATTGGTTGAAAATAGTGGATAAGTTTTTTTTAATCATATGGCAATGTTAATCACAGTTTTATATTAAAATATTGTGCAACCATTTTTAGTGAGATTGCTTTAAAATTGTAGTTGATCTGAAGCCAAACGATAAAATCATATTTTCAAATCAAGATTGTATTTATTATCGGTGAAAGCTGTTGAGCAAGTTGCAATCAAAAGTTAAGCTAGTTTATACGACAGCCTAGTAAGCAAGCCACTAGCTGCTAGTGTGTCGGGTCTCTGGTTCGAATCCGGATACGAACGAACGCTCGCGCATTCAGCTAAGTTAGGCCAGGGACTAACCATTTTACACTTGCAAAAAAAAAACAATCACGAAAATGAAACTTCTATCACCAACGATTGCCAAGATTCGAAATGGTTTGTAGCGGGATCACTTTGTTTTACCTCAAACGACGCAGTTCGTGGCTCCATTTGAGTTTTCTTCTTTCCGAATATTATCGAAACCACAGATATGGAAGAAAATGGATACGAAATGTCTATCCGTGTACCCATACGTAAGTGTGCCTTTTTTAATACACGCACAACATTGGTTTCTCACAAAAATTCCGCTCAGTGCGCCCCTTTCTACCGCATTCACAACCGAAAAGCCTTAACGCTGTGGCTTAATGCTGTGAACACAAGATCGGTGTAAAAGCGTGCAACGGGCAACACGGAAAGAAACGTCAATGTCAGTTTGATTTGTGTCGGAGACTGAAAACAATGACTTTCAGACAAAATTTGTCAAAGAAAATTTGGAAGTTTATGGGCGTGTTCGGTGGAAACGTACTTCTACGTTTTTGCGAAATAGTTTCGCGAATAAATTAAGGGTCAAAAATTATAAAGTAGTGCGATCATGAAGTGCCGCGTTCCAGGCTGCAAAAGTAGCTACTGAAGTGCTTCGCAAGGAATATTGTATTTCGGGTAAGTAAAATTAACCTTTGGCATCAACTTCGTTTTGTTTTTGTGTGAAATCATAATTAATTTCATTCACAAAAAGCATTTTAATCTCCACTCGCCGGTTGCGTGGAAAGAAATGTCAAACGACATTCAAAATGGCGATCTCTCGTGGTTTTTACCGTGTTAACTGTGTAGGGCACACACCAGTATCTCATTCTCACACCAGTAAGCAAAAAGTCGAAAATTGGCACATTTCTCTTGGTCGATTTCTAATCCATTCGCTCTTATATCTGTGATCGAAACTCTTCGTAATTTGCCCTGTGCTTAAAGTTGTTTTAAAGGTTACCACTTTTTGATTTTCTTTGTCAATTTTCAATCCTGGGCCATGTCGACGTCTTCTTGATGCTAGATGACATCAGAGCAGGGTAAAGCTGTTGGTCGAGATCTACGCTCTTGAGATCTATACAGGCTAGCAATGGGGTAAGTGTGGCCAGGTGTGAAAATGGAGGTGGTGGCACCAGATTCCAAGTAAATCGAGACCCAACTTAGCAATAGCGACCTACCAGTTAATGATTAGAAGATCAGCGAGGTATCTGGTGTCCGGCACCAGATCATCTTCGAGGAATCTATCATCATCGAGGAATCACTTCCATCCTTAAAGGACCGTAACTATACTATTGGTTACGAGTTCGACATCGTTCATTTCAACGTATACCAGGGGACATAAAGAACACCACATCTGCGGATTCAGTACCTACGGAAGGTATAGATGAATGGGCCACTTCGGAAGAGAAGGTTGCGAAAAAACGGCCGTTAATTGTACCTGAGCCCTGCTCAAATCAATCTGCCTCAGCGAATAATGGAAGTGCTGTCACGACCTCTAAGCCAGCTGTCACGGCTTCGCCTTGATCTCCTGGACCTCGAATCTTGTGAGATATAGATCTGACAAGGATCTAGACGGCACTATATTAATAAATTTGAAGATTCTTCAAATCAACATTTACCACTCAAAGACAGCGTTGGTTGGTCTTCTCCTTTATCTGTGTAGGAGTGCAGATGAGACGGTGCTCAACTAAGAACCATGAATCATTAGTGACCGGGTCTGCGGATTGGAAATCAATGGATGCAAGCTACTGCCACCTGAATTTTTAGGTAAATCAAAAGCGTGCATCCTCATCAGGAAGTAAATAAATGTCCTTGTCCTGTTAAACTTAAGTGACAAGGAAAATTCCGCTATTGGATTCGACGTCAAGCCAAAGTCATTCTGGATCGGTTCATGGCTCACGATGAAGGCTTGTTACTTCCTAATGATACTATCAGGGAGCTGGCAGCAGCCGCAAATGCACCGTGGATTCCGTTAAACGCGAAAGCCCATAATGAATTATGGGGCAGTTTGGGCACGAATGAAAAATCTGTATTATTAGATGAGTTCATTGGCAACGACCCAATTTTCAATACGAATCTACCTTCAGAATCTCTGGCAAAAGTTATGCTATAGATGAACTGGAAAAGGAAAACAGGAAAAGAATTGATAGGGAAAAATTCTGATAAGCTTTTTAAACTGAACTGGACCACTTTTCAGCGCTCACCAATCAAGAAGGACCTGAATATGACGGTGTACTATCTAACTATTGCATTCCACTCTGCCGCTGCAAAGCTCTGCAACTGAATTTCATTCATAGGGAAAAAGAGGCTCCAGTAGTAGAATAGAGAAAATTTGGCGCTGTGAAGTGAATGGAAGAAAGAGTTTAATGTTGCCAAATGGGTCAACGATTGGTCAAACTACAAAGTGAAGCTATGGTAATTCAAAAATGCTATACGTAAGGCGAACAAAGATTCACGGAAATCTTTGCGCGAAAATATTGAAGGTACAAATGAGAGAGCCAGTCGCCTCCGAAAATTTGGATGTGTTAATCCTGTCGCTCTGGGCTGCATTCAAAAGTTAGATGGAAGTTGGACTCAAAGTAACTGCTGCGGGACTCTTATGTTTTTTGGATGGACACTCACTTTTCTGGAGACATTTCCATTGCTTCAGTTAAAATGACCATTAGGCAAAAAGACTTAAGGATGCTGTGAAGTCCTGATTGGAAAAGCCTTATTTATTTATCTTCTATTTTATATTTTGAGAGGACGGTAACACTGCTCGATAAGCCGCCAGTCCAAAGGAGCGGTCTGCTGGCCGCAGGTTCGAATCCCACCACATGCTCATGGTTGTATTTGTTCGTCTTGTGCTGTCTGAATAGCCGACAACTGGGCATAATACCTGCACTTCACAAAACTTAAAGAATAGTCACTTAAAGAATAGTGGAATTAAGTTTAATCGGTTTACCGTGAAATATATAGTGAAATTAATTGTAATCGTCCTGAGCTTTGGCATTATTATAAAAAAAAAATTTAGTATCTTTCATCAACTGGAAATAACACCCTATATCATTACTTTTTTCTATTTTCCTCTTCAATTTGCGATCTAGAGTCCTTTAAACGATGCTATGGCGAATTCGAAACGATTTAAAAATAACTCATATTTGCTTTTGCTTTTCATCACTTTCCACAATCGATATGTGGAAAGAGGAAATTTATCTGTTTTTTCTTTGCATTGGTTCATTTCAATTTCATTGGATGGAAAATTGTGTTGCTATAATTTGCATTAACTGTGTTCGAAGTAATTGAAATCATGAAATCGAGTTTGTTTTCGTGCGTGCGGTTGCCAAACCTTTCAACGCAGATAATTGCATGGTAGAGATAAAAAAAAATCTGTTACGGTTATGCACATAGTGATGGTCGATTGCATCATTAAATCGAACATCATTGAAATGATAACTGTAATAAAGCATTTTTTTACCTGTTGTATACCATTTTCTGTGCTGGAAAGTATGGTAGTCATATAAAAAAAATTAAGTTTTAATTTGGCCTATTTATGGGAATTTAGTTGCCAGTATATAATTTATTATATTGAATTCAGTATCCAAATATTGTGTACATATTTTTTTTGTAAATACGAACCGCGAATAATAAGTTTAAAACTGTACTCAACTTTCTCTACATTATATGTATATTCGAAATTTCCGTCCAACTCAATAAATGTCCTCCGCACTTTTTTCATAATTCAACTTTCTATTGCTCTCTTCAATTCTCAAAGGCAATTTTTCGCAAATACAAAAACAAATTTTCCAATTCTATCAATCATCTGACAAATTAGTGAGAGATAGCATGACGTCGAAATGAAATGAAGGAAAAGCTTTCAAAATCCTCTCTAGATAATGGTTGTATGTATTTTATTCGAAATCTAAAAAGTTTTGTATCTTGTTTTGATTTTGATTTGTTGTATTTAACTTTCGGAGAAAATATCAACCGACTTGATTCGATTTGATTTGACGTTTCTCCACTTTTAGAATGATTAATGTTTAAAGTTTGTTCGAATGACTGGACAATTTATCTATCTCGTGAGCCTCTAAGTAGGAAAATTTCGAAACGATTTTATGTTGAGTGAGAAGATGTCAGTATTTAAGAGTGGAAAGATTTTTGACTGTATCATCGAACGATGTGGATTGTAAATGGAAGTTAAAGTGTCTTCTTCAGTTGTCTATTGTTTATATTCGAGATAGTCATTATTAGGAACAACTTAAATTCATAAGTTTATATAAATAAGTAAAATTACATATGAAACAATATTTTAGTAACAGCTAATTTCAGTTTGTTTTTTGGTCGCGGTTTGTGCCTGAGATATTCAATTTTTGCTATAATATATTCTATTGGTATTCGAAATAAGAATCTAATATAATAAAAAATGAACAAAACACAGAATCCAAGTTAAAGCCATGAAAGTATCAATTAATATTATTGTTCGGTCAGTAAAAATGAATGGCCATTTGAATCTTATCGCTAGCAGTCTAGTCTAATAAAGAAATAAATATATAAAATACAACGTAGTACTCCCTGCCGCTGAAGGAAAAAGTAGGCAGGAGATATGATAAGACAGCGAAAACGGTTTCAATGTTTCAGAAAGCTTTTAGGAAATATGCTGTGAGTTAGGTAAGGGTAGTTTGTCCGTTTCAAAAGTGGTGGAATTTAACCCTCCGAGAACACACCTATTTTTTCGATCATCGAGAACAATTGGGGTCAAATTGACACCAACCACTTTTGAGCGTCTATTGAATTGCCGCCACTGAAGATTTTCATTTGAAAAAATTTGTAGGTATAGATTGAGGCCTCTTTTAGTAGTTCTCATGCATTAGAAGTGGCCTAAATGTCCTTAACTTACCTAAAAAAAAATCGCGAAAAAAACGGTTTTATCAAAAATCAGCTTTTTTACAAAAAAATCGTAACTTTGTCAATTTTCAATATTTTTGGCTAAAAATTTAGGGGGATACACTCAAGGTATGACAAAATCATAAAAAAAATAGCCCAATAGTGACCCTTGAAAAAAAAGTATTTATTTTGCATATTTACGGTGGCGAATGTGAGGATTTTAAAATTTGCACATTTAAAAAAAATCATAACTTTGTCAGTTTTCAATATTTTGAGCTGCAAATGTATATGGATACTCTTAAGACATAGTAAAATAATAAAAAAATTGCTCTGCATAAAGGATTGCAAAAAAAACGTGTAATCTTCTGAATAATCAGATTCTGATTGCTCCGAGACATGGTCGTCTTCGGAGGAATCACTGTCGCCAAAATTGTTATCATTGTCTTCAGCTAACAAATTATTTCGTACACTAGAACGCAGATTATACGTCATATTGCTAAACACAAAAAATAAAAGCACTTGCAAACTTATTTTTTGGTTTTTTTTTAAGTTAATCTGTCGATTTATAAAGTAAAAAAAAATTGATTTTTTACCTCAAAATTGACGTCGAGTACAGATGGGGTCTATTTGATCCCTTGATATGCTTCAAAGGCTTCTCAACGACGACTGACGATTTGGGACTAGAAGCGAACGGTGTAAACTTATAGTCAAGACACAGAAATATATTTTGGAGCCTATAGTACTCCTCTTTTCCCGCAGGCCTAAGCGCTGCCAAGCGCTTGGCCGCGATCGGCCAAAAAGGTCACTGGGGTCAATTTGACCCCCTGTGTTCTCGGAGGGTTAACTGAAAGGTGAATCTCGTACGCACCAAAATATCTTTTGAAAGTGCACCAAAATATGCATGTAGAAATGTAAATTTTTCCCCGTTTTTCTTAATTTTTTTTTTCAAATACTTCGTATAATAACTATATTGTGAATAAAAAATATAAAATAATGAGCGTAGTCAAGTACGTAATCTTGAAGTACACTTTGATGTTTCACTTACTTGTTCTTATTATATTAAATGCATTATTAGTCAGGAAGGAATTGTGTGACCCTAGATTTTTTTTTGTAAGAAACAGGTCTAATTTGGGTGGTATTGCCACTATTTACATACTTTAATACACCTTGACTAGACGTATGCTTGAGTATGCAGCTTCTTTGTAGAATCCTTACCAATTGACCCTCTGTTTTGATGTGAAAAGTTTTAAGCACCATTTTGTCAAAATTCATGTCAAAACTTTTTGGTGCTCTAGTTTGTCTGTGGTACTATTATCACACCAAAAGTAGGTGTGATTGCACTGATGGTATATGCTTATTCAAACTGTTAAACAACATGATTGATGCGTTATTATTTGCAAGCTAGTTTTCCCTTAAAATATCTCTAAGAACTACTCGGTCTAATATCCTATTCCAGCTGAATAGTGGTACTAACAATACTGCAATGGAAGGAGAACGAACTACAGCAGAGATAATAAAAGTTGCAGGTACCACAATATCCAACGCTGATTATACCATCTGTTTTCCTCCTATCCAAAGCCGGTTTAGGTCCTGATACAAGCTGCTAAAGACGGGTCGGAGGAGTTCTTCTCTCATCCCATAACTCGTTTTTTAACCCATCCGGCTTTAGAGCCATGTCATAACACAGGTGGCTGATACGTAGCAGCTCGTCTATGCCGTCAATTGAATCTTTCAATCAAATAAAGAAAATTGTTTCATCCACCGCAAATCACCAATTAAATAAAGAAGTTGCCGAGCTTGCCTCATCCCAATCGACTATCTCAGTCGACTATCTGTCTGTCGTGGGTGCGTGGCTACGGCACAAAAACTTCAAAACAATCAAACAAAAATAGGGAAAGAGTGTGATGAGTCTATGAAGGAATCATTATTGAAGGCAACAAACTTTGCTCTCAATTTATTATTTTAATACAGGATGTTTTTTTTATAGGTATATAGCTTTAAAATGAAATAAAATACAAATAAATTGTTTTAATTGCCATGAAATTGGTTTATTTGGAAAGATAATTTTTTCCCAATATGATTTGGGGCATGTGAGTATCACAACTGGCGTGGAGGAAGTCCAAACGAGAGGTCCAATTTTCGACTACTGTAAACAATAATGGAAGCCGTATCCCGCCAATAACGCGGCGAATGTTGTCTTCCAAATAGTCAAGCGTCTCGGGCTTGTCGGCGTAGATGAGTGATTAGACGTATCCCCACAAGAAATGGTCTAGCGGTGTTAAATCTCAAGATCCTGCAGGCCAGTTCACAGGTCTAAAACGAAAAATTATGCGCTCATCAAATGGTTTTTTCAATAAGTCGATAGTTGGACGAGCTGTATGGCATGTCGCGCCATCCTGTTGAAACCAGAGGTCCCCTGCATTACGACGAGTCAATTCCGGAACGAGAAAGTCATTGATCATGGCTCTATAGCGATCACCATTGACTGTAATGTTATTCCCAGTAGCATTTTTGAAGACATATGGACCAATTATTCCACCGGCTGATAAAGCACACCAAACAGTGACTTTCTCTGGATGTAACGGTGTTCGGACAACCGCCTGTGGTTGCTCATAACTCCAAATGCGGCAGTTTTGTTTACTGACGTAGCCATTCAACCAGAAATGAGCCTCATCGCTAAACAAAATTTTCTTATGAAATTTGGGATCATCAGCAATTTCTTCATGGGCCCATATACCGAATCTACGCCGTATCCGGAGGTCGTTTGGCTTCAATTCCTGCACAAAATGGATTTTGTAAGCCCGCAAACGAAGATCCTTCGGCAAAATCTGCCATAATGTGGATGGGCACAGGTGATGCGCACGAAGTCGAATGGATTCACTTGGGTCTTCATCGATACTACGCTCTGCAGCTGTTATGGTTTCTTCATTACGCACTGTATGATGAATGCGTATTATCAGTGAGAGTAAACATGGTGCGGAAACGATCCATGATTAATCGAATTAATTGTTCTGATGGACGATTATGTCGGTCATAAAATTGACGGAGTGCGCGATGAGTTTCTCGAACAGAACCGTTTTTTTTCGAAATAAATCTGCACAATTGGCAGACGTTGCTCAGGCGTCAACCTATTCATGGTCAAATGGCAAACTAAATTAACCATAAAACGCATGACAGCTGTCACACCATACGTAGCATAAAACATTATTGCCAACTTAAAGTTCTAAACCTCTAAAAAAAACCCTGTATTTATATCCAAAACTCTTCTCACAAAAATCTGCTAAACGATTTCCAAGAAATTCAAATATGTTTTGAAGCTGAAAAGAAAGCAATAAAAAAAAGCCAAACTTTGATCAAATTACCAAAAATATTTCTTTAGTTTTGCGTATAAAGGACTGAACGGGCCTAAATTTAGAACAAACAAATTTTTTTTTACGATTTGCGAAACATGTTTTTTGATTGAAAAAACGCGAAAAACTGAATAACCAATATAGTATACCAAATTGTTTTTAGTCGCTTTAGGGCTCTAAATATAGGACCGTGCAGTCCTTTATACTCAAAACTAATGAAATATTTTTGGAAATTTGTTCACTGATGCTTATTTGTCCAGGAATATACGAGGCGCAATTTGCTTTTTTTTCGGCGGTGCTGCGGCGATCTATTGGGGCGGTCGCCATTTTGTTTCCTAATTATTATTTCCAATGAAAATGTTAACTTTTAGCCTCAATAAAGATGTACATAAAATTTCAAATCGATATCTTGCATAGTTATTTTTGGTAGCTGTTAAAAAAAAATTGATTTTGAGCAGTTTAACAGTGGACTAACCCCTTAAAGCTTTCGTGCCCTTATAAATAAATTGCGGAGTGTATGCACTGCCATTTTGAGCATACTTCCGGAAATTGAATTTTATTAGATTAGGTTAGTTAAAATATTGGATGAGTTGGAAAAATTTTTGAAGAAAAATGGCAATTGAATTAAATTGCATAATTGAAAATGGCTAGAAACGACAATAATCTGTTTTTTTTTTGTTGAAAAATGCGGAAAAAGACGATTCAAATATTATTTCAATATATATTTGTTTACCGCGTATGTGTTAAATTTGTATAAACAGAAACTGTTTATTTATCACTTTAAAATTTTAATTCATGCAAAGCGCATTATTTTAGTAAGGTATCTGCTTAAAAACAACATGATACACTATTTTCAAAGCAACAGTCGACCGTCGGCAGGAACTGGTGAGATTTTTTCTGTTTTTTCTTCTTTTCATTATTTTATTAGTAATTTTATTTTATTTTATAAAATTATTACTATTTTATTTAGTAAATATAATTTTTTA